>OZ010798.1:151749183-152374183 GCA_963932465.1 Maratus speciosus | reverse complement strand
TAATGATAATTATAATACGCCCTTTCATCCTTACTATAACTGAGTTTGGCAGGGGCGCGCCGACCCAGTGTGCAAAGTGTGCGTCGCACACAGGCGTCGAAGTAGTAAAGGCGCCAAAAATTTCTTTTGAGGAGCAAATACTTAAAAAAAAAATACTTAATTTAATTATATTAAAATGCATTACATTTTCTTGACATCTGAATTATGTTTTGCAAAAGTACCCGAGGCAAACTTTCTTATAAATATTCAATTCTTTTTTTAAAGAAATCATTTCGTTTTATACTACTTCTGAGTCACCTAATAAGTGATTTAGACGCAGACTTGTCCAATCTTTATAAACACAGGCGAACTTCATGTAGTTGCAAACAATAAAAGGCGCTATAATTCACATGACTGAAAACATGCAACACAATTATCTCACTGTAATGGTAGAGCGTAATAACATTTTTATTACTGCTTAGTTAGGTTTTAAATTCCACATGTTTTTTATTTTTAAATAGCAACTTACTGTAGAATTAAGATGAAAATAGATAAGATGAAAATTACTATTCGAAAATATTGGTAAAAGTTCCCCTGTAGTAAGCAGGCTATTTATAGAAATAAACTTAAACGGCACAAGCGTCTTATAGGATGCACATATCTCTCACAGCCTTAAGTTCTCTATGACTCAGAAACTATGTAGATATAATTTTCAGAAATAGTAATATAAATCATAGTAAATTCAAAATTAGATTTTTCATAGGGGCAACTCATCTTCAAAAGTTTTGTAGGTGAAGGAGCCAGGAACCTTAACCACTAAATAACAAATGAATAGCATTAAATAATTAAAACTAAACAACGGTCAATGACAACTATCAAAAGAACACCATTTAAATATTTTCGATTTTAAAGAAAGCATCCTTTAAAATGAATTTTTAATTTTAAAAATAGCTAGTAAGAGGAAACATTCGAATAGGCACCAAGAAAACCTTCAAAGGGCGGCACCATGGCGTCTGTGTTGGACAGTCCTGAATAGAAAAAACAATACAAAACCAGAACTTGTATAATTGTGCTGTACAATGTAGAGATTTTAGATTGGAGGGAGATACATGTGTCAGCTACGGGACAAATTTTAATTGGTAAAAATGAAGCATCAGCAATTTGTGAAGGTGTTGGGATTCCGTGCCGCAGGTTTAATACTGTGATTTTCGCGCTCATAGAGTAACGTCTACAATAGACGGCCGAATCAATATCTTATTTCAGTGTTTCTACAAATGATCACTTCTGTAGAAACTATTATGCGTTGGATGAAAATTGTGTGTTTTTCAGACCATTAGATCTCAGAGCAGAACAAATACTCTTTATCCATACTATCTTGTACTGTGGACCTCCTAATGGCGGAAAAGGGGGAGGGGTTGGTGAAAATAGGCTAAATTTGGCCATAAATGTCCAAAAATTCTTACATTTTTAAAGATGAAAGATTGAAAGGGGCAGCCTAGGGTGGTGTCTATTCACATACTGGATAAATAATTGTGATGATTGAAAGATATGTTCATTTCAATTAGAGATCGACTAAAAATTCGGTTTTGTTTTCTGCTCAAGATCAGGATTTTGTCGAAAATTCGTTTTCGGCGAAAATGCTGCCGAGAATTTGTCCGGACCGAAACTATCTGTATTCCAAAACTCTCGTTTCTTCTTTTGGAAATTTTCAACATTACTCATTGATTTGAGCTATATCGTCTCATGTGAGACACTCTTTATTTATTGTTATGAATTTCATTATTTATAATTATCAGTCATGACTGACTCAAGATCAAGATGAGTGGAAGATGTAAACCAAGTAATGCCTATAGGACTAAACTTTGAAGACGCTTTTCACGTGCTCATTAAAAGCTGCAGACTTAACAGTAATAGTTTTGTTTGAAACCGCAGAAGTGTTTGGAATACTCTTTGAGAATACTCTAGTATGACAGATAATCATTTTCAAAAATCATTATAAAAATAAATCGATGTATGTATGCCTAAAATATTTTTTAATTAGATGAAATTCGTATAATTAGAAAATCCTTCTGAGTCGTGGATGAATTAATTATATTTTATTTTATCTGAAAAAAAAGTTTTGATCAGAGGCACAAAGAGTCAAAGGCGGATCTGGAGAGTCCTCAAGGGGGGGGGGGGGGGGGTGCGATTTTGGAAATTTGGAAACTCCAATCTGATGCGCGGATCGGGGCTAATTTTTTCACTGCGGGTCATGTTACTTCTACTTTTTGCTGTGGGTCGGGTTTGGGTCCAGTTAACTTCTATATTTTGCTGCTGGTTGGGTTAGCTTCTACTTTTTTGCTGTCGGTCGCGTTCGAGTCTGGTTGACTTCTTTTGCTGTGGGTTGGGTTAACTTCTCCTTTTTTGCTGCGGGCCGGATTAACTTCTCCTTTTTTGTTGCGGGTCGGGTTTGGGCCCGGTTGACTTCTACTTTTCTGCTGCAAGTCGGGTTGACTTCTACTTTTTAGCTGCGCCTAGCTCGTTGGGCTTGGGGCAGATTGGCATACATTATTTCGAGTTTGGGTTAGTTTCGGATTGGGTTTTCACTTTTGCGAGGAGGGTTCGGGTTGACCCGATTTTTGAAATAAAAGTCCGAATATTTTTGAAGATAAAAACAATATAAAGTAAAAGTTCCATAACGGACACGCCCAAATAATTATTTAGAAATACTAATCTTCAGGATTATGTAAAAAATACCAATTTTGGTATAAGACTCCTCGTCTCTTTATATCTAAGATCAGTTGTAATTCAGTAAAGAATGCTTTGAAACTTATTAAAAAACATACCGGGTGTCTTAAAATGGACTGACTGATTTTAAAATTCAGTAACTTGCAAATTGTGAAAGCAATTTTAAAAAATCTTGCAGGAGGGTTTTGTAAGATGTCACTAGATTTTTTACTGGGATTCTTGATTTTACTTTACAATAGCAGCGATAGATGTTGGTGCAAACAATGGTCGTTAAATCGAGGCCCAATTTCTGGCCTACCTCCTCTAAGAACCGATTTAGCGCTATAGCTTCCAGCGTCACCTATCTTTGCTATTTTAAACTAAAATCAAGAATCGCAGTAAAAAAAAATCCTCTTCAGGAGTAATTCTGAGTAAAAAAGAAGAAAAAAAAAATTCTGAAATTAAAAGAAAATTTTCCGGAAGGTTCCCTCTTGGCACTAATTATTTTTGTCGCAGGTCGGGTTAGCTGTTTTCGATTCGGATTGATTTCAGGCTGAGTGCAGATTCCTATAAGCTGGGTTTGGATTAATCTGTTTTTTTTTTCAAAAGTTAGTTCAGTATATTATTTCAGTTTAAAACTATACCTATAATAATAAACATACATATATGTGTGTTATTTTCTAAAGAGACCTCTGTATTTTTTCCACGACTCTTTGATAAAAATTCGCACTTCTTTGACCCTTTGACGAAATTACTGTAATTTTGCAGCCCTTTGATAAATTCGCGCTTTTTACCGCTACCTTTCCACAAAATTCGCGTTTTTTCAGCGATCCTTTGACAAAATTCGCGTTTTTTTTTCAGCGATCCTTTGACGAAATTCGCGTTTTTTTTCAGCGATCCTTTGACGAAATTCGCGTTTTTAAAGTGATTCTTTGACTAAATTAATTTTCTTCCGCGATTCGGTGAAGGAATTCGCATTTTCTCCACGATCCTTTGACGAAATTGACGTTTTTCGCGCTATTCGACAAAATTCGCGTTTTTCCCGCGATCGTTTGACAAAATTTGAGTTTTCTTCACGCTGCCGTTTGACAAAGTTCGCGTTTTTACCGCGGCCTTTTGACCAAATTCGCGTTTTTTCCTTGATCCTTTGGCGAAATTGAAGTTATTTTCTGCGAACGATAGAAGAAATAGATTTTTATGGCGACCATTTGTCAAAATTCGCGATTATTTTTATGTCCGAATTTTTGGATGGGTGAATTTTTTAAATTTTCGGAACCGAATGTCCTTACACTCTCGCTGCGTAATTTTTTATTTATTTATTTATTTTTTTAATCAAAATAAGTTAAAAAATTGCGCATTTATTTTATCACAAATTTCAAATCTGAATATATTTTAGAGTTAAAAGATATCCAAAATCTTTGTGAAAAAAAATTTTTTTTAATAGAATTGCATCATAAAAAAAAAAAAAAAAAAAAAAAAAAAAAAAGATTTGCTGCAGAAATTGCGGGTTGCGCAAATTTTACGACTGTTACTTTGGCCGTGGAAATCGCGGGATGCGCTGCGAGAGGGTTAAATTTTTGGAAAATTCGGAACAGAATCACTTTTGTTCCCAACATCTTACATAACCCTCCTGCAAATATTTTTTTAATAACTGTAACCATTAGCAATTTATTGAATTTTAAAATCAATCAGTCCATTTTAGGACATCCGGTGCTGAAAGAAGCATTTAAAAAAAATTAAAGCTGGCTTCTATATGTCAGTTAGAAGTTTACCCGGGCTGAAGTTTCCAGGCCCAAGCTCAGGTCCGACCCATACACAAAAAAATATTGGCTCGGCCCGGTATAGAAGCTAAAAAATCGACTCCAGCCCTGCCTGCATTTTGCAATTAAAATTATTCATAAAGCACACTTACTTATGCTCCTATTTTATTTTCAGATTATGTTCGAAATTCATGAATACAGAAAACAATAATATTAATGACTATTTAGGCAATTATGTACAGAAACACTACGCATAAATATGACTTAGACAATTACATTCAAATGAAAATCCAGTAAAAAAAATCAGTTTAGAATGAAAGAAACGGATAATAAAAGAAAATCTTAATTTTAAAGCTCTACAAAAAAAAAAAAAAAAAAAAGTAGATTTTAAAAAATGCATCTCCGTAACTTATCAAATCAAATTAAATTTCAAAAGATTGTAAACAAATAATAAACAAATGTACATCATAAATATAATTTTTACGAATAACAAATAAGTAAGATGACAGACCAACTTGGGCTCGGGGGGAAGAAATTAGAGAAGTGCACGGGTCGCAGTCGAGCCAATAATGCTTATTATACGGGCTGACACGGACCGAACATTTAGCTTTCATTCCGGGCCGAGTCCCGACCAGGAAATTTTGGCCAGTGTAGAGGCTGTAGGAAAAATGAAGTCCAGGGCAGGCTCTACCTGTAAAAAAAAAAAAAGTCTGGCCTGACCCGAATCTGCAGAAAAATTTAAGATCAGGGCATGGCTCGACTCTAAAAATGAGAGGATCTGACCCAGCCCAAGTCTCGTGGATTTAAACTGGCGAGACTCACGTCGGGTCACGCCGGGTTCGAGCTTCGCCCCAAGTCATTTCCTGTGAGGATGTATAATGTCATTTTGCAAACCCTTTATTAGCCCAAGGGGGAAGACATCGCCCTTTCGCCCCCTTAGATCCGCCGTTGGGCCCGTCTGTAAAAAAGAGAAAACCTGACTCAGCCCGAGTCTGGTGGATTAAACTAGCGCGACCCGAGTCGGGTCGCGCCGGGCTCGAACTTCGCCCCAATTCATTTCCCGTGAGGATGCATAATGTCGTTTTGAAAACCCTTTATTAGGCCTTTACCAGGGGGGGGGGGGTGATCGCCCCTTCGCCCCCCTTGGTATCCTAGATCCGCTATTGCAAAGAGTCAACTTGGCCCACACGTATAATTAATTCATAACTGTGTATATTTATGTATGTATTAATCATTTAATTTTTTATATTTTTTCGTTTTATTTTTCGAAAAGTAGGAAGCATGACCGAAATTCAGTTCCGGTTTTATCTTAAAAACCTGTTTCGGTCGATCCTTAATTTCAATTCAGAACATAAAATTGAAAGTTTTGAAATATGAGTACTTCTTAGCATTGCATATAACCTTAGACGCTGCAAAGACTGCAATGGAAAAAAAAATCCCTGCCGGCCCGGCCTACAGGCGGAGGTAGATTTCGAAGTTAAGTATATTAATTGCTCCAACAAAAACTAAATCATGATTAGATATAAATCTGCTTTAACAGTTTTATCTGGCTGCTTTTGACGAGTTTTTATTTCATTTTTATATAATAGCTGGTTTTATCAGAATCATGTTAAGGCGGTATTAAAAAAAAAATACTTTTCCATGCTCAACAACTCGAAATTTTCTGGCACATTTTCAGATTAATTTTTAATGGAAAAAATACGAAACTTGCTGACATGATTTTTGAAAAGATTTATAAGCGGCATGTGTTCTTGTTTTTCTTTCAATTAATTGAAACTTGATTGATAAACAAATTATTTTCACAGTAGGGCAATATTTTTCGTTTCTAACACAATCGCTTCGGGAATTTCTGTTCAAAATGCCCACTTTGACATCATTTTTTTAAATATATTCTGCCTCTATAAAAAAATCGATCATTACGGTTCATTATATAGTTTCTGAAGAAGAGAATCTATCAATTGGATGCGTTTGGGAGCAAAAATGAATTTAAAAATGAGTCAGAAAATAAGCAGTTTGGATTTGAATACAGCCTTAATAAGATGATTTTTTTCTTCAACCGCTATGCATTTTTAATTTTATTTTTAATGTAAGAATTGGTGCTATCAAAAACTTATCTATATAAATGTTGAAGATAATATTAAGAAGATATATGATAAATTCATGGGGATTTTATATCTTGTGAATTGACGGTGTTATGGAAATTTTTCTTCTTCACCCCCCCCTTTTTTTGTTTTCGTTTTTAATTTTTTTTTTTTTTTTGCGGTACGAATTGATCCTATCAATAACTTGTGAATATAAAAGTTGTAGATAATATTAAAGAGATGTATAATAAAATTAATTGAATTTGATATCTTAAGAATTGACGAAGTTACGATTTTTTTTCTCCCAAAAACCCTATTTTTTGCGCCCCTTGAGCCCATTTTTAATTTTATCAAAAATCTGTGATGCATAAATTTTTGGCCCTATTTTTAACAGTAATAAAAACTTTAAACTGATTTGATATGTACAAAATTTAAGAAGTTATGGGTTTTTTTCTATTTTCACAAAATCCCTCCCTATTTCCAGCCCCTTGGCCCGATTTTGCCCATTAACGAACTTGACCGAGATTTTATGCCCCTTGATTTTATGTATCAGTTTGGAAGAGATTTGCGCAGAATTGTGGAAGTTATCGTGTCCAGAAGAAAGTGATATATATAGATAGATACATACATACATAGATAGATAGATAGATAGATAAAGTTTTTTACTGAGGGTGGTTTTGGGTTCTAGGGGTCATGATCGGTGTAGATCTGCAAAACTTTTTCAGAAATTCCAACATAGGAACGACGCCAATAGGTAGTATTTCATACGAAATCTACCTAAAACGTTCAATTTAGACACAAACAAGTTGGGAGTAGGAGCTATAATGATGGCTGAAAAATATATATTTATGAAAAAAGAGTTTTAAATTCCCGCGCACCATATGTACTACTAAACGACCACCCGGCATTGCCCAAGCCAATGGTAATAACCTTAAATATGCATAAAATCAAATATCGAATGATTTTATATTTTTTCCAAGCGAACCTAGAGATGGGGGGACAATGTCTTCAGCAGCATATTGTTTTGATTTTATAATTGAACGAAAATCTTTCCAAACGAACCTAATATAGTCAGCAGAGCTGCCTTCGGCAACGTACAACCTCGAATTTGTATGAGTTTCTTTATTTTTAAATGAAAATCGATCTAAATGAAGTTCGAGTTGAACGCCGCAGTGCCTTCGGTAGCGTACACTGGGGATGTACCCACGTTCCGGTCTGATTTTTCAAGCGAACCGTGAATTTGTATTTAATTTCTGGCATTTAGATATATAAAACTTTCAATTTTGACCTAAAATTCTTGATGAAACATAAATAAAGTAAAATTCGCACCATGCCCTCACTTTTTTTAAAACTGAATTTGTGCTTTTTCAAGAAGGAAGAATAAATTTATTTCTGAAAAAAATCAAGATATTGCTGGCATCACTGGTAATCACAATCTTTTTACTAAATGTATTTAATCATTAATCAAGCTGTTTTGATTATTAAGTCTGGGCAAACCTGAATTAAAACTTCCTTATTTTATTATTTTGATTTGAATTAGTAGGGTGTAACTTTATGAAGAAAGTTTCATTGAATAATTTAGGGAAAATGCATCTCATCTTTATAATGAATATTTAATTATACATTGATTATATATACTTGACCTTTGCTTTTAATCATTTAAAAAAATTATCAAATTTTTTATTATTTTAGTTTATTGCTTAATTATTTTAATATTTTACTATACTGTGAGCATTCATTATAATTTCGATTGCATTATTAATCACATTCAAATTACTGTTTAAAAAATGTAAACAAAGCAATGACCAGAAATCCGCAAAATTCTAAAATCCGCACAACCTCTGGTCCCAAGCTGTGCGGATTTGAGGGAGTCTACTGTATAATAGTTCTAGAGAAGTCTTGAGTATAAATATATCAAGGAATTATTGCTCCATTGCCTGTTGCACTCTGCAGTGTGTGGTACTACAACGACCAAATGAAAATTGTTCTAGTAGCTCCTATGTAAGAACTTAAAGGTTAAAACATGTAGCTGTAGTTCACCACAGTAAAAATGTAGTTTTCTTAACCACTGTCATATGTAGTTAAAAAATGTAAATTAACTGCAACAACCAATTGAAAATTGTTGCAGTAACTCCTATATAAGAACTTGAAGGTTAAAATATCTAGCTGTAGTTCACTATAGTAAAAAATGTAGTTTTGTTAACCACTGTCATATGTAATTTAAAAACATATACAGTCAAGGATCTATAATCCGCACACCCATAATCCGCAATTTTCTATAATTCGCATTGCTTAATGAATGTAAACAATTAAACAAATTTACAAATTCTTGATCCAAAAATGATTTTTTAAAAGAAATATCTGAAATTTTTAAATATAAAAGTGAATATAATCAATTTTTTTACACAAGAATTTGAAAAATGCATTTTTTGAGATAGCATATTAAATTAATTATTATATTTCACATTTTTCTTTTCATGTTACACTGAATATGGAATTAAAATAGTGTCCAGAAAAATTAATTATTATATTTCATATTTTTCTTTTCATGTTATACTGAATATGGAATTAAAATAGTGTCCAGAAATAAGAAAATGAGATGTAATCCATAATACTCCATAATCCATAATATTCCATAATCTGCACAACCTTTGGTCCCAGCTTGTGCGGATTAAAGAACTTTGCCTGTATTTTATTTCAGTCATACATTAAAAAAACCTTAGAGAGTATACAAATTACAAGGAATTATTGCTCCAGTGCCCAATGTACTCTGCAGAGTGTGGTACCATAACAAACAAATGAAAATTGTCACAGTAGATCCTGTGTTGGAACTGAAGGGTTAAAATAAGTAGTTGTAGTTCACTACAGTAAAAATGTAGTTTTGCTAACCACTGTCATATGTGATTATTATTTTTATATATACATTTTATACATAGAAGTAAGCCCAGTGGTGTAGTGGTCAGAGCATCTGACTGCCGCATCGCAGGTCGAGAGTTCGACTCCTGACTGGGCAAGGTTCACTCAGCCCTTCATCCCTTCAGGGTCGATAAAATGAGTTAAGCTTGCTTGGAAACTACACACCGAGGGTCTCACGTTAGGCTGACCACCTGGCCGGGACGCATGCTGCATAGCATCTCAGGGCCCGGGGTCAAGAAAACAGAGATGGGCACTGTCGGCCCAGATCCTTCATGGATTGTATAGCCACAGAGTTTAGTTTAGTTTTATACATAGACAGTTGTACATTGATTAAGGAAATCTTAAAAGAGAATTTATTAATATCAATTGAGTGAAAAATGTCCAGGCTAGAAGTTAAAAGTCCTAGGCTCCACTACAGACAACTTCAGTACTTTTCGAGAAACGTTTGTTAGATCAGTGGCCTAGGACAGAATTCTTGATGTCAGATCACCAGGGATGTAATGGAAGGGTATATGGTGGTATATGCTGTATAACTTCAGAAACTATGCATATCCTCTGTAGCTATAGTGTACAGTCGTGGAAAAAAAAAAGTAAACTACTCTACTAACTCCTCAACAAATTATCGTAGAAGAAAGTTACTAGTACCGAACGATTGGAAATAAAGTCTATTTTTAAATGATGTATATAAAATTTGCTTAGGGGGCCATCTACATATTAAAATAAATCCAAACTTCATTTTTTCAATGGCAATACCCAATTTTAACGAGATATTTCAAATCTTCAGTTCAAGCTATGCCTAGACACCGAATTTCAAGTCATTTGAATGATAAGTTTTTGAATTATAAACATTTAAAATTGAGTGCTTCTAATGTTAAATTACATTTTCATATTTTTATTTATATCTCCAGAAATTATGCTCCTAATGTTCTAATTTTTTGTGTAGCAATAATACTAATACACCCAAACATAAATATGTTGAATTTGAAATTTTATGATATGAATTATGAAATTAATATTCGAAAAAATTATGAATTGCAACCTACAATTTTTTTGATGGATTTAGATTTATTAAGTCCTCTTTATGGAAATCCAAAATTTCACATTTTTCTTCCAAGTAGTTTTCAAATTATGCTTAAAAAACGGCAAAATGATGGTTTAAGGGGTCGTCTATAATAGATGTGACTAGATATTTTGAAATTTCTTCTGCTGTCCTGTAATCTAGCAGGCTTCATTGACTTCTTAAGGTGCCTTGATCAAGATGGGGGCTCTCTCGGTTAACAGTCGAGTTCCGAACTTCAATTTGGATACAGCCCTTAAAATATTCTCATTTTAAAATAATTAATTTCTCATAAACTTATGGTACGAATTGCATTAAAATTTGTTTTAGGCTAATTGAAGGGTGTAGAGTTCATTTATGCCGCCAGAATTGTGTACTGCTATTGAAAAAAACAAAGTTATGGTTCGTTTTAATATGTAGATGGCCCCCTAAGCAAATTTTATCTATATCATTTAAAAGTAGACTTTATTTCCAAGCGTTCGGTACCAGTAACTTTTTTCTATGATAATTTGTTGAGGAAGTTAGTAGGGGGTGTTTACTTTTTTTCTTCCACGACTGTACATTCTCTGGTTTTATTATGACTACAGCATTGTGGATCACGTGATCTCTGCTGACCCAATCATCCAAAAAAGCTGCCCTATGCAAGGGCAAACAAACAAGAGCTTTCTCAATTGTTTGCTTCAGCCGGAGGTCACATGATCTGACATCCTTAATTTCCATCCTGAGGCAGAAGAAACAAACAGCATTCTCGGCCAGTACTGATGTCAATCATGATTTGACTCCTGGACTGGACATTTTTGACCCAGTTGGTATTAAAAACTTCTTTTGTAAGAATTTCATATAGTCTGCTAAAGTTTTGTAACTGATTTTTTCTTTTGGTTTTAGGTTGTACAGCACCCAAGTACCTTACCAATGGAAAACTGAATCCTGTGACTATGCAATATATATTGTTTGCATCACGGTTCAAATATATGCTTCACTGATTTTTAGATCACCTGTTACGCAAAGAACATCCATTATCATATACCCAACAACAAACACTAACTGATTGGAAAGGGGGAAAAATTATGAATATTGCAGCTTAAAGAGTTCTTACCAGAAGAAAAAAAACAAAAACGTATGAATACTCAGTTCACTCAAAAAAATATAAATAATGATAAAAAAAAAAAATTGTTCAGTGTTAGCATATGAGAGAAAATCATCATATTGTACAAAGATATTGATAGTTTTATAAAGATACTTTACTTTGCTAAATTTTTAATCCCAAATCCACTAATTTTTATAAGGCCAAGTCTTTTAAGGTCCTAATGATTGTAAGTATTAAAAATATATGGGTAAGGGAAAATGTTATACATGTTTGTTGATTATACAATATAATATGGTTAAGATAAATATTAGATCATGTCTAAAAACATTGCTTGTTACTGTTTTTTAGTTTGTCCCCCTTTTTTAAAAAGTTTCTTAAGATAGCTTTATTAATATTTCAGATTTTTTTTTTTTTTTTTTTGAAGTGAAAACTTCTTTAGGCGCGTTGAGCTTTTTTTGAGATGGAGAAAAACCACTGATTTGGAGGCACTGTTACGTAACCGACATGCTAGCATTTTGGCACATAGATACTAGCGCACCAAGCGGTGAATGACAGGAACTTTTCCCTCTTCAGCTCAATCCGCAAAAGAAGAATGAAGATAAAACTCACTTTTTCTCCCAGTGTTCACACAGGAACACACATTATCAGTTTTCGAAAACTTCTTTAGGCGCGTTGAGCTTTTTTTGAGATGGAGAAAAACCACTGATTTGGAGACACTGTTACGTAACCGACATGCTAGCATTTTGGCACATAGACACTAGTGCGCCAAGCGGTGAATGACAGGAACTTTTCCCTCTTCAGCTCAATCCACAAAAGAAGAACGAAGCTAAAACTCACTTTTTCTCCCGGCGTTCACACATTATCAGTTTTCAAAAACTTCTTTAGGCGCGTTGAGCTTTTCTTGAGATGGAGAAAAACCACTGATTTGGAGACACTGTTACGTAACCGACATGCTAGCATTTTGGCACATAGACACTAGCGCGCCAAGCGTAATATAATTGTGGTATTGTATTCATTAATAAAAATACTTTTGGATAGTATTGAATTGGAGTATGGATTTCAACATTTGGATAGTATTGAATTGTAATAGTTGCCGTTTATATTTCACCGGATAAATCTTTAAATGCAATACGAGAATTTTTGTACGAAAATTTGTTTATTTATATGTACATGTATAATTTAATATAATAATATATATTACAAATTATTAATGTTTATTTATATGTAATTTATAGTTAAATTATATTACTATGAAAATTGTAATATAATTTTGGTAGTAATAGTTTATAATAATGAATAAAAAAACACTACATTTAAAAGTATTTCCTGCACAATAAAACATTTCCTGACGATTAAAAAAACACACGTAAATGTTGAAGTTTTCACTTCTATTGGCACTCCCGGAGTGCCACTGTTTTTTTTTTTTTTTTTTTTTTTTTTTTTTTTTTAATAATCAATCTGAAATATTCTTTTCTTATAATTACAATTACAATATACTTTTAAGCAAGCAGTTTTATGAATAGTGATGCTTTCTTTATTTTTTTTTCAAGTTGATATGCGTAATATTTGAGCATATATTACTATATTTATTTTAATATTTTGACAACTTTAACATTTATTCATTTTTAAATAAATATTTTACTTTGAAGCTAAAAAGGGGGATATTCTTCATTTTGCACTGTAATATTGTTTTGAACATGATCTATGACATATCTAGATTTCATTACACTTGATGTGATTCGGTTTTAAATGAAATTGGTAAAAAATGCCCAAATAGATTAAAACTGTTTATAATATTGTATGTGACAATGAATTTTTTTTATGTATGAAAATTACACAGGTTCCACGTTAAAACAGCGATGTAAGATTGAGAAATTAATCAGACTTTTTGAAAATTAATTAATATGATGTGCCTAAAAAATTGCAGATATATAAAAAATAAATAAATAAAAGATAACTTCATCAATATAATATTTGACTAAAATTTAATTTTTTCTCTTTCAAAAATTAATTACAATAGCAATTTATAAAGTAAAAATAAAGTTTTGGTACTTTTGTATTATTCATGGAAGGAAGATTGCCAACAATGGTAAATACTGTAAAAACTTGAACTAATTTGTATTAATAATTTAATTCATTACCTTTGTACTTATATACATACTTTCATAAATGAATATATTCATCTCACATACTCTTTCATTATATATACAGATTTTGCAACATGTGTATACCTTACAGTACAAACAGCACTTTCCAATAGGTATACCATACATCACACTAACAATACATAAAGTACATATACCTTTACTTAAAATACATAAAACAGTAGTAATTAAGCATTTGCTGTTGCGGGTTACAGTAATTTATATTATTGAGGACATTGTTGGCATTATATCTTTTGGGATCAGGGGTTGATCCAGGCAAAATTTGGGGCCTATTTAGGGCCCTTTCACAAAAATCTATTTAATAAAATAGGCCCCTTCACAAAAATAAATTTAATAAAATGAACCCCTTCACAAAAATAAATTTAATAAAATGGGCCCCTTCACAAAAATGAACTTAATAAAATAGGCCCCCTACGTAACATTCTTTTTCATAAAAACTGTTTTAAAATCTGTAATTTGTAAATAAAACCAGGTCACGAAAAACAAAAACTTTAGCAAGGGAATTTAAAGAATGTTTTTGTTCATAAATTCTTGGTTCAAATTTGAGTAACTGGATTTCAACTTTCATTACAAAATGTTATTTTTCACAGAAATATAATAAAATTCGCAAAAATAACTTCTACTTTTCACAAAATGGGCCCCAAGAATAAGAACCTGCATCGACACTAGGGATAGATAATACACAAGTACCAAAATCTTTGTATATTCCCAAGTTAGTTCTTTCTTGGTATCTTATTTAAAATTTTTGTCCTATAAATCAGTTAACACCTGTTTTTAGCTACTGGAACAGTGGATCTAAAAAGAAAATTTTGTTTTTTATCCAACATCTATGCAATTTTAAACCTCTGTGCTATAAAAACATTTTAGAAACAAAGTTTTATTGTAACATGTGTTCCAGATTATGAATTAATAAAACACCAAAGGAGCTTTATATGGACTTGAAACATTTAATAAAAATGCTAAAAGATAAATAGCCCTGTTGGTTAACTAAAATATTTAATTGATAAGTTATATTATCTATTATTTTTCTGTTTCTGTACTGTAATATAACAGTATCTAAAATCTGTTGAAAGTGTCTTCTATTATATCTAAGTTTTCGTAAACCACAGCATTTGTGCTGAGTTATTTTAAAAACTGAAGTAGATCTGATTTTATATTCTTTTTGGATTAATAAAATTGCTAAAACATAAATTGCTCTGTTCGTTAATTAAGTTATTTAACATATGAGTTACAGATATTTCTTTCTGTTTCTTTGCTGTAATAGATCAATGTATCTAAACATTGTAATACAACAAAGCATTGCAAATAATTTTATTTCGGGGTAACATCTCCAATTAAATTATTTTAATCTGAGCTCTGAATACTTAACAAAAGTGTTCAGAAATAAATTGCTTTGCCTGTTGATCTAAGTATTGTTATCGACTGCACAAAAATGAATATTGCTGGCAAAACATAAGTTAACTATATTTTATGTGGATTGCTTTTCTTATGATATTATTATGTATAATAATTTTACTTGCTATGTAAAATTAAGAGCATTTAAGAAAATACTGATTTCATATTATCTCATTATATTTAACTTGTATATTCTCATTATATTGTAGTTAAATAAAGTTACATCAACATGTCCTTCTTGAAATGTTAAATTATTATCTTATTCTTGTACTGTCATTATAGTCTTCTGAATTTTTAGATTGTTGGTTGAAGTTATTATTCTCTGTTTTTGTGATCGCTTGTTGAAATATTTTTAATAGTTAAGGTGCTTTTATAACTGGAACTTGGAGTTGTAAATATAACTATCTTGTTGTGTAATTGTAGGCAGTTTTCAAACTTATGCTATGAGACAGTCTTTTAAAAGGCACACGCTTCAAGAAGAGTACAATATTTTGCAGTTTTTAAAGCTTACTATAGAGGCAAAAATTAGGTATTATTTGTATTCTAGGAGGTAAAATATTCTCTTTTAAGTCTCTCAAATTATGATTTATGATAGAGAATCTTTTCAAATTTTTAATAGCTTTTGCCAATTTTCATAATGAAATATGATTTAAAATTTCACTTTCTTGCAGTATTAATTGATAAGGTTTTGTTCTAGACAATCTTTTTTTTTATGGCTGATGCCTATTTTTATAATATAATAAGATTTCAAAGTTCACTTCTTGCAATATGAATTTATAAGGTTTTGTTCTGAACAATCTTTTCTTCTTATGGCTGTTGCCAATTTTTGTAATATATAATATCAAATTTTGCTTCTTGCAATATGAATTGATAAGGGTTTTCTCTGGGCTCTCTTTTTTTTTTTTTTTTTTTTGTTTGTCAGGTATGTATGCTGCAGCTCTTAAACTTGCCAAATGTACTTGATAACATCTAGATATAAAGCACGTCTGAAGCACAAAACTGAGAAGTTTCTATAACTGATATAATCTATGAGTTGTTAATCACCCTCCCCCCCCTTTTTTTTTATCAGAAAAGTAATAAATGTCAGCAATAACGTATTAATAAAGTGAAAGGGGTGCTACAATGAACATTGTAAGAATGAAATGGGACATGCAAAAATTGTATACATTTTTAAATAAACGTATAACATCGGGAAAAAAACTATGCACTTATATTCTCTTACTTCATGTTTTTTACATTTGGGAATACAGAATTTTAGTAAACTAATAAAATTTTAAATAAAAAATCTTCTCATGTGCCAAATAATGCTGACATAAGCACCTATTTCCATAAATATTATGTATTTTTTTTATTATTCTTTATTTTATTTTATTTATTTATTTATTTATTTTTGCGTTCCTTATCCTCCATGTTTCATTTATTCAAAATTCACAAATAGTACTTTAAAAAAGGGGGAAATATTGTGTTGTTATTATAAAATCTAAAGTTATGTTGTCTTATTAATTTGGTGCCTTGCAGAATTGCAGTCTTAATAGTATATACAAATCTTTATTATTTATTTATTTATTTTTGTCTACTGATATCTACTAGATTTTGTATAATAATAATTTTATTTGAAAAACACAGAATGTCCTGCTTAAAATCCTGTTACTCCATCCATTTTTATCATGTTTGTGTTACTGTAACATAATTGTTCTAGTTAAAGTAAAATGCTCAGAATGCTGTGTTCAATTATCAAATGTATCTATACAATGTATAATAATTTAATTTGACTTATAACACAGTAATTGATATTTAAAATATGTTACAGATGTAAATAGTCTAGTCAGACATTGATATCTTAGACCGTAAGGAATTGTAAAACAGAAGATTTGAGGTAAAGAGTTTTTTTAAATAACAAAGTTTGATTTAAAATAAAATTTTCCATACAGTGTTTTCAAAATTGAAGACATGAAACACAACATTATCAGTAAAAATAGAAAATATTATCAATGTGCATTTTTTTTTTCTAAACTGAAAATATCAGATTTTAAAAAGTTTTAAGTCTTGTATATAGTCATTAGAGATGGTTTCAAAAATTTAAAAAAAAAATGTTTCCCCTTTTTACAAAGTTGAGTTATCTTTTTACTAACATGGCCTTTTCAATATACAGTGTAACCTCGATTATCCAAGTTAATTGGGACCGCTAGTACCTCGGTTATCGGAAATCTCAGTTAATAGAAACTGTGTGTAAAAACTCACTGTGTTTTTGAATTTAACATCTCTTAAAATAAAAAACAATAGAACTTTTTTTTTTAAATAATAAAAATAAATATATGTAAAGTTATGTTTCACAGCCTAACAAATTCAAAAAGGAAATCAACTACTAGTAGTAAATTTTAAAAAGCAAATTGAAAAATCTACGAAAGTTCACACAGCCACTGAAAACAAAGCATTGTTCACTGTTGACTTCTCAGGGCTCAATGTTTCTTGGGAGTTGAGTGCTTTTGGGGGCAGAAGAGCCAGTATAGCACGGACAGTGAACTAAAAAGTGTGGTATTTTTCAAGGCTCTTTCACACACACACACAAAAAAAAAAAGAATATTCATTATCAGTTCAGTTAACAGAAACCTCGATTAATCGAAACTCAGTTAATCGAGGTTCTACTGTATTAATATAAAATTGATCTCCGTTAATATTAGTTATAAAAATTTGTGCATTCTAGGAAGAAAATTATGCGTCCTATAGGAACACAGTTTCTTTTATGCACTTATTTTTCAATTCCTACTATTAGCTCACACTCTCCCTATATTTATTTATTTATATATTTATCTTGTTCAAATTTTCAATCGTTAATAAAATACTCATTATTCATCCTATCAAGTTGAAATAAATTTTTTTAAACTTGTACTGGATGACAATTGATGTTAATACAGTTTTTTCAAATATTAATTAATTCATTAAATTTTAATTAATTAATTTTAGTTTTGCATGGGAAACAAAATGGCGGCCATTGGTTATTGAAGGTCATGTCGCCAAATACCGCAAAGTTTGTCGCCAGCTTGGCGATATATCGCCAAATTTGGAGGCCAAAATGAGTCGCCAAAAGTGACGCCAACTTGGCGATATTTCTAATATTTCGCCAAATTCCCATAGAGTTCCATTGTAAAACTACTTGCTTATAGAAAATCAACAAATTGAGATATTTTAATGCAACAAAAACTAATATTAGCTTAAGGGATTATATTAAATTTTTCTTTGATGACCTAAGTAGGAATTGACTTTAAAAACAAAATTTTTATATTACTTGTTCAATTGAACGTTCAGGAGTAAAATGATGATAGTCTCCACATTTTGTGAGATTTAAGATGGCACTACCGTTAACTTGTGTGACATGTGATAATTACATAACCGTGAGGCATGTGACCTTATAACTCCTGAGTCATATATTGTTTGGTAATCTTGAATCAGTCCTTTGAAAAATACAGTTAAAGAAAGGTATAATGGAGGCAGAAATGCAAAATATATGCATTTAAAGGGAAAGGTGAATAAGTAGTTTGGGACTATCATTGTTTTTCCCCTGATCTTTCAAGTGTTAAAGAAACATGATATCGTAAAACCTGTCAAGATTGAATCATGGGAAACCAGAAGAAAAATTCTACTTTTGACAGGTTTCCTTCTTAGGAGGTATACCTTCTCTTTCACTTGTATTGTATTTTTGGCCAGACCATGAAACTTACTGTTTAAGGCAGGATTCTGTTATAGGTGGACTATATTTTCACAGGTTTTACTGTGTGTATTATATCCGACCTTAGCTGGGGTAATACATTGACCAAGCTTGACATCTAGGGATTTTGGGATATAAATAATTTTCTATAAGTAGACAATTTATGCTAAATATTTTATGGCAAATATTTTTTATAGACTCTAAAAAAATGCTCAGTGTGTTAAGTCTTTTCTACCTCTTTCATTATTACTTTTTAGATTCTGTCTAAAATTACAGCAAGCATCTGTTTAACTGCTACATATTGGCATTTTTCTTTTGATTCATATAAAATAAATCATTGTCCTAAAAAAAAAAAAACAATAAAATTTTTGAGGTAGTAAAATTTTAAAAGAAATATATTTAAGATATTTATGAGAAAAAAACATCAATTTAATCCTAAAAATACAGTTTTTTTAATTTTTTCATTTGAAATAAAGGTATTTAAGATATCAAGGTTTGACTGTATTTAATTTTATCTGTATGTGAAATTGTAATTTTCTACATTATTATAAAAGATGTCTGCATTTTCTTTAATATATGTATATATAAAAGGTAAGTCAATAAAATCCAGAGAACTACAAAAATGAATTTTTGTAAGGAAATAAGAGCAGCTTACAGTAGTTTTTAATTCATTGGGCAATTAAGTTTACTTTTCAAAATGAACAGTTAAAAGAGCTGCAATAAAAAGTTTTATTCGAATGGCAGTGTATATCTAACATAATAAGCAAACCTTAAATAAAAATTATAATTATAAAGAAAATTTATCTCTTTTCAAAAATGTTGTTTCCTCGCATTATACAGGCTTTAATTTCTAATTAAAAAAAAGTACCGAAGCCCTAATATTCTAAAGTACTAACAATGGTAACCTATTATCTGTCCCACTCCACCAGCATATTTGTATTTAATACATTATTTTCAAAATTTGCTGAGCTCCAGCATAATTTAAGCACTGGTCTAATATTATTGTATTACATATTATTTGGTCTATTTATTATTGTTTTAAAATATGATATTATTATCCAGCTATCCTAATCTCAAATTAACTTCTAAGTATCCTGCTTCTTAAATATATATTTCTACTACCAGACATTCATGGTGATTATTTTACAGTTATCTAAATTTCAGTTTGCCCTAGCTCTCTTGAGTTTGATATATTTGATTTCTAAGACTGCTATCTCACCTGCCAAACTCTTGACTGAGCTTGCTTTGATTAATATTCATTTGACCAAATCTTAATTCATTTAAATATAATACATTGAGTTCAGAGGTTCTATCTAGGGTACTTACCTTTGATTCTCATTATGTTGTGCAAATCTCAGCTCATCTGAACTTTTGTGCTTCAAACTTCTAAGATGTATATCTTGAATCTTATGTACTTATCTTAATTATTATCCAGTTGTCCAAAATTCAATTTATTTGAATATTATGCAATGTCTAAAACTTCTGTCTCTGGTATTAATTACTCACCTTGCTCTTAGACAAGTTATCAAATACTATATAATAATCAATATTTATTTTGATTTCATATGTTCCTTTGACAAATTTCAGTTCATTCAAATACTATACAATTTCTAATGTTTCTGTCTCTATTCGGAAATATTATCCGGCCACCTGAATCACAGCTCAGTTAAATACTATGCATTGAATTTCTCTGTACCTAGTGCAATATACTTGCATTGACTATTACATAATCATCCAGTTCTGAATCTTATGTACGTACTTATCTTAATTATTATCCAGTTGTTCGACTTTCAGTTCATTGGAATACTATGCAATGTTTAAAACTACTGTTTCTTATATTATTTATTCACCTTGCTTCTTAGACAAGTTATCAAATGCTTTATAATAAATAATATTTATTTTAACTTTCTTTTACATGTTCCTTTGACAAATTTCGGTTCTTTTAAATACTATGCAATTTCTAAGATTTCTGTTTCTAATATAAAATGATATTTCTCAGCCACCTGAATCTCAGTTCGGTTAAACACTATGCATTAATTATTACTTAATCATCCAGTTCTAAATACTATGCACGGAATATCCAAAGCTTTTATTAAGATTAAGTTATAAGTCTCAATTAATATGAATGCTATATCTAAAATGTTTGTTTTTTGTACCAAAAATTTCCACTGATATTATGCATTTGTTCAAATTACATTTCATTTAAATGTTGTGCTTCTTTTAAGAATTTAGTCTCTTGTTCCAAACTTTGAGTCTTCAATGTTATTCACTTATCCAAACCTCATTTCAGTTATATGCTGTGCTTTGGATGTCTAAGCCCTCTGTTCCCAGCACTTGTATTGATTATTAATTAGTCTTTTTCCATTTAAATACTATGCACAGAATTTCCAAGACATTTACCTGGTGCCAAATAATTGCATCGATTATGATTTTGTTACCTTAGTCATAATTACTTTAAATTTTATGTACTGAATTTCTAACATTTCTGTCTCAGGTTTCAGTTCAATGCTATGCATTGTATTTCTAATACTTCTGTCCCCCAGTGCTAGATATTTGCCTTGGTCTGAACTTGTCCTTTAGTCACCTCTTATATCATACATTATTCATTGAATTTATAAGTTAAAACATTACATAAATGCACCTTAAAAATATTCTAAGCATAGGTTAATAATTCTCAACACAGAAAGCAATGTTCTTCCAAATAAGAAATTTCAGAGATTCTATAATGCTTTCTTCAATATATCCTTTTTAAAAATTTTGTTTTAACTAGATATCTCTCTTTTTCTACTACCCCCCTCCCCCCCCCCAAAAAAAAGAATAAATAAACCCCCTCTCTTTAAGTTAACTCTTGATTAATTTTTATATATGACTTTTTAAACCTAAAATCTGGTCTAAATTTTTCCATAGTTAAAATACAAGGTTATCTGTTCATTGCATATATAGCTACATTTATTCTGCAGCTTGTAATTTTCTAGAATAAAAAAGAAGTCTTTAAGTCTTAATATTTCAATGTCATATGATTTTCCACTGTTAAACATGAAAGTTATTTGAATTGATGAATTAGTGGTCTGTATTTTTATTAGGATATATTTTTCTGATCTGTGTCTATTTTTAAATATTTCCTAATATTAATGCAATATATTTATTTACTAAAAACACATGTTAATCTTTTTATAGGAATGCTTAAAGTAGTAGTTTTCATTGTTGATCAGTATTATTGTTAGTTATTTATACTTTTTACAAGATTGTATGTATTAGTGTTTGTTGATAATTTTGAAGGAAGCATTTCACTTTTGAATGCATATTTTATTTATTTTGTACAAATGATGTGTCTCACTGTGTTTGTAAATTGAAAAATATTGTATTGAAATTATTTATACTTGTTAATAAATTTAATTTAACATTATGTTCTCAGTTTTTGGTATGTAAATTTATGTATATTTGTTGACTGTTACACCTCAAGAAGTTTATTAATTATTTTTTTACAATCTGGAGACGCAGAACACAGATTTGTAATATTGGTGTATATATTGTTTCCAAATACTAGTTTTAAATTGTTTGATTGTCTGAAAAACTCATAATATTATTAATAGTAATAATAATTGTATTTACAGCAAGAGTGTATTTTGCTTTTCATATGTATAAAAATGAAATCCCCTAGTAATAATATGTAGTGTTATAAATCTACAGCACTGTTAAACTATGCATGGTTGAACGCTTATAATACAGAAGTGGAATTCTGTTGTTATTTTGTCAGTTTAATTTTTTATATCAGTGAAATTTCAATATACTGCTATAACTACATCAATAGATATGTAAATAAAGAAACAGTTATTTAGTTAATTGAAAAAACAAACAAGCAGTGTTAGATTCGAATTTTACTGTTATTGCTTTCAGTGGGATTGCGGACTCCTTGTGCAATATTTTGTTTTGTTTTTGGATGTGAATTTAAGTTTGATGTTTTACTAAATATCAGGGCTACCAGTTATATCTGTGTGAGAAAAGCATTTGTATGATAGTGTATGATGAAACCAAAGCATATGATGTGATCATGAAGCTGTAAAATATTTTATCATTCTATTTAATAAATAATGTTTTGACCTAATCATGCTCTGCATAGTTTTCTTTCTTTCTTTTTGAAACCTGCGATCACTAATCCTTTTAAGAATCATAGAGTCACTAATCCATCATAAATTTGGTGATGTGCCAGATTTTTCAATTTAATTTCTTCACTATAGTTTATTTAATACTTTGATGAATTTAAATTGTTTACGTAACTTCTTTACTATAGTTTATTTAATGCTTTGATGAGTTTAAATTGTTTTTGTAGTAACTTCTTCACTTTTTTTCTCTTTTAGTTCATTTAATAATTTGGTGAATTTAAATTGCTTACTTGGTATGTTATCAAGCCATTTAAATTTTACCTACAATTGTTTTCAAGAATTGTTACTAAAGAAAATTTTTTTTTCCAATTTCATGTCGAAAAAATATTTTATGAGAAAAAATTAAATTGCATGCACAAGAGAATTTTAACAAAATTTTACTATCAAACTTTTACCAATTTTAATTATTTTTCTAGGTTACAAAGTTTTTGAAAATTTTAGAAGTATTAAAAAAAAAAAGATTGCTACAGATTATGAAAATACAAATTAGGTATTAAGTTTAAAAACACATCAAAATACAACAAGGGGTGGGAGCTTCATAACTAAGGTTAGTACTATGCACCAGGCAACATTTCTAGAATATTAAAAATTGACTTTTATATAATAAAACATGCTCTTTGAATACTTTCAAATAAGTCATTGAATGACAGGAAATAATTTGCTTTAGGCAGATAAAAGTAGCATTGGACCTGTTTGCAAGAAATAAGATTTTTAGTCACTGTTCTGAGCAGCTACTTCTTTTGGATGATATTAAAAAAAATTGTTATAATGATATTAAATTTATTTTAATCATTGATCCTTAAAGGTTTCATTTCTCTGCACCACTTTCTATTTAACGCATGACTTTGTGCGTGCCAGAAAAAGGTCTCATTTTAAAAGTCAGGAAACATTTGATTATTAAAATAAGAGAAAGTTCATTAAAAATGTATTTATTCCAAAAAATTGTTTTTTTACTGTTAGGCATTTCTATAAAATCGGCAAAATTTTCATAAAATCATACATTATACTTCAGATTACAAAAAGATTGGAGTCAAGGCTAAGCTCTGCCGACTGCCAAGAAGGGTTGTTTTATGCGTATCTGTGTAAGTGGATTTCTTTATACCCTCGAAATATCCCAACAGCTGGATGGTTTTTAATGAATGAGGTCTCTATCGATTGGTCTTAACCGTCCGATGGTTATTGGCTAGGATTTGTTTTTATAAATTTAAAATAGCGGTAGAGACGAAAAAAAAAAATTTACGCACCCTATTGAGTGGTATATTATTGGATAGATCTTTCAAAATGAAAATGATGCTTCATTGACTATTTTACAGTCAGAAGCTCTGTTTAAATATTACACAACCTGGGAGATGTGTTGGTAGGATCTCTAGCTTTACTGCAACTCTAACCTTCATAGACATCTATAGGCCTCACCAAAACAGTGTTTATAGATAGGAACTAACAATTAAACACAAGTTAAAAGTCATCAATCCAAGTAAATAAAAAAAAAAAATAGGTAAGTAATATAAAAAATAGTTTCACATTAATGAGAAATAATTAATGAGTTCGCTTTTTATGCAGTCGGGTTTTTTGATTTTTTAAATTTAATAGAATATGCATTTGGATGAAGAGAATTATCTAATCCCTAATAATTAGTATGTCATTCGTCAAAATTAATTTTGAAACAATAGAATGTATAATCTAGCATAAAAATTAACATGCATTTGTTAAATGTTAAAAAATATATAAATATAATTTGAATATTCTTCTTTTTAGGAATTTATTTATAAAGTAACAATTTAACCGATTAAACCAAGAGTAAAAATAGAAAAAGAAAACAAATAAAACAGTATGCAGTGTTATTAATCTGTACTAAAAAACTGCTTCACCATGAATCTCTCATTGACTGCTTTGAAATGCTACCGATGAGGTACAGAGATGAAAGGAGAGAGCCACAGACTTGAGAGCTTGAGCATGTGTTTGGAACAATTCTATGCTCACACTGGATATTTAAGATATCTCAGACTCCAGTTTTGGAGGTGGTGCACACTGGAATTAGAATGCCTGTTCATACCGCAAAACTAATCTAAACTAACTCATTGAATGTCACTGTGTCTAAGATATGAACAAATGGGAAGTGTGCAAAAGCGCATAAGTTAAAACATGCCTCAACAGCCAATCAGTTAAAGGGTTCCTTCACTCATGCAAAAGCACCGCTCGCTAATGTTAATCCTGTGGGACATGTTTTTTTTTTAAATATCGTTTGCATTTCCATATTTTAATTTTTTTTTTCGCTTTTGATAGCTGAGGTTGATCTCTATAAAGTTTTTTTTTTACTTTTTTGATTTTGTTTACAGGTTTCTTTTTTATGAGGATACTTCCACTTTCGAAACCAGTTTCAAAAGTAAAAGTATCCTAATAAAAATAACCCTATAAGCAAAATAGAAAAAGAAAAAGCTCAGCTGTCCAAAGCAAAAAATATACATATATATATATTTAAAAATATTGAAATGAAAACGAGATCTCCAAAAAAAAAAGTTCTCCCATAGGATTAACATTAGCTAGCGAAACTCCACAGCCAATAAGAGTGAATGGTATTACCTGTGTCTAGGCATGGCAATATTTTACTCCCTTAAGTGAGTTTGGGTGGGGGATGTGTCTGAGATACCTTAAATATCCAGTGTAAACAGGGTATTAGGCAACTGTTTATCTACATAGCATTAGAAAAATTATGAGGGATTAGTGATCTTGGTTTAAAGTTGTTCTGAAATTCACACTGGCTTCCTTTTGGTATATTGCTGAATTCATTTTTATTCCTAAATACACAAAATTAACTACTGTTCTCATTCAGGATTTGTTAAATCGAATAGTATTTTTCGTTTTTCAGTACAAGCAAAGGATCTTTTAGATAATACTGTCAAAGTTGATATTTTCAACTGAATTTCTGAATGCGACAGCCTGAGACTTACAGATGTTCTTTTTCAAAGTCATGTTTGTTGACAAGCAAATTGAGGATATATAAAAAATAAAGGTTCAAATTGAGGATATATTTATTGATGAATTGTTCATAGCAGGATTGCCAGTTTGGCCTCCTTTTTTAGCTCACAGGCTATCAAAGTCTAAGAGCTAATGTGCCCGCAGATTCTGTATGTATGTATATCAAGATTGGGAAAAAGTATATTTCTGTGACAATTTATCTGCATCTTTTTTTTTTCTTTCTCTTTCTTTTTTTGAATTTTATTTTTGCATGTCCATGAAAAGATACATTTTCGTGAGAAAAATTCATTTACATATAACTTTCGAACAACTATTTCTATTTTGATATTTTATTTAACAGACTTCAAACAAAGAAGGCTTTCTATTTTATTTTGTACATGTATATACAGTGGGTACTACTGCTTAATCTGATCCCCCGGGACCATTAGTTTTTAATTGTAATATCCAATTGATAGCAATAAGCGATTTAGAAAAATACTTAGCGATAACATCGAGTATTGCAAAGAAAAGAATAACTTATCCTTGATGAAATTACTTTTTCTTCTTTTTAATATAAAAACCTTTATTGAAAAAAATCAGTAACTTTTTTTTTTGTTGTTTACAATTATTCCGTAAACATTCATTGATGAATTGTTCATAGCAGGATTGCCAGTTTGGCCTCCTTTTTTAGCTCCCAGGCTATCAAAGCCTGAGAGCTAATGTGCCCGCAGATTCTGTATGTATGTATATATGTACGTAACTCTTGACAGAAATATCCGATTTGCTTCAATTTTTTTTTCTAGTTTCATTCTGATAAGACGCTTCCCTGAATAGTTTTAGGGGTTCATTAGTTAAGTATAAAGGGGGAAATGGGGAGCAAATCCCCCCCCCCCCCCTTAATTTAGCTGGATGGGTTTTTCATGCAGACTTATCAGATTTGCTTCAAATTTTGTATACAGGTTTATTCTGACAAGGCGCTTCCCCGATTAGATTTGGAGGTTCATTGGTTAAGTATAAAGGGGGAAACGAGGGTGGTGAGCTAATCCCCTTAATTTATTTTTCAAGGGGCATTATTCTTTGAAATAAGAGTACAATATACAATTAGTGAGAATAGCCTGTGAGTTCAATGCCATCGGTTTAACTGGGCACTTTTCTTTTTTATTGCATTTTCATTCATACTAGAAATTCCGAATAGTAATTTTTGCTTTATTTAATCATGGACATTTTGTAATTGCATAATGTAAAAATTCTTATTTTGGAATTTCAGGTATGAACTCGAAATTTTTGAATAAAAAGCAGGAAAACTGCCAACCTTGGTTCATACTCATACTGCTTTTCAAAATTATCCGGGCAACGTTCTACTTTTCGTTTCAAAATTCCCTATGTAATTCTCATTCCCATAAATATGGATGTTTTTCAAAAAAATTGCTATCGTTTTCCTGGCCATCATCATCATCATTGTCATTTTATATTTCTTCGCAAACTTTTTGGCAAGTTTTCTTCCAATGAATTCCTTGAACTTTTTATCACTAACATTGCGTGCTTTTTGCTTACATTTCTTGATTGATTATATAGATCCCTGCGTCTACAAAGTATAAAACAGAACAGAAGTTTAGTGATAGACTGCTATATTAGAAGAAAGTATTGTAATCGAAATTTTTTTTATACTTCTGGTTTTTGACGGATTTACACCTTTTAGGGGCCAAGGACCCCGAAAAACGTTTAAACAAAATGTCTCTGTGCCCGTGTGCCGCCATTGTACCATCGAAATGTGTATGAAGTTACGCATAGAATTGAACCAAATTTCAGATATATGTTTTCGGCTATGGCAAGCAAGTCCTCCTTGAATTTTGAAATATTCCGCCGGAAGGGGTGCTGTAATAGCAATTTTTTTGCCATTTTCATTTTTGTACCATCGAAAAGCGTATGAAATTATGCATAGAATTGAACCAAATTTCAGATATATGTTTTTGGCTATGGCAAGCAGGTCCTCCTTGAATTTGGAAATATTTTGCCCGAAGGAGGCGCTGCAATATCAATTTTTGTGCCATTTCCATTATTGTACCATCGAAAAGAGTAAGTTATGCATAGAATTGATCCAAACCTTATAATTATGTTTTTGGCTATGGCAAGCAGGTCCACCTTGAATTTGGAAATATTCCACCGGATGAGGTATTTTTGTGTAAATTTCAAGTTTTTTCGTAGTTCTTTTGTGCATTGGCGACTCGTGCAGCGACGGGAACTTCGCATCCTGCTAAGCCGGCTATTCGCAAACAGCTGAGGTACAACAGAATCACGAAAAACGTTGATTTTAATAAATATCATGATCGAGATTAACTCGTTTTTAGCTCGCAGTCTATCAAAGACTAAGAGCTAATGCGCTTGCAGGTTCTGTATGTACGCGTGTACGTATGTACAGTCGTGGCCAAAAGTTTAGGATCACCGTGCAGAAACTAGCGTTTTTAAAATTAAAACCACTGATAACGTCATAAATCAAATCGATTTTCGTCGGATGGCGTCATTCCGTCTGACAGTGGAGTTACTGTATTCGCTTTTCTTTTGAACTTTGAGTAATAAATGTCGCAGATGCAATTTATTGTCTGGATCTTAAATTTCAGTGGTGGTCCTAAACTTATGGCAACGGCTGTATGTCTGTATGTACGTAACGCGATAACATTTGATAGAAATATCTGATTTGCTTCAATTTTTTTTTCTAGGTTCATTCTGATAAGGCGCTTCCCTGATTAGTTTTGGAAGTTCATTGGTTAAGTGTAAAAGGGGAAACGACAACGAGGGGCCAACACCTCTCTTAGCTTAGATAAATGGGTTTTTCATACAGAATTATCAGATTTGCTTCAAATTTGGTATACCGGTTAATTCTAATAAGACGCTTCCCTGATTAGATTTGGAGGTTCATAAGTATAAAGGGGGGAACGGGGGCTAATACCCCCTTAATTCAGATAAATGGGCTTTTCTATCCGATTTGCTTCAAATTTGGTATACCGGTTTATTCTGATAAGGCACTTCTCTGATGAGATTTCGAGGCTCATTGCCCAAGTCTACAGATCGGAAACAGAGGGGTGGGACTAATCCTCCTTTAATTTATTTTTCGAGGAGCATTGTTCTTTGAAATAAGAGTATAATATACAATTACTGTGAATAGCTTGTGAGCCCAATGCTGAGCACTTTTCGTTTTATTACTTCGATCAATTAGCTGAAGCAGAAATTTAAGATGAAAATCAAAGTTAGTATGGTACTGAACTAATAATATTGAAGTATTAACATTTTTGTAACTACATTTTGAAATATTAAGATGTTTGAGACATAAGAAAGTTTTGGGATTTGCACATCCAACTAGTTTTCTTTGAAGTCAATATTTAAATGAGTTTCATGGCTAGGGATGCACCGAATAGTGATTTTGGCCGAATACCGAATATTCGGCCTACAGGCGAACCGAATACCGAATATTCGGCTAGCCGAATAGTAACTGCTAGGCCGAATACCGAATATTCGGCCTGCCGAATAGTAACTATTCGGCCGAATACCGAATATTCAGCTTGTCGAATACTTTTATATTTCAAAGTTTAAAGGCACTAAAATGTTATATTTTAAAACAATTTTACATAATATTTAAAACAGAAACTTTTATTCTAATAAACAAGATCTTTTGTCAAGTAAACTTTATGCTGAAAAAAAATCTGCTTTGAGTTATTTAAGAAGAGGATAGTTATAAAACTTTTTTAATTAAAAAATTTTTAAATTTTATGGCTTCTTCTGTGAATTAAAACAGATGAATAAAATTTTCTTAAATTCTAAAAGAAACATTTTAAAATCAAAGAGAAATTGTGAAAAAATTGTACAGGATAATATATTATTTGTTTGTCAGGAAGAGACTAAAGTAAAAGTAAAATAAATAATACAATCTATTCAAATTTTATATGGTGGCAACTTACCAAGAATAACCGTTCTACTCCCTTTGATTAAGCAAGGAAGTTTATAAATGCAGCCTAGATTGGTGTCTAGAGTGGGCAATCATTTTCAGATATTGTAAACGTTGTTTTGAAATCTTAGCAAGAAACAGATTTACTGGATAATATTCAGCAACTTGCCTTTGTAAATAATTATTTCCTCTGAAAATCCTCGTGATTGGTTAACTTTCTTAAATAATACTTAACAAACAGCAAATAAATAATGTAAAAACATTCTCTTTTATTTAAATATGATTTTGTTTCTAATTATTCTGAATATCTTTATAAGTTGACTCTTAAATGTAGAAGTTGTATAAGGTTTTTAAAAATATGTTTAAAAAAATTTTTAAGTATTCGGCTCAGCCGAATATTTTGATATTCGGCCAAACCGAATATTCGGCATACCGAATAGTTTGCTATTCGGCATACCGAATAGTTTGCTATTCGGCCAAACCGAATATTCGGTAACATGGCCGAATACCGAATATTCGGTGCATCCCTATTCATGACATACTTCCTTGCACACTCTGCGGAATGGTTTTTCTAAAAGAACGATAGCATTAACCCTCTCGGAGCTGATTTTTTTTCTTCCAATTTTGGAAAAAAATACTTTTACGTTAACAAAATTAAAAGTAGCTATCGAAATCACAGAAGTTGCAATTTACTGAAATTTAACGACTGTGTTCTTTACAGAAACCTAACGAATGTTGCTGTGTTGCGTGTTTTTCATATAAAAATAGTCTAAGGAAGAATTTTTAAAGACGTTTGGAAAATGTCGTATAACCAAATTAAACAAACATAAAAAATTTAGTAGTATTTATTTATCTTTTATCACAAATTACTAATTCGGAAAAGGAGTCTCTAATTTAAATTTAAAGAGTGAAACATGTGTTTGAATTAAAAGAAACGCCAACGGTTTACTAATAATTAATAAAACTTTTATTAATAATATTATTATTAAATGCTGAAAGATAAGTAAAATCATAATAGTAAATGTATCGACATATGCTACCACTATTGCTGGAATTAACAAAAATAATTTTTTTCTTTCAAATATTCCAATTCGAAGTAGGGGCCTCATATGAGGCTCAGGGTGACGAGAGTGTTAAATGAAAATTCTGATCGCACAAAGCGATTGATTTTAATGTAGAATTGATTATAGACAATGGGTCGCGGTTGATTTCGATAACATGAAACGATTGATAACAATCAGCGGGATCACATTAAGCAGCATCTACTGTATATAACCAATTGAAAAGTCTTGGAGGGGATGAAATTCCTTGCCCCCTGCAAACTCTTCTGCAAATCATTGTATAAAAATGTTATTGTTACCAATAAATTAGTAATAACGTCTACTAATTTAATTAATGCTATGCTTAAATTTTGTCTATGAGGTCGCCTATGTATAGAAATTGTAACAAACATTAAAATTTTCAATACTAACACCTAATTTTAATATCATATTTGGATTTTTCAGTAAATTTTACTCTCCGGTTTACTTTTTGGAACAACATGAATTAAAATTAGGCGTGATTTTAATATTGTATACTTATAAAAGATGTTTTTTAAACTATATTTACTTTTATACTTATTTTATGTTTTCTTTCAAGAAAGAGAGGTTACTCAATTCAACATTTTTTAAAATGCATGTTTACCAAGCAGGAATCGGTTTAAAAGAACTTGCCACAAAACTTTTCATCTCAACATAAGACCCTTCACAAAACTTTTCACCTTCAAACAGGACCCTTCACAAAATTCTTTATCTTGTAAATAAACCTTCCACAAAACTTTTCCATCTCGAAACTGAACCTTTTACAAATTTAATCATTTAAAAATAAAATATGATCTGTCACTTTTGCATCTATAAAGAAAAAATATGTATTTTAAATGCATATATCTTCTTGAAAAGGTATAAACAAGAACCTTAATATAACAATTATTTCAAATTCACAAAATTATGACTAGATTTTTCGCAAATATAAAAAGATGTTCACTATTTCACAAAAACAGGACCCTGTGAGAATAGTCTGGACAGACCCCTGCCAAGAAGCTTGAACTATAGTAGAACCTCACTAATCCGAACTAATTGAGCCAGTTTGGATTACCCGAAATTCTGATAAAAATAGAAAAGAAAAAGATACGTGTTATAAAAAACGTAAGTTATAAGTACTCAGTAGTATAGTAAACATCCTGTAATTCGGCATCCTAAGATCCGGCATGCTGGATAGTCCGTCCCCGTGTTTATAATAATCCAGAGGAACTTCAGAATGAGGAATTGCGTAAAAACCCATTACAAACGGTTCAAAATCGCGAATCTATAAATAGCTCATTCACCACGTCCACGAGGGGTGAAGAAAAAAACATTTTTGTAGATAATTTGCGAAATCAAACTGTTGAAGGGAAAAATAAATTTTTATCAACTGAATTAAATACTTTTTGCATTTTAGAAAAGAATTTTATAGTGACTAGCAAACAAACAGATATTCGAGATTTTTTTAAGAGGGCTTCTACGAGTAGGCCTACAGTGCATGTTTTCATTTTATATTGGTGTACATGTGTTCTGCTTTTACATTGTTGAGTATTTTTTTATTCTGCTTTTTAATCTGTACAAATATAATTTTCGAAAATAAAATCGGTTCGGATTAACCAGAATTTCGGATCAGCTGTGTTCGGAGTAGCGGGGTTCTACTGTAGTTTCAGCTCGTTGATATTTACATATAGCTTTTGAACAGCCTTTTCTGTTTTGATCTTTTATGATTTGTTTGCTGAGAAAGGGCTATATTCTCGGTTTTCGTTAGGGCCCGATCAAGCCAAAGACTGACCAGGAGCCTGGTATTCATTCGGGGGCCCCTTCCTTTGCTGTTACAAAAAATTAAGCATGCTCTATGCCTTCCTTAGAACCCGGATATGGATAGATAAATATATATTTAGGTAAATATATTATTTATTTTTATTTATTTATTTTTTTTTTTTTACTGCGATTCCCGATTTTAGTTCCGAATAGAAGCGACAGCTGGTGCTGTAAGCAATAGGAGCTCAATCGGGGCCAAAACCGAAATCATCCAGCTTTGATGCGACGGAAGGAGATTAACTATATGTAGTGGGTCTTAGTCTCATTACAATCTTGTTCTTACGGGCACACTCCATAAATTTAGCCTCCTTCCTTCCCATCAATAACGGTGAGTTTGGTTTTGGTCTCCATTGAGCGCCTATTGCTTACAACGCCATCTATTGCTGTTATGAGGAAATAAAACCCGGAATCGTAATTAAAAAAACTCCTGATATCTTACACCCCCCCCCCCCCCCCCAAAATGCAAGAATTTTGTTAATAGCTGTTGCTATTTAAAAGTTATTGAATTTTAAAAACAGTCGGTCCATTTTAGGAGACCCGGTACAAAGTTTCAAAAGAAATCAGTTAACAATTTTCCCATTTTATGAAGCAAAATACATTTTTTTTTTGGTTAAGTGAGGTAGATTAAGAAAGAGCTCACTTCAGGTTGGGCAATAAATAGCCTATTGTGGTAACGTTGCCGTTTTCTCCTTAATTTTGCGAATGCATTTATATTATTGCAAACGTTATTTTGCATTATTGTAGCAAACTAATGTTTATTGTTGCTTCACGCGATAATAATACATTAAAAAAAAAAAAATCATGCTAGAAAATTATTTAAAAATTGTGTTACAATTTTCGAACAAATTTTAGTTGATAGTGCATTTTTTGCTTTTTGTTCTATTCAATCGTAATTTACACGATTATAGCGATAATCATATCTGAAGAACTAACCCACGGAATTTCATCAAACTTGATATTCTGTAAGACCTTGACATAAGTGGGTGCTGATTAGGTTTTCGTGTAAATCATGCAACAGGTGGCACTGCTATGCTGTAATTTTCACGATTTTAGTCATAGCTATAGCTCAAAAACTAATGCACGGAATATCCTTATTAAGCTTGGATTTGCAAGAAATGTGCGGCGGTAAGGATCGAACCGGAGAACCCACAGTCAGAAAGCGAGATCTTTCGTGCCGAGCAAAAGGCTAGGTCGATCGCTTCCTGCGAGAAACTCGTTTTACTGACCGTGCAAGATGGAGTCGCCGCAGATTTATACTGCTCAACAGGTGTCGTTTTTATGCTTTTTCGGTTGAGAATTTTGGTTGCAGACATCTAAGAGGGTGGGTGCCGAAATTCAATGTTTTTTTTTTTTTTTTTTTTTTTTTTAATGTGATGTTTATATCTCCCTTTTAAATGCATACAATTCAAAGAACCTATAACTTTAGAATTCTCATGATGGGCATAGATTGTCATTTAATTTTGTGACCGTGATAGCGAAATTTGCAGTATTAACAAGTATGGTATAAAAGAAAGTTTTGTGATTGGCACATCCGACTAGTTTCCTTTATAGTATAGAATGTAGATTATTAACCCCCGGTATGCTATTTCTTTCTCCCAGCTTATTTTGTGTCGTCTCCATAAAAATAACGTTACGTTATAGAAGCCAGCCATAAAACAAGGCAGATGTATCATTGTACGATTAAATTATAGCAATTTTTTAAACTTTTAAGCATCGCACATTTTAAATTTTTATACCGTCGTATTGGGGAAAAATGTACTTTTAAATGCAATTTGTTTGAAAACTGCATCTCAATTTATTTTTGAAATATTAATTTTTTTGTAGTTTTTAGAGCCATTTACGTAATATTGACAACGCAAGTACTCCATTTCTGTAGAAAGTAAAGGAAAAATAGTTGTAAAATATTAAATTATATATTTTTGTTGCCATTTTCTCATAACAACCGAAAGAAAATGTAATTAAAATGCGTGATATTTTGAAAAAATATAAACGAATGATTTCTATTAAAACATGGAGGTATTATAAACTATATTTAATTTTAAGTATCCATATTAATGTTACAAACAAATAAAGACCTATGAATCATTAGATAGCAGTTTTTTTTTTTCGAGTTTCTTTAATGAAGGCATCTTTTTGTTGCATTTGTGTATTATTTTGCGATAGAGACGTCCTATACATACTTTACTGCAGATGTGTAAGAGTGGATCGTAAATGTGAAATTCTTAAGCGGATGCGAATGACGTGATTTTACATAAAATAAAAGCGTGTGTTTTAAGTCTTAAAATTGAAATATGTTTTGTACTATTTATATATACATATTTTTTTTTTTTTCATCGGGGGGCGACACTAAATTTGAAAAAAAACAGAATTCCTGTTTTCTAGTTTTGAAATATTTTTTTCATAAATATTTTATTAATTAGTCATAATCCCAAGTGCTCCATTTATTTGAAAATGACTACTTGAGCTTCTTTAATAATTTCTGCCTGGCTGCACTGCTGATGGACTCTGTCGCACATTGTTATGGCCGGCCCTGATGCTAACATTATAAAAAAGTTTAACTAATTTTTATCACCTGTTCAATCTAAAAAGATACCATAGTAGGTTACCTTAAATACCTTGTAAATTAACATAACTTGGAGTTCGAATCAGGGCTTCCCGTTTTATCGAGTATAGATGACCCCCCCCCCCCCTTTTTTTTAAATTGAAAACTCTAATAAATACTGTACATGCAATATATTTTATAAACAGCCCACTAACACCAAACTAGTATGTTGTGGCCATCACAAAACTTTCTTCTTTATAAATCACGTCAATTAAATCATTTAAATAGTAGAAGAAATTACATCAATTTAGCACCAATTCATATCAAAGTGTATCTGAATTTGAAGTTTGATAAAAATTCGTGGCTTAGTTCTTGAGATAGAGCTATAGCGGAAATTCTAAAAAATGTAGCATAGCAACGCCACCTGTTGAGCGATTTACACCAAAACATGAACAGCGCTAATTGATATCAAGGTATACCTGAATCCGAAGTTTGATGAAAATTCGTGTATTAGTTATTGAGATAGAGCTATGGTGGAAATTCTGATAAATGCAGCTTAGCAGCGCCACCTGCTGAGCGATTTACACCAAACTGTACAAAATGTCAATTCATGTCAAGGACTAACTGATTCTAAAGTTTGATGAAAATTCGTGCATCAGTTCTTGAGATACACATATCGTGGAAATTCTTAAAACTGCAGCATAACAGCGCCACCTGTTGAGAGATTTACACCAAAATGCACAAAATGTCAATTCATGTCAAGGATTAACTGATTCTGATGTTTGGTGAAAATTATTGCATTAGTTCTTGAGATACAGCTATAAGGGAAATTTTGAAAAGTGCAGCATAGCAGCGCCACCTGTTGAGCGATTTGCACCAAAACACAAACAGCACTAATTTATATCAAAGTATACTTGAATCTGAAGTTTGATGAAAATACAAGGATTAGTTGTTGAGATAGAGCTATTGCGGAAATCGTAAAAAATGCAGTATAGCAGCGCCACCTGTTGAGCGATTTACACCAAAATGTGCAAAACGTCAATTCATGTCAAGGACTAACGGAATCTGAAGTTTGATGAAAATCCGTGCATTAGTCCTGGAGATTGAGCTATTGCGGTAATCGTGAAAAAGGCTGCATAACAGCGCCACCTGTTGTGCGATTTACACCAAAAACTAATCAGCACCAATTTATATCAGGGACTAACTGAATATAAATTTTTATTAAATTCCGTGCATTAGTTCTTGAGATAGAGCGCCCACAAAATTTGTGTCACATACAGACAGACAGACAAATTCACAGATGCACAGACTCACAGGCAGACATTTTGTAAAAACATGTTTTTCGGAATCTCTGACCCCTAAAACGTGTAAATGCGTCGAAAATTTTCGCGAATCCAATACTTTCTTCTTGTAAAGATAGAAGAAAGTAAAAAGCATTTTTATATGAACTAGTCGGACGCGGCAATCCCAAAACTTCCTTCTATCTCATACATGTTAATATTTCCTGAAAAATAAAGCATATCAGTGCTATCGGTTAGGTGATTTACACCAAAATCTAATCAGCAACAACTTATGTCAAGTTGTTTGTTGAATCTGAAGTTTGATGAAAATCCGTGCATTAGTTTTTCAGCTAGAACTATAGCGGAAATCGTAAAATTTCTGGGACTAACTGAATCTGAAGTGTGATGAAAATTAATGCATTAGGTCTTGAGATACAGTTATTGAGGAAATCGTGATAAATGCTGCTTAGCAGCACCACCTGTTGGGCGCTTTACACTAAAATCTGAACAGCACTAATTTATATCAAGGATTAACTGAATATGAAGTTTGGTGAAAATTCGTGCATTAGTTCTTGAAATAGAGCTACTGCGATAATCATGAATAATGCCGCATAGCAGCGTCACCTGTTGTGCGATTTACACTAAAAAGTAATCAGCACCAAATTATATCAAGGACTAACGGAATCTGAAGTTTTATAAAAATCCGTGCATTAGTTCTTGAGATATAGCTATTGCCGAAATCGTGAAAAATGCAGCATAGCAACGCCACCTGTTGGGCGATTTACATCAATAAGTAATCAGCACCTATTTATATGAGGGACTAACTGAATATAAAATTTTATTAAATTCCGTTCATTAGTTCTTGAGATAGAGCGCCCACAAAATTTGTGTCACACGCACATACACACAAACAGACAGACAGGCATTTTGTAAAAACGTGTTTTTATGGTTCTCTGAACCCTAAAACGTGTAAATGCGTCGAAAACCGAAAGTCGAAAATTTTCGCGAATCCAATACTTTCTTCTTGTAAAGATAGAAGAAAGTAAAAAGCATTTTTATATGAACTAGTCGGACGCGGCAATCCCAAAACTTCCTTCTATCTCATACATGTTAATATTTCCTGAAAAATAAAGCATATCAGTGCTATCGGTTAGGTGATTTACACCAAAATCTAATCAGCAACAACTTATGTCAAGTTGTTTGTTGAATCTGAAGTTTGATGAAAATCCGTGCATTAGTTTTTCAGCTAGAACTATAGCGGAAATCGTAAAATTTCTGGGACTAACTGAATCTGAAGTGTGATGAAAATTAATGCATTAGGTCTTGAGATACAGTTATTGAGGAAATCGTGATAAATGCTGCTTAGCAGCACCACCTGTTGGGCGCTTTACACTAAAATCTGAACAGCACTAATTTATATCAAGGATTAACTGAATATGAAGTTTGGTGAAAATTCGTGCATTAGTTCTTGAAATAGAGCTACTGCGATAATCATGAATAATGCCGCATAGCAGCGTCACCTGTTGTGCGATTTACACTAAAAAGTAATCAGCACCAAATTATATCAAGGACTAACGGAATCTGAAGTTTTATAAAAATCCGTGCATTAGTTCTTGAGATATAGCTATTGCCGAAATCGTGAAAAATGCAGCATAGTAACGCCACCTGTTGGGCGATTTACATCAATAAGTAATCAGCACCTATTTATATGAGGGACTAACTGAATATAAAATTTTATTAAATTCCGTTCATTAGTTCTTGAGATAGAGCGCCCACAAAATTTGTGTCACACGCACATACACACAAACAGACAGACAGGCATTTTGTAAAAACGTGTTTTTATGGTTCTCTGAACCCTAAAACGTGTAAATGCGTCGAAAACCGAAAGTCGAAAATTTTCGCGAATCCAATACTTTCTTCTTGTAAAGATAGAAGAAAGTAAAAAGCATTTTTATATGAACTAGTCGGACGCGGCAATCCCAAAACTTCCTTCTATCTCATACATGTTAATATTTCCTGAAAAATAAAGCATATCAGTGCTATCGGTTAGGTGATTTACACCAAAATCTAATCAGCAACAACTTATGTCAAGTTGTTTGTTGAATCTGAAGTTTGATGAAAATCCGTGCATTAGTTTTTCAGCTAGAACTATAGCGGAAATCGTAAAATTTCTGGGACTAACTGAATCTGAAGTGTGATGAAAATTAATGCATTAGGTCTTGAGATACAGTTATTGAGGAAATCGTGATAAATGCTGCTTAGCAGCACCACCTGTTGGGCGCTTTACACTAAAATCTGAACAGCACTAATTTATATCAAGGATTAACTGAATATGAAGTTTGGTGAAAATTCGTGCATTAGTTCTTGAAATAGAGCTACTGCGATAATCATGAATAATGCCGCATAGCAGCGTCACCTGTTGTGCGATTTACACTAAAAAGTAATCAGCACCAAATTATATCAAGGACTAACGGAATCTGAAGTTTTATAAAAATCCGTGCATTAGTTCTTGAGATATAGCTATTGCCGAAATCGTGAAAAATGCAGCATAGCAACGCCACCTGTTGGGCGATTTACATCAATAAGTAATCAGCACCTATTTATATGAGGGACTAACTGAATATAAAATTTTATTAAATTCCGTTCATTAGTTCTTGAGATAGAGCGCCCACAAAATTTGTGTCACACGCACATACACACAAACAGACAGACAGGCATTTTGTAAAAACGTGTTTTTATGGTTCTCTGAACCCTAAAACGTGTAAATGCGTCGAAAACCGAAAGTCGAAAATTTTCGCGAATCCAATACTTTCTTCTTGTAAAGATAGAAGAAAGTAAAAAGCATTTTTATATGAACTAGTCGGACGCGGCAATCCCAAAACTTCCTTCTATCTCATACAGGTTAATATTTCCTGAAAAATAAAGCATATCAGTGCTATCGGTTAGGTGATTTACACCAAAATCTAATCAGCAACAACTTATGTCAAGTTGTTTGTTGAATCTGAAGTTTGATGAAAATCCGTGCATTAGTTTTTCAGCTAGAACTATAGCGGAAATCGTAAAATTTCTGGGACTAACTGAATCTGAAGTGTGATGAAAATTAATGCATTAGGTCTTGAGATACAGTTATTGAGGAAATCGTGATAAATGCTGCTTAGCAGCACCACCTGTTGGGCGCTTTACACTAAAATCTGAACAGCACTAATTTATATCAAGGATTAACTGAATATGAAGTTTGGTGAAAATTCGTGCATTAGTTCTTGAAATAGAGCTACTGTGATAATCATGAATAATGCCGCATAGCAGCGTCACCTGTTGTGCGATTTACACTAAAAAGTAATCAGCACCAAATTATATCAAGGACTAACGGAATCTGAAGTTTTATAAAAATCCGTGCATTAGTTCTTGAGATATAGCTATTGCCGAAATCGTGAAAAATGCAGCATAGCAACGCCACCTGTTGGGCGATTTACATCAATAAGTAATCAGCACCTATTTATATGAGGGACTAACTGAATATAAAATTTTATTAAATTCCGTTCATTAGTTCTTGAGATAGAGCGCCCACAAAATTTGTGTCACACGCACATACACACAAACAGACAGACAGGCATTTTGTAAAAACGTGTTTTTATGGTTCTCTGAACCCTAAAACGTGTAAATGCGTCGAAAACCGAAAGTCGAAAATTTTCGCGAATCCAATACTTTCTTCTTGTAAAGATAGAAGAAAGTAAAAAGCATTTTTATATGAACTAGTCGGACGCGGCAATCCCAAAACTTCCTTCTATCTCATACATGTTAATATTTCCTGAAAAATAAAGCATATCAGTGCTATCGGTTAGGTGATTTACACCAAAATCTAATCAGCAACAACTTATGTCAAGTTGTTTGTTGAATCTGAAGTTTGATGAAAATCCGTGCATTAGTTTTTCAGCTAGAACTATAGCGGAAATCGTAAAATTTCTGGGACTAACTGAATCTGAAGTGTGATGAAAATTAATGCATTAGGTCTTGAGATACAGTTATTGAGGAAATCGTGATAAATGCTGCCTAGCAGCACCACCTGTTGGGCGCTTTACACTAAAATCTGAACAGCACTAATTTATATCAAGGATTAACTGAATATGAAGTTTGGTGAAAATTCGTGCATTAGTTCTTGAAATAGAGCTACTGTGATAATCATGAATAATGCCGCATAGCAGCGTCACCTGTTGTGCGATTTACACTAAAAAGTAATCAGCCCCAAATTATATCAAGGACTAACGGAATCTGAAGTTTTATAAAAATCCGTGCATTAGTTCTTGAGATTGCCGAAATCGTGAAAAATGCAGCATAGCAACGCCACCTGTTGGGCGATTTACATCAATAAGTAATCAGCACCTATTTATATGAGGGACTAACTGAATATAAAATTTTATTAAATTCCGTTCATTAGTTCTTGAGATAGAGCGCCCACAAAATTTGTGTCACACGCACATACACACAAACAGACAGACAGGCATTTTGTAAAAACGTGTTTTTATGGTTCTCTGAACCCTAAAACGTGTAAATGCGTCGAAAACCGAATTCGAAAATTTTTATGAATCCAATACTTTCTTCTTGTAAAGATAGAAAAAAGTAAAAATATCAATTATGCAATCAAATGAAGTTTTCAAATTTATCAAAAGCTATATTTTCGTATTAGCTGCATGCTAAGAGTTATTAGCCCAGGATTTTGATACATACGGCAGCCTTTTTGATTCTGATTATTGCCGTGCTTTAAGTGCGTAGTTCAGTTATATGTATATTAAATTTGTGTTTTATTTATATTAATTTATTTATTGATAGAGGAAGATTTAATTTTCTTTTAAATAGAATATTGGCCATAAGAAACTGCGGAACTCTTTACATTGTTTTAACGACAAACGGATTAATCTTTCGTAATCGAGCTCCCCGCGATAGAGATAAATTAAAAAATACTCCATGCTTGACAATTATTTTTAAAACCGTAGACAATCAGTAAACTGAGATGCAGTTTGCAAACAAATTTAATTTGAAATTTTTTTCCTATTTAGCGATGTAAAAATTTAAGTCGTTTGATTACATATATGTTAAATTTGTGTGTGTGTGTGTTTAAACGTTATTCTTTTATTTATCTATAGAGGAAGTTTTAATTTCGTTATGAAAATTAGTCAGAAATAAATTCTGAACATTTTTTATTGCTTTATGTGCAAAATGTTTATTATTATTGTGTAATGGAGCCGGCACGTGATAGGGATAAATTACGAAAATTCATGCTTGAAAATTATTTTAAAAAACATAATAAACCAGTCAATTAAGATACAGTTTTCAAACAAATTGCATTTGAAAATAGATTTTTTTTTCCTATACGGCGGTGTAAAAATTGAAAATGTACGATGGTTAGAAGATTAAAAAATTGCAGTATCGAAAATTGCAAAACCGAAATTTGATCGTGAAGTGGTGCCTCGCAAAATGACGTCAGCGTTACGCACAAATACGTTTGTCTTTTACAATCTAGGTAGATAGATAGACTATCTAATACTGATCCTTATGTCAATCGCAACTGGGAAAATAGAAACGTCACATCCGTGAAATACTTGTTTTAAGGGGTCTTGTACCTTTTAAACGCCATGAAATTTAACGAAAAAATTCAAAGTTTGAATTAGTCTATCTTCAAAACCTTTTTATGTATAAACATGAAATTTTGGATTTGATTAAAAAGATTGTGCTTTGTAGTATGCTGTCATTAGAAATTTATTAGCCTTTTACAGAATTTGTGTATTGTTGAAACCCAAAATAGCTCTTTTTTTTACTCCATAAATCATTGCGCGCATGATATCTTGAGAAAGTATGTATGGATTGTCATGAAATTTGGTAAAGATACTAAACATATATGTGTGTTTAAAATGAACTACTCTTAGGCCAAAATTATTTCATTAACTATATAAAAAAATAGTTTTGTAAAAAAATAAATAAAAATTTTATATTTTTAATGAATAAAAATAGTCATAACTAAAAATATTACCATTGTAAATACTTAAAAGTAGTTCATTTTAAACACATGTTTGTTTAGTATCTTTACCAAATTTCATGACAATCCATACATACTTTCTCAAGATATCATGCGCGCATTGACTTATGGAGTAAAAAAAGAGCTATTTTGATACACAAATTCTGTAAAAGGCAAATAAATTTCTAATGGTAGCATATTACAAAGCACAATCTGTTTAATCAATATCCAAAATTTCATGTTTATATATAAAAAGGTTTTGAAGATAGACTAATTCAAACTTTGAAGTTTTTCGTAAATTTTCGACGCGTTTAAAAGGTGATTTTGAAATCCGAACCCGGAAAAATAAAGTACGCAGTGGCAAATTGTCAATAACTTAAAAAAAATATTTCAAGATTAATTTTCTCATTTAAAAATATCTTCTTGCATAGAAATAAGTATTAAGTTTTTTTTTTTTTTTTTTTAACTGTCTCTGAAAATTTGTTTAAAATTTAGCAAATTTATTATTCATATCCAAACATTGACAAAATCTGAAAAAGTCACAATTATTATTTTTTTCAAATATCATTGTACAGCTATGGGAGAAAGACATGAGTTCTGTTTTCCAGTAATTCTGATAAAGGACTGATAGCCCGGGTTCGAGTCCCTGCATGGAATCTTTTTCACTAGATTGGCCTTTGCGCCTTTTAATCAATTAATTTGAAATTCGATTTTCATTTGCAATATTGTATGCAAGGCGAATGTTCCACTCTGGAAAAATTTCCAAGTAATAATACTGATAAAGGACTTCAAACAGAAAGCAGGGAGAGATATTCCTTGGCTTCTTTATGACATTAATACATGGCGTATAAGGACAAATATGGAGATAGAACAGTTATATAATGAAAAAGATATAATAAATACTATAAAAATAAGAAGAATGCAATGGTTAGGCCATCTAATCAGAATGAGGGATGAGAGAAGCACAAAGAAGATTTATAGTGGTAATCTAATTGGGAAAAGACGTATTGGTAGACCCAGTAAGAGATGGATAGAAGAGGTAGAGAAAGATCTTGCACAAAAACAAAATATAAGTTATAAAGTAAAGGCCAGAGATCGGAAGGTCTGGAGAGGTATATGAGGGAGGCCAAAATCCTACATGGATTGTAGTACCATTGTGAATGTACTATGTATGTATCTTTATGTCATTAACAATGACCATGCAAAAGCTTCAGAATCAGATATCTCTCCCTATATCCCATCAATAACAATTAAAACTGATTTTTAAATGACTGTGAAACACTTTTGGCAGGCTCCGCGAACCTTTTCACGTGCGCGTGCAGAAAATTCACAAACATTATCTATCAACAATGTAACGTGCCAAACTCATACAAAAATAATTGTGAAGAGTACGATGTTTATACAAAACACTGCTTATGAAATCAGTTGCTTTCATGCATTAATGTTTAAAAAATATTACAAATCAAAATACGATGTTTCTGTATACTGGAATCAGCCATTAAATGAATGAATTTTTAATTTGCAAATAGGACTCATTTATGCGGTATGTACTGTAATAAGGGGAAAAAATACGAGTTTTTAGTTCATTAATTTGTAACTTATTATTAATTCAAAATCTCGTTTATAATTTTCCAAGTTGCATTAAACAATGTACTAATAATGTATTGATGAGATATTTGTTTTGTATGTTCGATGAAAAATGCTTTATACCTGGTCCATATTTTGTTATTTTTACGAATATACATAGCTAAATTGGACCTATTTGCCATTTTATTGCAGTGACTGTCAAACGAAATTCATTTTAAAATTACAGCTTTTTAAATATACAGGGTTTGTATTTTAAGTAATGAGAATATTTTTGTCCTGACGCGGCTGTACGCCAGAGGGCGGTCCGACCGGTTGGAGTCGGTAGTGGGGCCTTCGACCTTGATAACGCTCTACTCACCAGTCGCCTGCTGGCTGTTGTTGAGGCAGAATCAAGCGTGGCGTAGACGTCTTCAAAAAAGTGTGTGCAAGTTCAAAATGCAACAAAGCATTGAACAGCGTTACGCAATCAAATTTTGCGTTCGCCTTGGATAATCGGGTGCACCAACGCAGCAGCAAGCTATTCAGAAACTCCACCACAACAATGCGCCATCTCACACCTGCTTTGTGGTTACCAAGCACTTGACAAAAAATGGCATCGTAACCAGGGCTTAATTTGCGCCGGAGCCCACCGGAGCTCAGCTCCGGTACTTCTCTGTTTTCAGTAAATATTTAAATATTGGTCGGGATTCGCCGGAGCTCATAAATACAGGGCTCCGGAGCTCAGTGCAATAGCGCTTCCAAAAAACTGATGCCTGAATTACACTTCAGTTCGATTTTATTTTGTGACAGTAGGATATTTTTTAATTGGATCATTTTTTTTTTTATTTAGATATCTAACCTGAAAAGAATATTTTATTTTGTTTTCATTCAACGAGCATCAGTTTGAGGTTTTGTTTGTTTGAGGTTTTTAGCCTTCTATTGTGTACGAATATGGAGAAAAGTTAGTGATTTTTCTATTTATTTTTCATCATGAACGCTGCCCGTGCCAAGGCTCTACTCTGTACATTTACGAAGTCACTATAATTTGTAAGTAGATATCATTGCTATGTATTGTTTGCCATTCTGATTGAAAGCAATTGAGCAGTGTTTCGCCTTTTCCTATAAAAGCATCTAATCTTTCTTTTTTTGTGTTAACACTTCCTAATAATAATTCTTACATTATTTAATTGCAGAATTCTGCGATTAATTAGCATTGAATTAGGCAATGATTTCTATTCGGAAGGCGTGATAAACTAAAAAGTGGACAGTTAAGTATATTCAAGTACATATATTTAAAAATTTTATTTTACTAAAGAAAAAAAGGTGCTTTAAATTTTGCAAATAATATATGAAATATACATATGCGGATCAAAGTGAAGGCGGGAGGGGGGGGGGCACGCTACGGTTTTAGTACTGAAGAATTTTAGGGCTCCGGTACTTTTTTTGGTAGAAATTAAGCCCTGATCATAACAATTCCACAGCCTCTCTACAGCCCCGACCTTGCCCCAGCAGACTTTTTCCTCTTCCCCAAAGTGAAAACCACAGGACCCTGGATGCTGTCAAAAGGGCTTGCACGCATGCTCTGATGGATGTTTCGGTTGGTGACTTCCAGGGAGCGTACGAAGCGTGGAAATCTCGCCTGCAGAAGTGTGTTGATGCTCAAGGAGCATATTTTGAAGACTACTAAAGTTTTGTAGCGATATCCCTAATAAATTATTTTTTGTGGACTTATTCTCATTACTTAAAATACACACCCTGTACATATAGAAAGGCAAAATACGTGTCGAAAATGCTGCATTGCATGACAGGAACAGAAAATTATTCTAATGTGTTTTGATGCAAAAAATAATTGCATTATTTCTGATCTGCTTGTATAGAACAAAATTTTGTTGGTTATAACAGAAATAAACAAGTTGGAAATTGCTCGTCAAACGTGGCAAATGAGGTGCGTTCGTACTATAACTAGTTTTATAAACATTGTCTGCACCTCATATTGTACTGAATGTATATTTTAGTGCACTTCATAAGTGCATATCAATTTCATGCTGTTCAAAGGGCTGAAACATCATTAAAATGCACTTGAAATCATTTTTTCCCATTGGCCGTAATGTAACAGAAAACTTTTGACTGTCCCTGCAATTAAACTATACATCCGATTTTTATAAAATTTTGAAATGAGTCGACGAAATTTTGCAACAATTATATATTTAAAATTTCAGACCATTCGGAAGGCTGTAACATCATTAAAATGCATTAGCAATAATTTTTTCCCAATGGCCTTAATGTAACGAAAAACTTTTAACTGTCCCTGTCATTAAACTATACATCCGATTTTCATAAAACTTGAAATGCTCGATAAAATGTTGCAACAATTATATATTTAAAATTTCAGACCATTCGGTTGGGTAGTTTTTGCTCTGTTACATGCAGACGGACAGACAGACAAACGGACTGAACGACAACTATAGGTGCTACGTATTTATATAATTACGAACGCACCTAAAAATGGATTTTATCTGTATAACGATTACCAAATTAAAAATTTTCGCCTGCCAGAAGAATTAGCTTACGTGCCAACTGTGGCACGCATGCCATATGTTCGCCAACGCTGCTTTGGGGTACCTGCCTACATTAAAATGGCCGTTTTGGTGAAAATTTTCGAATTCTTTCTTATTGTTTTATTTCAAAGAGGTTTTCTTTTGCGACTCCAAATCTGTTTTAATTTTATTACTACGATTACTAGAAAAGCAAGGAAAAAGTCTCTAAATATTGAATTTTCACCGGAATAATCAAAAACTTTTATTTTTAAATAAAGAAAAGCAATTTTTCAACGATTTTCCTCCAAAGTTAAAAATATAAAATTTAGTTAAAATTTTCTGGTGAGAATCTTGTTTAAATTAGGTGGGATATATTTTATCCCACCGCCCCTCAAGGGGTTAATAAACAGGAAGTAGAGTCACATACCGGAAGTGAGTAAGGAAGGCCAGGAGAAATGTAAACAGTGTCTCTAAGCATGATTTTCTTACTTTTTTTTACATAAAAACACTAATAAACCTTAATTGATGCTCCTAGATTAATTTTGTAGATAAGAAATATCTCAATGCGATTTCAGGAAAATAAATTTTTCCGTTATTTCCATGTACGATAAACTTCATTACATAAAATTTTTAAACATATTTCTGTGAAATTTTTCCAGCATGCTTTCCATGTTACTCGCTATGACTAGAATCTAAGCTCTGTGTGATAATGTAATGGTTTTATAGGTACTTGAATATAAAAAAAGGCCTTATAAAGAAAAAGTATTTGTATTTCTTGATAAATTTCAGTTAATTTTGAAGATATTGTAAAACTCCTACACACAGGTAAGTGTAATAGTAGTATGTAGTACAAAGGAAAGTGATATATGTTTAGTTGAATTGAATGTACGCTGTTTGGCGTAAGCATGAAATTTTGGTAAAAAAAATGGCAACCCCCCCCCCCCCCCCCCACACACACACACACACAAGTTTTAAAAATATTACGAAGATATCGCGCGGATTTTATGCTTTTTTATCATTCTGTATTGCAGTTGAACTAAAAAAATGTGTATTTATCCAATATTGTACATTTTTTAGGTGCGTTCGTAATTATATAAATACGTAGCACCTATAGTTGTCGTTCAGCCCGTCTGTCTGTCCGTCTGTCTGTCCGTCCGTCCGCATATAACAGAGCAAAAACTACCCAACCGAATCGTTTAAAATTTAAACTGTATAATTGTTGCATAATTTTGTCGAGTCATTTCAATTTTTATGAAAATCGGATGTATAGTTTAATTACAGGGACAATCAAAAGTTTTCCGTTACATTACGGCCAATGGGAAGAAATTATTGCAAGTGCATTTTAATGATGTTACAGCCTTCCGAATGGTCTGAAATTATAAATATATAATTGTTGCAAGATTTTGTCGAGTCATTTCATATTTTATGAAAATCGGATGTATAGTTTAATTACAGGGACAGTCATAAGTTTTCCGTTACATTACGGCCAATGGGAAAAATTATTTCAAGTGCAAATTAATGATGTTATAGCCTTTCGAAGTACACTAAAATATACATTCTGTACAATATGCGGCGAAAAAAATATTTATAAAACTAGTTATAGTACGAACGCACCTCATTTGCCACGTTTGACGAGCAATTTCCAACTTGTTTAAAAAAGCTCTCCGAAAGTGGGCAGGTACCTTAAGAAACTTAGATTACATTCTTGTTTCTTATATAGTAAGTTTTTTCCCTTTTTGCAATTTGTAAAAAAAAAAAAAAAAACTATGAAAGAGAACGAAAGAAAATTATAAATAATAAATAAAAACTGGGTCGAACCGAGCCCGTAGGCCCGACTAAGGGGCCCTGATGCGTTTTACTTTCCACCTTATAGTTTTAACAACCTATTAAAAAATTCAATTTAGCAAATATTTATCACCCCTTTTAAATAAGAAAGTATCTTAGTAATAGATTTTCTCATGCTGGTCCAGTGGCGTATCTAGATTTATCATTTTGGAGGGTGCTGAGATATAGTAAAAGTTTCCAGAGGGAATCACAAGAAACGATAAAAATTCGGCTTTAAACAGGTTTTTATCATGGCAGGTAACGCATCTATTATACAATCAAACATGCAAAGAAGGAATCGTATGGGACTGGGAAAGTTTTCGTTTTAGGCGGATTTTCACCTTAACAAGTATCATTCTATAGTTATACCACATTTTTTAAAACTGAAAGGTATCTCAATAAATAGTAAATAAAACCGAAGTAAAGAGCAAATTTAAAAATATTTAAGAGGGTTCTCACACCTCTTTTAACACATTCTAGGTCTCATTTTGGAGCATACATGTATGACATTTGCTATACTTAACTATTGAATAGCGTTTTTCATTTTCTCAGAAATGGGATACATTTGGAATAGCGGCTCCCTGATGGTAACTTTTCCGAGACTGCCACGTCCCGAAAATCGGCTTAAACTACCAAATTTGATGGTATTTACCTGACTGCTAATTAGGGTTATGTGTTTCAAGCGTATCTGGGTATGTGGATTTCTTTATACCCTCGAAACATCTCAACGGCTGGATGAATTTTAATGAATGAGGTCTCTATCGATTCGTCTTAACCGTCCGATGGTTATAGGCTAAGTTTTGTTTTTATAAATTCAAAATGGCGGCCGTAAAATACAAAATGGCAGTAGAGACGAAAAAATTTTTTTACGCACCCTATTCAGTGGCATATCATTGGATAGGTCTTTCAAAATAAGACAATGTTTCATTGACTATTTTATACAGTCAGAAGTTCCGTTTAAATATTACACAACTTGGAAGTTGTGTAGATAGGATCTCTAGCTTTACTTCAACTCTAACTCTCATAGACATCTATAAGCCTCATCAAAACAGTGTTTATAGATAGGAACTAACAATTAAACACAACTTAAAAGTCATCAATACAAGTAAATAAAAAAATAGGTACGTAATATAAAAAATAGTTTCACATTGATGAGAAATAATTAATTAGTTCGCTTTTTACGCAGTCGGGTTTTTTGATTTTTTAAATTTATATCCAAATTATTTTTAATCGTAAATTGTGGCTGATAGGAAGTTTTTCGCGTATTCGGGATTCAGAATCATTCAAAGAAATTTATTATGTATTTTAGATGCAAATAAAGCTTATTTTTAATCAAAAAAGTTACACAACCATAGAACAACCTTTTTGTCAATATTTTGTAATGCTATGGAAATAAAATATTTCATCACAGTGCTGTAACGAGCTGAACAAGTCTATAACGCACCAAGTATTTAAGGGACTGTGCATATATAACGTTATCACTTTAGTGGGGAGTGGTGGTCAGACACATGGTATCGTAAGATATCTCTAGGGAGAGGGGCGATTTGTCTTTTGTTATTGTTATCCTTTTTGATCCAGCCAAAATTTTCCCTTTTTATTTGTAACTTGTTCTTTACATCAAAATAGTCTGCAATCTTTATTTAATCGGTTATCTGTTTTTGCGAAAATACAAAGGTATTATTCAAATCGTTAAATGATTACAAAATTATTTTATTCTAAATTTGAAATACCTCAACGTTTGGCATTCCTATTCTTCTGTCATATGTGTATGCATATATAATCCGTTCTTCAAGAAACCAGGATACTTGTGTTTACCAGTAAAGAAAAAAAAGAAAGAATGTTGTAAGCCTGTTTTGTTGATAAAAAGTTCTGGATCCCCCCTCCCCCTCGTCGTGTGGGGCAAGTGCAAGAAGGCCAGGGGCGTAGCCACAGATATTTTTTCGGGGGGGGGGGGGGGAGAATCCGAAAATTTCCCAACTTGGAAGAACAAATTGCTCCAATTTTCGACTAAAATGATATGCACATGGTGTGTAATAATTATAATGATACTTTACTTTTGCATAAAAAATTCCTTTTCAAAGAAAAATTCTGAAACTGAAAACATAAAAATTCTAATTATGGATTTGTTTACTAAAAAAATAAATACGCTTTTTACTTTCTTCTATCTTTAGAAGAAGAAAGTATTGGATTCGTGAAAAAATTTGACTTCCGGTTTTAGACTGATTTATACGTTTTAGTAAGTCCTGAACACGATTCGACAGTTTTTAGAAAATATCTGTCTGTCTATATGTGATACAAATTTTGTGGGCACTCTAACACAAGAACTAATGCACGAAATTTAATAAAACTTTAGAGATTCACTTATACAGTCGAACCTCGTTAACGCGAACACTCAAGGGGAAACTTTTTTTGTTCGTATTAAAAGTAGTTCTTGTTATCGGAACTCAACTACATTACATACAACTGGACGAGGCAATCGGAAACAGTTCGTGTTAACGAGGTTTGACTGTACCTTGATAAAAATTGGTGCTGATTTATTTTTGGTGTAAATCCTCCAACAGGTGGCACTGCTATGCGGCATTTCTCACGATTTACATGATTTTAGCGATAATTATATTTCAAAAACTATTGCACGGAATTTGATCAAGCGTCATATTCTGTTAAACCTTGACATAATTTGATGCAGATTAGCTTTTTATGTATATCATATAGCAGGTGGCACTGCTATGCAACATTTTTCACGATTTTGCGATAGCTGTATCTCAAAAACTAATGCACGGAATTTAGTCAAACTTCATATTCCACATAAGTAGCACTTCCACATAAATAGATCCTTATTAGGCTTGGGTCTATACTGTCCAAAGCTGTCATTTTTGTGCACTTTGAGTAAGGAATTTCGGTTGCAGACATCTAAGAGTCTGGGTGCCAAAATTGAATGATTTGTTTGAAAAATGCTATGCTTATATCTCCTTTTTAAATGCACACAATTCAACAAATGTATACCTTTAGAGTTTGTTATTATAGATTATAGGCAAAGAATTGTCATTTAATTTTGGCACTGTGATTGCAAATTTTGAGGCATTAACATGTATGGGGTAGAAGAAAATTTTGGGGTTGGCACATCCGACTAGTTTTCAATTAATATTAATTCTTGTGGTCTTCAAAGAAGCCCACCTGTTAATAACATCGCTTAGTTTAATAAAATTCCCTATTTCACTTTCATATTTTAAAAGCATTAGGCTGTCATGTATGTCATCCCTCGTTGTAACTTGCAATATATATATTTTTTAAATTTTTATTTGACAAAAGATTCTTTCATTAGATGCAACGCCATAAAGATAAGCTGCAGTGAATGTTAAGGTACGAGTATATAGTTTGACGGTGTGACCCAAATAGTCTTTGAATTTCATGGCATGAGTAAAAGGTTTGTTAAGTGAGTTGGGATTTGGTTTATTTCTATTTGATTCTGCAAGTCATGTACATCCGGTTTCTCATATCCAGGAGGAAACATTATTAACTTTTCCCTTGCACAATTGTAATTTAAATATGGAATGCATTGCTGCAATATTCTCTTGATATAGAGAACATTGTCATTTAAGCCCATTACTAAATTCCCGAAATTTTCTTGTATTTCTTATAATTCTTTACTGTAAAACTTATGTGTATCAATGTCCATTGCTGTGCTATTATTTTTATCTATTGAATTTGGTGAAACCGTTTTTCTATGGTGCTTTCGGAACTCAGCTTCTCCAGTCACATCCTAATATTCATAATTGTTCGTGAGCTTGTTTGTAAGGAAATCTTTATTTCTTCAAAATTTTATTCAAGTGCAACGTGTCATTGTTACAGTGCATGTCGATTTTTTCTTCAGTTGATGGACTGCTTTCATGGTCATATTTCTGTTCCAAATTAAAATCGTCCATTTTTTACCGTTTTCATCCTCGAATGGATTTTTAGATGCTCCAAAATCTTGCGCGAAAACTCTTTTCTCATTATGAAGGGTTTCTTCGAGCTAAGATTTATAGTAACTTTTTAGAACAGCTTTAAGCACAGAACACTGGACTTTTGGTTTAAAATTTTATAAACACATATGAATATAAACGAACAGGACTGATATATATTTCCGCACACAAATAAAAGTAAAATGTGACAAATTTATCTAAACTAACGGCTTCTTATAGCGGCAATTGCTCATATAACGCTTTTTACTTGACAGCGAAGAGTTAACTAATTTTTGCTGCAAAAAAATCTTGAGAATGAGTAAAATATTGTCCAAAAATTGCAAAATTAGTCAAAAAAGTTTTGAAAACTCATCAAATCTTCTTGCCTACAGCTGTGTTTCAAGTAGGTTACTACATTCCTTTCTGTTGTGCTACAAGTGATCTCCAATTTTCAAAAGAAGCTGCAATCTAATTGGATTAAAATAGCTGGATTCTCTTTTGGGAGGAGAATGGAAGGTAGGGTGAAATTTTTGAGAAAGGAAAAAAGTTTTGGAGGAAATAAAGGAACTGGTTAGTCAGTTATTGATGGACAGGAGTAGAGAAATTTAGGTCTGGTAGATGTACAATATTTTTGTAGAACTGAAAAATGCAATGATAGATTGAATGTGGCTGATTTCCTTTTGTATTTTTTTTTTTTATAATTTAACTTGTTTACTGTTGCAGTACTCAAAATAATCACCAAAACAATAAAAATTTCGTAATCTTATTACTATTACTTTTAAAAAAGAAAATGCCTCAAAAATCTAGAATTTCCCAACTCTAAGCTCAAATTTCCCAACTTCACATATATTGGGGGGGGGGGGGGAGGCTCCCCCCCATACCCCCCATGGTGACGCCCCTGAAGAAGGCATTATATATTACTGTCGAATGCATTATGTAAGAAAAATCTATTATTAAATACTATTAAATAGTAACTATTTAGTTACATTTCCTTTGATATAAAATTATTTCATGTATAATACGGATATTTTATTGGCTTCTCTTCATTTCAACCAATAAAGTATGCAAATCCTAAATGTATAACCTTATCTGAATATCACTGCAAACAAAAGAAAAAAATTGCAAAAAAAAAATAAAAAGAAATTTAGACATTGATAACGATATTATTAGGGAGGGGGGGGGGGGGGGGGTTGAGGAACGATAACGTATGATATCGTAAGGGAGGGGGGGGGGGGTCCAAAATTACCAAAAAGTTGATAACGTTATATAAGTATAGCCCCTAAGTAATAATAATGAAAAAAAATGGTTCAAGACTTTGCAGTTCATACTGACAAGGAAGGTCTCCATACTGGGCATACTCAGAATATTTTGAAAAAAAATACCCAATTAAACTACTTATGTATGTAATAAAGGATCAGTCAAATTTAATGGCGGAATTTCAGTAGAAAGTCTGTAAAAAAAATAAAATACTTTCGAATATTTGGCGCGAAAATATGAAAGTGACACGCGATTTGGCGAGCAGGATTTTTCTTCGCCAAAAGCAAACGATTTGAATGCATCTGAAAATTGTTTATTAATTTTTTTTATAGAATGTACGGTTTTTAATGAATCTAAACTTAATCAATGGTTATTATATATATATTTATTACATATATATGTTGCTCTTTGCTATAGTTATTTAATTTTATCACTGTAAAAATACTTTCTATGCTTTGCAAGTTGCAAATATCTATTTTAAGTTATAGTCAGCTGACATTTGATTCCATATCAAAGACGAAGTCGTTTCCATAGCAACAAAATCAAACCGACAGTGTTCTATCTGCCTCATTTTTGAGCTTGAAATAATTTAAATCAATTTAAATTTTGCTTTAAATCATAAAATATGATATTTAAATTTTATTATAAATTCATATAAATATATATGAGAAACTGTAGTTAAAACAAATTAAAAATGACAAAACTAAAATTATTTAAAATAAACTTATATAAACAAATTCAATATAAAAAGTTTTTTCCTACATAAAAGCGTATTTTTTTTTCATCGCTAACCGGTGATAAATCGCCAAATAAACGAAAATTTCGTTATTTTTTTACGGACGCTGTATCGGGGTTCCGCCAAATTTTTTTTTTATAAATATATATATCCATATGAGAAGAACATTCTGTAATTTTTTCAGATTTTTCTGAGTATGCCCGTATGGAGACCTTCCTTGTGAGAAGATGTCTCACTCAATCCACGCATTGCCTTAAATCACAGATTTTCAACTGATAAATAGCCAGTGTAAAAATTTTATTAATATTTTTTAAATAACTAAAATTAATAATGCACTCTTAATCACCACAAATGACGTTTTACACAATAAAAAGCGTGTAAATAGAGCCTGTGTATAACGGAATTTTGCTGAAAAGGTTATTTCGTGGTCTTTGTGAAATAACTCAGTTTCTAACATGAAAACCTGTCTAAAACGGAATACTTTTCTGGCTCCTTTTGATTTTTTCTTTGCAGGTTTCATTATATTTTGCTAAACTTTCGTAATTAAACTTGATATTTTCTACAGATTTTGGAGGGGGCTGCAGCCCCATCAGCCCACCCCCAGAATACGCCACTGCGCTGGTCATCAAATGGGTCACAACCGGAAAGATAGAAACCTCACAACCAGCGAAAGATTCGTTCTAAAAGAACAATCATTTATAACTGTCTGTTTTCTGTTTAAACGTTTTATTATGTAAGGGGAGCTCTATCCCTTTGTAACCCCCGGTTGTCCCATTAATTTGACTGTCGCAACTTTATAGAATTCACTATCCATCTAAAATAATTAAACATGATTTGCATCTAAAATAATTACAATATCACTTGCATCTAAAACAATTAAATCATCATTTCCATCTAAAATAATTAAGTATTGATTTTGTGATAATGACTTTAATAATTAGTTTAAAAAATAGTTATTAACATAAATATTTTGTTAATTATTGGTGATATCAATTGTTAAATTTATTTGAAAAGATATTTTGAGTTTCTTCCATAATGTTTGAACTGCTTCGCCACTGGGGTCCGGGTGCATTTTTCTCGCCCCTCGCCCCCTACACCTTAACCCAAATATGTCCGAAAGAAAATATCCTAGAAAATATCCTAGTACGTTTCTCTAATATATAGTAGATTATCTTAATAGGTTATCTAACCCTGGTCATCAAGTGAATCACAACCAGTAATATAAGAAACTTTACATCAGCGAAAGATTCATTCTGTAAGAACAATCACTTATAATTTTCATATCTGAAAGTAACGCTATGTTCCTGTGATACTGAGGTACTCAAGTCGACAACAATGCGGTTGTTATCTTGATTCTGTTATCTGGAACGTACAAAGTTCTTTCTCACCGTTGCGACCAGATCACAGTGTTACGTTAACGCCCAGTCAGTGTAAGTCCATGACAGAAACATGACACAACAAGGCAATATTACTGGTAGTCCACCCAAGGCTAAAGAAGAAGCCATCGAAAAACTTTTGGCTAGTACAGGCTTTGAAATAACCAGTGAAAACGGGCAAAGAAAATATGCATCACCTAAAGATTCAGTAGGACCCCCACCTCCAAGAGGTAGCGAGGTATTTGTCGGCAAACTTCCCCGAGATGTCTTCGAAGATGAGCTGGTTCCACTCTTCGAGAAGGTTGGTCCAATATACGAGATGCGGTTAATGATGGAACCTGGAACATCAAACAGAGGATACGCGTTTGTGATGTATACTTGTCCCGAAGATGCCAAAAAAGCAGTTGAAGAACTTAATAATTACGAAATTAGGAAAGGTAGACGCATCGGCGTGTGCAAATCTGTAGACAACTGCCGGCTTTTTGTGGGAGGCATCCCGAAAACTAAAACTAAGGAAGAAATATTAGAAGAAATTCGCAAAGTAACAGACTCTGTTTTGAAAGTTATTTTGTACAGTAGTATATCCGACAAAACAAAGAATAGAGGATTTGCGTTCGTCGAATATGAAAGTCATAAGGCGGCAGCCATGGCTAGAAGAAAGTTAATTCCAGGCAAGATTCCGCTTTTCGGACATGACATCGCCGTCGACTGGGCGGAACCGGAACCGGAAGTTGATGAAGAAATCATGGCAAAGGTAAGTTTTTTAACTGTAATTTTTGATTGTAGGGAGCAATGTGTTTTATAAATCCTCATTATTTAAAAAATATTATAATATGTCTTTAAAATAACATTGGGTAAATCTTTTTACTTTATTTATTTATTTATTTTTTAATCAACCAGCAGAATTTCGGGATAATATTCATAATAATGTTATTAATAATACAATATCTACGTATTTTTAAAAGATTGGGATTTTAATCGTTAATGGAATTATGTATTTTGGATTTATGACAGATATTTGTTATCAACATTTGAGCAGTAACATTATTTAGTTGCAAATATTTGCCACTAAATTGGAAATGTTTTCGAGGGAAGCATACGAGTAGATCTTAATCAAATATTCGTTTAAATTTCAAATGCAATAAGCCCTAATTTATACAGATATTGTTTAACAGAATTAATCGCTAAATTGAATCAAAATATTATTCACAAATGTTAATCATGCATGTCAACCCTTCTGTATCTATATTAAAATTCCATTATCATAATAGTGATATTGCATTGTAGGTATTTGCTAGTTAGGATCTATTTATAAATTCTTAATTGGCACAAAATTGATATTATAGTGAAGATATTTGTTAGTTATATAACCATTTTATAAATGCATTATTAGTATAAAATTGGTATTACATTGTAAGTATTTGCTTGTTAAGAACTATTTATGAATGCATAATTGGCATAAAATAGGTATTTCATTGCAGGTGTTTGCCAGTTATAACGATTTTATAAATGCATTATTAACATAATATTAATTTCATTGTAAGTATTTACAAGTTATAACCAATATATAAATGCATTATTGATATTCTATTAATGTTACATTGTTTATATTTGATAAGAATAAACCAATTGAAGAATTCCCAACAAAAATAGCACTTGTTCAAAATTCGCAGTTTTCAAAAAGAGGAAGAAATGTATAGGGACTAGCATTGATTTTGTAAGACAATCAAAACTTTTTCACCGGATATCGAGGTCTATTTTTTTTTTAACTAGTTTTACAGTTTTGTGAGTACAGTTGAGGAGAACAGAATTGATAAATGCTATTTTAATTGAAAACAATTTAACTTATAAATGCATTATCGGTATATTATTGATATCGTATTGCTAATTGTAACCAATTCATAGCTGTCAAACTTTTCCATTTTTCAGAACTAATATTTCCGAATAGAAATATTCATTTAACTTAGTGACAGTAATTTGCTATTAAATAAGACGAAAATTATACTAACTGGAAGTAGAGGTATACAAAAGCCAGATGGCTTGGAAACTATCCCAATTTATAAATGCAATATTGGCATAAAATTAGGTGAATATTAATTTGTTAATATAATATTTTGATGCCACATTGCTGAATTTTTAATAGGTTACCAAGGTAAATTAAGAAATTTATTGATAAGAATTTACACTATATCCTCTATAAGTCGTCACACCGGATAAATCATAAAATCTTCTTAGACTTGCTTATCTTTCATAGGCATTAAATGTTTGTTTGAAATCCTACAAATTTCACTACCGGCTCAAATAATCTTTTCACGACTAAGGGAAACATTTTCCCTCATCTAAAAATTGGTGATTGTCGTATTTAATTATAATTATTATACTTATTTGCATTTTTTATACAGAATGTCAAAATAGAACGTATGCCGGACGCAATTACGCAAAAGATGTGCAAATTGGGCTAAACGCCGCATAGAAAATAGGACACATAATATATGTGTCGTCTAGTTGCAAAACCGGCCAACTCCTCAAAATTGGAAAATGTGTTTTTTCAGTTTTTTAAGGTCTATGTAAACGTTTCTACCATCTGGAAACAAGAAACCATTCCAAAACTGGTCAAATATACAGTAAAACCTCCCTAAAGCGACCACGTTCCGTTCCAATAAAAATGGGTCGCTCCGAGAGGTGATCTCTTAATGGAGGTCATGTTTAAATATAAATTTTAATTGTTGAAAAAGGTAACAATTAATGTTACTAAAATTTATTTTTCCCATTAGGAAAAAAATATGAAAATTTAAGTATCAAAACAAAAGTTAATTACATAAGGTAATTACTGCAGAGTTTAAAATATGAATACATTGGCGTTTGCTTTGATTTTACGGTTTTATCTTTCATAACTTTTATTTCCAAGTCCTTTCGAAGTTCAGTAAATAAATGCAATTTTTTTTTGGAGGGGAACAAATAATGACGATATCATCAATTTATCTGTTTCTTTGAGAGTTTCCTGACAGAAGAGGGCAGGGGAGTTTATTGGCCGTCATTCTTAATTTGTCACCAGAGTTAAATTCATTGCCTAAAAAGGCAGAAGGGTGTTGAAACACTTAAAAGTTACCGGAATAAAAGAAAAATTCTAAACTTAGTTTAGAAGCTTGATGAATAATGCGCTCTCCGGAATTATTTTTCTAATAAAACCTTTTCAAGCGACCAGGAAGAAATGAAATTTGTTTCATTTTCTTCAAAGAAATGGGTTGCTCATGGAGGGAGTTCAACTGGGATGGTCTCTAAATGGAGGTAAAATTAGTATTGAACCTATGGAAACAAAATTCCTTCCATGAAAAAATGGTCGTTCAGGGAGGTGGTCGCACAGGGAGGTTTCACTGTACTGTCCTAATAACTACAAAACTAAAGAGTTCTGGTTCCAATCTTATTTCGGCTAAGTGTGGTAAAAAAAATCAGCTTTCCCCCCAAAATTTATTTTTTTGGAGATGGCCGGTTTTGCAACTAGACGACACATATGTACTATGTGCAATGTCCATCTTTGCTTCACAACCGAAAGAAATTGCTTCGCAGAATATTATAATTAGCACTTTTGTATTGTAATATAGAATTATTTTAGTTAACATTTTGTTATAATACTAGGGGGCTCGGCCCCCTACGAGCTACGCTCGCCAACCCCCGTCCAGACACCGTAGACTCTAAATGCACGCTAATTTGATCGGCTTTAAAAAGATTTCGAAAGATTGAATTATAATTTAAAAAACAGTGGCGATCTCTCTATAAACGGATTTCTATTCATTTCTCTTTGATTGGGGAATTTTAACGCCAAATCCGTTGCAGTACTACTTGATTATCCCGTCGACCCATTTCGCCAAATTATATAAAACGCCAAACCACTCGCCAAATTATACAAATTGACATAATTTTTATTTTAAATAACGAAAAAACAAATAAATTAGTACAACATTAATAAAAATACAAATAAAACGTCGAAATAAAAATAACTTGATGACGTAGACACGTGTAACAGCATTTCAAATTAAGCTAATATAAGAGGAATTAAGTAAACAGAGTCTTTGTCTCCTGGTATTTTTTAACAAAGTGAAAAGAAAGTTCTTTTAAATGAGACATTTTAAATTAATCGTTTTTAATCTGACGTAATTTGGACCAAGCTATTCTTTCTCTTTTTAATATTCACGTGAAAATACTTCTGTTAGAAATTAAATATTATTTGCGCTTTCCTAACAAAAATAGTTGAAAAGTATCCTCTTAAAATATCAAATAAATGTCTAGCACAATTTCTAAATTTAAACCGTTTTGCAATGTTATTTTGTGTTCATTTTATGTAATAACTGTAATGTGACGTAAATATGACGTAATTTCTCCTATTTAAGACTTCTAACGCATGTTAATAAATTTATTGCTTTACAAATTCCTTTCTCTCTTAAAATTCACGTGTAATTATAGTTTTTATGACATAATTTTTAATAAGTTCCTGCTTTTTGTACATAATTATTTAATTCTAATTCCAAATGATTTTTCTGTTTATAATAGTCACGTGTAAATAAATTTTTAATTTATTTACACGTATAAATATTTTTTTTTTTTTGAAGCAAACATTATTGCTTCCTCTGTTTATACAGTTGGCAACAGTTTAAATTAATATCACTTTCTAAAAGCTGTTAAAAATATCTCTAGAAATGCTGAAAATCTGAATTTAAAATAGAAATAAAACCTCAAAAAATTAGTCAAAATAAAAAAATTAAAGCAATCTGCACTCCGGCAAATTCTAACGCATAAAATGATCTAAAAATGATTAAATTCCTATGAACAGTTTTTGCTCCTATAAAACTTTTTTAGTGGAACGATTTTGTCCAACTTTAGCATTAAATATCTCTTAAAATAATTCTTCGATCTGAAAACTGTCTGCATCAGCGTGTTTATCAAACATTTCTGTATAATACTACTGTTTTTCATATTTTTGTATGCATTATTTTTCTTAATATTAACGAAGAAAGACCTCCGGTCACAAAAAATTCAAAACCGGCGGCGGTGACAGCGGTAGTTACTTTTTTTTAGAATAGAGAGAAACCAATAAATAAAAGACATTGCAGAATAAGCTTAACTATAATTCGTGTTACCTTTATAGGCCATTGGAGAAAATATTTCCCATTAAAAAACAAACAACAACAACAACAAAAACAACAGCAAAAATACTACACATTGTTCTGTATTTTTCTTATTATTTTTATTTATTTTATGTCTAAACAAACTAAAATAAACAGTTATATACTAATATTTACTCTTATCAACCTTATGGTCCTGTAAGGGATAACATGTTAACTTACGGGGACCTTCTACATTAGGAGACAAAAAAAAAAAAAGCCCTTTTTTATGATTTTTTTTGTAAGAAAACTGCATAATGGATCCTTTTGAAATTTTAACAGTTTATTGTACATGCCTTAAGGTATACACAAGAATTTTTTCATTACATTTTGTTGCTGCTAACTCTAAGTTATAAACAAATATGTTCAACTGCTTTGGAAAATTTCGTCTGGACGGTGGGCATGATAGCGCCTTGTAGAATTATCTGAAACACAAAAATAATTTTTTTTTTGTAAACTTCGTGAGCATAGCTTCTAGTTAAATTAAAGGAACCCATAAATTTATTTAAAAAAAGTTATGTAATGGCTGATTAAAAAAAAAAAAAATTGTTCAAAAAATTCGTTTTTATTTGTTAATAACTTAAAAAAAAATAATTTTAGTAAAAGCTTTAATTCATATCGAAGGCAATTAAATAAGCTTTAATAATAAAAAAAAAAAATCAAGATGACCCACTGAGTAGTTTTTTTTTAAATCTTGCCCACCGTGTCAAAAAATGTGGTTGAACATATTTGTTTATAACTTAGAATAGAAGCAACAAAATCTAATAAAAAAATTCTTGTGTTCTTAACATATGTAGAATAAACTGTTAAAATTTCAAAAAGATCCATCATGCAGTTTTCTTACAAAAAAATCATTAAAAAGTGCTTTTTTTGGGGGGGTCTCCTAATGAAGAAGGTCCCCTTAAAAAAAAAAAAAAAAAAAAGTGCTTGTCTATTATAAATTAGCTCCTCAATTTTAAGATTCCACTTGAGGTATGTGCCTATCTTCGGAACACTTTTTTTTTTGTAAAATATGAAATTTTTATCAAACACGTATTTTTAGTTAAAACAGGGAATAAAACTACGAATTCATATAAATTTTTAATGGAATTTTTATTAACTTTTCGAATTTAGACAATATTTCATCAAATTTTAGTAAAGAATTGCGTTTATGCCAAACCTTCTATAACGAAATCTATTCAATATATTTATTTCACTTTCTTTCGACACTATATTAGGAAACCACTTACCTGTGTTATGAAACAAAATATTTGCAATACTTCTTAAATTTACTAACATATACCAAATTTTGCATACAAACATGATTTTTTAAAAAATGTGTATTTTTCAATAAAAATAGCTCTTAAATTAATACATACAAAGTGACAAGCTATAGTTTGCTTCATAACATACCAATAGATGAGCAGAATCTTGTTACAAAATTTTATTTCAATATCTTAAAAACTTTTTAAGAAATGATGTTTCTCGTAAACGTACACAATGAAAAACGGAGTTTTCTAGGACACGCAAATTAAGATTTTGATAAAGCACAAAAAATTATGTATAAAGTTTACAACTTTAAAATCCGCCCTATTTGTAGGTGTTTATATTTTTGTGTATATATTATCTTATATATTTGTGTATTAAAATGTATTGTTTACCTTTCTGTGGCTCTTTAAACGGTCACTTCTGGTTTCAGAAAGTTCATTTTCGGTTTATATTTTGGACTATAACTTTGCTTTTAATTATCGCTGAACCAAAAGTAAGGCATTTTTGGAATCCTAAATGTTTGAACTTATTAAATGTTTAACTTATTACTTAAATGTTAATTAAATGTTTGAACTTATTACTAAATTAAAATAATAATAAAAAAATTTCGAAATTTTTTGCAAAAACAACGGTTTGAGGGTAGACACATACCTTAAGCTGGCAATAAAAAAAATACTCCTGCAAATGGTTTACATGTCTTTTAAACGTCTAAAGCAGGATTGGAGAACCTTTATACGTGCGCGTGCCAAAAATTCACCAACAACATGTATCAACAGAGTAACGTGCCACACTTTGACATAAAATAATTTTGCAAAGTACGATATTTATACAAAACTCTAGTTAAAAAATCAGATGCTATTACTCTGTATATTAGAATAAGTCATTAAATAAATGGAATTTTAATTCGTAAATATGATTCACTTCTGTAATAATTTTCACTATAATAAGGAAATAAAAATACGAAATTTTATTTTAGAAATTTTTGACTTATTATTTATGCAACATCTACAAGTTGTAATTATCCAAGTTGCATTAAACGTTATATCAATAAATTGATGAGATGGAGGATGCTTTGCCTGATTCACATTTTGATAGTTATATAAATTAGATCCGTTTGCCATCTTACTGAAGGGATTGTCGAAAAAAATTAATTTGAAAAATTCAGCTTTTTAAAATCATATAAAAAGGCAAAATACACACCGCAAGCACTGCATAACATCACAAGAAAAGACAAATTTTTTCATGCAAAAATAATTGCATTATTTGTGAGAGTCTGTCCAAATAATAGAAATTAAATGTTATCTGTATAATAATTATAAAATTTATTTTTTCGCGTGCCAGAGAAATTGTCTTACGTGCCAACTCTGGCACGCGTGCGATAGGTTCGCCAACCCCGGCCTAAAGGCTATAAGCCCCTTTATTATCCTGAAAAAATGGTACGAGACCGGAAGAATTTTACTCATTGGTTCAGCTGACATAACTGGCTTTTCAACTGACATACTTGACAGCCTGTTAAGGCTTTTCTCAAATCCAGACTGCCTACTTCCCAAGACATTTTATAATTCATTTTTGTTAGCAAAAATATCAAACTGGCAAGGGCTCTTATTCAGAAACTACGTAACGAACTGTTTTTGTTTTTTGTTTTTTTCAACTTTTCCGGTAACAATTTTTTTTTTTCAGAAAATACTGTCAAAACCGAATTGAACCGAATTTCCGGTCACGACAGCTTGGAAAAGGAAAAAAAAATTGTCATCCTAAGAGAACAATCTTTTATAAATCAAGGAAAAATTTTTAAAACTCAATATCGGAAAATGAATAAAAACTGTCCTGTTGCAAATTACTTCAATAATTATGCCTGCAAGTATCATGCTTTTATGTTTAAAGATATGTCCGAAAATGCGTCGTAAAGTTTCGCGTTGTTAAGTGGGAAAAAAAATTCTTTTGAGAACCGCCTTAATATTTTATGTAAAATTTGACACTACCTATCTTTATTCCATTGCCTTACGTGTATGTTACTGAAGAAATTATTTAAAGAAAATTGAATAAGGTAGTAACTGTTGTCTATTCTCATATAAACGTATTACAGCCAATATAAAATTTACAATGCCTCAACACAGTTATTTATATGTTTGGGTTTTCATGTTTTTGACCAGTGTTGCCAGTCCGCTACTTATTATTATTATTAAATTATATAAATACTTAGCACCTATAGTCGTCGTTCGGTCCGTCTGTCTGTTCGTCAACTCGCAGATAACAGAGCAAAAACTACCCAACTGAATGGTCTGAAATTTTAAATATGATTGTTACAAAATTTTGGCGAGTCATTTCAAATTTTATGAAAATCGGATGTATAGTTTAATTACAGGGACAGTCAAAAATTTTCCATTACATTACGGCCAATGGGAAAAATTATTTCAAGTACATTTTAATGATGTTACAGCCTTTCGACCAGAATAAAATTGATATGCACTTATGAAGTGCACTAAAATATACATTCAATATAATATGCGGTGCAAAAAATACTTATAACACTAGTTATAGTACGAACGAACCTCATTTGCCACGTTTGACGTGCAATTTCCAACTTTTTATTATTATCATCATTTCATTATTATTCAGATTGCTTGATAGCTGCTACTTTTTGAAATAGTATAGTTTGCCTTATTTTCGCCTAATTTAATATGTTATGAAATAAGGTGAAGATAACTATTTTTTTTAAAAAAAGTGGTAGCAATCAAGCAATCTGAAGTAAAAAAAAAAAAAAAAAAAAATAGCTGATTGGCAGCACAGTTTATAACAGTGTTATTAACCATTTGGAAAAATGGTTATTGTCCTCTGTCAGGGTAGGAAATCAAAAACATATCTGAAGCGTTTTATCGGTTGAATCTGCATTTTATTCGTTTTCTGATTGGTCTATACAGTAATCTGTATGTTCCCTTTACTTTCAACAGAGATGGATACTTCTGTTGCTACTATGACAAAAAAGTAATAAAAACTACAAAAAAAATAATTATAATAACTCAGAAACAAATTGAGATACAGCTTTCAAACAAATTGCATTTAAAAGTGCATTTTTTTTGTATACGACGGTGTAAAAAGAAATATTGTGGGATGTTTAGAAGTTTAAGAATGAAATTTCATTTAAAATTGGTCCAGGAATATTAATGTTTAATCCATGGCGGACGTAATGTATGACCAGCTCCGTAGAAGTTTAAAAATTTACAGTACTGAAAAATGTAACCCATGGCGTACGTAATGTATCAAATTTCATTTAAAATTGGTCCAGGACTATTAATGTTTAATCCATGGCGTACGTGATGCATGACCAGCTCCGTAGAAGTTTAAAAATTTACAGTACTGAAAATTGTAAAACTGAAATTTCTTTTAAAATTTGTTCATGATGGGTCCAGGAATGTTAATGTTTAATTCATGGCGTACGTAATGTATGATCAACTCCGTGCGATTTTTTATGTCTTAAATTTTAGTCTTTGAAAAAATCATTTTCCAAATGGTCGTTGTAATTTGTTAAATTGCTTTTTTCCCCCCTCTTCTTTTTTTATTCGGATTTTTTATATCAATTCAAACCTCAAAGTTACATTGCCTTTCAAATGACAATTTATATAAATTTTTAGCCCCCCGGTACGGTATGCTATTTCTTTCTCCCAGCTTATTTTGTGCCATCTTCAAAAAATAACGTTACTTTACAGAAGCTAGCCGTAAAACAAAGCAGTACGATTAAATACTCTATAGCAATTTTTTAAACTTCTAAGCATCGCACATTTTCAATTTTTATACCGTCGTATTGGAAAAAAAAAATCTTTTAAATGCAATTTGTTTGAAAACTGCATCTCCATTTATGTTTGAAATATTATTTTTTTGTAGTTTTTGGTGCCATTTGCTTAATTTTGGCAACAGAAGTACTCCATTTCTGTAGAAAGTAAAGGAAAAATAGTTGTAAAATATTAATTATATATTTTTGTTGCCATTCTTTTATAACAACCGAAAGAAAATGTTATTAAAATACGTGATATTTTGAAAAAATATAAACGTATGATTTCTGTTAAAAGATGGAGCTATTATAAACTATATTTAATTTTAAGTACCATATTAATGTTACAAACAAATGAAGGCCTATGAATCATTAGACAGCCATTTTTTTTTGGTCGAGTTTCTTTAATGACGGCATCTTTTTGCGGCATTTGTGTATTATTTCGCGATAATGACGCCCTATGCCTACTTTACTGTAGATGTTTAAGAGTGAATCGTAAATGTGGGATTCTTAAGCGGATGCGAATAACGTCATTTTACATAAAATAAAAGCGTGTGCAGTAAGTCAAATTAAAATATGTTTTGTACTATTTATATACAATCGGACCTCTATTTAAAGAACCTTTATTTTGCGAATTTCTCTATTTTGCGAACTTTTGGAACCAAGAACATTTTGAAAATTTCTTCGTAAAATAACCTCCAAATAGTGAAGTGCATTCTCTATTTAACGAACTTTTCCTTGGGTTCTAAATTTTTTTTCTCCCTATTTCTTAAAATATTACTGGACATTTCAAACTTATTCTTTCTTTTAACACATTTTATGGCGATCAATAACCATGAGCAGGTCTTACCAGGCACCTAACTTACCGAGAGCAGTAAAATCGCTGTGATTCTTTGCTTTCTATCCAAAGAAGTGCAAACTTTCAATATCCCCTTTTAACCCTCAATGGAGCTGCTCTGTGTCCTTAAATTATAGTTTCCCGTTTTCTAGATTGTTGATCATGATCAATCGTGTTGGTAATATCGGTTCTTGTAGCTCAAAAATCTCAAAGCGAAAATGCTTGAGCATCAAAGAAAAAAAAATATTCTTGATGAGGTGGATAAAGGCGTGAAGAAACAGAATACTGCTTTAAAATTTGGTATTCCTCCAAACAGCTTATCAATCATAATAAAAAATCGTGATTTTAATGTAAAATTATTTTTTAAACTGAAAATACAATGTATTTCCAGACAAAGTTTTGTTTCATACTTATTTCCCTTGCATATTTCTTTTTGGTAAGTAAAATAAGTAAAACAAATAGATATAATTTATAAAAAAAAGTGTGACTAATTACTTTTAAAAATTATATTTAGTGTTTATGGATTTAAAATATGTTTTATGTAGTTTAAAGTATTTTAAAAGGTGACTCTCTATTTAACGAATTTTCCATATAACGAACTTTTTTCGGGATTTAGCGACTTTGTTAAATAGAGGTCCGACTGTATACATATATATTTTTTTTCATCGGGGGCGACACTAAATTCTGAAAAAGTAAAATTCCTGTTTTCTAGTATTGAGTATTATTTTTCAATAAAGTTGAAAAGTGTTTAGGAATTAAGTTTTTCTGTATGTCTGTCTGCCGTCCTTTAACTCACGCAAATACACTCAGATTGCTATATAATTGATATATGTTATTGGGGTTTACTATGGTATGTTTGGTATTGAAAATGAAGTGTATAGCGTTAGTAGTTTGTTTACAGCAACATTCAGAAGAATTCCGTTCATTACTGTTTATGTAAAAAAACAAACATTTGCAGTGTATTTTAATGATGTTACACTATTTCAAACATTTTGAAAATGATATACAGTGAGACCTCTCTGTAAGGGCCACCAGCCATTCCATTGAAAATTGGCCCTTATGAGGGGTGGCCCTTGAATAGGGGTGACCAAATTTTTCATTTCTCTTTCTTTTTATGCCGCTATTTTTAAAATCTGCATATTCTTTCAGTAAGTTCTCTTTGCTTTTAACAATATTGTTTATTTGATTCTTGCTGCAATTAAACTGTGAAGCCAATTTTCTTGCAGATGTTCTTTGATCATGACAATTAAGAACTTTAATTTTGTCATTCAAATTCAAATGTACTCTTTGGCTTGATTTAGGTGCCATAATTTTAAATTTTACATAAGCCTGAGCATAAAATTTCTAGTGTAAAAATTGTTCTTCAATATGCATTTACAATTTTAGTAAATGTGGAATCAGTTTTTCTAGCTAACATAGAAAATAGCTAGATAGATAGTTTTTCAGATTTTTCTGATTTAGGTGCCATATTTTAAATTTTACTTAAGCCTGAGAATAAAATTTCTAGTGTAAAAATTGTTCTTCAATATGCATTTGCAATTTTAGTAAATGTGGAATCAGTTTTTCTAGATAACCTGTTATCCATTATGTGCTCACAACAAAGGGTCAAGTTTTCAATCCAACTTAACCCCTACAGGTTGAAAGGTCAAGCAAAATAGGAACATTTGTTTGTCTCACTTGTGGAAAAGTTTGTGGTCCTTCATTGTGTTACTAAATCCTGCCCATATACCCCTGCATTCTTAGTTGCAAGTGCCGCTGTTTGCTGAACTCTTATGTTTTGGTTCAGGAATTCAATACACCTGTTTAGGATTTAAGGCACATGTGAAAAAAAGGCCTTTATGAGGGATAGGTGCGGCCTCTAATAGGAGTAAATTTAACATTATGTCTATGGAGAAAATTTTCGTTCCTAAAAATATTGGCTCTTAATAGAGGTGGAACTTGAATAGGGGTGGCCTTTAAAAGAAGTTTCACTGTACATCGTTGAGGTGAATTACAAAATGCTTATTACAGAATGTGCATAGCCTTCATCGTTCATTTACGCAGCCATACTCAACCTTTTATTCTCGCGGGCCGCAAAACGTATGTTTGTGATGTTAGGCGGGCCGCAACGCACTTATAAAAGGGTAAAAAAGCGAAAAATTAAAAGACGAAAATAACATAATCAATATAACAAACTTAATAATATCAGTAGAGTTGAAAGTTTGTCGCAGACGAAATGTTACCAAAAAAATTTATTTCAAACAATAAACTTCGTGGTAGGTTTCTATTGCAAATGTTGTAGAAATACAGTAAAACCTTCCTAAAGCAACCACGTTCCGTTCCAATAAAAATTGGTCGCTCCGAGAGGTGGTCTCTTAATGGAGGTCATGTTTAAATCTAGATTTTTAATTGTTGAAAAAAAGGTAACAATTAATGTCACTAAAATTTATTTTTCACATTAGGAAAAAATATAAAAATTTAAGTATCAAAACAAAAGTTAATTACTTAAGTTAATTACTTCAGAGTTTAAAAAGTGAATTCATTGACGTTTACTTTGATTTTACGGTTTTTTCTTTTATAACTTTTATTTCCAAGTCCTTGTAAAGTTCAGTAAATAAAGGCAATTTTTTTTGGAAGGAAACAAATAATGACGATTTCATTAATTTATCTATTTCTTTGAGAGTTTCCTGACAGAATAGGGCAGAAGACTTTATTGACTGTCATTCTTAATTTGTCATCAGAGTTAAATTCATTGCCTAAAAAGACACAAAGGGGTTTAAACACTTAAAAGTTACCGGAATAATAGTAATAATAAAAAATCTAAACTTAGTTTAAAAGTTTGATGAATAATGTGCTCTCCGGAATTATTTTTCTAGTAAAACCTTCTTCAAGCGACCAGGAAAAAACGGAATTTGTTTCATTTTCTTCAAAGAAATGGGTCTCTCATGGAGGGAGTTCAACTGGGATGGTCTCTGAATGGAGGTAAAATTAGTATTGAGCGTATGGGAATAAATTCGTTCCATGATAAAGTGGTCGTTCAGGGAGGTGATCGCTTAATGGAGGTGGTCGCACAGGGAGGTTTCACTTTATATTTGTTGTTTGAAATTTATTGCTTAAAAATCTTTTACTGTCACTTTTTTCTGCGACAACTGTTTCACCTAAAAAAGCAGTATTAGCTATGTAATAAACATAAAGCGAAATAATACGACAATGGCAGAACTTCTAAGTTCTGAAGAAAAAAACACATGAGATTTTCGCTGATAAATCAGTCTTTTGCTCAATTCAAAAACTTTTTCTTTTTTAATTGTAGAAATATATGGCGCAAATTTAATTAAGTTGACATATTATTTGATTAGTATTCAAGATTAAGAAATATGTATCACCATTGTTGCACATGTAAAAAAGAACTTTTGACTAAGAAAACGACATTTAAGATGTTTTAAGGGGGTCTGGGACACAAAAAATCTTCAAATTTTGCAAAAATATTTTATTTCATTAAAAGTTTCTCTGTTTTTTCCTGCTGAAAATGACATTTAAATCATGTTTCTATCTGGATTGGAACAAAAAATATTAATTTTTTTTTTTGTTTTGGTTTGTTTTCAAAATTTAGCTTTCAAGCAATGGCTGTCATCGAAACGACTTCTTGTAAAAATGCATTTTTCTTCATGATAGGTTTTTTCACCATTTCTCGTATTTAAAGTCTTATAACTCGAGAACCGTTAAAGATAAAAAGTTCAAACCTGGAACATATCTTTTTCAATTGTTTTACTTTAATTTTGATTCAGCATATTTGAAAAAAATATTTACTTTTGAAAATATCATTTTTTTTTTAAAAAAACGTTGCACCACCTTTTTTTAAAAAAATTTTTCGTTAAATATTTTTTTTCTTTTTTATAAATTAATATTTTTAAAAATGCTGAATCAAAATTAAAACTTATATATTTTTGTTTATTTAAATGAAAAAAAATTGAAATTCTTTAAATAATATTCTGAGTTATAACGATTTTAAAGTACCCCACATTTTTAATAAATTTTAAATTTAAAATTTTTTTAAAAAATTATGAGAAGTTTTATCATGTGATTTTGTTTAGAAATGATAAGGTTAACCATCATAAAAAAATTCAGAATTTTAACTCAATAAATAAAAAATATTTTAAAATGTGTCCCTGACCCCTTTAACATAATTTAATAATAATTATAAATAAAAGGACAGATTTTGTCTGCTCATGAAAATACGTGAAACATCTTAAATACTTTTTATCCACGTCTCAATTAATTTTATAAATATGCATTAATGGTTATGTGTCTCGGGCCGCGCATAAAAGGTCGCGGGCCACATGCGGCCCGAGGACCGCAGGTTGAGTATGGTTGATTTACAGGGACACACGAAATAATTTGGTTACCGTATTCTCTAAGAACAATAATTGCTTGAATTGCGTTTTAAGTTGCGGTACGCGTTCTTAATTAAATTAATTTTTGCATATTATTCGTAGGCTATATACAGGGCAACACAAACGATCTCGAGTACATTTCCGTTTACTGACGGAAATTGCTAAAGGGAATTTACAACTGTGTTATCCATTTCCTAACTGAACTAAATATTAGCATACTATGTAGTTTATATGCAAATCTATAGATCATATACAGGGGTGCACAAAATAATTCGGATATTTTTTTGACTATTGATGGTAATTCCTGAAATTGGATTTTTAAGTTTTGTTAAGGGGTCTCAGGACTCTTAAAATTAGAAAAAAATAAAAAAGGGCCATTTTCAACATTTAAGAGGCTACTTCAGTCAAATGAAAAGACCCGTTCGCTAATGCTAATCCTATGGAATAAATTTATAACGATATCTCGGTTGCATTTCAATATTTTTAAATGATTTTTTTTGCATTGGATAGCTGAGATCGATCTGTATGCAGGCCGTTTTTTACTTTTTCGATTTTGATTACAAATTTTTTTTATGAGGATGCTTTCAGTTTCAAAACCGGTTCCGAAAATTAAAGCGTCCTCATTAAAAATATCTGTGAACAAAATAGAAAATGTAAAAAACGGCCTTTGTACAGTTCGATCGCAGCTATCCAATGAAAAAAAAAATTATTTAAAAATATTGAAATGCAACCGAGATATCGTTATAAATTTCTTCCATAGGATTAGCATTAGCGAACGGGTCTTCTCACTTGACTGAAGTAGGGCCTTAAATTTGAAAACACAATTTTTATTAGAATGAAATATATAAGTATGTTCTTTCATTTCACGTATTTAAAAAATTGCAAGATGCAGAATTAGCCTTTATAGGGGTCTCCAAACTGTGAGATATTCGACAAGCAAAAAAAAAAAAAAAAAAAAAAAAAAAAAAAAAGGTATAACAGTTTACGTGCAGGATTACAAAATAAATTTTGGAACTAGAATAAAAATTTTGCTACTTACTTATGTTTCAGATTGTAAGAATTACCCTGAACCTAAATAAATTTGTATTTAAAGCATTTTTATATTTTTAATACAAAGTTGTATTTAGCTAAGACAAAATTTTGAAATTTTCAACAGTATAATCACCTAAAAAAAAAAAAAAAAAAAAAAAAAAAAAACAATATAAAGGAAATTTTAGGTTCAGTTTATACAGACTAACATGAAACATATGTTTTGAAAATTTCATGAACAAATAATCAGCAGTTTTTGAGATATACTGCGCGTTATGCCCAAAACCGTCATTTGGAGAAAAATGACTTTAAAGTTTTGGAAACGCCGCTTCAACTATTGAGCAGGTATAATTCTAAAAGCCATAACTTCTGTTCTGATGGGAATTTCAAGGAAGCAATTACATAAAACAGGTTCAGAAAAGGTGAGAGTTTAACATCTAAAAAAATTAAAATTTCGAAAATTTTGAAGCCTTAAGAGTCCTGAGACCCCTTAAATTATTCTGGAAGTGTTGGAAAGTGTTACATAACCCATGCTTGACCCATGATTTTTCGTCCTTCTTATTAATGTTATTCTTGTATTTATATTTAAGTCAAAGGTATTGTAAGCAATCCTTTTTCGACTGTCATATACACGTACATAATAAACCCTTTCTAAAAGCTGAGATTTAATAGCTTACGTCACTCCATTTTCTTCTAAGGTACAGCTAATCTTTAAGGACTCCGAAGATAACAATAAGGAAACTTTCGTGACTCAAAAAAATACAGCACGCTGAATAAATGCTGCTGATAAGTTTTCTTTATCGGTAAACTGTGCATTTTACGATACACATTGACATTTATCTGGATATACTCAGCAAAGAATAGCTTAAATTACCTCTTTTATCTTTCTTATCAAGGGTAGTTCATAGGGAAAATGTATTCTTTTCTACTAAAAGGAAATTAAATTTGAGATTTTTTTTCTTTTGATTTTATACCAAAAAAAAAAAAAAAAAATAAATAAATAAATAAAAATAAAAATAAATAAATAAAAAAATAAAATAAATAAATAAATAAAATAAAATAAAATAAAAAGCAATTTATCAAATTACAACGACCATTTGGAAAACGATTTTTTTGAAGACTAAAATTTAAGACATAAAAAATCGCACGGAGTTGATCATACATTACGTACGCCATGAATTAAACATTAATAGTGTTATTACACGTAAAAATTGCAAGCCAAAAATATCGCCTGCGACCCGTCAGATTTCATGAAACTTAAGTATTAAACACCTGAAACATACGTAAATATCCAAGCATTTCATTGGCTGTTCGGGAAAAGGCTTTTCCATCGTCAGATTTCCAAGAAATCTGACGGCTAATTTTAAATGAAATTTCATTCTTAAACTTCTAAACATCCGACAATATTACTTTTTACACCGTCGGATAGAGAAAAAAATGTACTTTTAAATGCAATTTGTTTGAAAGCTGTATCTCAATTTGTTTCTGAGTTATTAATTTTTTTTTGTAGTTTTTATTACTTTTTTGTCATAGTGGCAACAGAAAGTATCCATCGTTGTTGAAATTAAAGGGAAATACAGACTACTGTATAGACCAATCAGAAAACGAATAAATTGCGGATTAAACCAATGAAAACCTTCAGATATGCTTTTCATTTCCCATCCTGACGAGAACAATAACCATTTTTCCAAATGGTTAAAAAAAAAAAAAAAAAAAAAAAAAGGAAAAAAAAGAGTCTTTTTAACACTTTCCAACAAAGTTGAAAAGTGTTTATGCATTCGGTTTGTCTGTCCGTCAGCCCGTCTGTCCACGCTCTAACTCCCGTAAATATACTTGGATTTTCATGCAATTGATAACGGTTACTTAGGGTCACCAAAGCATGTTTGGTATTGTATATGAAGTATGTAGGATTAATAGTTCATTTACAGGGGCGCTCAAAAGTATTCCATTACATTATGGTATAGGGGGGGGGGGGAATCGTTTGCAGAGTATTTTAATGACATGGCGCTATTTCAAATGTATTGAAACTAATATAAATCACTGCATTTCACTATGATAACGTTAGAACAGGGCATTCATAGCATTTTTATATTCATTTACAGGGACACACAAAAGAAATCGGTTGCAGTACTGTCTTTGAATAATAATTGCTGGAGTGTACGGTTTAAAATTCGGTATGAGCTTTTAAATTTACTTAATTTTTTGCATGTTACTCGTTATATATAAATTTTATACCTCATGTACAAGGATGCACAAGAGTATTCACGTACCAATCTCCTTATTAGAGAAATTACCGAAAGGGAATTTTCAACTGAAGTATATGTATCTCTTAAGTGAAGTAAATGTAGCTAATAGATATAAACCTATATATCCTATACAGGGCTGCTGAAAAAATTCGAATAATTTCCCGATAGTAATGGGGACAGCTGAAATTGGGTTTTGATATATTTTATGCGTTTCCATATGGCTGAATTAAACATAATACAGTTACACTCTTTGTAAGGCGGACTCTGTGTAAGACGGAAATCTGTCAAACTCGGAAAGATTTTCCAGTCCCTGCGAATCCATAGTCCTAGAGTAAAATTTGTCTAAGGCGGAATATTGTCTACTACGGAAAATTTTCTCGGTCCCGATCGATTCCGCCTTAGACAGAGTTTACTGTATTGCAATTTTTTAAACGGTGCAGTTTTGTTACATTATTCTGAATGTGTTGGAAAGTGTTTCATAATCTATGCTTGAGGCATGATTTTTTCTTTCTTGTTATATATTTATTTTCACATACATTACAAATATGTTTTACCGATTTAGAAAAAAGAAGAAGTTTTTAGGTGCGTTCGTAATTGTATAAATACGTAAGTACCTATAGTCGTCGTCTGGTCCGCTCGTCTGTCTGTCTGTCCGTATACAAAAGCTCAAAATCTACCCAACCGAATGGTTTGAAATTTAATATATAGAATCGTGGCAGAATTTTGTCGAGTCTTTTCAAATTTTATGAAAATTGAATCAAAACTTAAAAAGATATTATTTCAAGTTTTCTTCATTCTATTAAATCCTATTATACGTAATTAATTCAATGATATCCCGTAATAGGTAATGATTCTATTGCCATGGTGATTACGTGCTTATTTTAATTCACATTTAAAAGTATCATTATGTATTTAAGAATATAATATTAATATATATAAAAAATGCACATTAACAGATTTTTTCTCGTACGGGGGGTGAGCAGCCTATTATTTAAATAACATTTGCTGTTTTGAAATTAGTTCTATAATTTTTATTATTATAACTTTCTTTAAATAATGTTATTTGCATTTGCTTGAAAGCTTTTATATTACCTCGTTTATTCATAAAATTAGAATAATTAAGATATTTATGAGCATGTATTGTTTATGATATACATTGAAATTGTAGAATACGTTTTATTCTTTATTAAATTATCTGCATTTTCAGTATCATAATATGTATTAATGTAAATGGTGATATTCAAATCTATATTAGAGCCTAGCAAGGGTCGGTTAATCCGATTTTATCCGAGCTTTCCGGCTCGGTTCGAATTGACGCTAATTTTTGCTTTTGCCGTTCGGGTTCGGGTCAAATGACTTTAAATGTTTCGGTTTAAGATTTGGTTTAAGTTCGGTTTAAATGTTCGATATTAGATTTTGACTACTTCGGGTCGGGTTCAGGTTGACCCAATTTCTTAAAAGAAATTCTTGAATATTTTTCAAATGAAAAAAACAACAACAACTATACAGGATGTTTATAAAGTCCCGGACCCATTTTGATGTTTAATAACTCATAAAATAATAAAGATAGATTAAAATTAATAACATAAGTGGTTACATAGACTCAAAAAGTTTCATGACCCTTGTCAATGAACTTTTACGTGTGCCCCTTTCGTCGCACGGAGAATATCAAGTCGATAGTCGACAGTACAGTACTGCCTTTGAGTAATAATTGCTGGAGTGCACGGTTTAAAATTCGGTATGCGCTTTTAAATTTAATTAATTTTTTGCATCTTACCCGTTATATATAAATTCTATACCTCAAATACAAGGCTGCACAAAAGTATTCACGTATCGCTCACATTATTAGAGGAAATTGCTGGAGGTAAATTTTCAACTGAAGTGTATGTAGCTCTTAAGTGAACTAAATTTTGGCTTGCATGTAGCTAATAGATTCAAATCTATAAATCATATACAGGGCTGCAATTCGCATAATTTTCCGATTGTGGATGGGAACAGCTGAAATTGGGTTCCGAAAGGTATTATGCGTTTCCATGGTTGCATTAGACGTAATATTTTAATTTTGTAAACAATGCAGTTTTGTTACATTATTCTGAATGTGTTGGGAAGTGTTTCATAATCTATGCTTAACGCATGATTTTTTCTTACTTGTTTTTGTCGGGTTTGGGTCGGATTTCAGATTGAGTTAAAGGGAAATTTTGGGTTAGGTTTTGACTCTTCGGGTCGGGTACAGGTTGAACCAATTTTTTAAAAGAAAGCCCTGGATATTTTTCAAAAAAAAAAAAAAAAAAAAAAAAAAAAAACCAAGAAAAAACAAGAAAAAAACTATATATTAGAATGTTAATGAGTGTATACGTATTCAATTTTATACAATAAAGATAAAATTGATATTAGAGATATAATTGTAGACTAAATTTTCAAAATTGTATTTCAATATGGATTCAATATATCACTTTGAATTCGGGGTTGAATAGTTCGGATTCGGTTTGAAGTGTATCGGGTTTGTGATGGGTTTTGGGTCGACGATTTTTTTTTTTTTTTTTTTTTTTTTTTTGTCGGATTTGGGTCAGATTTCAGGTTGAGTTAAAGGGAAATTTTGGGGTAGGTTTTGACTCTTCGGGTCGGGTACAGTTTGAACCAATTTTTTAAAAGAAAGTCCTGAATATTTTTCAAATAAAAAAAAAACTATATATTGGAATGTTAATGAGTGTATATGTATTCAGTTTTATACAATAAAGATAAAATTGATATTAGAGATATAATTGTAGACTATATTTACATAATTGTACACTGCTCAAAACAATTAAAGGATATTTGAAGTTTTATATAAAATAAAGATATAAACGAAATTTTTTTTGCCGAAAATAGAAGAAGAGAATCACAAATGCAAATTTTTCTGGTTTTCAAACTGTGGAGTATGCAAATTTTGAGTTCGACGTCAAAAACGTCGCTTCAGCGGCAGCGAATGAAATTTGACTTTCAACTGGATAAAAGAGAATGAAGACAAGGATGATCGGCATTCAGTGATTGCTTTGTTTCGATGAGTACGATGTCTCAGCGAAATTTGACAGATTCAGAAGCTTTGAAAATTGTTGGTAGGTTAGAAGGGGGCCAAACTCAAGCCGAAGTAGCGCAAGCCATTGGAGTGTCACAAAGTGTCATTTCCAGGATCTGGAACCGTTTTTTGGAGAGTGGATGTGCAGGCCGAAGACCAGGGCAAGGTCGTAGACGGGCAACAACGCCCAATGAAGATCGGTATTTAGCGTTAACAGCTCGGAGACACCGAACCATGAACGCTACTCTTCTCCAACAACACCTTCGCTCGGCTACAGGCACCACGATTTCAACTCAGACTGTCCGAAACCGGCTCCATGCTGTAGGTCTGTATGCTCGCCGACCGATGGTATGGGTTAGATTAACATCAAGGCATCGTCGCGACAACAGGGAGTGGGCAACCGAGCATGTCAATTGGAGGAGAAATGAATGGAGCAATATTCTGTTTTCTGACGAGTCCCGTTTTTCTGTGCATCCGGATAATAGGCGTATTTTCATCTGGAGGGACCGTGGCAGTAGGAATAATCCTGCGTTCGTGAACGAAAGTGTCAGATTTGGCGGTGGAGGAGTGTTGGTGTATGGTGGCATCTCCATTGACGGGCGCACTGACCTCTACATCATTCGAGATGGAGCTCTGACTGGTCGCCGATATAGGGATGAGATCCTCAGACCTATTGTAGTCCCTTACGCTGCAGCAATCGGAGATAACTTCATTTTAATGGACGATAACTGCAGGCCACATCGTGCGAACCTGGTGGAGGATTTCCTTTTCGAGGAAGGAATCGTTCGAATGGAATGGCCAGCGTGTTCTCCAGGCATGAATCCAATCGAGCACGTTTGGGACGCTCTAGGAAGACGAGTTTCTGGCCGCCAACAACCCCCACAAACTCTCCAAGAACTGGAAAGAGCTCTTCTGGAAGAGTGGGGCAGAATACCCCAACTCGTCATTAATAGCCTCATTGAGTCCATGCCTCAAAGGTGTTCAACGTTGCTGGCCGCCCGTGGAAACCATACCCCCTACTGAAAATGATTTTCTTTGAAGAAAACACCTTTTCTTATTCTTTTTTTCTCATATGCACAAATTGTGTTTTTTTCCTTTAGTACACAAATGCGCAATAAAATGCATTTTTTTCTGCCAAACATGTGTAATTTATTCTCATATAACCTACTATGTCTGTCGACCATGTATCAATCAGCTAAACAGTTTACCAGATACAAAATCCACCTACAACTGCAATATCCTTTAATTGTTTTGAGCAGTGTATTTCGATATGGATTCAATGTTTCACTTTGAAATCGGGGTTCAATATTTTGGATTCGGTTTGAAGTGTATCGGGTTTGTGACGGGTTTTGGGTTGACGAAATTTTCTTGTCGGGTTTGGGTCGGATTTCAGGTTGACTGTAAGCGGAAATTTTGGGTTACATTTTCACTGTTTCGGGTCGGGTACAGGTTGAACCAATTTTTTAAAAGAAAGTCCTGAACATTTTTCAAAGAAACAAAAAAATCTATATATTGGAATATTAAGGAGTGCATATGTATTAATTTTTATACAATAAAGATAAAATTGATATTACAGATATCATTGTAGGCTATATTTACATAATTGTATTTCAATATAGATTCAATATTTCCCTTTGGATTCGGGTTGAAGTGTATCGGGTTCGTGCCGGGTTTTGGGTTGACGAAATTTTTTTGTCGGGTTTGGGTCGGATTTCAGGATGGCTTTAAGCGAAAATTTTGAGTTAGGTTTTGACTTTTTCGCGTCGGGTACTGGTTGAACAAATTATTTAAAAGGAAGTCCTGAATATTTTTCAAATAATAAAATTATATATTGGAATATTAATGAGTGTATATTTATTCATTTTTATACAATAAAGATAAAATTGATATTAGTGATATAATTGTGGACTATATATTTACATAATTGTATTTCAACATGGATTCAATATTTCACTTTGGATTTGAGGTTGAATGGTTCGGATTCGGGTTGAAGTGTACCGGGTTTATGACGGGTTTTGGGTTGACGAATTTTTTTTGTCGGGTTCGTGTCAGATTTCAGGTTGAGTTAAAGGGAAGTTTTGGGATAGGTTTTGACTCTTCGAATCGGGTACAGGTTGAACCAATTTTTTAAAAGAAAGTCCTGAATATTTAAAAAAAACTATATATTGGAATGTTCATGAGTTATGTATTCAATTTTATACAATAACGATAAAATTGATATTAGAGATATAATTGTAGAATATATTTAAATAATTGTATTTTAATATGCATTCGATATTTCACTTTGGATTCGGGATTGAATATTTCGGATTCGGATTGAAGTGTATCGGATTTGTGCCGGGTTTTGGGTTGACGAAATTTTTTTGTCGAGTTTGGGTCGGATTTCAGGTTGACTTTAAGCGGAAATTTTGGGTTAGTTTTCACTCTTTCGGTGTCGGGTACAGGTTGAACCAATTTTTTAAAAGAAAGTCATGAATATTTAGAAAAAAAAAAAACCAAACAAACTATATATTGGAATATTAAGGAGTGCGTATGTATTAATTTTTATACAATAAAGATAAAATTTATATTAGAGATATAACTGTAAATTATATTTACATGATTGTATTTCAATATGGATTCAATATTTCACTTTGGATTCGGGTTGAAGTGTATCGGGTTCATGCCGGGTTTTGGGTTGACGAGATTTTTTTGTCGGATTTGGGTCGGATTTCAGGATGGCTTTAAGCGGAAATTTTGAGTTAGGTTTTGACTTTTTCGGGTCGGGTACAGGTTGAACCAATTTTTTAATAGAAAGTTCTGAACATTTTCCAAATAATAAAATTATATATTGAAATATTAATGAGTGTATATGTATTCATTTTTATACAATAAAGATAAAATTGATATTAGAGATATAATTTCGGACTATATTTACATAATTGTATTTCAATATAGATTCAATATTTCACTTTGGATTTGGGGTTGAATATTTCGGATTCGGGTTGAAGTGTATCGGGTTTGTGACGGGTTTTGGGTTAACGATTTTTTTTTTTTGTCGGATTTGGGTAGGATTTCAGGTTGAGTTAAAGGGAAATTTTGGGTTAGGTTTTGACTCTTCGGGTCGGGTACAGGTTGAACCAATTTTTTAAAAGAAAGTCCTGAATATTTTTCAAATAAAAAAAAACTATATATTGGAATATTAAGGAGTGCATATGTATTAATTTTTATACAATAAAGATAAAATTGATATTAGAGATATAATTGTAGACTATATTTACATAATTGTATTTCAATATGGATTGCACTTCGGATTCGAGGTTGAATATTTCGGATGCGGGTTGAAGTGTATCGGTTTTGTGTCGAGTTTTGACTTGATGATATTTTTTTGTCGGGTTTGGGTCGGATTTCATGTTAACATTAAGCGGAAATTTTGGGTTAGGTTTTGACTCTTTCGGGTCGGGTACAGGTTGAACCAATTTTCAACAAGTCCTGAATTTTTATTCAAATAAAAAACAACAACTATATATTGGAATGTTAATGAATGTATATGTATTCACTTTTATTCAACAAAGATAAAATTGATATTAGAGATAGTATTATAGACTATATTTAGATAATTGTATTTCAATATGGATTCAATATTTCACTTTGAATTCGGTTTTGAATATTTCGTATTCGGGTTCAAGTGTATCGGATTTAAGCCGGGTTTTGGAGTGACGAAATTTCTTTGTAGGGTCTGGATCAGATTTTGGGTTGACTTTAAACGGAAATTTCGGATTCGGTTGTGTACAACCCAGCACTTGCAGGACTTTATTAATCCATCGTAACTTATTGGTGATTTAATTGTTGTCGCTGTTGCATTAAGCGGGTCCGGGACACAGAAATCTTCAAATTTTGCAAATTTTCATTTTATTTCATTAAAAATTTCTCTTTTCTTTCCTGCTTAAAATGACAATTAAATCATGTTTCTACCTGAATTAGAACAAAAAATATTATTTTTTTCGTTTTGGTTTGTTTTCAAAATCTAACTTTCAAGCAATGGCTGTCATGGAAAACACTTCTTGTAAAAATACGTTTTTCTTCATGATAGGTTTTTTCACCATTTATCGTATTTAAATTCTTATAACTCAAGAACCGTTAAAGATAAAGGGTTCAAACTTGGAACATATCTTTTTCAATTGTTTTACTTTAAGCTTGATTGAGCATATTTGAAAAAAATATTTACTTTTGAAAATATGATTTTTTTTTAAAAAGTTGCACCACTTTTTTTAATTTTTTTCCGTTAAATATTTTTAATTTTTTTTATAAATTAATATTTTACAAAATGCTGAATTAAAATTAAAGCTAATATATTTCTGTTTATTTAAATGAAAAAAAAATTTGAAATTCTATAAATAATATTTCGAGTTATAACGATTTTAAATTACTCCACTTTTTTTAAAAAATTTGAATTTAAATTTGTTTTTTTAAATTATGAGAAGTTTTATCATGTGATTTTGCTTACAAATGACAAGGTTAACCATCACAAAAAAATTCAGAATTTTAACTCAATAAATAAAAATTATTTTAAAATGTGTCCCGGACCCCCTTAAGTACACAAATGGCATCTCTACAATGTGAAGAAGCAGATTTAGTATGATGTTTAAAATCATATAATTTATAAAAAGAAATATATGAAATAAAATACTTTCTCAATTAAAATAGATGCATTTTATATGGACACACACACAAAAAAATGAAATATGTATATATTTTTTTAGCGTGACTGTTAATTTTTACTTACCTTGGTCTAACTGTCTATGAATATAGTTCAGTTAGATACACTTTTCTAAAAGAAAAGTATTGCACATAGCTTTTACAAATCATGCGTAAAAGTTAAAAATATATTATGTAATGTACTACTAATAATAAGCATTTTTTTCTTTTTTATAAAAAAAAAATGAATTTAAAGAATAATATATTTTTGAAACATTCAGAAAATTACAGGGAAAAAATCTGTTCCGGTATATCATCTGAAATATTATAGTCCCGTTCATAATTTTATTTAGTTTTAAGTAAATAGATTAATTATAACAACCATGCGAAGTTTCAACTCTCTAGTTTTAGTAGATTTTATATAAAAAAATGTATTAAAAAATTCATTCTGATAAAAACTGAAAAACAGATTTACACACACACATGTGGCACTGTTTGTTTAGAACTTAAAGGCTCTGTATTATATACTTTATATACTAGCAGGCTTCACCTGCTACGCTGGTCGGTTTGTGCGCAAAAGAATCTTGAATCAAACGAAAAATATATTGGTGAATTTGACCTTGTGTTTTAAAACAGTATGGACCTTTACTTGTAATGTCCTTCCGCATTGTTGAAAACGATACGAATGCCATTGCGCTATTATATTTCCTAATGTGTCAGACAAAATTTGGGTTTTCAAGAAAAAACTCTTATAGTTGATCATTTACAGTAATGATTTGGTAAAGAACGATATGCAATATACTAAAACCATCCCCGAAAAATTATCTAAAAATATATGCCTCATCAAAATCCATCCAGTAGAAGTTTTTAAAAAGGCTAATATTTCATAATCAGGTTCACATGATTATAGAACACTCCCCCATAATTCTATAGCTAAGCAACGTAGAACGGTATGCAAACTTTAACCTTAAACCTTTTAACTTAACCTAAAACCTTCCTTGAAAAATTATCTAGCTAACAGTTGAAATCCCATTAAAATACATTCATCAGAACTCAAGTTATAAGCAGCCAGAACGAATTTTCCACTTGTATTTTATATATACAGTGGAACTTTCATTTAACGAAGTTTTCTGCTGAACCTTTACTTTGAATGCCATTAACATGTAAATTAATCTCCATATTACAAAAAAAAAAAAAAAAAAGCAATTTAACAAATTACAGCGACCATTTGGAAAATGATTTTTTCGAAGACTAAAATTTAAGACATAAAAAATCGCACGGAGTTGATCATACATTACGTACGCCATGAATTAAACATTAACATTCCTGCACCCACCATGAACAAATTTTAAAGGAAATTTCAGTTTTACAATTTTCGGTACTGTAAATTTTTAAACTTCTACGGAGCTGGTCATACATTACGTACGCCATGGATTAAACATTAATATTCCTGGACCAATTTTTAATGAAATTTCATACATTACGTACGCCATGGATTACATTTTTCGGTACTGCAAATTTTTAAACTTCTACGGAGCTGGTCATACATTATGTACGCCATGGATTAAACATTAATATTCCTGGACCAATTTTAAATGAAATTTCATTCTTAAACTTCTAAACATCCCACAATATTACTTTTTACACTGTCGTATAGAGAAAAAATGTACTTTTAAAATGCAATTTGTTTGAAAGCTGTATCTCAATTTATTTCTGAGTTATTGAATTTTTTTGTAGTTTTTATTACTTTTTTGTTATTGTGGCAACAGAAGTATCCATCTCTGTTGAAAGTAAAGGGAAAATACAGATTACTGTGTAGACCAATCAGAAAACGAATAAAGTGCGGATTCAACTAATAAAAAGCTCCAGATATGTTTTTGATTTCCTACCCTGACAGAGAACAATAACCATTTTTCCAAATGGTTAAAAAAAAAAAATCTATATAATGTTTATTTAATCATTTGTATTCTAAAGAAGAAAAGCTAAAAATTTTCGATACAATAAGAAGGGGATTCTAGTTTCACGAAAATGTTATCAATGTATTTTTCAGATACTTACAAAAGTGCGAAAAGTTTTATGAACAGTGTATTTTTTATAAGCGACCTGTACAAAGTAATATTACAGATTTCTTTTAAGTTAAGGATTTGGAATACTAAGAAAAAGAAGAGAAAAGGTACGCTACGATTAAGTTTTTGTTTACCTCTCATTATTATGTGTTTATTTTAGACATTATTCTAATTAAATTTTTCTCATATGTCTACATTGCATAAAAAAAAAGTTACTGCACGAATTAAAACACATTTTTCCAATATTTTCATTTTTTGTGTATTTTTCATTTTATACAGGGTGCAATATGTTATCTATCGCCGACCTTTAATTTCTCAACCGTTGGTCGTAGACATATAGTTCCAATTACAAAAACGTTTCAAATGAGGTAAATACTCATGTTGTGGCATTATTTAAAGTAAAAAATCAATTTTACAAAAATTACGAAATCTAACTTTTTATACGGTCCCCCAGTCCCTATAGTTATATTTAGTAAGACTTTACACATATCATAACAGATATAACACGAAAAAATTGAAATCTGTACTTAAAAAATTGACGCAGTTATTAAATTTCAAAGTTTGAGATTTTTGCACATGATTTTGTCTTTCATTGAGGGATCAGTTAAAAGTTGAATTAAAATAATTCGAGATCAAAATCAGGGTGCAATTCCGCTGTCATTTATCTAGTCCTTAGTGAGTATGTTTTATTTTCCAGTTGTCGATTCTACCTACTTTGACGTTTGAAAGTTGTTCGACCCATAAAAGTTAGCTCACATTTTTAGATGAAATAACCCTTTTTGGTGATTCCCCTATTTAGCGATACCGGCTAAAGGTGGTTTCGCCGTCAAGAGGACATTGTACCCTGATTTTGATCTTGAATTACTTTAATTCATCTTTTAACTGATCCCTCAATGAAAGACAAAATCATGTGCAAAAATCTCAAACTTTGAAATTTAATAACTGTGTCAATTTTAGTAGTACAGATGTCAAACTTTTTGTGTTATATATGTTATGATATGTGTAAACTTTTACTAAATATAACTATAGGGACTGGGGGACCATATAAAAAGTTAGATTTTGTAATTTTTACAAAATTGATTTTTTACTTTAAATAATGCCACAACATGAATATTTACCTCATTTGAAACGTTTTTGTAACTGGAACTGTATGTCTACGGCCAACGGTTGGGCAATTAAAGATCGGAGATAGTTAACATATTGCACCCTGTATATGTGTATTTTATTATACAAATTTCATGAATTTCAGTCGATTTGTATTCAACGAATTTTCTTCATAACGAAGTGTTTAAGTATAACGATGAGACTTCGTTAAATGGAAGTTTCATTGTACAGTCGTTGAATAAAAAAAAGTAAATACCCCCCACTAACTCCTCAACAAATTATCGTAGAAGAAAGTTACTGGTACCGAACGATTGGAAATAAAGTCTACTTTTAAATGACATAGATAAAATTTGCTTAGGGGACCATCTACATATTAAAACGAACCATAAGTTTGTTTTTTTTCAATAGCAGTACACAATTCTGACAGCATAAATGAACTCTACACCCTTAAATTAGTCTAAAAACAAATTTTTATGCAATTCGTACCATAAGTTTCTGAGAAATTAATTATTTTAAAACGAGCGTATTTTAAGGGCTGTATCCAAATTGAAGTTCGGAAATCGATTGTTAACCGAGAGAGCCCCCATCTTGATCAAGGCACCTGAAGACGTCAATGAAGCCTGCTAGATTACAGGACAGCAGAAGAAATTTCAAAATATCTACTCACTTCTATTATAGACCATCATAGCTTAAACCATCATTTTGTCGTTTTTTAAGCATAATTTGAAAACTACTTGGAAGAAAAATGTGAAATTTCGGATTTAAATAAAGCAGGACTTAATAAATCTAAATCCATCAAAAAAAAAAATAAAAAAAAAAAAAAAAAAAAAAAAAAATTGAAGGTTGCAATTCACAATTTTTTCGAATATTAATTTCATAATTCATAATTCATATCATAAAATTATAAAAATTGTAAATTCAGCGTATATATGTTTGGGTATATTAGTATTATTGCTACAAAAAAAATTAGCACATTAGGAGCATAATTTCTCGAGATATAAATAAAAATATGAAAATGTAATTTAACATTAGAAGCACTAAATTTTGAATGTTTATAATTCAAAAACTTACCATTCAAATGAATTGAAATTCGGTGTCTAGGCATAATTTTAATCGAAGATTTGAAATATCTTGTTAAAATTGGGTATTGTCATTGAAAAAAATGAAGTTTGGATTCGTTTTAATATGTAGATGGCCCCCTAAGCAAATTTTATATACATCATTTAAAAGTAGACTTTATTTCCAATCGTTCGGTACCAGTAACTTTCTTCTACGATAATTTGTTGAGGAGTTAGTAGGGGGTATTTACTTTTTTTTCCACGACTGTACATAGTAGATAGATTATGAAACTGTATAAATTATGTATTTTTGGTATTGTGGTGTCTGATTGATTGTTACATTCTTTTATTTAACTTAACTTGGTTCATATATGTAAAGGTGGAATTTTGTAGTCATTTTTTCACTCATTTCCTGATATGCTAGAATTATACAAATTATGAACACAGGTGTGTTTCCGATGACGATTTAACATTTTAATATTTTTAGAACTTAGAGAGCAGATGATAAATCGCCAAATATTCTTTACGGTTACAACAACAATGGACCAAAACTGTACCGAAAAAAAAAAAAAAAAATCTAATAACTATTCGCTAGTAACGCAACAGCAATCTTTATTTACGGTACGTGGAACAGGAACACGGACGGACATTTAAAGCATAGATTTTGTACACGTATATGAATCTTAATTCCGAAGAGCAGCTCGCCTCCCGAGCCGTCTGGTTGGGACAGGACCGAAACTAGGGGGGGGGGGGGGGTGTCAGAGGGGGCATGGGTCCCAAGCGCCAGAACGAAGAGGCGCCAAATGAAGATTTTGTTTGTCATTTTTTCTCACGTCTATGTTTAGCACACTTTTGTTAAATTCGTCCTGCCAAACTTCTATCCCAAAGCATAGAAGAATCTAAGGATGATATGGCATATAAGGATCCTGTATAAAACGGATTTTTTTTTATTCCGTTTTCAAGATTTCAATGAATCAATATTTGACAAACTGATTATGTAGTTCAGTATTATATATTTCATGATTAAATATTTTAAATTTTATAATAAGTCGGCTATTAGAAAATTAGTAAAATTATCTTTGTAAATATATTTTGTGTGTGTGTGTGTGTGTGGGGGGGGGGGGCTAAAATGTTTGCCCCGGGTGCAAAAAAGGCTAGTTTTGGCCCTGGGTTGGGACGTCTGCCCACACTGCTTTCGTAACGTCAAATCTCGATTTGGCCTCTTGCATCGTGTATATACACTGGCCTCCAAAAGTTAAGGTACAGGGACTGGATGCTGTCGATTGTGCACGTTTTGTCGAATATCTACCAATATTATTGGCGAATTGTTCTTGAACTTCTAGGATGTAAAGAACATATTTGATTTTATATTTCTCAGTGAAGATTTATCGGGGGGAGGGGTACAATTAGGGGGCTAATAATAAATTTAATAAGAAAAAAATATTTGCGATCACCTGTGTAACAGAAAAGGCTGGAGATGGTTTGTCACTGTGGTAAATGACTATTTGGGTCTTGTTCAACGTTTGTATGCATTTGTGTAATCATAGCACTCATATTCGTGAAGATGTTAACGTTTTTGTGAAAAATTCAAAAGTTTTTTGTTTATAGCATACAGAATTTTCAACTGAATTTAACACACCTTTCCAAAAACCTGACAAAGAACAGTAGCAACAGTATACTGCAATTAAAACATGAATATATTGAATATTTGATGAGATATGGGCATTTGTATGAAATAATTTTTAACTGCGTATGCGTGGAAGATCCTAAAATTTTTATTATATAATTTGGTAGTGAGCTATTTAGGACAACTTATATAAAAAGCCCAGTCAAATATCGCGAAAATTTACAAAGATAGGGTCGATATAATGAATTGCTTCTTAAAAATAGCTTTATTATAAGGGATTTTCCACAACTTTTCAATCAGCTCACTATATCTTTCTAAGCTTTCACAATATTTGACTGGACTTTTTATAGAAGTTGCCCCAAAATACTGACTACTAAATTATGAAATAAAAATTTTAAAATCTTCCGTGCATAAACTTCGCGTTAAAACTTATCTCATAAAAATGCCCATATCTCATCAAATATTCAGTATATTCATGTTTTAATTGCAGTATACTGTTGCTACTATTCTTTGGCAAGTTTTCGGAAAGTTGTGTTAAATTTGGTTGAAAACTCTGTATGCTATAAGCAAAAACCTTTTGAATTTTTCACAGACACAACAACATCTTCACGAATATGAGTGCTATGCTTACACAAATGCACACAAACGTTGAACAAGACATAAATAGTCATTTAACACAGTGACAAACTATTTTCAGCATTTCCTGTTACATAGGTGATCGCAAATATTATTTTATTATTAAATTTATTATTAACCCCTTAATTATCCTCCCGACTAAATCTTCACAAAGAAATATAAAATCAAACATATTCTTTTCATCCCAGAAGTTCAAGAACAATTCGCCAATAATCTTTGTAGCTATTCGACAAAACGTGTGCAATCGAAAGCATTCAGTCCCTGTTCTTTAACTTTTGGAGGCCAGTGTATTTCGCTGAAAGTTCAAGTGCCTTCAAAAGTCTGGAGTGGGTCTCAAGTCTCTGTGTGATATGAATTCTTAAAGGTTGGAAGATGCAAAGTTACGAGCGTTTATATTGTCTCAAAACTCATTAACAGAAAAGATATGGCAATGTGGCAAATCATGCTTGCTATTATGTGGCAAACCATGCTCGCTAAAATAAGCTAACTGACTATGAAATTACAACAATGAAATATTTTACACGAAGAAAAGTAGAAAATAAAAAATAAAATAAAAAAAGGAGTGTGATAATTTTTTTTAAATATGCTGTTATTTAAATGTAAAATCGAAATAAAATTGTCTCTTGTGCCTGTAATGCATTAGTGAATATATTGTTTAAAAACAATACATTCCTGAATACTCTGAAATTTTATATTTAAAGAAGCGGAAATTTAACACTTCGCTTACCACAAAAGTTGTATATTTTGTGAATTTACAGCTGCACTCCTCCCTTCATTCTTTTTCTTCTGTTATGCATTTTTCTATTTCGTCTGAATGGCGCAACATGTCCGTAAAGGGACTTTTTGCCATCAAACCCCAATCAACCAACGAATTTCGCCTGAAATGCATGTAGGAATTAATATGAAAGAGAATTTAATTATAACAGAAATTATATCTATAATTTATATAACAGCAGATCGAAATTTTTGGTGAAATTCTATAATTAGAATAGCAGTAAAATGCAATGTAAAATATAGTTAAATGCATTTAGGTTATTAAAATGGTAATTTTTCGCCGAGTCCCGTAGTAAAACAATGCTTTATCATGCTTTAAATTTATTTTATATTTTTAAACTCTAACTGAATTTGTTATACTATATTCACAAATCCGCACATTTACATCTAAGCCTAGAAAATAACATCTGAAAAAAAAAATTGAAATTCTTGCAAATGAATTTAAAAATTATAAAATTTTAGAATAATTGTTGTTTAACAAGCTGTTATATTTAAAATTTTTAATTAATTTTAACCAGTAACGCTTTCTTGAGACGCTCAAAATAGACTAGACCTTCTTTAGAGTTTACACAAAACTGTTTAAAAGTTTTCAACGCGCGCGCACACACACATATGCAAACACGCACGCACACACAAATTGTCTGTTTGCATTTTTCCCCCCGGATTAAAATAAACTAGTATTACAGTCAGACCACGATATCTCCAGGTTCTTGGTATTTCGAAACGATAAATGTCCTCTGTACTAGATATATCAAAACATTTTTTTAAATCCTTATTATCTAGAATTTTGGATCCCTGTGTCAAAAAAAAAAAAAAAAAGTAAGCTTTTATAACCAGAATTCGAAAGAACAGCTTCAAGCAATTCCTTTAAGTAAACTAAGGCATATTTTTTTGGAGACTGAACATCAACAATTGAAATATGCTTAAGAAAGGGGCAGCGAAAAAAGAAGAAACAACTGTTAATATAGAAAGAATTTTTTTTAGCCTTAAAGAAAATATTTGTTTTGAAATGTAGCATTGATTACTGCTGTACTAAAAATTGTGTGATGATTTAATTAAAGGGAAAAAACTCGCGGGACTACACTCCGTTAAGTTATATTGACCTACAGTGCGTGCAAGAGAAATGGCCAGACGTGCCACTTTCGAGCACATTGCCAGATATTCGCTGCTCTTTCCATGGACTGTGTAATGTTAATATTTTTTTTTTATTTGTACATAAACCAAAGTTCTTTCATTTACTATAGAAGAGATTTACCTCTAAAATTGTCCAAAGAATCGAAGTTGAAAGGAAAAGCACATAAACTGTTGAAATTACAATAGAAATAATAAAACTGAATAGGAAATGAATTATCTCTAAATAATGATTATAAAATTAATTTTTTTTTGCGTGCCAGAGAAATTATGGCACAGTCCACTTCGGGAACACGTGCTATATGTTCGTCACTCCTGCCATAGGCTGTCTAGTGTTAGGGGAGTTTTTTTTTTGTCTGTCTACGTAAATCAAAATTTTTCCATTTACCACAAAAGAGATTTTCCTCAGCAATTGTCCAATGAATCGCAGTTGAGAAGAAAAATACTCAAGCTGTTGAAATTCCAACAGAGATAATAAAACTGAATCTGAAATGAATTATCTCTAAATAATGATTATAAAATGTAATTTCTTTTGTGTGGCAGAGAATGGTGGTACAGGCCACTTCGGTAACGCATGTCATTCGTCCACCACTCTTCTCATAGGCTAATGTTAGCGCTTTTATGTTTTGTTTTATTTTTGCTTTTGTTTACATAAACAAAAGTTTTTCCATTGACTATAGAAGAGATTTACATTCCACAATTGAAGAGCTACGTAAAAAAACATGTTAAGAAGCAAAAATTACATTTGAAGGAATTTGAAGTGAAAGTTTTTGCTGTAAATTTTAATGATTTATTTTCTATTTGATACCATGTGATTAAAATATTAACAGGTATGATACTAAACTCTCTCAGAAAAACATATTCATATTTAATTTTCAAATATTAAAAATTATTAATATTATTGACTTTATTAAATATTAAAATATTAAATATATTTATAAATAAAGTCTTAAATCTTCAAGACTAAATGGAATCTTAGTATTTTAGCTTCACCATGTGATAGGATACCTCATAATGCTTTCATCCAGAAGATAAAAAATTTTTTTTAGAAAATGTGGCATAACATGTTCATCCACTCAGCTCTTCAATTGTCCAATGAATCGAAGTTGAGAAGAAAAGCACTTAAGCTGTTGAAATTCCAATAGAGATAATAAAACTGAATATGAAATAAATTATCTCTATAATAATAGCCTAAGTCATGTGACTGTCATCAACAGTTCCGTGTTGACCACTTCACTTTTTATATGCCAAACAGCCAATTTAGTAATTTAATGTCAGCCGGGCGCAGGTGATAAATCGTCAAATATTGCTCCATCGCCATCATATGCGACTGTCATAAACAATTTTTCGCGAGGTAAATAAAAACAAAGCTTTGATGTTGAAATTAAATGTCATAGTTTATAGTATTATTTATTACTTTCTTTTCTTTTCTTTTCATTCTTTTCTTTTTCTTTTCTTTCATTCTTTTCTTTCTCTTAAGAAATAAGAGAAAATTGAGAGTCATAAATTTTAAGTATTTCAGTTTAATATTAAAGTTATGTATTTTAAATAAAATGAGTGAAAGTATTATATTTTAAAGGAAATTAATGAAATAAGAACAAATACGATGGGTACAATGTTTGGCGATTTAACACCTTCATTCGGCTAACATAAAAATACCGAGTTCATGATTTCTGTATAAGAAGGATTGAAAAAGTAAATTAAATTATGAATAAAAGTAACATGATATAATGCTTAGCATAGATTTAAAGGAGACCAAACTGGTCGCCAAGGGCGGCTAGTCTCTAAATAATGATTATAAAATGTAATTTCTTTTGTGTGCCAGAGAATGGTGGGACAGGCCACTTCGGTAACGCATGCCATACGTCCGCCCCTCTTCTCATAGACTAATGTTAGCTGTCTAATTTTAGCGTTTTTTTCGTTTTGTTTTGTTTTTGTTTACATAAACCAAAGATTTTCCATTTGCTATGGGAGAGATTTACCCCCACAATTGTCCAACGAATCGGAGTTGAGAAGAAAAGTACTTAAGCTGTTGAAATTCCAACAGAGATAATAAAACTGAATATGAAATGAATTATCTCTAAATAAAGATTATAAAATGTAATTTATTTTGCGTGCCTGAGAATTGTGGTACATGCCACTTCGGTAACACATGCCATACGTCCGCCACTCTTCTCATATAGGTTAATGTTAGCTGTCTAATGTTGACTTTTTTTTTGTTGTTGTTGTTGTTGGTTACATAACCAAAGTTTTGCCATTTACTGTAGAAGAGATTTACCCCCACAATTGTCCAAAGAATCAGAGTTGAGAAGAGAAGTACTTAAGCTGTTCAAATTCAAACAGAAATAATGAAACTGAATATGAAATGAATTATCTCTAAATAATGATTATAAAATGTAATTTCTTTTGCGTGCCAGAGAATTGTACAGGCCACTTCGGTAACACATGCCATATGTCCACCACTTTTTCCTTATGCTTTCTAATGTTAGTTTTTTTTTACATAAATGAAAGTCCTTCCATTTAGCGCAGAAGAGATTTTCCTCTACAATTTTCCAATGAATAAAAGCTTAGAGGAAAAGTACACTGTAAAAAAAAATCTGTAAAGTTACTAAAGTTTTTCTAGGAAACTGGGATTCCTAGAACTTTTCATGTAACGGCAACAACAAAAATTCCTGTAACAGCATCTGTTACAGGAATTTTCCTTGTTGCCGTTACATGAAAATTTCTTGGAATCCCAGTTTCCTAGAAAAACTTTAGTAACTTTACAGATTTTTTTTTACAGTGTACACAAGGTATTGATATTCCAGTAAAGATAATAAATCTGAATATGAATGAATTATCAATTGTTATGATTATGAAATGTAATTTTTTTTCGTGCCAGAGAATTTTCGTACAGGCCGCCTCACTAACACACACCATACGTCCGCCACTCTTATGATAGGATATCTAATGTTAGCTTTTTTTTGTTATTGCTGTTTACATAAACCAAAGTTTTTCCATTTACTATAGAAGAGATTTACCTTTATAATTGTCCAAAGAATCGAATTTGAAATGAAAAGTACATAAGCTATTGAAATTTTAACAGAGATAATAAAATTGAATATGAAATGAATTATCTCTAAATAATGATTAACCAAATTAATATTTTTGTGTGCCAGAAAAATTGCCGTATTAACCACCACGAGCACATGTGCCATAGGTTATCCACTCTTGCCATAGGCTGCCTAATGTTCGTGTTTTTTTTTCTGTTTACATAAATCAAATTTTTCCATTTATCATAGAGCAGATTTTCCTCTACAATTGTCTGACGAATCGAAGCTGAGAGAAAAGTGCATAAGCTCATGAAACTCCAATAGAGATAATAAAGTTGAATATGAAATGAATTTCTCTAAATAATGATTATTATTTTTTTTTTTTTTTGCGTGCCAAAAAATGGTCGTAGGTACCACCTCAAGCACACGTGCCATATAGGCTGTCTTTTTTTTCTGCTTGCATAAACCAAAGTTCTTCCACTTTATAATAGAAGAGATTTTCCTCCAAAATTGTCCAAAGAATCGAAGCTGATCGGAAAAGTACATAAGTTGTTGAAATTTCAATAGATATAATAAGACTGAATATGAAATGATTTATCTCCAAATAATGATTATCAAATTTGATTTTTTTTGCGTGTCAGAGAAATTGTTGTACGTGCCACCACCGGCACACGTATCATAGGTTATCCACTCTTGCGATAGGCTGTCTAATTTTCGTGGTTTTTTTTTTTCTGTTTACCTAAATCAAAGTTTGTTCATTTATCATTGTTGAAATTCCAACAGAGATTATAAAACTGAATATGAAACGAATTAGCTCTAAATAATGATTATCACTTTTTTTTGCGGCCAGAGAAATTGTCTTACGTGGTTCGTTACTCTTGCCATAGTTTGCCTTTTTTTCTATTTACATAAAACAAATTTCTTCCATTTACCATAGATGAAATTTTCCTCTACAATAGTCTAACGAATCTATGCTGAGAGGAAATGTACATAAGCTGTTGAAATGCCAACAAAGATAATAAAACTGAATATGAAATGAATTATCTTTAAATAATGATTATTGCATTTAATTATTTTGCGTGTCAGAGAAATTGTCTTGCGTTCCTTGGGCACATGCGCTATAGGTTCGTTACTCTTGTCGCGGGTTGGCTTTTTTTAATTTTTCTGTTTACATAAAACAAAGTTCTTCCATTTACCATAGAAGAGATTTTCCTCTACAATTATCTAACGAGTCTATGCTGAGAAGAAAAGTACATAAGCTGTTGAAATGCCAACAAATATAATAAAACTGAATATAAAATGAATTATCTCTAAATAATGATTATCACATTTAATTTTTTTGCGCGCCAGTGAAGTTGTCTTATGTTCCTCGGGCACACGCGCTATAGGTTCGTTACTCTTAGCACGGATTGTCTTTTTTTTTTTTCTGTTTACATCAAACAAAGTTCTTCCATTTACCATAGAAGAGATTTTCCTCTGCAATTGTCTAACGAATCTATGCTGAGAGGAAAAGTACATAAGCTGTTGAAATTCTGATAGAGATAATAAAACTGAATATCTTATTCGGTTGACGAATATGATATGATAGGATCCTTTACATTGTTACTTTAACATCGCGAAAGAATAAGGTTCTTCACGATGAAGAAACAAAAGAGGGGAAAGTGCTCTTTTTGTCATTCATTATCTTCTCTTTTGTCCTGAAACATTCGTTCGAGGGGCGTTTTCATATCTTATCGGGCACACCAACCTACTGTGAGTTGCCAGATAAACGGAAAATTTTCACTTCACGAAACAATCTGTGTAGAGATTTGTAAGGATTTTATCTTAATTAAACTTTTTACACGTATAGGAATGGGTTTTATCAGTAATTTTCGATTTCATTCTTTTTTCATTTCTCTTAATTTCTCCGAAATATCGATGATTATTTTTAAACGTGAGTACCGGCAAAAGGAGATAGATGGATTCATTGCCCTTCTCTCATTTTTGAAGTTTTATTAATTAGATTTTCCTTATATATAATATTTTTTTTTAAACGATGACTTACGCCCGGGGAATCTAAATTTAATTACATGATTTTTTATTCAAATTGCTAACAAGGCGTAAATACCCTTTGTCTTGTATATACCTTAAATATTATGTATACCTTAAATATTTACGCCTTGTTAGCAATTCGAATAAAAATTCACGTAATTAAATTTAGATTCCCCGGGCGTAAGTCATCGTAAATATACACTATTTTGCCATTAATGACCGGCATCTTTCACTTTTAGACATTTTGTTGAATATTTAGAAATATACTTGACAGTTTCTTCTGGAATTTCAGGATTAAAAAGAACAGGTATGACCTCATATTTAGCAATGTCGATTTGATAAGGGGGGCAATTAGGGGGCCAACAAAAAATCAAAGAAAAAAATAATATTTGGGATCACCCTGTAAAATAAAATGCACGAAATGATCTACCGCTACCGAATATAAATAAACAGACATTGTGCAATATGTGTATTCTTTTGTGTAAGAATAGCATGTATATTAATAGAGATATATCGATTTATTTAAAAAAATTAAAAAATTCTTGCATGTTTTTTGCTTATAACATGCAGGGTTTTCAACCAAATTTAACGCCGGTTTCAGAAAAATTGACAAAGTATAGTAGAAACAATATAGTGTAATTGGAATATAAATATATTAAATGTTGTAGGAATCTAATATTGTAGGAATCAGTTGTATGAAATAATTTTTATCTGCGCATGTGCGAACGATAACAAAGATCATTTTACATAATTTAATAGTCAACTCTATGGAGCAACTTATTAAAAAAATCTAGTCAAACATCGTAAAAATTCAGAAAGCTATCGGCGTTAGAGTGAGCAAATTTTTAGTTGTTCTCTAACAGCAGCTGAATGATAAAGGATTTTACACAAATTGTCATTTTTTATTAACTGACTTTCAGAATAAAGTTAGTATTTAGTGAGTATCAACGAGTAGATTTGGAAAAAATGCTTCGATTTTGATACTTCTTTTGATCATGGTATAGGATCGTTCTGGTGGTTATCCAAAAAAAAAAAAAAAAAAAAAAAAAAAAAAAAAAAAAAAAAAACTAAAGCATCAATAAAAAATGAAAATTAAAAAAAAAATAAAAATTAAAAATGACAATTTGTGCAAAAATCTGTGCAATCGCACCCTATTGAGTTGTATATCATTGGATAGGTCTTTCAAAATAAAGACAACGTTTCATTGACTATTTTACAGTCAGAAGCTCCGTTTAAATATTACATAACCTGGAAGTTGTGTAGGTAGGATCTCTAGCTTTACTTCAACTCTATCCTTCATAGACATCTATAGGCCTCATCAAAACAGTGTTTAGGAAGTAACAATTAAACACAACTTAAAAGTCAATAGGTATACAATAGTAGTAGGTATACAATAAAAAAATAGGTAAGTAATATAAAAAATAGTTTCACTTTGATGAGAAATAATTAATTGGTTCGCTTTTTACGCAGTCGGGTTTTTTGATTTTTTAAATTTAATGTTGCTTATTCACTTTGATGGTTTTACGCCTTTTTAACAATTTGAATAAAAATTCACGTTAATTAAATTTAGATTTTCCTTGTCTCTAATAATAATAATAATAATAATAAATCAGGAAAATTTATTTTTCTGAGTGACTTTTAGAATCTAAAGACTAAAAGAAAAAGGAACGAAGAATCTATCATCAAAATGGATTGTACTGACGAAAGATACCGTGCAGGACAATTTTTAGTTATCGTACACCCGAGGGAGACAAAGTTAGATTACCGGAAGAGCAAACTTCTTCCATTTTTTTTATTTTATTAAATTCTGCGTTTAAATAACGCGACACGATTACCATTCAGAGACACTGATGGAAGCTTGTCCCTGTAGTAATTCATATTGCCAATTCTTGAAAATGACAGTAGAACTTACTTTTAAATATTTCCTAGTTTTTAATTGTTACACTTCTGTATTGCTTTTATATTGATATGTTTAACAATTGTCAAACATGAGAGTTTCTGAGTCTTAGTTTAAATTATTTCATTTTTATATTCTCCACTTAAAAAATCCCTGTCGGCCCGGTCGACAGGCGGAGGTAGATTTCGAAGTTAGGTATACTAATTTCACCAACAAAAACTAAATCATGATTAGATATAAACCCACTTTAACAATTTAATCTGGCCACTTTTGACGAGTTTTTATTTCATTTTTATATAATAGCTGGTTTTATCAGAATCATGTTAAGGCGGTATTAAAAAAAATTACTCTTCCATGCTCAACAACTCGAAATTTTCTGGCACATTTTCAGATTCATTTTTAATACAAAAAATATGAAACTTGGTGACATGATTTTTGAAGAGATTTATAAGCGACCTGTGTTTTCATTTTTCTTTCAATTAATTAAAACTTGATTAATAAACAATTATTCTCCCAGTAAGACAATATTTTTCGTTTCTAACACAATCGCTTTGAGAAATTCTGTTCAAAATGGCCACTTTGACATAATTTTTTGAAATATAATTCTGCCTCTATCAAAAAACCGATCGTTACGGTACATTATATAGTTTCTGAATAAGAGAATCTACCAATTGGATGCGCTTGAGAGCAAAAAGGAATTTAAAAATGAGTAAGAAAATAAGTAGTTTGGATTTGAATACACCCTTAATAAGATGATTTTTTTTCTTCAACCGTTATGTATTTTTAATTTGTTTTTGCTGTAAGAATTGGTCCTATCAAAAACTTGTCTATATAAATGTTGAAGACAATATTAAGGAGATATATGATAAATTCATGAGGATTTTATATCTTGTAAATTGACGAAGTTATGGATTTTTTTCTTCTTCAATCCCCCCTTTTTGTTTTCGTTTTTTATTTTATTTTTTTTTTTTTTTGCGGTACGAATTGGTCCTATCAAAAACTTGTGAATACAAAAGTTGTAGATAATATTAAGGAGATTTATAATAAAATTAATTGGATTTGATATCTTGAGAATTGACGAACTTAGGAATTTTCTTCTCCCCAAAACCCTATTTTTCCGCCCCTAGAACCCATTTTTAATTTTATCAAAAATCTTTGATACATAAATTTTTGCCCTATTTTTAGAAGTAATAAAAGTACAAAAATTAAGAAGTTATGGGGATTTTTCGGTTTTCACAAAACCCCACTCTATTTCCATCCCCTTGGTCCGATTTTGCCCATTAACGAACTTGACCGAGATTTTATGCCCCTTGATTTTATGTATCAGTTTGGAAGATATTTGTGCAGAATTGTGGAAGTTATCGTGTCCAGAAGAAAGTGATATATATATATATATAAAGTTTTTTACTGAGGGTGGTTTTGGGATCTAGAGGGGTAATGATCGGTGTAGATCTGCAAAAATTTTTCAGAAACTCCAACATAGGGGAGAATGTAATAGGTAGTATTTCATACGAAATCTACCTAAAATCAGAGATTCGGACACATTTCAAAGTGATAACTGTTTATTCTAAATCCTTAAAAAATAGCTATTCTTCTTCTCATTATTATTTATTTAAATTTAGATGTTAAATTTTAAAGTTAAAATGATTATCATAACAAGTGGGTAAGTGTGATCACAGATCGCACAGAGGATTTCGTTTAATATTCCTTTTAAAGCAATTTATCCTTTTGCAAAATCTGTTACTTCCACATTTTGCAACCAGGCGGCGCACTCTATTCTAAACAAACCTCTATCCAAACGAAACTCCGTTTTACAACCTACCCGTAGATGTATTAGTCGAGGGGATCGGGCCCATAGCATTCGAGATAGGAGGCGCCCTTTGATGGTAAAAAGTGGAACGAAAATATGTAAGGCTATGGTGCATAATATGAAAGAGTGGTCAAAGGGCTTTGCAATGATATATCACGTGAGGGGTGTCGCCAAAACTCAGAAAATTGCCCCCCAGGGTGAAAAGGGGGGGGGGAGGATGGAAAAATTGCTCAAAATACACAAGTTAGAGCCCGGAGAGGAAAATAATGCAGGACTTTTTGAAAATTTTTATGAATTTTTGTGTGATCGAAATTGTTTAGCTATAAGTAGGCAAATTTTCATGTCTCCAAATTAATTAGGGGCTGAGTTAGAAAAATTGTTTAAAATGATTATATATTTTTTTTCAAATCTCTTGAAAATGCAGGAGTTGACTTTTAAAGTTTAAACTATTATGATAAAATTGCATGATTACGCAGTTTGAAACAGAAAAGTATTCAAATTAAACATTTTTAATTACGTAAAATGTGTCATCAGATAAAATTAATCTTTTCATATGCAAATAACATTTCTTTTTTAATTAGTGTGCAACAAAAGAAGTTTCTCGAGTGAACAGCAGCATAATAAAAGCATTTTTCAAAATATCAAATATCCATTATAAATCATTAAAAATCGATGATTCTTTATTTCGAATTTCTGAAACAACAAAATGTTGACTTTTAGGGTTAAAACTATTATAATAAAATTAGAGGATTACACAATTTAAGAGAGAAAAGTAGATTTAAATTTTAAACAAGAAAAAAATATCATGCGTCAAGCATAAGATTATGAAACACTTTCCAACACATTCAGAATAATGTAACAAAACTGCACCGTTTAATAAGTTAAAATATTATGTCTAATTCAACCATATGGAAATACATAACACATTTGAAAAACCGATTTCAGCTGTTGCCATCTACAATAGGAAAATTATCCGAATTCTTTGAGCAGCCCTGTATATTATATATATAGATTTGTATCTATTAACTACATGCAGGTAAAAATTTAGTTCAGTTAGGAAATACATACTTCAGTTGAAAATTTTCTTTCAGCAATTTCCGCTAATAAGGAAAATGGTACGTGAATTCTTTTGTGAAGCCCTGTATACAAGGTATAGATTAACGCGGTACCGTTAAGCTATAATATGATTAAGAAATAGAAAATGCTAACGACTTTCTTAAATTTCTGGCGAACCAGTTGACTTACGACAGTGATTTTTCTTTTGAAAGATAGAACTCGACGAGACGAATAAACTGATAGCATTAAAAAAAAATACTGTAGCTTTTAGTAGTTTAATATAATATACACGAAAGAAATGATTGAATTAGAAAATTAGAAAATAAAAAGGAGAGATTTCTATAATTTTATGGAGACATTATAAAAGACAAATTCGATTTTCTCAGCGACCGTCAAACATACAAAGATAAAAAAATAAAATCTATTTTAAGTTTTAACAAGAGGATAAAAATAAAACAAAAACGAAATTAATTCACCCACTAGAACGTTAGCTACACTTTGTTGAATTTTGTGTCTGCATTTTTTCGTTTAAAGTTAAATAAAAAACTACTGAAAGCTACAGTAATTTTTTAATGCTATCAGTTTATTCGTCTCGCCGAGTTCTATCTTTCAGAAGAAAAATCACTGTCCTAAGTCAACTGGTTCGCCAGAAATTTAAGAAAGTCGTTTGCATTTTCTATTTCTTAATCATATTATAGCTTAACGCTTCCGCGTTTGCTATGATATATAGATTTGTATATATTAACTACATGCAGGCAAAAATTTAGTTCAGTTAGGAAATACATACTTCAGTTAAAATTTTCCTTTCAGCAATTTCCGCTAAAAAGGAGAATTGTACGTGAAGTCTTTTGTGCAGTCCTGTATATAAGGTATAGAATTTAGATACAATGACTAATATACAAAAAATTAGTTTAATTTAAAAGCGCATACCGAAATTGAAAATGTACTTCCAGCAATTATTGCTCAAAGACACTACTGTAACCGATTTCTTTTGTATGTCCCTGTAAATGAACGACAAATGCTATGAATGCCCTATTCTATCGTATTCATCTTGTAGTGAAATTCAGTGACTTATATCAGTTACAATATATTTGAAATAGCGTAATGACATTAAAATACTCTGCAAACGATTTTTTTCCCAAATACCATAATGTAGGGGAGACTAGGGCGGGTTGACCCATTTTTTAGAAGATGATTTTTTATTTTTTAAATATTGAACCCAGAATAAAGTAACATATATCATTTTATTCGTTATACAATCAGTTATCAAAATATAATTGTGACACAAGTGTACTATATAAGGACTTGAAAAATCACTGACTTTAAACATAAAACAAGTAAGAAAAATCATGCGTTAAGCATAGATTATGAAACACTTTCCAACACTTCCTAAATGCTTCAACAAAACTTCGTTATTTAGGGAAATAAGGTATATAAGTGAACTAAGTAAACATTTTAGCAAAGGCATAAAACATTTCAAAAACTGATTTCAGCAGTTACCGTCCATAGCAAATATGTATTCCAGTTTTTTTGAACAGCTCTGTATCTGATCTGTAGGTTGATATATATACTATGTAATGGGGAAATTTAGTTTAGCAAGAAAAGGAATAAGAGGTTGAAATTTCTCTTTCAGCAATTTATACTAATAGATGGAAACACACGTGTATACTTTTGTACAGCCCTGTAGTTAACCTAGCATCTTTATTACACGCACTATTTAGCTAAAGTTTAATTCAAAGTAAAACACTCTTAAAACTACTGGAATCACATTTCCAGAAATTATCATTTATAGACGGCCATGTATCCAATTCTTTGCGTGACCCTGTATATAATTTTTTATCTATGTTCTACAAACATTTCTTAGTAAACTAAATGCGCCAAAACATAAAATAATGTTTTTGCTTAATAAAGATGCAAAAATAATATAAAAATATTCTTACTTTCAAATATTTGTCGTATTAAATAATGCTTCGCAAATCCAAACAAAGAATAACTTTTGCTAGTTTATTTAAAAATAAATAATATCTTAAAATCAAGGAACAGTTTTCGTAAGAAGAGATTTTTTAGCTTTTCAAACCGTAGTTGAAAAAATGATGCAGAATCATCTGCATTTTTCGTATAACTTGAAATCGAAACTTTTCGGAATTTATTTCATGACTGACTGATCTGTTTTAGAAAACTGTTATTAATTTTCATGGAAATCAGTTTCGATTTCTGAATGGTGATTTTTTTCAAAGCGGAAACATATAATCCCTACAACAGAATATCGAAGGAAAGATATTTTCATCGTTAATCAGCTACATATTCTTCTCACTAGTTAAAGAATATCTAAGTCGCATCGAAATTTATTTAAACGGATGCTTTAAAAATAAGAAAGTATGTTCTTTTATTAAGTAATAAATGATCATCCTTATCTTAAATACGTATTAAATCTCATTTAACAGTGCTGAACAGTTTAGCAACGTCGTGTGGTTAACAAGCTGCGACCAGCTTAACACCGAGTATGTTGTTTTAATGTCTTATTATTGTGAGCCATTGGGGAAAAAAGGTGTAGTTTTTATTTAAAACTACTTGAAAATTAAAAGTAATTAATTTAAATTTATGAGCTAAAATTAAGAACTTTTTTATGCAATAAAGAATTTAAGGTAAGTCTTTATTCAAAGTTAAAGATGCTAGAAGCATATTTAAGTATAGATATAGATGTAGTTGCATGAACTACTGAATGCTACTTTTGATTTTTTTTTTCATTTTGGCTTCCGCTAGAATGTCTTATACCCGGGACGTGGCCGGGGACCCACGAGCCTTGCTTCCGCAAAAGAGTCGGGCTAGAGTAGAATAATAAAGGGCTGCGGACGAAGAGAGGCCGCTCGCCGCGGCGGTTGTAAATTCATTCAGCGTAATATTCAGCGTAAAAATGCATAATTCATTTAAAAACCACCTTTAAGCAATTTACAATCATACCCAGTAACCAATACGAATTCTTTCGTGTAGCCCTGTATATGAATTACAGCATTTATACACCCCATATGCAATGCATAAATATAGTGAAACATAAAAGCACACAACATAATTAAAAATGCATTTTCAGCAATCATCGCTAACGTACAGTACTTCGGATACAATATAGTATCTTAAATCTTTTGTGTGCCCCTGTAAATGCTATGCACTTCGTATTATACATGAAATAAGTTATAGTAAACCTCAGCGACGTATATCAATTTCATTATATATCAAATAACTTAACATAATTAAAATACGCCGGAAAAAATTCCCTCCACCCCTATATCATTATGTAACGGAATTCTTTTTTGTGGACCTGTAAATGAATAATAATTATTCTTTGCACCGCATATTGTACTGGATGCACATTTTAGTGCACTTGATAAATGCATATCAATTTTATTATGTTTGAAAGCATGTAACATCATTAAAAATCATTTTAAACGATTTTTTCCATAGGCCGTAATGTAACGGAAAACTTTTGACTGTCCCTGTACATGAACTAAACATGCTACAAACTTCATTTGAAATAGGGTTCGTGCTATGGTAGAGGTCACTAACATCCAAAAATTTCAGAACGATCCGAGTATATTTACGGAAGTTAGAGCGCGTACAGACGGCCAGACAAACCGAATGCATAAACACTTTTCAACTTTGTTGGAAAGTGCTAAAAATAATGTATCAAGGCTTCCCACCTATGGGAGGCTTGACCCACTTTATTTTATATTCAAATATTTGTTTAGGGAAATAAAATCAGTTTTAAGAAAGGCAGAATAACTTTATGCTACATGGTTTAATTATTATAAAAAAAATATTTGGGAAAATGTGATGTGAAAACAAACCTGCTTAGACGAAATTCAGACACAGGAAAAAAATTAGAAAAATTTCCTTTTAAACACCCACTTTTTGTGACACTTGACCTGGCAACACTATTTGCCAGATAGTTTGGCTTCATCTCCCTGTGTTCATCTTGGTGAAATTTGTCTGCATACCTTCCTAAAGTGTTTTGATCAATGTTATGTTCCGCAGAGGAATGAATACCTAGCATTTCTTAAGGCTGTTGCTTTCACCTTTTTTAGTCTTTTCCATTCTTTCTATTTATGTTCTATGGGTACTATTTAAATGAAATAAAAGTCCCTATCAACTTTCCAATTTATATTTCATTACATTTTTTTTTTTTGCTTCTATAGCAATTTTTCCCACCTTAATTTAAAGGGGCTGGTCACTGAGCTTCGGAAGTCTCCTCCGTAATGTTAAGTCTATGGGCTTTTGATGCATTCGTATATTTAAAATATCTTCTCGGGAAATTCATATTTTTAACATCTTTTTTCTGTGTACTCTTCTTAAAGGATGTCTCTTTTTAGGGTTTCGTTCATCTGACGAAACCCTATTCGTCTCGCTCCTCTGTCTGTCTGTCTGTCTGTCCGTCACAGAGCCCGTTCTCAGAAACTATACATGTTGGAGACATGAAATTTTGGGTACTTATAGCTGAGCACCTCGCATCATACGAAAAATCATAAAATTTTGAAAAAGTCGTACATTTAACCCTTTGGGCTCCCGCATGTGTATTTTAAACAGTTCTTTCTAAGTGAGCTCCTAATTATGTTGGAGACATGAAATTTTGGGTACTTATAGCTGAACACCTCACATCATACGACACATGATAAAATTTTGAAAAAGTCGTACATTTAACCCTTTAGCTCCCGCATGTGTATTTTAAACAATTCTTTCTAAGTGAGCTCCTAATTAGTTTGGAGGCGTGAAATTTTGCATACTTATAGCTGAACACTTCACATCAAACGACAAATCATAAAATTTTGAAAATGTCGTACTTTAACCCTTTGGGGTCCCACATGTGTATTTTAAACAATTCTTTCTAAGTGAGCCCCTAATTAGGTTGAAGGTGTGAAATTTTGCATACTTATATCTGAACACCTCACATCCAACGACAAATCATAAAATTTTGAAAAAGTCGTGCATTTAACCCTTTGGGGTCCCACACGTGTTTTTTAAACAATTCTTTCTAAGTGAGCCCCTAATTATGTTGGAGACATGAAATTTTGGGTACTTATAGCTGAACACCTCACATCATACGACAAATGAAATTTTGGAAAAGTCGTACATTTACCCCTTTGGAGTCGCGCATGTGTATTTTAAACAATTCTTTCTAAGTGAGCTTCCTAATTAGTTTGGAGACGTGAAATTTTGCATACTTATAGCTGAACACCTCAGATCAAACGACAAATCATAAAATTTTTGAAAAAGTCGTACATTTAACCCTTTGTGCTCCCACATGTGTATTTTAAACAATTCTTTCTAAGTGAGCCCCTATTTAGGTTGAAATTTTGCATACTTATAGCTCAACACCTCAGATCTCACGTCAAATAATAAATTTTGAAAAAGTTTTATGTTTAACCCTTTCAACTCCAGCTTGTGTATTTTAAGCCACTCTTTCTAACTGAGCCCCTAATTAAATTGGAGATTTGAAATTTTGCATACTTATTGTAGAACACCTGAGGCCAGGCGACAAATCATAAAATCTTGAAAAAGTCTTACGTTTAACCCTTTGAGCTGCCACATATGTATTTGAAGCAATTCTTTCTAAGAGAGCCCCTAATTAAGTTGGTGACATGAAATTTTGCATACGTATAGCTGAATGCCTCAGACCACACGACAAATCATAAAATTTTCAAAATGTCTTTTATTATTTACCCCTCTGGGCTCTAACTTGTGTATTTTAAGCAATTTTTCTAACCTGCGCCCTTTAAACCCAGGGAGAAATTTTCCAACTTTTGCCGACACCCCTTTGACCATTCTTTCATATTATGCACCATAGCCTTACATATTTTAGTTCCATTTTTTCCCGCCATGTGCGCCTACTTATCTCGGGTGCTATGGGCCCAATCCCCTCGACTAATATATCTACGGATAGTATGTAAAACGGATTTTCGTTAGGATACAAGTTTGTTTAGAATCAAGTGCGCCCCCTGGTTTTGAAATATGGAACTAACAGATTTTTCAAAAGGATAAAGTGTTTTGATGTTTTGAAAGGAATATTAAACGAAACCCTCTGTGCGATCTGTGATCACACTTACCCACTTGTTTTCTTAGTTCTCAAAATATTTCTAAAATTTATGCTGAATTTAATATTTTATGTGTTAAAAGCGGGTGAACTGTGAGTAAGATTTTAATACTTCCTATAAAATTAAGTCTATACTTTAGAAATATTTTGAGGACTAAGAAAAAAAGAGACATCTATTAGAAAGTGTACAATAAAAAAAAAAAAAAAAAAAAAAAAAAAAAAAAAAAAAAAGAAACATATGCTAAAAATATTAATTTCCCGAGAAGATATTTTAAATACACGAATGCATCAAATGCCCACAGACTTTACATTAGTGAGGGGAAATCGGAAGCTCTGTGACCAGCCCCTTTAATCAGTTTTAAACATTTCCTTTTCTATCACCCCATTTTATTGTAGCTTTACAGAATAAATTTACATAATTTTAGAAATATAACCATGAACTCTGCATTATGTACAGTATGCAATAAAAAGATATTCAAAAACACTTAATTAAGGAGCTTTGACCATCTGGTCAAGCCTCCCCACATTGACTGAGTCAAGCCTCCCCACATAGTCACTCTTTAAAGTATAGCACATGGTTATGGTTAGCATAATTTGCATGTACAGTCTTTATACCTGGAATGAAAGCTCAATATTTCCGCATTACTTGAAACCTACTTACTTCAATTTCTATGATATATTTTATCTGAGAAAATCTTTCTAAAAAATACACTTTTTAAGCTGAAAACTCTTCACAATTAATTTTCCCATACCTGTTTCAATTATCTTCATGAAACAAAGACCATTTTTTGAGAATTTCAGTAGTTTTGGTTGCCACATATTGGCAAAGCTCTGAAATTCTTTTAAGGGGACCGGGAAAGCCCTATCTCCGACATGTTAAATTCACCAACTTTATGTACCTTTTTCTCAGAAATGGTGAAAGATAGAGGTCTAGATTTTTTAGAGTAGTTAGAATAACATGTTTTACGTATTTTAACAGACCATTTTCTTTCTAAGTGAAACTGAAAATTTATTAATTATTTATTGAAAGTCATTTTTAAATTAGCATTTTTGGTAAGATTTCACTGCCTAAAATAAATAATTCTCAACAAATCATTAAATTAGATTAATATTAACACAATTATTCTAATTGGTAAATAAATCATTAAATCCCTCTGTTAAAGTATACAATATAACATAGTATAAGTATTAAAAAAAAATCTGAGTTCTTAAGTTTAATAGATATTGAATACAAGGGACACAAACATGAAAAATCCAAGTTGTGAGAAAAAGCCAATTAAAGATTTAAATGTCCATTAAGCTGTGAAGTATTCTTAGAAAGAATGAATAATTTCAACTCTTCTTTTTTATACATAAACATGTGTGACACATCGTTGGAATGATAAAAGTTTAAACTATTTAATGATATAAAAAAGTAAAAATTTTTTTTCCCCAAATTTCGCTTACCTTTTCCCCTTACGGCTATTCTCAAACCCAAAAGGACAAATTTATGCCATAAGTTTTAATTTATTTTTGTTCGGAAATGCCTGAAACTAGCAGGTGTTGTTGTTCAGAAACTATATAATCGAGCTGTTTTTTCCTTTTTTTTTTTTTTTTTTTTTGCAAACGCAATAGATCCTTCAGAAAATAGTGTCAAAGTGAGCGTTTTGAACCGAATTTCCGCGCGAAAGAACAATAACCCCTCAAGAAAGGGTGAAAAACGTCTTTTTCACGTGATCAAAATCGCTTACAACTCAATGGGTAATTTATTGATTAAAAAAATGGAAAACACAGTTCGATTCCAAATCGATTTCATGGTCAGGCTTTCCAATTTTATAGCTTTCCGTTAGAAAATGAATTTGTAAATGTGTCAAAACGTTTTGCGCTTGTTGAGCAGAGCAGTTGAGAACAGCGTTAAATGTGAAAACTGAAGGGTGGGTCAAGTCTTCCCTATGGTCAACCCTACCCAGTCTGATCTAATGGAATTCTTTTGTGAGCCCCTGTAAATGAACTATTAATACTAAACACTTCATATATAAAACCGAACATGCCACGGTAAGGATTATTAACATAATTCAATTGCATGAAAATTTAAGTATATTTACTGGAGTTAGAGCGTGGACAGGCGGACAGACAAACTAAATTCATAAACATTTTTCAACTTTGTTGGAAAGTGTTAAAATCATTTTTCGTTCTATGGTTGTGTAAATCATGCCAGAAGGTAAAATTAATACTCTTATATGTCTCTAAATTTTTCACAAATATATATATATATTTTAAATGCACAATAAATTATAATTATTATATGCTCATTCTTAATCATTAAAATTTCAAATTTCAAATAAATAAATAAATAAATAAATAAATCTTTCTTTTATTATACAGTTGTGTAAATTATTTAATCGCATAAAATTAACATTTTTATTTATAAATATTATTTTTAAGCAAAGTTTATTGATTTCATGAACAACAAAAGGGTTTCTTGAAAGAAACAGCAGGCATAGTGGAACTTATTTCTAAATGTTATGTGAATATTTTAAATTGTTTAAAATTAATTATTCCGTTTCTTTTTCTTTTTCAAAATTTCCAAAATGTAAATATAGACCTTTAAAAGTCAGCATTTGCATTTAATAGTTATAATTCTTATAATAAATGTACATGATTACTGCGATTAAGGCAGCAAAGTACAATCACATTTAAAATTTAAATTTTACAATTATGTAAATTACGCTAAGATATAAAGTTAACATTTTCCTAATTATATATTTTTTTCAATAATTTTTAATAATTTAAAAGACAATAAAAGTGTCTTTTTTTTAATAAAGAAAATGACTAAAACTATATTTTCAAATACTAAAATAATTCTATATTACAAAATATATTTTTATAAATTTCACCAAAATGTAGATTTTTAACTTTTAAAGTTTTAACTATTATAACGAAAATACACAACTACTCAGTTTACGCCGTGCACCGTACGTGTGAGAAGAATTTTCTTGCTCCGTTACTCAAAGCCTTTCGACATTAATTTTAAATTGCAATCTTCGCTTTATTCAATGACAGAAAATTTTCGATTAAATAAGATGAAATGTTTTGGTTCTGAAAAGAAGTGTTTTGCCCGTATTTTTAATTTATTCTGTCGGGAAAAAAAATAATTACGGGATCAAGTTAGAAATGTAGAGGGAAATAACAGTATATATAAAATCAGTATAAGACATCTCAGATGCATCATAAAGGGTAAAAAAAAAAAAAAAAAAAAAAAAAAAAATCCGAACAAGTTTCCTGTAGGAGACGGAAAAATAGTTGCCCTTCTCGGGACGGAACATTTTTCGGATTTTATTCCGAGCTGGGTCGGAAAATTTTCCGTCCCGAGAAGGGCAACTATTTTTCCGTCTCCTATAGGAAACTTGTTCGAATTTTTTTTACAGTGTGCACAAAAGGGGGAATAAAAATAAAAATTTGAAAAATGAACTCATACTCATTTTTGAATAATATTCAGAAAATAAAAAAATGAAATAATATCTAAGAAAAGATAAATGAAAACTGAAGGTAGTGAAATGTTTGTGTAATTGTGGCAGAATCATGAGAACGATTTTATCCTTGTACAAGTTATAATAAGCTAAAAAAAATACAAGATTTGGGCCTTCGTGCATTAAAAAAAATAGAAAATGAATAAAATAAGACATAAAAAGGTACAAATGAGGAATCATTTCCTCATAAAAAATCCCAAAAATGCATGCATGGTTTGACAATATGCATGCGTGCATTTACAGTTCTTTGAATTTATTTGTTAATAACCAGAAATAAAATTGATAAAAAGTGAATAATACTTAATAGTTATATTTATTCAATTCCTACTATTAGTTCACACTCTTCCTATATATATCTTGTTCAAATTTTCAATCGTTAATAAAATACTTATTATTCATCCACTCAAGTTCAAATACATTTTTTTGAACTTGTAGTGGATGACACTTGATGTTAATACAGTTTTTTTTCAAATATTAATTAATTAAATTAAATTAAATTAATTAATTTTAGTTTTATATGGTGGAAATTTTTTTCTCTTATTCAAATTTTCAATCGTTAATAAAATACTTATTATTCATCCACTCAAGTTCAAATACATTTTTTTAAACTTGCAGTGGATGACACTTGATGTTAATACAGTTTTTTCAAATATTAATTCATTAAATAAAATTTAATTAAATAATTTTATTCAAATTTTCAATCGTTAATAAAATACTTATTATTCATCAACTCAAGTTCAAATACATTTTTTTAAACTTGTAGTGGATGACACTTGATGTTAATACAGTTTTTTCAAATATTAATTCATTAATTAAATTTAATTAATTAATTTTAGTTTTATATGGGAGAAAAAAAAATTCTCTTATTCAAATTTTCAATCGTTAATAAAATACTTATTATTCAACCTAAGTAGGAATTGACTTAATTTTTTTTTAATATCACTTGTTTATTTATTTAAATCCTTTTGAAAATTTTCGCGCAAGGCATATTTAAGCAATGTCTTAAATATTGTCGACAAGAGCAATATTTATCTTAATGAATACAAAAAAATAATAATCACATAGAAAACATCAATTAATCTCTCAATAAAACAGCTGTATTTTATATAAGCTGTATTAAATTTCAGGTCACCGTTTTGTACGTTCGTAATCTGATGATGAGCACGACGGAAGAGAAGTTGAAAGAAATTTTCTCCATGGATGGCAAGCTCAAAGTGGACAAAGTGAAAAAACTCAGAGATTTTGCTTTTGTACATTACAGAAACAGAGAAGACGCCCAGGAAGCTCTTTCAAAGCTCAATGGTAAGGTTTTATTTCATAAATCGAATAGCTGCACCTCAATGCATAAAATGAGTACTGCCAGGTTCTGATGAGCAGATACTATTTTGAATTACTGTGTATGATATTATCTTTTTACTTATACAGGGTGTCCCAGAAGTAATGGGAAAAACTTTAAGGGGAGGTAGGGGACATCACAAGGATTCAGATTTGCATAGCAACCCAGGGTCGGAAACGCTTTCCTGTTGCGGTAGTGACGACACAAAACACAAGAAAGACAGGATACAAATAAGAGGAGAAAACATGTTTATTATCCTTAGTACATCAAAAAACTAAGAAGAAAGAACATTAAAGGGACAGCGATCCTCATCAAAGTAGGTGTTCGAAATTACGACCTCGGGCCATGATGCATGGAAGCGCATCTCCGGCGTATGGAAGATCTAATGTTCTCGAAAATACTGGTAGTGCCCCGGACTTCCCCAGCAGCTGCCACGATGCGTGCAACAAGTTCCTCAACACTTTCCAGCATTGTCCCGGTATTTTTGCAGTGCTAAGAATAATAAACATGTTTTCTCTCCCTGTTCGTGTCCTTTCTTTCTTGTGTTTTGTGTCGTCACTACCGCAACAGGAAAGCGTTTCCGACCCTGGGTTGCTATGCAAATCTGAATCCTTGTGATGTTCTCTACCTCCCCTTAAAGTTTGTCCCATTACTTCTGGGACACCCTGTATATTGTATTCATGTCACTTTCTATGTACTGGGAGGTTTTAAAGTTACATTTATTTCATATCTTGAAGCCTTTTGTGTCAATGAATAGCAGTTCTCCTACCTATTCAAATGCATACCGGAGATAAGGCAGACAAAAGGGTTTCACCAAATAGCGAAATAATGGACGTCACGGGAATGTGACAAGTGAGGTTCGATGGAGGGAAGTGGACCCTGATGACAGTAGGAAAACTCCGATTAGGTTTTTGGGAGATGAGTAAAATATCTGAGAGAGTTCAGTTGATTGCGTGGATCTCGAGATATGAGGTCACTTTTCCCGAGTAGAGCTCTTGGACAGAGTGAGTATTAATTTGGGTGAGGCTCTTAGAGTATAGGGCCGATGTGCTGGGAGATCAAGGGTAATCTTCGATAAGTCTTTTGTTAACTAAAGTAGTGTGAGAGTATAGAATATCTTAATAAGCGGACCAGTACGTAGAAAGCAATTTCTATATGTAACTTAATGTATCTTAATAAGCGGACCAGTACGTAGAAAGCAATTTCTATATGTAACTTAATGTCGGACCGGATCATCTACATCCGGGTTCTTAATTGTAAATATTGTTTTGTTATTTGTAAGTAATGTGTAAATAAATTGTTAGTTAAGTTTAATTGAATGAGTTAGTATTCCTTTCGACAATCCTCTCATAGCGTGACCGATATCACGTAGTCATATCGGTGGTGGCAGCATATCAACAAAGTAAAGGAGGATTCTTCAAAGTTGTGTGGACTAAGAGGAAATCTGACAAGTATAAAAGCAGGTTTCGACACGGAAATAAGCGGCTGTGATATTATCGCAGAGTTCTAGACTCACAGGACTCACTCAAAGTTCGTACATAGTCCTGTTTTTGCGATATTATGAACAGATTTTTAACAAGGTAGGTGAGTCAAAGGTGGTCATAGTTAAGCTTTGAGGATTTTTTCTTAATTTTCTGGTTAGGTGGATTTTTCTTAATTTTCCTGTTAAGTGTATGTGGCTCTTTTTTTTTTTTTTTTTTTTTTTTTTTTTTTTTTTTTTTTTAAATTTTACATTTATCTTTAACACATATCAAGTATACTTTTCTTTGTAAAATAAAATTTAACTGTTTTTTTATGCAATTTCAAATTTGTAGCTTGTGGTACATTTTTCCAAAGGTGCCCCATATATTGAAATCACTTTTAAAATGTGAAAAAGTACTCGGTAAATTATTTTTACTTCTAGAAGAGTATTACTATGTTTAATTAAAAGTAAGTATTTAATTACAAGAAAAAAAATTACAATAAACATTTTTCAAAATATACCTTTGTAATTGGAATCCGTGCAAAAGTGCAGATCAAATTTTTGATTTTGCCTTTTTAGTAAGTCCCTGACACTTTTCATGCACTTATTGCAAGCATTGATTACACAATCGCATTTCATTATTTGTCTTTCTTGCATAAATGGCAAAAACAGCTTACTTTTGGCTAGCAACCACTTGTGCCAGGCATGGTAGTACAGTCGAACCCCGTTATAACGAACTCCAAGGGACCAAAGGCTTTGTTTGCTATAACCGGTGCTCCACTACAGGGCCGAAACTAAGGGGGGACAGAGGGGGCATGCGCCCCGGGCGCCAGAGCCAAGGAGCGCCAAGTGAAAGATTATACCTTTGGAATCGATCATTTTCTTCTGATGGACTAATGGCTGTCATTATTATGAAACAGCCATTATAAATGAAGTGTTAGGTGAAGATGAAAGAGCAGCCGTAAAAAGTTTGAACTCTGATTTTCTGGTCAGAATGAAAAAAAAAATGGCCATAATTTAAAAAAGAAAAAAAAAAATTATGGCCATTTTTTTTCTCCATTCTGACCAGAAAATCAGAGTTCAAACTTTTTACGGCTGCTCTTTCATCTTCACCTAACACTTCATTTATAATGGCTGTTTCATATTAATGAAATCCATCAGTCCATCAGAAGAAAATAACTCGGTTAAAGCGGAAATTCGGTTAAGCGGGACTCAGATAATCGGAACTCTACTGTATAAGCAAACACTGTAAATAACCGGTAATACATGTCAATCCTTTTATGTGAACGAACTATAATTCCAACAAATGTCACATTCAATTTACGTAGTTCAGTATTACATATTTAATGATTACATATTTTAAATTTAAAAATAAGTCGGCCATTAGAAAATTAGCAAAATTCCCTTTGTAAATATACTTTCAGGAAGAAACGGGGGTGCGGGTGGGGGCGCCAGAATTCATGTTTGCCCAGGGCGCAAAAAGGCTAGTTTCGGCTCTGCTCCACTATATCCGAACCGTTAAGAAAAATATTAGAGTTCACAAAATGTATAGCTCATTAGTTGCTACGTGTATTCAATAACACTGTATTAAAAAATTATAAAATATATTAAAAATGATTATTAATTAATAAAATTGACTGTTAAAAATGATTATTAATTAATAAAATTGACTGAAATCGATTACATTAAACTGACACAATACTAATTAAATAAACTAAAAATAAAGACAAATGGAAATAAATTCATTTTACCTTTAATTGTTAATCACACCAGCAGAGTGACTATCGTAAAAGGGAAAGAATGCAGTTGATAAACAGACTTATCGCTGATTTGCACTGTGGTTCACCGACTCTAGTCGAAGTGCTGTTTTCACAACTGCGGAAAAGTAAAAAAAAAAAAAAAAAAAAAAAAAAATCAGTGGTTGTTTGAAAAAAATGTTCGTTATAGCCGTTTCTTAAGATTGCGGAGGTTCGCTATAAAATGATAAATTAACATTAAATACAATAGGAAACCGGCGGTACCAAAACTTTCGTTCGTTATATCCACGAGTTTGTTATATACCGGGTTCGCTATAACGGGTTTCGAGAGTCTCCTTTGGCAGTGTACTGGTTTATGATTTTCTTATTATGTCGCTTACTATTATCCTCTGATGATTCTTTCTTTTGATATTTTTCGAGTTTTTCTTAGTAATCTTCTTATCTTCTGACACGAAAAGACTTTGAACCACTTTTTGTGCACGGTAGTGCAGGACTTTTCTTCTGGGAGTTACTGACTTCATTCACTGTAAAAAAAAAAAAATGGTAACGTTCCATGTAAAATCCAGGAACGTTTCGCCTTTTCTCAGATTTTCAGAATAATTTAGCTCTTTCCTGTGAAATTCTGGTTTTCTTATTTGAAACGTTCCTGAACAAAAGTTGGAAACAGCAAAACGCTGCGGCCGCCATTTATTATTTTTTTGCTATAATCCGTTGCTCGCGCGCGAGTGTCGAAAACGAATTCCTTAAATGAATGTAAAAAAATCAATATGGAATGCAAATAAATCAATAGACGACATAATCCTTTACGTCTCTATTGTCAAGACAATTCACATGAAAATACAATACCTCTGTGACATCGCTAAGAGATTATCTCTCGTACTTGTCTGTGGAATGTTTAACGAGCAGACCGTGTAAAAGAAAATTACACCTATTATTTGGATCTCCAATAACCAGGGAAGCATCAAACATGATTCTCACCGATTTTGATTAATTTAAAGTATGTTTTAGAGTTCTTATCTCTAATTATTCTTGTGAAAGGATTTCTTCAAATGGGCCTTAGATTTTCAGAAATTAGATGCCGAGGTTTAGCATACGTTTCAAATACCCATTAGTTTGCAGCTCTCAACGTGTCTTTCGTGGTGTGGACGCAGAAGGCTCGCACGCCACCCGTACGGCCCGAGTTCGATGCTACCTCTTGACTTTTTTTTTCTTTTTTAATTAATTTTATATTTTAACACTTTATTACAATTTGATTTAAATTTGATATATATTTGACACTTTGAATTGCTGCAAATTTGAATTTTTTTTTATTTTCGGAAAAAATATACAATTACGTTTAGGTTTGTTTTTTTTCATGAAAATTTATATGTATTTTATCTAACTTGTAAACTAACATAATTACTGACGAAAATCCAAAATATTTTAAGTCTAGATTTTTTTTCTAATTATTATTTACATTTATATATTTTTATATTTTAAGCAAAGTTCAGAAACAATATATCATATATATATTTACTTTATTGAATTTTAAATGAAAATTTATTTTTTCGTGTAAATTATAAATAATAATTTTGATGTCAATTTCAAAATATTTTTTCATTCTAATAAATAATGATATTAAAGCGAAAATTGTCAACTGGAAATGTAGAAATCGTCTGCGGATCCCGCATGCTGTGAAATGTCAGTAATGTTTTGCTGTCAACAGAAATATTCCTGGTATTTCGCAGGAAACTTACTGGCATTTCTGTAGAAAGTTTTTAACATATACAGTAAAGTTCCAGTCATTTTCAAGAAATGTTTCTTGGAAATAATGGGCAACTCAGCTGCCCATTTTTTCCCAGGAACGTTGCGGAATTTTTTTTACAGTGTTTGGGGATCTCTGGTGTTCTCAAAAGTGTGGAAATTGTTGGAAAAGTTTGGTAATAAGTATTAATAAATGGTAATAAGATTTTTCAGATGTTTAAGTAGAAATATTGAAATTTACCCTTGCTACGTTGATTTCCATACTTGTCTTCTAAGATGGCTCGGGTCTCGGGCCACCTTAGGGACATACATATGGTCGGCATTTGCACGACGTAAAACTGTTAATCTGATAAACTTATTAGATTTTAAGTAAATGTGGCTAAAGAAAAAGAAATAAGCTTTCAGAAAACGTATCATAACACAAAATTCTAAGAACTTAAGCCAGTGTTTCTCAACCTTTTTTACTTCACGCGAACTTAAACCTTGAATTAAATGTGTACGACACACTAAAATTATGATGACTTAAAAAAAGGAAGTACTATCTATCATTACATAAGAAATGATTACATATAATTTTTTATTTATTTACTATCACAAACAAAATAGGCCATCCGAGCCGAATAAAGGAAAAAAAATATTTTAAATAAAATTCTTATAACCCTTTTTTATATGCTTCTCTTTAATATGGATTAATATTTATAAGCAGATGAAACACCGTTTCAAGCACCTTTTTAACACTAGTTTCGATATCATTCAGCCTACCATCATCAGGGCAAAGAGTCATGGAATTTTCCCATATATAGGGAGGAGAAGTAGATTCGAGGAGTAGGTTTATGGATCTATAGCAGTGCAGGACAGGCAACAGCCTACAGGAAATTGTATAGGGAAAAGAACTGGTAAGGTGGAAAAATATCTTAATTTGTCACACTAGCATTTAAAGATATATCTGAGTTTGACTTTTCTTTTAAATTAGAAGACTTCTGTGTAAGATAAAATCTTCGGATAGGCATAATCTTAAAAATCATTTTTCAACGATCTTTTCTACTGCATTTTAAATTGTAATCCTTTGCATCAGAAGACATGATATTTTTCTGAAAGAATTTAATTCAAGAGACGTAAGACCATTTTTAGTGTATCTTCGTATCTTCTTATAATGAGTAACAGCAGAAAAAATCTCCCAAATAAAGCAAATTTGTGACACTCAACCGTCTTTCAACGTAAATCATACAATATGAAATGTCTGACATTACAGATTCGAATTTTTAAAAATTTTATGCAACTTGCTTAAAAGTTTTGCGGCACACCTGGGATCTTATTGGGGCGCACTATTGTGCCGTGGCACACAGGTTGAGAACCACTGACTGAACCACATACAAATTAAAATATCTTCTTACCTGGAAATTAGGACGACTACTCCTCAAAAGTGAAACCACTGCATAGGAAGGCGCCAATCAAGGTGTTATCTTCAAATTTAGCTACTGCACTTCAGATACATGATTTACAATACAGTAGCGAATTTTTGTGATTAAAAATACAATTAATTCTACTTTTGGGGGGTGGGCTACCTCAAGAACACTGGCCACCTTTGGATCACCTACCTCATTTGTTGCTGTGAATTTGAAATTATCATTATATTGGTTCCATTTTTAACAAGATCTTTTTTATGTAAAAAATATAATTGAATAATACAATTTAATAATAAAGTTAATAATATAAAATATTTCTGCGTCACGGAAGTGCTAAACCATCGGTGGAGCTTCAGATTTTATGATTATAATTCAGTGTATCAAGCTGAGCTTTTCGCCATCCACAAAGCTCTAGAATGAATTTCTCAACAACCCAGAACCATTGCAATCTCCATCTACAGTGTATCTGCCTCACACTTCTATTATTTTTGCCTCCTATGAGTTTGCTGGCATATCCATCGCCCCACCTCTCCCCCTAGTGGCTGCTGGATAATATCCACTCTCGCCCAGTACAGCCCTTCTTAACAAACTTAAATATATCTTTATGCTCCTTATAAATCTTTCCAACCTCAACCGTTTCTGGGATATGAATTCGACCTCTGGTTGCAAGTTTCAATCACTCTTCAAGCCTCATCCTCAATACACAGTGCCGCGTGCAGGGGCGTAGCTACAAATATTTTTTCTGGGGGGAGAGAGAGGGGGAGAGAATTAAAAAAATTCCCAACTTATAATTCAAAAATTTCCTAACTTGAAACAAATTGCTTTATTTTCCAACTGAAATGATATGTGCAATGTGTGTTTATGATAATGATACTTATACGCAAAAAATCATTTCCAAAGAAAAATACTGAAACTAAAAACATAAAAATTATAGATATTGGTTTGTTTAATGAAAGTTTAAATACACCTTTTTCATTTAAATAATTAAAAATCAAAACTAGATTAATTTCTATTTTCCTATCTTCGAATCATTGAGCATGAAAATAATAATATACCCAATTGCTAAATGAATAGTTAAGGAAGCAGTTTCAAACAATAGAATAAATGTAAGATTTAAACCTAGAAAAATTGCATATAATTTAGAGAAAATCAGCATTAGATTAAGGTTTGCAAATTTTTTGTCTTCTATTACGTATGAGTCATAATCGCACTTCATATGAAAATACTGTCATGTTATTTTGAGAAAGGAACAAAGATTTAGAAGAAGTAAAGTGAATAGATTAGAGAAACTGTTGATGTACAAGAGTAGGGAAATTCAGGTCTGATAGATGTATGATATTTTCGTAGCACAGAGAAACACAATGACAAATTGAGTCTGACTGCTTTTTGTTCTTCTTTTGGTAGTTTAACTTGTTTACTGTTACAGAACTCAGAAAGGCAGTTAGCAAAACAATAAAAATTCCATATTTTTCTACGATTATTTAAAAGAAAAAGAAAAAGTCTTTCAAAAATCTAGATTTTCCCAACTCTCAGCTCAAATTTCCCAAGTTCACATATATTGGGGGGGGGGGGGGCTCCCCCATAACCCCCCATCGAGACTCCTCTGGCCGCGTGGGAGGTATGACTCCGGCAGTGAACTTGAAACTGTTTTGTAAATTTAGGTAGCAGAGAGCTTATCTGTAATATGTCTATTTCCACCCCGTCCCCTGTCGCGGTTTCCAGAGAGTTCAGCTCCGGCTAAATTTTGTAAAAAAAACCCAAACAAACTTGAATAAAGAAACCGGGAGGGACATCAATACTCTAGAGACTTGGTATCCTCGTCTGAGAAGTCTTTCTCAGTCAGTCAAGTTATGTTTCTAAAAAAATGTATGTTTCTCCTTTTCTAGACACAGACATTGATGGTAGTCGTATCGAAGTGACGTGGGCAAAACCAGCAGACAAAGTCATGAGGCTTCGATGTCATTCCAGACCTTCACAGCCAATGCCAGTGGCGCCATTCTTTTATGGTTATGATCCTTACACAGCAACCATTCCTTTCGCAAATTGTCCAGGGTGAGTTTTCGCTGATATTTGTTAATTTAAACATGATTAAGCAAAAAGCATTATCTTCAAAACAATACTCCAGTGAAAATGGCAATAATTTTACATATTAAAATGCATTCAAACGAAGATCATAAAGTGGTTTAATTATCATAAGGTGGTCTTTTTTATTCTTATTTTTTTTAAATATTTTTACTTGTGTTATTTTTTTCGCATTTGTTAATCCAGTAACATTTCAGCAATGACTGTATGTTTGAAAACCAGATGCTAATCCGAAGGTGTTATATCTAATCAGTGATGAATTAAGGGGTGGCCCGGAGCATCAAAATTCCCTCGCTTCCCCGAGAAGACTTGAGACTTTGTGTTTGCCAATGGTTTAAAAGTGTTAATTCCCACTGGAACTCTATATTGTCCTCCCCGAACCTGCAAAATTCTCCTGCGGCGAACAATGTCTGAATTCAACATTGCATCTAAGAAATTAAAAAATGATAACCCGAGACTTTGATTCAAGCTGAAACTGATTGTCATATTTTACTGTTTTTCTTCTTAAGTATCTCACATTTACTCGGCAGTTTACTGTTATTAATCACTTTTTTTTAAAAAACTAGGGGGTTCGGCCCCCTACGAGCTACGCTCGCCAACCCCCCGTTTAGACACCGCAGTCTCTAAAAGCACGCTAATTTGATCGGTTTTTAAAAAGATTTTGAAAGAAGGAATTATAATTTAAAAAACAGTGACGATCTTCCTAAAAACGGGTTTCTATTAATTTCTCTTCGTTTGGGGAATTTTAAGGAAACATTAGCTGCTGTTAAAAGATACAATGGCAGTTTTCGTCTTTGATTAAACAAAATCAGTTAAACATTTCAAAATAAGCTAATATAATAGGCAAATCTGCATCAAAATGCAAATATATTTTACAAATACCAATGCCTTCTTTTGACGGAAAAGACACAGAAGGTTAACGAATCTTAACTAAACCATTTAAGCAATTTCTTTATTTTCTGCTTCACAGATTTTTCTCTTTCAAATCATAATTTTTGTTGATGACCCGTCATTTTCAGCTTGTAATCTTTTTTATTTTGATTACTAAATAGTCGCTCGAAAGCAGTCTAAACGCGTTCAATAAAATTAATATTAATCTTATTAATATAATCACAAAATATCAAATTATTGTCTCGCGCAATTTTTAAACTGTTTTGCAATATTATTTTTTGTTAATTTTACGTAATAAGTGTAATGTGAGGTAATTTCTCCTATTTAAGACTTCTAACGCACCTTAATGAATTTATTATTTTACAATATCCTTTCTCTTTTAAAATTCATGTGTAAATATAGTTTTTATGAAGTAATTTTCAATAAGTTCCTGCTTTTCATACGTAATTATTTAATTCTAATTTGAAAGTTTTTTTTTTTTTGTTAATAATAGTCCCGTGTAAATAAATTTTTAATTTGAAGCAAACATTATTATTTGCGCTGTTTATACAGTTGGCAACATTTTAAATTAATACCATTTTCTAAAATAAGTAAAAAATATCTCTCGAAAGGCTAAAAAATTGAATTTAAAATAGAAATAAGACCTGAAAAAATGAGTCAAATTAAAAAAGTGAATGCAGTCTGCACACCGGGAAATTCTAACGTATAAAATGATATAAAAATGAATTAATTCCTTTGTGTATTTTTTGCTCCTATAAAACTTTTTTAATGGAACGATTTTGTCCAACTATAGCATTAAATATCTCTTAAAATAATTATTCGATTTGAAAACTGTCTGCATCAGCGTGTTTATCAAACATTTTTCTATAATACCGCCGATTTTCATATTTTTGTATGCAGTATTTTTCTTAATATTAACGGAGAAAGACCTCCGGTCACAAAAAATTCAAAACAGGCGGCGGCACAGCGTAAGTTACTTTTTTTTTTTTAGAATAGAGAGACTTTTGTTGTCAGGCATTTATTTAAGTCTTAAAATCGAATGTATACTGGCAGTAGAAATTACAACATATAATCAGTTTTGATTGTTCATTAAATTTTTTTTTTCCTCAGCACTAAAAATAATAGTTTGATGCAATATTATTACAGTAGACTCCCTCAAATCCGCACAGCTTGGGACCAGAGGTTGTGCGGATTTTAGAATTTTGCGGATTTCTGGTCATTGCTTTGTTTACATTTTTTAAACAGTAATTTGAATGTGATTAATAATGCAATCGAAATTATAATGAATGCTTACAGTATAGTAAAATATTAAAATAATTAAGCAATAAACTAAAATAATAAAAAATTAGATAATTTTTTTAAAAGATTAAAAGCAAAGGTCAAGTATATAATCAATGTATAATTAAATATTCATTATAAAGATGAGATACATTTTCCCTAAATTATTCAATGAAACTTTCTTCATAAAGTTACACCCTACTAATTCAAATCAAAATAATAAAATAAGGAAGTTTTAATTCAGGTTTGCCCAGACTTAATAATCAAAACAGCTTGATTAATGATTAAATACATTTAGTAAAAAGATTGCGATTACCAGTGATGCCAGCAATATCTTGATTTTTTTCAGAAATAAATTTATTCTTCCTTCTTGAAAAAGCACAAATTCAGTAATATTAACAAAAAATACAGATTAAAATATATATAGAATTGACATAAATCTAAAAAAGTCAAATTTTGTCCCTACATCTGAACTGAAAGTTTCATTGTTTACATCTGTAAATTATGTGTGGATTTTAGAGAGTTGCAGATTTTAGGGTTGCGGATTCGAGAGAGTCTACTGTATTAGTTTTAAAGTAAGTGGTAGAAATGAATAGTATTGAGTGTGCGTTGAAAAAGTTTTTCGCTTGACTTCCAATTCATTGAATGCGATATATGACCACTATAAATGGAGTGTTATTTTCGCTACTAGGAAAGAATGTAAAAGAAATTGAAGGCACGTTACAAAATAGTTAGTATCGCATTTCTTTTCAAGAATGAATAATTAAAAGTGGGACGTTAATATATATCGTTAATATATATATATATTAACGATAGGCTGATGCACTCTTCTATTTTGTTTAACATTTAATTACTAGTACTTTCTACATAGAAAAGGATTTTTTTTCTTTTACTCCATAAATCAGAGAAATTACGATTTTATAGTTTTAACAAGAATTAAAGAATGCTCTGTTTTTTGAAATTCGTTTCTTCCTAGACCAACTATTCTCACACTAGCTTTTAACCCCTTCAGGACCGGCGGCTTTTACACAAATTTTATTCGTTAGGCACCATTTTTTTTAAAAAAGTTACTTTTACTTAAACAATCACGGAAATGTTCTAATTAAAGAAACTAAATATTAATTTTCTTTTTTACTGGTGGTTGAAATAAATTCTGTATGCTCTTTTTGAGGGTACATATATGCAATGCACCCATGGTCCCGAACGGGTTAAGTTTGTTGATGTAAACACACCCTGCTTAACCTGATGAAGAGAACCATTATTTAATTGCTTCTGAAACTGTAGTCGTATTTTTTCTCTACTTCAGTTTTGTTTCATATTTAATTACTTGAACTTTCCACATAGAAAACTATCTTTTTATTTTACTCCATAAATGAGAGAAATTACGACTTCATAGTTTTAGCATTAATTAAGGAGCGCCCCGCTCTTTCAGATTCGTTTCTTCCTAGACCAACGATTCTTAAATTAGCTTTCAGCTTTGTTGATGTAAATGTACTCTTCTTAACCTGATGAAGAGAACCATTACTTAATTTCTTTTGAAATTACAGTCGTATTTTTTTCTGAATTCTGTGGATCCGCCCCCTCATCAGGTGTTTAGGATGCAAGCTTATAGTCAAAAGGTGTCGGTTTGAATCCTGATTCAGGAATGGGTTTGTAGCGGATCGGATTCCATGTTGAATGGATGTCCCTACCTGTTTAACTCGCAAGTACTAAAGATGACCGGAGCACACCAAACTTAAAATGAAAAAAAAAAGTACAAAATCCTTCCATCGAAGAAAAAAGAAATCCGTAAAAATCCGGAAATGGTATTGGCATACATATAATTTTAATTAATTTTTCAATTAATTTTCAGCAGTGAAATTACGCTTGAAATTATTGAACATGTGATTTATCACATTGCTAGCGAAGCTATAGAACCAACAATCTTCCGGGTTCAATTCCCGGCTTGGACATTTCTCACATTGTTGGTTCTATGCTTCGTTAGCAATGTGATAAATCACGTATTACATATTCAATGGGTTTGTTTGTGTCTCATGTTTCGTCGCAGGATTGTGTGCTCATGAAGACTATTCCATCTTGTGCTGCAGATGCAGCCATGCCAACATATGTGGGAAATGCTAAGCTGGGCATCGTCCTCGTAGCTTAAATGGTAGAGCACTTGGAGCGCTATTCCAAGGGTTCCGGTTTCGATTTCCGGCTTGGACATTTTTAACATTGTTGGTTCTACGCTTCGTTAGCAATGTGATAAATCACGTATTACATATTCAATGGGTTTTGTTTGTGTCTCATGTTTCGTCGCAGGATTGTGTGCTCATGAAGACTATTCCATCTTGTGCTGCAGATGCAGCCATGCCAACATATGTGGGAAATGCTAAGCTGGGCATCGTCCTCGTAGCTTAAATGGTAGAGCACTTGGAGCGCTGTTCCAAGGGTTCCGGGTTCGATTCCCGGCTTGGTCATTTTTAACATTGTTGGTTCTACGCTTCGTTAGCAATGTGATAAATCACGTATTACATATTCAATGGGTTTGTTTGTGTCTCATGTTTCGTCGCAGGATTGTGTGCTCATGAAGACTATTCCATCTTGTGCTGCAGATGCAGCCATGCCAACATATGTGGGAAATGCTAAGCTGGGCATCGTCCTCGTAGCTTAAATGGTAGAGCACTTGGAGCGCTGTTCCAAGGGTTCTGGGTTCGATTCCCGGCTTGGACATTTTTAACATTGTTGGTTCTACGCTTCGTTAGCAATGTGATAAATCACGTATTACATATTGTATTCGCAGTCAGTAGATTTTTTAATTTTTTTATTTATTTCTTTATTTATTTTACAGTGCAATTAACAAACCTGACTTTATGGAGTAAGATGAAGATGTTCTTCTATGTATTTAGCACCTCCAGTTTGTTAGTAATGGATAATTCTATTTATTTATTGATTTGTTGTATTTTCAGAAGGGGAGGTATGATTCCCCGATTTCCTGTCAGAGGCAGAGGAAGAGGCGCCGCAGGCATGAAAAGGTTTAGGAGTTTCAGCCAGAATTCAAACTACCCTGGTTCTTTCAAACCAGCTGAGGTAAGACCAAAAATCAGGGGAAAGCGGCTAAATTTTACATGCTTTCTTTTAACTTACAATTATGTTTGTATGTGGCAGTCAAATTTGTGACTCATTTTCCCCCCACTTCCTGCTGACATTGAGTTTTGAAATTTGGAATACATACTATTCCTGAGGGCAATACCGGTATTCGGCATTGATTTTTAAAAATTCGATCCCTAAGGTAAGCAACGGAGGGCAAATTTACTTAATGGTTACTCAATTATAGCTTGATTCCCTAAGTCATAAATCCTAACTTACCAGAAGTATTTCTACCTTTCCCACCATCTCATCTCAAACGACAACTAAAATTACAAATACAACAGGAATAGCAGAGAATTTGGGACTCTGATCATAGAGGAAGGCTTACATATTCACTTCTACCTATTGTTTCAGAGGAGACATTACTATCACACAGAAACCTGTTCTTGTTTGCAACAAATCACGGGCATTTTCCAGATTATCTGGTAAAGTTCGGAAAAGCTGACTCGGGCTACTGCACGTGTGGAAAACGAGGAACCTCACTGCACTACGCAACGGAATGCACACTAACATACATATACCTCCACAGAATCTCCAAAACGATAAGTCTCTCTTCATGGTTCAAAATAATCAGAAAACAACCAGCACTTTTGACATTTGAAGTCCACCTAAGTGGAGAACGCTTTGTGGCCTATAGCTACAATGGCTGTCGCCTCGAATGATCGTTATTATACATGGAAACAACAGCAAGTCACAACAATTTTTATTTTCTATTACATATATTATATAACTAGACTGGGACATTCACAATTACATCCATGTCTTACCCAGGGACTCGAACCCGGGCCCTCGGGGTGACAGCAGCCTCCGCTTACTGACCACGCCACCGGGCGACCAACCAGCACTATTACAAAAAATTATAAACTGCATAACGCTGATTGAAAACAATCAAGGACTTTTCCAAATGCCTCCACAGGACCTATTATATGATAATGATGATCAACTATGGAATTAATCAAACAAACTTTTACATTAAAACAGTTATAGAATTAGTGTTATTGTTAAAGAAACATTATGTGTTATACGTCTGTAAAGCGCTCTGCTAGTCTATTTTACTATTGTTACCTATACTTATTTCACTATCTCAATTACTTGTTATTACCTACCATTATTTTATTGCTCTATAATTGTTTTGTATTATTATTATTTTTTTTCTTTTAAATAAACATTGCTGGGTGGGGCTAGTTGAGCTCAAACCAATTGGTGGGCCTCCCCACCTGGTTGAATCTGACTCTGGAGAAATCATTATCAGCTTCAATAATGAGTATTTGTTGAAAAGTAGTAATGACAGGGTTTCCACAATACAGCCAAATTTTGGCCAACTTGGCGATATATCGTCAAATATGGCGACAAAAATAAGTTGCCAACTTAGCGGTAGCTGGCTAAATTGGCGAAATTTCCATTAATATTCCATAATCGAGCTCACCGCAACTTAATTTAAACTCCACGCATTTAAGGGTATTTTACCCGACTGAAAAGAAGGGTTACGTGTTTCACGCGTTATCTGTGTATGTGGATTTCTTTATACCCTCGAAACGTCCCAACGGCTGCATGGAGTTTTATGAATGAGGTCTCTATCGATTTGTTTTAATCTTCCGATGGTTATAGGATAGGTTTTGTTTTTATAAATTCAAAATGGCGGTAGAAACGAAAAAAAAAATTACGCACCCTATTGAGTGGCATATCATTGGATAGGTCTTTCAAAATGAAGACGATGCTTCATTGACTATTTTGTAGTCAGAAGCTCCGTTTAAATATTACACAACCTGGAAGTTGTGTACTTTGGATCGCTACCTTTACTATAACTCTAACTTTCATAATAGACATCTATAAGCCTCATCAAAAGAGTGTTTGTAGATAGGAACTAATAATTAAACACAACTTAAAAGTCATCAATACAAATAAATAAAAAAAAGGTAAGTAAAATAAAAAATAGTTTCATATTGATGAGAAATAATTAATTAGTTCGCTTTTACGCAGTCGAGTTTTTTGATTTTTTAAATTTAATATATTATTCAAGGCTTCTATTTTTACTGCATTTAAAAAAAATATATATATTTTTTCTATACTTTTGTGAATTTTAATGGAAGCCTGGTTTAAAAAAATTACATTTATATTTATTTCTGTCTAAATTAATCTTCTCTAATTCATTAGTTCGACTTTATAAATATAGGTTTCCTTTCTTTCTTTTAATAGGGTGGTATTCCCAGTAATCCCACTTACCCTTACGCTGGTAATAAAACTGGAAAGATGTCTGACAAAGGAGAACAGTTTGAGACTGGATACTACTTAATGCCTTTACCTACTCATCCTGATGGTAAGGTATAAGGTGTTTCATAAAGAACTCCCTAACTTTAAAATTCAATAATTTATAATAAACATAAGAAGAAAGAAAAACCACGCGTCAAGCATTTATCTTTCCAACACATTCAGATTACTGTAACGAAATACCGTTTAACCCTCTCGCTGCGTAACCCGAGATATCCTCGGGCATGTATTTTTCCGTCTAATTAATACTATTTGGTTATTCTCACCAGTTATTGTTTTAGCGAAAACTTTGATTTAATCAGGACATTTTCCTCGAATACGATAGTCAAAAATTTCTGCTTTAAAGAACCGGTGATAAAAGATTAAAAATTCTGTAAAAGACGCTCCTCGTGAAGAATTATTTACGCAACGAGATGGTTAACCCTCTCGCTGCGCAACCCAAGAGTTTCTCGGGCAACGTAAAAGTAGCAAAATTTGCGCAACCCGAGAATTCATCAGGGATGCATTTTTTCCGTCTAATTAACCCTCCTTGATCATTCCCAACAGTTACTTTTTATTGTAAATTTTGTCTTATCTAATCGGAGCATTTTCCCGATTAAATCAGCCGAAAATTTTTGTTTTGAAAAACTGGTGTGAAAAGAATAAAAATTCTTAAAAGACGCTCGTCGCGAAGGAATTAAATGCGCAATTTTTGAAGCTATTTTGATAAAACAATTACGCAGCGAGAGGGTTAATAAGGTGAAAGATGATGTCTAAATAAATAATTTGGAAAACGCATACACATTTGAAAACTCAATTTCAGCAATTGCCATCTACGGTCGGAAAATATCCGAAATCTTTTGTGCAGCTTTGCATTAATCTAGATTTGTAAGTATACACCACAGCATGTTAAAATTTGGTTCAGTTATTCTTTTCAAATTACTCGCTTCTAGATTAATATTTTCAATATACAACCTCAATAGGCAATAGTATGTTATCTATTGCCGACCTTTAATTTCTCAACCGTGGATCGTAGACATATAGTTCCAATTACAAAAACGTTTCAAATGAGGTAAATATTCATGTTGTGGCATTAGTTAAAGTCAAAAATCAATTTGATAAAAATTATGAAAACTAACTTTTTATACGGTCCCTCAGTCCCTATAGTTATATTTAGTAAAATTTTATACATATCATAAAAGATATAACACAAAAAGTTTGACACCTGTACTACAAAAATTGACACAGTTATTAAATTTCAAAGTTTGCGATTTTTGCACATGATTTTGTCTTTAATTAAGGGATCAGTTAAAAGATGAATTAAAGTAATTCGAGATCAAACTCAGGGTGCAATCTCCTTTTTTCGGTGAAGCCACTTCTAGCCGGTATCGTCGGTACTTTTGAACGTTGTTCGACCTATAAATATTAGCTCAAATTTTTGAATCAAATAACCCTATTTGGTGATTCTCCGATTTGTTGATACCGGCTAAAGGTACTTTCGCCGTAAAAAGGACATTGCACTCTGATTTTGATCTCGAATTACTTTAATTCATCTTTTAACTGATCCCTTAATGAAAGACAAAATCATGTGCAAAAATCTCAAACTTTGTAATTTAATAACTAGGTCAATTTTTGTAGTACAGATATCAAACTTTTTGTGTTATATCTGTTATGATATGAGTAAACTTTTACTAAATATAACTATAGGGACTGGGGGACCGTATAAAAAGTTAGTTTTCGTAATTTTTATAAAATTGATTTTTGACTTTAAATAATGCCACAGCATGAATATTTAGCTCATTTGAAACGTTTTTGTAACTGGAACTATATGTCTACGACCAACGGTTGAGAAATTAAAGGTCGGTCATATTGCACCCTGTATATTCGTATATATATGTTTTTGCTTAGGATAGATGAGGTCAGTATCTAATGTTGTTAGTTTTCACTTTTTAGATTTTGCTTGCAGTTTATTTAATGAGGCTACTTTCACTTCCGGAACTGGTTACTAAAAGAATGTAACTTAATAAAAGAAATCTACAACCAAAATCGAAAAAGTTGAAACTAACCCGATTAGATATCAACCTCAATCATTCTGGGTGAAAACAAAACAAAACAAAAACGCCCTCATAGGTTTGAGATTAGCTTGCGAGTGTGTTCGAATGACTAGCTATCAAATTAGATTTATTTTTTACACCGTTACATTTAAATCACAAATACAGGTCGTTTTTACATTTAAATCACAAATACAGCTTCACAATGTATTGGCGTTTTTGTTACAAATATTAAAATCACATTCTTGACTTTCTGTAACGTCATGGCAGTGCCACAGTTGTAATTGTGACATTCTTGCTATAAAATAAAGTCACAAAATCACCCCTGCTGTTTTGTTTGCTATACAAGTACAGTCGGATCTTGTTATCCCGACACCCGATTTTCACGTCACTCCGCTTATTACGTCAGTTTTTCAAAGTCCCGATTTTCTGTATACGATTTTAATGTGAATAAACTCCGGATTTTACGTCGTTGAATAAATTTCAACTCCGGATATCCCGACGGTTTGGGAAAATTATCTATTTTTCATAATCCATCTTATAAGCACGGAAATTAAGTGGTAAGAAAGGTCTTTGCCAAACTTTTCACAAAAGTGTCTAAAATAGTCATTGAGATAAATGAGAAATTTTACTTCAATCCTTTATCTGAATAAATAAACCCACACGCTATGAATGACCCACTCCAGACAGACATTTCTGTCTACTCGCGGTCTTTTTGTTCTGGTCAGGCGGCGCTTTCTTGTGGTTACATGCCGTTTTTAATCCGACTAAAACCGAAGCATTGCATGGATTTGAAACGATCACAAATTATCTAACATCCATTTTAGAAACAACGAATATTGATTACAATTCACTGTATAATATTGAAAAAATAATTGTAGAAAGCACATCTAGGGATAAGCAAACCTTAATTCATCAATATTTCATGTTTAAAAAAGTCATCATAAATCAGATTTTTATTATTTTCAATTTTGTTTTTGTGTTTATTTGTTTAATAATAATGTTTTATTGCTTAAAACAACAAGAACCGTTATGAATTTAAAATTATCTTAAATAAATTAAAAATACAGTTTATTATAAACATATTTTTCTCCAACTCCGGTTACCGCGACACTCCGCTTATGACGACACTTTTTTTTTGGTCGTTAGAGTGTCGGGATAACGAGGTTCGACTGCATTGTAAATTATTTTCTGTAATAGACGCGGTAAAGCTGTTGCTTCAGTTGTATGGCACATGTTGTTAAGTATGCAATTCTCCCTATAGGTGTTGAAACTGTTTTATAGGAATTTTCAGTATGGATGTGTACATTTATTTATATTTATCTCTTCCTATTAGGTTTAGAATCAGGAGCAGCAGTACCAGGAGCACCAATATTACCACACGGGGCTCATTCGCGAATGCCTCCACCTGGTTTCATATATCACCCTTTCGGTAGGCATAAATGTTATAAATTAATTTGAACAAATAGAGTTATAAGTAGTGTAAGGTTATATCTCCATGATATCTACATTATAAAGCAAAAAATCCCTGCCGGCCCGGCCTACAGGCGGAGGTAGTTTTCGAAGTTAAGTATACTAATTTCACCAACAAAAACTAAATCATGATTAGAGATTTATCCACTTTAACAATTTTATCTGGCCGCTATTGACGAGTTTTTATTTCATTTTTATATAATAGCTGGTTTTATAAGAATCATGTTAAGGAGTGTATTAAAAAAAAATACTTTTCCATGCTCAACAACTCGAAATTTTCTGGCACATTTTCGGATTCATTAAAAAAAAAAAAAAAAAAAAAAAAAAAAAAAAAAAAAAAATGAAATTTGCTGACGTGATTTTCGAAGAGATTTAGAAGCGAAATGCGTTTTTAATTTTTGTTCAATTAATTAAAACTTGATTTATGAACAATTATTTTCTCAGTAGGACAATATTTTTCGTTTCTAATACAATCGCTTCGGGAAATTCTGTTGAAAATGCCCACTTTGACATCATTTTTTGAAATATATTCTGCCTCTATCAAAAAATCGATCATTACTGTACATTATATAGTTTCTGAATAAGAGAATCTAGCAATTGGATGCGTTTGAGAGCAAAAATGAATTTAAAAATGAGTAAGAAAATAGACAGTTTGGATTTGAATGCACCCTTAATAAGATGATTTTTTTTCTTCAACCGCTATGTATTTTTAATTTGTTTTTGTTGTAAGAATTGGTCCTATCAAAAACTTGTCTATATAAATGTTGAAGACAATATTAAGAAGATATATGATAAATTCATGAGGATTTTATATCTTGTGAATTGACGAAGTTATGGATTTTTTAATTCTTCAATCCCACCTTTTTGTTTTCGTGTTTAATTTTTTTTTTTTGGTACGAATTGGTCCTATCAAAAACCTGTGAATATAAAAGTTGTAGATAATATTAAGGAGATTTATAATAAAATTAATTGGATTTGATATCTTGAGAATTGACGAATTTTAAGAATTGAATCTTTGACGAACTTAGGAATTTTTTTCTCCCCAAAAACCTATTTTTTTGCGCCCCTTGAGCCCATTTTTAATTTAATTTAATTTTTTTTCTTTAACCGCTATGTATTTTTAATTTGTGTTTGCTTTAAGAATTGGCCCTATCAAAAACTTGTCTATATAAATGTTGAGGACAATATTAAGAAGATATATGATAAATTCATGGAGATTTTATATCTTGTGAATTGACGGAGTTATGAAAATTTTTCTTCTTCAACCCCCCTTTTTTGTTTTCGTGTTTTTTTTTTTGGTACGAATTGATCCTATCAAAAACTTGTGAATATAAAAGTTGTAGATAATATTAAGGAGATGTATAATAAAATTATTAGATTTGATATCTTGAGAATTGACGAAGTAAGGAATTTTTTCCTCCCAAAACCCTATTTTTGCGCCCCTTGAGCCTATTTTAAATTTTATCAAAAATCTGTGATGCATGAATTTTTGGCGCTATTTTTAGAAGTAATAAAAACTTTAAACTGATTTGATATGTACAAAAATTAAGAAGTTATGGGGTTTTTTCGGTTTTCCCAAAACCCCTCATTTCCATCCCCTTTGTCCGCTTTTGCCCATTAACGAACTTGACCGAGATTTTATGTCCCTTGATTTTATGTATCAGTTTGGAAGAGATTTGTGCAGAATTGCGGAAGTTATCGTGTCCAGAAGAAAGTAATAACACAATTGCTTCGGGAAATTCCGTTCAAAATGCCCACTTTGACATAATTTTTTGAAATATATTCTGCCTCTATCAAAAAATTGATCATTGCGGTACATTATATAGTTTCTGAATAAGCGAATCTACCAATTAAATGCGTTTTAGAGCAAAAATGAATTTAAAAATGAGTCAGAAAATAAGCAGTTTGGATTTGAGTGCATCCTTAATGCAATTTTTCCAACACAATCCGCTTCGGTAAATTCGGTTCAAAATGCCCACTTTAACAGCATTTTTAAAAAATATATTCTGCCTCTATCTAAAAATCGACCATTACGGTACATTATATAGTTTCTGAGTAAGAAAACGTATTAATTGGAAGCCTTTGAGAGCAAAAATGAATTGTAAAATGAGTCAGAAAATTCGCAGTTTGGATTTGAATACACCCTTACTTAAATGATTTTTTTCTTCAACGGCTATGTATTTTTAATTTGTTTTTGCTGTAAGAATTGATCCTATCCAAAACTTCACTATATAGATGTTGTAGACAATATTAAGAAGATATATGATAAATTCATGGGGATTTTATATCTTTTGAATTGACGGAGTTATTGATTCTTTACTTCTTCAAACCCCCTTTTTGTTTTCGTTTTTAAATTATTTTTGCGGTACGAATTGGTCCTATCAAAAACTTGTGAATATAAAAGTTGTAGATAATATTAAGGAGATTTATAATAAAATTAATTGGAATTGATATCTTGAGAATTGACGAAGTTATGAATTTTTTTCTCCCAAAAATCCTATTTTTTGCACCCCTTGAGCTCATTTTTAACTTTATCAAAAATCTGTGATACATAAAATTTTGGCCCTATTTTTAGAAGTAATAAAAACTTTAAGCTGATTTGATATGTACAAAAATTAAGAAGTTATGGGGGTTTTCGGTTTTCACAAAACCCCTCCCTATTTCCATCCCCTTGGTCCGATTTCGACCATTAACGAACTTGACCGAGATTTTATGCCCTTTGATTTTATGTATCAGCTTGGAAGAGATTGGTGCAGAATTACGAAAGTTATTGTGTCCAGAAGAAAGTGATATATATATATATATATATATATATAAAGTTTTTTACTGAGGGTGGTTTTGGGTTCTAGGAGTCATGATCGGTGTAGATCTGCAAAATGTTTTCAGAAATTCCAACATAGGAACGATCCCAATAAGTAGTATTTCATACGAAATCTACCTAAAAAGGGGGATGGTATAGGAAAAAAGGGACAAATGGGGAAAAAAGGAACAAAATGGGGAAAAAAGGAATAAAATGGAGAAAAAAGGGACAAAATGGGGAAAAAAGGACGGTAAGGATAGAACAGCAACGAAACTTACCACCTATTTTAGGCAGATCATGTTAAGACTAAGTGGTAGCGAAAATTTTCATTGATTTTTAGAAACAGTTATTTACATTGGATTAAATTAAAAAAAAAATAATTAATTTACCTCGAAAATTGCAGGATTAAACCTTGCGGACGGTAAGACTACTAATAAAGCCACGGTGCTTGAAATTGATATTTAAATGCTTATTTATATTCTGCAGTAAATTTCCTGTCAAAGAATTTTAGATATTCTTTCTCTAGCATATTCTGCATGAGCAAAAACTTGAAAAAAAATTCCGTCGCTGCTTTTGTGATTTTTTGTATCATTTTAGAAGAGGGATGGTAAAAAATCTAAAACCCAGGGACAGAGTTCAAAAAATAATATCAACCCTAAAAATGTGTGCAGGTATTTTTAGCTACATATTTATCTAAAACAATAGTTCCAGTTTCAGAAAAAAATTACATCGAATTATTTTTTTTTTTAAACAATTTTATCCAGACAGCTCCAGACTTCAAAATCAGCATCAGGGACACGGAACGGTAGATGAGTTTTCCATGTGTTTGGACCCCCAACATCGTCCAAAACTTATTTATCTCGTTAATATTGTTGTGCAATCATGTATCGGGATGTTCCCAAGGATATGAAATTAAAAAAAAACACAAAAAAGTGTATTAAATAAAAAATTATTATTCAGGGACATGAAAGTTAAAAGATTGTGAGAATGCCCCATATATATATATATAAAGTTTTTTACTGAGGGTGGTTTTGGGTTTTAGGGGTCATGATCGGTGTAGATCTGCAAAAATTTTTCAGAAATTCCAACATAGGGGAGAATGTAATAGGTAGTATCTCGTAGGAAATCTACCTAAAACATGTCCGTGAGTAACGCTGATCATATTGGCAGTCTGACAGAGACTGCTCAGATGAGGATGCCAAGTCTGTAGAACATAGATGTCCCTCCCGGTTTGTCATATTGATGGTGGTAACATCTGAGCAGTAAATTTCACTTTCTCCGCAATTTATTTTAACTTCTAAAGATCGCATAATGCCAATTTTTACACCCTCTAATAGAAAAAAAACTTCTTTCAAATGCAATTTGTTTGAAAACTGTATCTTAATTTACTGATTTTTTATAGGTTTTAAAATAATTTTTAAGCATGATTAAAAAGAAATATGAATATATCTATCTCTATTGCGTGCAACGTTATTACAAAAGATGAAATTGTTTGTACGCAAAACGATATACATAATTCAGTATTTGTTTCCGGCTAATATTCCATAACGCAATTAAAACTTCATCAGTAAATAAATAAATTTATAAAATAATTTAAATAAAGCACAAATGTAACCGGAATGTAGTTGAACTACGCGCTTAAACCACAGAAAAAATCATCTATATTGTGTAACCCGGGAAGCTCGGATAGGGATGCGCTATTTTTTTTTTTATTACTGTATTTTTCACTTAACAGCTATTTTATCACGATTTGATTGATTAGTGAGGAATTTGTTGTTGCCTTTTTTTTAAAAAAAAATTATGGCCATTTTTTTTTTCCCATTCTGACCCGAAAATCAGAGTTCTAACTTTTTACGACTGCTCTTTCATCTTCACCTAACACTTCATTTATAATAGCTGTTTCATAATAATAGAAGCTATCAGTCCATCAGAAGAAAATAACTCGGTTAAAGCGGAAACTCGGTTAAGCGGGAATCGGATAATTGGGACTTTACTGTAATTAAAAAAAAGAAAGAAAAATAATAATTTTGAAATACCGTTCTGGTTCTTAGATTTTACCATTTCGATACCTGGATAAAACCAACTCTTACAGAAAAATGAAATTAAAAACTCGTCAAAAGTGGCCAGATAAAATTGTTACACTGGGCTTATCTCTAACTTTGGTTTAGTTTTTGTTGGTGAAATAAGTACTTAACTTCGAAATCTACCTTTTCCTGTAGGCCGAGCCGACAGAGATTTTTCAAAATGTATATAACTAAGCGCATATAATTTTGACAACTTTTAATGATAGTTTTTCATATATTTGCAGGTTACGAAGAATGTTCATATTACGTCCCTTATATACCAGGTCAGACTTACTGAAGTTAAAGCAGAAAATGACAAGAATTTGAAAGACATTTCTTAAGGGGGATTTTCTTTACAAGGAATATATTTATAGAATATTTGTGTGACTGAAGGTTATGTGTTTGTGGGTATTATCTGTATGTTTTGCAGATTAAATTCTTCTTGTTAAGAAGAGTAATAGGCAAAGTATATTTTTGTTAACCGAAAAAGACAGTTTCGTAGTCTTTTTTTTTTTTTTTTTTACTATTATTTCATCAAGACATTGCACATGCACAGTGTGAAATTTTAACACTATAGCGGAACTTAATTATTATGGGTGGATTGAACGCGTTTTTATTTTTGTCTTTTTTTAATTTTAAAATTATTGTATATAAAGAGCGGCCATAATTAAAGTATAAGCATTCGACGAGCTTTACAAGTTAAAGTATTTGGAGTACTTTTAAGGGGACAAGGGACCCTCAAATTCATTTTTTAATTTTTTTTAAATTTCACTTTAAAAACTATTGAAGGGCATACTATATGCATTATGGCATATATTTATCGCGCATGAAATAAAAAAAAGTTGGCAGAAAAATAAGGAGCTTTCTTGAATATTTTAAACGTTAGGAAAAAGTTTTCAAAAGGCCGCACTCCATATCAATCGATCGCTTCAGATCACTTTACTAAAGTTATACGCTGTAACTGGCTAAACGTTTGATGCAAATGGTCAAGCTGATAGTTTACTATCGAAATTAATCAAAAGCTCAGTAAATTATAACTTTTGAAGAAAGAATCGAGTTACGCTAGACTGCTAAAATTTCACTGTGTGCATTGGTTTGAAAAAGTTTCGAGGCCTACATGTTAAAAGAGATATTATAGATAGTAGATTAATGGTACATGAAGTTTTGAAAGATGTAGATTTGCACAGTAGTGAATAATAAAAAAAATCTTCGTTAAGTAAGAACACTGATCGCAGTTGAAATTTTACATGATTTTTTAAGGCGTTTCAAAGTAAAATTATTAATTTTTCTAAAAGTACAATAATATTCCAAGCGATATATTTTTTAGTATTATTGTACACATTTATTTTGTTCATGCAAAATATTAGCAATATTTAACGTGCAGTAAGTTCGACAGTGTGCGACAATAAAAACATGTTTAGTATTTTATTTAATCAAAAAATATCTTTTATGAAATTTATTTCTTCGTTAATCTATCAACAAATCATTATTTGCTCGGTATTTGGTCTTTAGAATATCACCGTAGAATGTTGGGATATTTAAAGTTTGGAAATATATTCCCTTTTGCTTTTTTGTAAATGCAAGGTTACTGTTCATTAGTGTACAATAACGATTAATGTGCAAAAATTATCAAGAATTTCACAGAATTTCATCACATTTGGAAAACCAGTTCATGATATTTAGAAATTTCAACAAATAATTCAAACTGTGATAATAAATAAAAAAACATATGTGGAAAACTAAATCACTAAAAATCAAAGTTTGAACAAACAATATGTGCAAATCAAGCACTGTGAAAATGAACAAACGTATACGTTTCGTGAGTACTGGGATTCACACCATCAGTGTATAAAATAAAATCAACATCCCCCCTCCCCCACCAAAAAGAAAAAAAATAATAATAATAAATAAAAAACATGAAAGACGAAAACCCAAATGGTCAGTAAACAATGCACCGAAAGACAATCGTGTTCCAGCAACCAGGGGGAAATGTTGATTTCATTTTATATGATGATGCGAGTCCTAGTACTCATGAAACGTATACGTCTGTTCATTTTCACAGTGCCTGATTTGTATATATATTGTGTGCTCAAACGCGTGTTTTTTAGTGATTTAATTCAAACTATGCTTCATGCTATCATTTCTTCATTGTCTTTTATATTTAACCGTTTATTTACCATTAATCATTTATCTATATTGTCTCTTTCTGGTTCATATATATATTTTTTCTTTTGTAATGTTTCTGTCCGTGGAACTATGGTTATTTGAGCATTGACAGACATATACCCCGCTTCTTTTGTTTGAAAAATCAGTATTTTTTATGATTCAGATTTAAATCTCTCCTTAGCATTCTATAGCAACTAAAAGCATCCAAAGTTGTAAAGTCATAAGAAATAGTCTCTACTTCGTTTCTACATTTTATTTACTAATTTATGTATTTACAAATCCAATTTTCGATTATTAGTTTTAAGTATCAGTGTTTAAAAGAATGTAAGTGAATTTTGATTTATTTCCGGATTTATTTTTTGTCGGATTAATATTTCGTTTGTGACAAAAATTTCATATGATATTTGTTTTTTAAGTATAGAATTGCGAATAAGTTTTCTGCTGGTTTCATTTAACTATGAAACGCTTAAAAAAACCCAAAAAACAAACAAACAAACAAAAAAAAACATTTGATTTGATTTAATTTTTGTAATTGTTTAAAGCAAGTAAATATATGGTATCGCAAAAAAGAAATATTGGACATTTTTGCTGTACTATGGTAAAAAATTTGTAGATATTCGTTTACAATTTCAAATTTTAACTCTACATTTTAAAATAAACTTATTTTGGTATAGAATTCTAAAAAGTATTTTTAGTTACAAAACTTAATTAGTAGTCCCCTTTTCTTATTTAATTAAGATATTATAGTTAATATATAAATATAAAGATGTTTAAAATTTGTATGTTCAGAATATAAATCAGTAAACATCAAACAAAAATGAAAAAAAAAAAAAATTATCCAATATATAGCAGATTAACACTTTGCAATAATATATTAATGTTAAATGTTATAAGGTGTAAATTAAAACTTTAAAAACGGTAAAAATAGGTCAATTTGACGGTTTATATGTTTCTTCTCTTAACCGAGTCATTTTCAAAACAAATAAATAAATATATGTAAAAATATTTTTAAATTGCACGGTATATGAAATGCTATCATTCAATTTTCCACGTACTCGTTCATATTATGCCATAGATGGCAATATCTCTTAATTATTCCGGAGTCTGATCCAAGACAAACGTGTTTCCATCCGGAAATTTTATTTAATAAACGATTTTAAAATGAAATCCAATAAGTACCATGCTGAAAGAAGATACATTTTCTTATAAACACTTTCCGGTTTTAAACTTGTTTGTCTTGGATCTGACTCCGGAATAATTAAGAGATGTTGGCATCTATGTATTATACACGTTATTTATTTATTTATTTTTTACTTGGATGTTTATTTTGTTTTCGTAACCATTGAGTAGCTCGAGCCATAATTTTGGTAAGTTAAATGATGCTGCATAAAAATAACGTGCATAATATGAAAGCATACGTGGAAAATTGAATGAAGGCGTTTAACAGACCGTGCAATTTTAGAATGTTTTTATTTATTTGTTTTGAAAATGACTGGGGGTGAGTCGAAACATGTAAACAGTCAAATAAACATATTTTTACTGTTTTTAAAGTTTTAATTTACATCTTTTGGCAATTAAAATTAGTACCTTTTTATCTAAGTTTAAAACTTTGGTTGTTATTAGAAGCTAGATATTTTAAATCTGAATCAACATTGTAGTATGTGTATTTTACTTTGTTGTTATTTATTTTTTCATCTACACGCGGCCTTTTATGTAACATTAAAAATAAAATTACTTTAATAAAATTAAAATTCAACTGATATTTTATTAAAAAATTATATTTCATGAAATTTAAAAGTCGATTTTTTTTTTCAAATAAAGTTGTTTTATGGTATAAAAAATTATGTTGTTATAAAAAATATTATTGAAGTATTAAAATCAGTAAAAATCTTGTTTAAAATGTATTACATCAAGTATGCTATAAAATTTACAGATTTATAAATAAGGTATAAAATAATTATGATACTAAGTTTTTAATCAGCTAATGATTATCAATCAAGGTTTAAACAATATTTTATAATGTTAAAAAAAGAAATTATTTAATTTGCAGAAAAAAGGCTTATTAAAAAGCATGGAATAAAATGAGATTAAAAAAACAAAACAAAATCAAAGTTATTTAAACAGGATTTAGTTTTAACTGTAAATAAAAAGAGAAATATTTTTAATTTCTAAGTGATAAAGGAAGATCAACAAAGGAAATGAAAAGTCTAATTATCAGGAAGGTTAGTAAAGGTCGAGAAATTTACTAATAGTGTAAATATGTATCGCCTTGCACGTGTAAATATGTGACATTTGTAAATGCCAATGTCGTTTTATGTTTGGTTTGTTTTTCATGAAAACTTTTTTTGTATATTTTGCTGACTTATCATCCAATTCGTGCACGAGAAAAGGAATTACAAAGGATTTGGACACAATGAAAAATGTTTTCAAGCAATCAGTGAAATAATAATAATTACCAGAGATAAGAAATAGGATTTGTTTGTTCTTAAAAGTAACGTACACTGTAAAAAAATCCTTACTCCCTTTCGAGTTACCCAGGATTCCGAAAAGACAATATATTTTCCGGATTTAAAGTATCATGTATAAAAAAAAAAAAAAAAATTCTCTTCCTCAATCTGAAATAATAGGTTTTTCGGGTGCTTTCAATTCTCAAATAAATATTTTTATATTTAATAAACATGTTTAAAAACAAATATGATCAATAAAAAGCGTCAACTTTAACATTAACATTGAAATTAATATTGTTTTATTACTCTTATAATTTCAGTTATGCACCTGAAATGGTTTAGTTGTGAATTGATAGCATTCTAAAAACCGATATTCTGGTTTGAGAAAACAGATTAATATACTAAAAAACCACCTGGAAATAATTCTGAAAATCAGTGGCGGCAAAAAAAAAAACTTTATTATTATAATTAAGCAATTGTAATAATAAAGTTTCTTTCACTCATTTTTACAGTGTGGAATAACATTTCTCATCAAGTTAACACAATATATTGAATAGAATATAAAGAAAATAATCATTGATAAGGAAAAAATTCATTGTTCTTGAAAATATTCAACAAGTTTCGATTTAAAGCAAGACTGCTTGAAAATGTTCAATACGTTTGATTTAAATCAAGACTGCATGAAAATGTTTTTGAAAAATTCATGTGAAATTACTCAAATTCTACGCATTGGTATCAAGCAAATTAATGTTTATATGACGCAAAATTCACCAAAAATATTTAGTACTACCTTTTTTTTTTTTTTAATAATAAATGGTATTTTAGTATTTTTATGTATTTATTTATTTATACTTTGCTTAACTAACTTAAATTTTCACTACTAACTAAAAAAATGTTGATTATTTTATTCTGATAGACGAATATTGATTTCAACCAAGATTTAGATAGTTCAAAAATACGTTTTTATACAGAAAACGACAAAACAACAACAGAAACAAGCACAGTTCTAACACAATCACATCTTAATAAGGGTACAACTACCTGACAAAATCCCAAAATGTTTAGGAAATATTTCTATACTGTCATTTTTAATAAATAGTTAAAAAACGTTTCAGGTCAAATAGATTCGAACAAAACAGAAGTTTTAATGCAACTCCTTTAAAATATTCATTAAATGTAATGCATACTTTATATTGTAGACCGGGAGGTGGACCATCACCTCATCAAGTTGATGGCTGAGATTCCAGAATTAGACAGAACTCGATTGGCATATTAAAATGCAACTGGTCTGACTGGTATGACTTGGCAGACCAATTGCATTTTAATTTGCGAATCGAGTTTTAACTAATCCTGAAATTTCAGCCGTACACTCGATGAGTGAGGTGATGCTTTGTCCAGCTGCTTCGCGGTCTATTGGTTCGATTTTAAATTTCAAATATATTACAGGGTGAATAAGCACATTAGAATTTCAAAAATGAATAGCACTATTTCAGAATTGTAATCTTCGTCTTATTTAATCGCTGTAAATTATTCCACAGCCTGCAAAGGTTATTGTTCGGAATTAGTGGTATTATACTCTTTAGAAATCCAAGGTGTTTACACATCCTGATATTAATTATTATTGTTAGTATTATGCACTTATAGTATAAATATTTATAAAAGTTTCCACATATACAAAAATTTCTAGCGACTTTGAAATAGTAAAATTTGAAAGATTTATTCAATACTGTAACAATTATAAGCATAGATAAAATGCTGATTCATATCAGTATGATGAAACATTTTAAGACATTGAAACATTTAAAACAGCGCTTGCACCCTTATAATATATCTTCTATGGATTTTTGAAGTATTTCAAATTATTTGAAACGGTACAATAAATTTCTCCAGTTTTAAAAATTATTTTTTGCTCAAGTTTTCAAAAATTTTCATCTTACTTGAATTGTTAAATATATTTTCTTTTTTATTTTGTATAAAACTTCAAAACAATTGATTGTTATAATATTATAATCAAGAATTTAGTGATTAAAATATTTTATTTAGATATATTTTTTACAATTTTTTTTCGAAAATTTTTCGATTTTTATATATTTACCAATTATTTCAAAAGAGTGTTTATTTATATAAAGCTACATGACATCTATCATTTAGAGATAAGCCTAAGCTTATTATTCAGATACTTTGTTATGGTGCATTAAGTACTATGTGTGTTTTTGTAAAGTTTATTTTATGTTTATTGTGTATTTTTTCAAGTAAATAAAGTATTTATGCTTGGGAGTTGGTTTTGTTTCTATAATAAACAAGTATATATATATTGCTGGACAGATAATTACACCTGTTTATTTTCTATCAAATTTATATCCAAAATTGTTAATTGGTCCAAATCATCCAAGCAACCTCATAGCAAATTGGTATATAATTTTATATACCTTAGATAAATTCAAATAATATAAGTGATCGTATTTACCTAAATTCTAGTAGAAGAGCAACGCGAAGCATTAATAAAATTAAATTATAATTCGCGTCAAAATGTAATTATTAAATTTGAATAATTACGAATAAAATTAAGAGTTTGCGTTGTGAATTATTTAGACGAACTCTTCCACTTATGAATTAAACTAAAATTAAAACTATAAAAATAAATTGACACACTTTAAATATGATTAATTAAATAATTACAGAAACTTTTTAAAACTTGATTAAATATTTTATTTACATTGAACACAACTATATACAGAAAAACATAATATTAATTCAAAAAATAGAAAGCAATACTTTTGTTTGCTTCTCATTATTTTATGTATATTTAAACTTTGAAAAAAAAGAAAATATTTTCATGTACTCTAATTATTATAATTGTTTCTTTTTGCTAAAAGAATAATTCTCTTTCATTTTTAAATTACCTTAATCTTATTTAATTATTGGTTTTGTCGGATCTCAGATTACTCTCTACCATAAAATATCAGAAAAGTATTTTTGTGATTTTTCATATGATCTTAAGTGGTAAAGGAAAAAGTTTAAAGTCGTACCTTTTTTTTAATATACGGGATGGTGGCCTTTATTCATCAAATTCCGAGTTGTTGCGTTGCTTAGGATCATGGCCATGTGTCATCAGGAACGCATCCTCAATTTGGCTTGATTAGGATCACTCCGATATGTACATCAGGAAGACATCCTCAATTTGGCTTGATTAGGCTCACTCCGATAGGTACATCAGGAAGACATCCTCAATTTGGCTTGATTAGGCTCACTCCGATAGGTACCTCAGGAAGACATCCTCAATTAGGCTTGATTAGGCTCGATTAGGCTCGCTCCGACATTTTCAGTTCTCCGATAATTTTCAGTTGAGTGTGATTTTCTTTGACAAATGTCACATTTATTTTTGTAATTTTTATCACCCTTAATTTTTTTCTGAGACCCTTGTAAATTCGTAATTTCCGCCTCTGTATGACCTGTTGCATATTTCGGAGCGTACAGCTGATCCATATGTCGTTTGATCGGCTCTATTGATTTATCTGGAACATATTGTAATAAATAATTAAAGTTTCTAAACTTTTTAGTAACTTCGTAGGGTCCTTGAAATTTTGGCTCTAATGCGCCTGGTTTTCCAATACATTTTAAATATACTGTTTGACCCAAATTTAAATCCTTTACTTTTTCGTATGCCTCTTCATCTATATATTCTTGCATTATTTTCTCCTGGTTTGCAAGGGATTGAATTTTGATTTCCTTCATATGCTGTATTCTGCTTTTAACATAAGAGTGGGTATATATTTCCTCAGAAGGAATATGGGCTGTGAAGGGATTTTTTATTTCCCTTGCGAAAAATAGCAGTGAGGGACTATATCCCGTAGCGCGGTGTTTCGAGGAATTATACGCTAGTTTAAAAAAATCCAGTCTTATGTCCCATTCCGTAGTGCGTTTCGACATAGCTACAATTGATGTTTTTAATATTTTATTGGTAACTTCACAAAGTCCATTTCCTTGCGCACGGTATACACTCACAAATTTCCTTTGTATGTTTAAAGATTCCAAATATTCTTTCATAATTTCGCTACGTAAATATTTTGCATTATCAAAGATAATTTCTTTACACATCCCATAATTTGCAAAATATTTATTTAGTACATTTAATATAGTCTGTGACTCTACGTTTCGTAGGGGAACAGCTTCCAGGAATCTCGATGTCGAATCAATTATAATTAAAATGTATCTGTTTTTCCTTAACGTGAGGTTTAAAGGTCCAATGACGTCAGCATGCAGGACTGTACCGACTTCGTGATCTTTCACCATTTTTTTAACAGGGACTTTTATTGTCGTGTGTTGTTTAGATGTGAGGCACTGCACACAATTTGCACAATACTGTTTAATGTCTTTGTACATTCCGTGCCAAAAGAGCCTTGTTTTCACATTATCATAAGTTTTTTGAAATCCGAAATGCGCTTTATGAGCTTCTTCTATGGCTGCAATTTTTAATGAATCCGGGGTAATTAAAAGCTCCTTTTTATCTGAACCAGGTTTCAAAATTAATAATTTATTTTGATTTAAAGCAAATCTCTTCGTGCTTCTATTATTTTTGTCTTTTTCGATTTTATTTATTATAATTTTTAATTTTTCGTCTGCATATTGCTCCGATTTAATATTTTCGTCTGTAAGTGCTATGTTACTTGCAAACAAATTATTTTGGAGTTCTCTGTCTGTTGTAAGATTATCTAAATTCCTGCTCAAATAGTCTGCTGGATTGTTAATTCCTTCGACGAATTCGAAGTCGAAATTAAAGTCTTGTAAATCTGCTACCCATCTGTTTATAATTTCCGATTTATCTTGTAAATGTAAATGCTGAGTTAGTGCTTTCGAATCAGTTAACACAGTAAATCTTCTACCTGAAAGCATATATTTAAAATGCATAATTGCTTCATGCACTGCTAATAACTCAAATTTAATACTCGGATAATTTTTTTCCGGTTCTCTAAGTTTTCTCCCGAAAAATTCAACAGGTAGCAAATGACCATCCTTTTCTTGAGCTAGAACACCTGAAATTGCAACTTTGCTCCCATCCGTGAATAAGAAAAATTCCTTGTTAAAATCGGGGGGTCTGAGTGTTGGTTTTTGTACAATTTCTTCCTGAATTATCAGGAAAGCTTTTTCTGCTTCTGGACTCCACTTGAATTTAACTTTATCTTTAGTCAGCTCTATTAAAGGGTTAACTTTGTCTGAATAGTTGGGTATTAGCGTCCGAAAATAATTCGCTAAGCCCAATAAAGATCTGACCCCCTTTTTCGATTTTGGTCTGACTAAATTTTTTACTTTTTCAATATTCTTTTGAGATGGAGAATATCCCATTTGATTCACCCTAAATCCTAGGAATTCTATTTCTGCTTTGCAAATTTGCATTTTTGAAGGTTCGATTGTCATGTTGTGATTTATTAATACCTGTAGAACTTCTTCTAAGGTTTTCGTCATCTCTGCTATTGTGTTTGCAGATATCAACACATCATCAATGTAGTATGATACTTTGCTTTTGTCGAAATGTCCCAGAATTTTATCGATTACTTCTGCAAAAATTGCGCTAGAATTTCGTGTGCCAAAAGCTAAACGAAGTGGCATATGTTTTCCAAATTCCGTAATAAACGTTAATTTTTTGCAATCTTCTGGTCTTAAATTTATTTGGAAAAAGGCACTATGTAAGTCTAGCACCGTATAGTATTTTTTACCGCTTATTTTTTGTAATAAGTCTTTTACGTCCGGCATCGGATAAGTATAAGGTTGTAAAATTTGGTTTAATAGTCTTAGGTCCGTTGCCATTCTAAATTTGGGTTCTGCATTCGGGTTATTACTCGGATTTTTCTTTCTAACGAAAATAACTGGAAAAGCATACTCGGAGTCAGTCTTCTCTATAATTTTAGCCTGTAACAATTGTTCAATTTCCCTTTTCGCATACTGTCTTACTGCCTGAGGCAATTTATATGGCTTAGCTTGTACCGGGAATTCATGATTCAATTGAAAACTTGGTGCGACAAACGCTGATTGCCCCAATGTTTGATAACTTTTTGAAAATGCATGAACATTGCCCATTAAAATTTTTCGAAATTTTTGTTGTACTTCCTCTGATAAATGGCTTAAATCGAAATCCGTCTCTTTAATTTCTGCTTCTCGCAATTTTCTTACATCTTCTATATTTAAATTATTTATTTCATAAAATGTCCCTTTCTCTATATTATCAGTTGAGTCATCTTGCTTGCACTCAAAGTTCTTTATAATTTCCCCCATTTTAGTTCCTTTCTGAATAGTTAACTTTTCTAACAGTTTATTCTTTATTATAATATTTATGTTATTATTTTTTTGAACTTCGTGTAACGAAGTCTCGCATGAAAATTTACTATTTTCTTGAATGGGGTCAAAAATAATTACATCTGACATATTTATATCCTCTGGGCATTTTAATTTTACAATTTTCGATTCTTCAGGTTGGAGAAAAATTCTATTTTTAGTAATGGCAAACATACTTTTATTTGATTGTTCCCCTGAATTACATGGCGTAATGTTATTCACTTCATAATTATTTACTTCACTTGCAACGTTTAATTTAATTTGTTGATTTTTAAATTTTAATGTTTTATTGCATAAATCCAAAATCATATGATTTTCTTTGAGATAATCGTACCCTAATAACATTTGGTTCTGCCTATCAAAATCATCATTAGTGACATAAAATGTGCCTGTTGTGAATATACCTTTTAATCGAAAAGTTAATTTTACACATTGTTTAAAAAAAATCTTTGAATTTGTTAAAGTTTTAATTTGGATCTGATTGCCCAAATATTTGATTTTGACGTTTGTATCTTTAATTTTTTTGAATAAAGAAGGTGATAAAAGGGACACAGCAGCTCCGGTATCCAGTAACGCTTGTATTTCGACGCCCTGTATACTTAGTGATATAACTGGCAGACTATCTTTGTCTGCATTTGTTATATTTGCGATTGTTTTATTTATTTTATCGATTTCCGTCTCTGAAAATCCCGAATCTTGATCCGATTTCGCTGTTTTCTTTGCCCATTTTTTTTTCCTTTTGCGCTTTTCAAATTGATAACCATTTTGATCATAATTCTCAGAAATATATCCAAAATCCCTATTTCCCGAATTCCAGTTAGGTTGTGAATAATCATACATCCCATAATGCGTCGGGTAATTAAAGGAATTGTAGTAATCATTATAATATCGTTCATAATCATTATAATGAAAATTGTTATTGAAATGGGGACCCTGATAATCATTGTGTTTATTAAAGAGTTTCTTATTCCGCGGAACACTATCATCTCTAATTGCATGGTTTTTTTTCTTTGATTTTTTTAGTTTTTCAATCTCCCCTTTTAATTTCTCGATTAGCCCTTTGTTTTGCTTACTTGATTCTATAATGTTCTCATAAAGATCTTTGTTTTCTTTATTTATTGCGTTAATTTCCTCAAACTTTGATTCATTATACGCACTTTCCATAAGTTTTGCTAACTCGCATGCCTCCTTGAAGGACATGGGCGCATTTTTACGCACATCTAGTGCAATATCCTGTCTAATTGAATTGAAAAAATTCGACATTTTTAAGATTTCGATAAAATTCTCTTCCTTATTATCCACATTTTCGCCTGCACTTTCGATATAAGATTTTACACCCTTTTTAAACTCAAAAATGAAATCCTCTATCGTTTGACTTGCGGCCTGTTTTAAATTTAGGAAATTGCTCTGAGCATTAAGGAAGCTTAGTTTTGTACCAAATAACTCCACCAAATTATTTTTAAATAAATTATAATTGGTCTCGTTATATGTTTCAATCTGTTTACTTAAAATATGTTTTGCGTCCCCAGTAATTTTAGCCTTTAAAATTAATAATTTAGTTTCTTCCCGTATATCTGTCGAATTCAAAATATTATCAAATTCCTCTAAGAAAAATATAATGTTTTTGTTCTTTTTATTGTCAAATGGTGACACTAACTTAATACGTGTATCTATATCCAGCGTCTGAGTCCTTTTTAACAAATATTAGTAATCAATGTATACTTTTTCAAAATATCAATTCAAAATAGATCCTATACCTCTTAAAAGAATATTTTGCATCTCATACTATTTTCTCTATATTACAACATATGTATGAAAATATTCTAAATTGCATAAATACATAAAAACAACAGCACTAAAATTTTAAAAAAAATTCTTAGGAGATGAAGTTGTTTTGTAGATTATTCTTTTACACACATAAATACCCCTAAAATATTTATAATACACGTATATATAAAAAACAACATAATTTCATTTAACAGAAAAATATCTGTCTTTTTCTACAGAAAAAACAATATTATTATTATTATTTTTTTTTTGTAAATAATGTACTACTACTTCGTAGTACGACTCATAAATTTTCTTTTGTATCAAGGTGATACAATTTCAAAAATCATGATCTATTGACATTTCAATCATTTTTATACCAGTCATATTATAAAATTTTACTCATTATTCTTCTTATTATTATTTATACAGTATATAAAAAAATTATTTTTACAAATGTGTCATCTGTGATGTGCATGCCATTATTTCTCAATGGTAACTGAGATCCAACCAAAAGAGAAAAGAGAGGAAAAAAAAATTATAATTCCTAAATTTACCTATTATAAATCCCTGAATTATTTTTTTCATTTCTTTTTTTTTTTGCTAACATATATTATTCATTTTATTTATATAAAATTATTATATGTGTGTCATTATTGTTACAATAATAAAATTAATTTTAATAAAATTTTAATCAATTAAACTTAAATACCTACAATATCTTTAAAATTGTGACATTAGACTAATACTTAAATTTATTTTCCTTTATTATTATTATTATTATTATTATTATTATTATTTCTAATGACCTCAGATGAACGTTCCTGAGTCATAGCACTATTTTTACTATGAAGGGGGGATGCTGGACAGATAATTACACCTGTTTATTTTCTATCAAATTTATATCCAAAATTGTTAATTGGTCCAAATCATCCAAGCAACCTCATAGCAAATTGGTATATAATTTTATATACCTTAGATAAATTCAAATAATATAAGTGATCGTATTTACCTAAATTCTAGTAGAAGAGCAACGCGAAGCATTAATAAAATTAAATTATAATTCGCGTCAAAATGTAATTATTAAATTTGAATAATTACGAATAAAATTAAGAGTTTGCGTTGTGAATTATTTAGACGAACTCTTCCACTTATGAATTAAACTAAAATTAAAACTATAAAAATAAATTGACACACTTTAAATATGATTAATTAAATAATTACAGAAACTTTTTAAAACTTGATTAAATATTTTATTTACATTGAACACAACTATATACAGAAAAACATAATATTAAGTCAAAAAATAGAAAGCAATACTTTTGTTTGCTTCTCATTATTTTATGTATATTTAATCTTTGAAAAAAAAGACAATATTTTCATGTACTCTAATTATTATAATTGTTTCTTTTTGCTAAAAGAATAATTCTCTTTCATTTTTAAATTACCTTAATCTTATTTAATTATTGGTTTTGTCGGATCTCAGATTACTCTCTACCATAAAATATCAGAAAAGTATTTTTGTGATTTTTCATATGATCTTAAGTGGTAAAGGAAAAAGTTTAAAGTCGTACCTTTTTTTTTAATACTAGGGGGCTCGGCCCCCTACGAGCTACGCTCGCCAACCCCCCGTTCAGACACTGCAGTCTCTAAAAGCACGCTAATTTGATCGGCTTTAATTGAATTTTTTTGGAAGATTGAATTATAATTAAAAAAACAAAGGCGATCGCCCTATAAACGGGTTTCTATTCATTTCTCTTTGATTGGGGAATTTTACGGAAAAATCAGCTGCTGTTAAAAGATACAATGGCATTTCAAAATCATCTAATATAAAATGAATTAAGTAAACAGAGTCTTTGTCTCCCGGTATTTTTTAACAAAGCGAAAAGAAAGTCCTTTTAAATAAAACATTTTAAATATATCGTTTTTAATCTGACGTAATTTTCACCAAACTTTTCTTTCCCTTTTTAATATTCACGTGAAAATGCTTTTATTAGGAATGAAATATTATTTGCGCTGTCAAAAAAAAAAAAAAAAAAAAAAAAAAAATAGTTGAAAAGTTCATCTCAAAATATCAAGTAAATGTCTCGCGCTATTTTTAAATTTAAACTACTATTTTGCAATATTATTTTTTGTTCATTTTACGTAATAAGTGTAATGTGACGTAAATGTGATGTAATTTCTCCTATTTAAGACTTCTAACGCATGTTAATGAATTTATTACTTTACAATATCCTTTCTCTGTTAAAATTCACGTGTAATTATAGATGAAGTAATTTTCAATAAGTTCCTGCTTTTTATACGTAATTATTTAATTCTAATTTGAAAGTTTTTCTTTTCTGTTTATAATAGTCACGCGTAAATAAATTTTTAATTTGAAGCAAACATTATTGTTTCCGTTGTTTATACAGTTTGGCAACAGGTTAAATTAGTACAATTTTCTGAAATAAGTAAAAAAATATCTCTCGAAATGCTGAAAATTTGAATTTAAAATAGAAATGAAACCTCGAAAAATGAGTCAAATTAAAAAAATAAATTATTTCTGCACACCGGGAAATTATAACGTATAAAATGATCTAAAAAGTATTAAATTCCGATGTATAGTTTTTGCTCCTATAAAACTTTTTTAATGGAACGATTTTGTCCAACTTTAGCATTAAATATCTCTTAAAATAATTCTTCGATTTGAAAACTGTCTACATCAGCGTGTTTATCAAACATTTCTGTATAATACTACCAATTTTCATATTTTTGTATGCATTATTTTTCTTAATATTAACGAAGAAAGACCTCCGGTCACAAAAAATTCAAAACCGGCGGCGGCGGCGGCGGCGGCGGCGGTGACAGCGGGAGTTACTTTTTTTTAGAATAGAGAGATACGGGATGGTGGCCTTTATTCATCAAATTCCGAGTTGTTGCGTTGCTTAGGATCATGGCCATGTGTCATCAGGAACGCATCCTCAATTTGGCTTGATTAGGATCACTCCGATATGTACATCAGGAAGACATCCTCAATTTGGCTTGATTAGGCTCACTCCGATAGGTACATCAGGAAGACATCCTCAATTTGGCTTGATTAGGCTCACTCCGATAGGTACCTCAGGAAGACATCCTCAATTAGGCTTGATTAGGCTCGATTAGGCTCGCTCCGACATGTCCATCTCGTCTGGGCTTTACTAGGGCTTTTAGGATTCATCGCACGGGCTTTCAGGAGAGCTCCTGCGTCCTCTACATCTTTTTCCAGACTCTCTTTTTCAAACCTTATTCTTCTTGCACACCACTCCTGCAGTGGGTGGAACTATTTTTGTCTAGTCCACTGTTATTGGATGTGAGAAGATTTTTTATTATACTTCGATAGGCCTATTAGCTAACAGTCTGCAAATGGCACCTTACATATACTTTAATATTATTATCTGCCTTAAAGTTTGGGTGGTCTGAAAAGTCATAAATTTATCCCAACACTTTTATTGAGGCCATAAATTGATTCCAACGTTTTTATGATTTTACGATTTCTAATTATACACCACTTTCCATTGGCTTGTCATAAAACGACACCATGGCGTCTGGCTATTGTTGTTGTCTGAGATCCGAACTCTACTCAACATTATACATTCATTTTACAATACAACAATTTTTTAAAAATATATATTTAATATTTAAAATCAACTTAATAATTTTTGTATGAACTTACACTCTTATTTTACTTAAATATATAAACATTATAATTTTACACTCATAATTATATTTTATAAAAAATATTTATACAAACAGAAATAACAAATTACGCAATTTTACTTTGATTTAACCAACATGGTGCGGGAACATATCATAGTTATATGTTGCCCAGCATCTCTCCCGGTGTCAGAAAAAAAAAAATAAAAACTGATTGCTGGTTTTATTTTTTTTGTAAAGCTTGAAGGAATGTACGTGACCATATGACTGTGTATCTACACAGTTTTTGAACTAAGTCTGTAAAGTTTAATTATCAATGGTTCTGGTATATTTTATAAGAAGTTCTTCTATTTTTCATAACAGAAAGTTCAACACATGATAGCATAGTTGTCTGTTGACATTCACATTTATAGAAGACCTCTGTACTGACAATCAGACGTCTTTCTCGAAGCCTTTTTTCTTTACCACACACATGTTTAATAATTTTGTAACTTTACAGTTTAAGTGCCCAAAATACATTCAAAGCTATAATTTTGTATGAAACTAATATGCCGAAATAAACCTAATTACAAGAAAAATAATGGCATACGCATTTGACATATTATTTCATCACATACAACCTTATGACACAGTGTTTTATCTACAACACATTTTATACTGAATAAAAGTAAATACAATGCTTGTAATATGATATGTTATATTTTCACATAATTAATCTGATGTATTCAAATTATAATCAGAAAAATATTGTATACAAACTTGTTACATTATTTTATTTATTTGTTACTTCTAACATGTATGATATGTCAAAATATACAAGCTATTTCATCTCCTTTAATATATCATTACGCAATGCTCTCCAACTTTACCCGATACGAGAGAAAAAAAAAAAAAAAGAAAAAGCAGGAGAGAATAAAACCAGTTTTTTTTTTACCGTCACCGATCCTCCCGAAAAGTGGGGGTTGGTCAAGCTACTAATCCCTTTCTGCGAGATGATTAGTGCTGTGACAAAATTTTACGACTACCAAAAGTATGTATTTAAAACCATTTCATGCTTTTAATTACCTTATTAATTAGTATAATTTCTTGATATACTTTCTTCTTAACTCACTGTGCATGCCTGTATGTAATTTTTAACATAATCTATGCATAAACAGTGTATGTATTTGTATCGTATCTAATGTAAACCTTCTGCTTTTTTTTATTATTTTGCAGGGGAAAAATGGCGATTCTAGCCTCTGAATTCTCCTGCCTCATACTGGAACTGAAGCGAGGGTATCTTTTTATGCAGTCAGGTTCAAATCTAAACCAAATTGCCTTTCAGGATTTAAAAAAAATGCATATAATTTTCTTTAACTGATTACATTGTATATTTTTAGACCTTTCTAACAAACACAAATTTTGATTCATGATATTGTTTACTATTAAAATGTAAACAACACGGAAAAATGACTTCTACGGCCTCTCAAAAATGCAAAATATGCATTACGCTGACCTTAAAAATGCACCTTCATTTAATACTATTAAATAGTGTTGTCAGAAAATGCCATTGACGAAGAAGAGAACAATTTTTTTGTCTTAAATTATTATTTATTTAGCCAACAATTCTATCTTAAAAGATTGTTAAATTTTCATATTTATTTATTTTTTTACTGAATGAAATAAAATTTTATTTATTCAAAATTTTATTTATCATTAACATTCCGTATGTGAATTCTACTGTCTAAAATTTAATGATATGTTTAAAAATAAAAGATAATAAATTATTATTATTAATCCAACATTAATAATTATTATTTAATTATAAAAAAAAATGTACTTAATACACTTGTATAATTTAAAAAAAAACCCCAAAGTAAATGATAATTACTACGTAACATCGTATGCAGCCATCTATGAGTACCCGGCCGGACCAAAGAACTTCTGCCAGCAGAAAAAATCTTTGTATACTCACAAACAACCACATCCAATTTTTTTATAGATCAAGTTTTTAAAATAATTACTGTACGTACTATAAAAAAATTAAGTAAATTAATTTATTAAGCCATACTACATATTTTAATAAAAATAAGGCCAATATATATAAATATATTTATTTATTTATTTTGTTTTCTTATGTTAAATTGGCCAAATTATATAACAAAAATTTTATGAACTCACACACTCAAATTTATCATTACTATGTATATTTATATGTGTTAAATTTAGAATTGCATTTAATTCTAAGGGAAAGTAAAGAGAAAAAAAATGCTTAAATTCTAAAATAACATAAATTTATAAAATATTCCATTAAAAAAAAAAAAATCTAATTTCTAGCTGATTTCAGCAAGATGTCATTTAATATTTATATTAAATAATTTTGCTAATACATTTTATTAATTATTAAATTTGCATATTTTTATATATACAATAAAAATATAATAGTCTTACATAAAATTTTACACTACAACAATGTTATTAATTAATTTAACTTGAATTTAAGCCTACTTTAATTCTAATTGAATACCGTTAATAAAAGTAAATTAGCTTATCAAGTTAAATATAATATAAACTATGTTTGTCTAATGTTAATTTTGCTGAAAATTCCATAAATTTTAACTGTAAATGCTAATTGCTATACCTTTTGTTATTTATTTTGAAATTAACACGAACTTATAGTTTTATTTATTATTTTTTTATTAAATCTAGGAACTATACACTGAGCTAGACACTCCATAAATGTGTAAAACCTAAAAATCAAAAGTTTTCCTAAATAAAACTCAAAATGCTGCTTTTTACAATATAATATTACTAATTTTATTGTTTCTGAGCATAACATCTAGTAATTATACCATACTTAATTTTTTCTTCGATTCCTTTTTCAGCCAAGAATCCTGAAGTTGATGCCTAAGTGATGACTATATAATGATGACTTGATAAATAATTTTTCTACAAATATTTTGTTGGTGTTGGTGCATACCCAGCCGTAGGCCAAAATTGCACCCTATACAGAAAGCCTTTGGTGAGAAAATTTTAATTTTACTTCAATTATTTATTTGTGTATTTTTTTTTACTATAATTTTGTCAATCATATTGAAATAACTTGCCTTGTCCATTGTTATACATATATATGTTTTTTAAAAACCAATGTGCTACACCAAAATCCTTTTTTTTTTTTTTTTTTTTTTTTTTTTTAATAACACTTTTGTTCATAAAACTTATCCCTGCTGTCTAAATTCTAGACTTTAGCATATAAGTTGTAATTGAACTACCGGAATAAATCTTAGCACTTTTTGTATATTTTATTATATTTAGGCTTATAGCTGACCGCTATCCTAATATAGAGTGCACTAATAATTTATTCCTTGTCAACCATATATTTATATAAGAAAAAAATATATATATGAGTATGCTATAAAGCTGTTCTAACTACCCTGAACCTATAGCTTACACCTACTCATTTTTAAGAGTAATTCTGAAATTCTGTCATCTAAATTGTAAGGCTATTAGCAAAGGCTACCCTTATAAAAGACAGAAAAAATTCTCTTTTTTTTTTTTTTTTTTTTTTTTTTTTAATTATTCCAACATTATTTACTATTAAATTAATTAAGTTTTAATGTTATTTGGCTTTGTTAAGATTTTATATTTTCTAATTCATATTCGAAAAAAATATATATATAACTTTTGCCTGGAGATAAATATTTCACTGCTCCAGTGAAGTTTTGTGAAGCACATTACATAATTTTATAAGTATGTTTTCGGGTGCGCCCTGCACATTTGCTCAATATTGTAACCCTGAGACAAATTGGCGTTCCCATGTTCCTATCCTTTCTTATTATTATTTTGAATTTTAAAAAGGCAAGTTATTAATTTTGTTTCGATTTTTTTTTTTTTTTTTTTTTTTTTTTACCTACAAGAGAAAAATTTATTTTTAAATTTTGAAAATTTTTAAATTTTGAAATTCGATTAATTATGTATTTTGATTTATTTTTAATACCAATTCATATCCCATGGATAATATTGGGGAGGGGGGAAAGGGTAAAGATCTTGTATAACATCCCCGTATAAGTTTGTATATGGTGTATAACCATATAACGACATATTTTTATCATAATCTATTTGATACTTTAAATATGGGTCTACATTCTCAGAATATTTATTATTTTTTTTTATAAGACTTTTTAGTCCGTTTGTCACCCTTTTGACTCGTATTTTTGTTCAATTTGAACCGACAATTTTCAGTTGAGTGTGATTTTCTTTGACAAATGTCACATTTATTTTTGTAATTTTTATCACCCTTAATTTTTTTCTGAGACCCTTGTAAATTCATAATTTCCGCCTCTGTATGACCTGTTGCATATTTCGGAGCGTACAGCTGATCCATATGTCGTTTGATCGGCTCTATTGATTTATCTGGAACATATTGTAATAAATAATTAAAGTTTCTAAACTTTTTAGTAACTTCGTAGGGTCCTTGAAATTTTGGCTCTAATGCGCCTGGTTTTCCAATACATTTTAAATATACTGTTTGACCCAAATTTAAATCCTTTACTTTTTCGTATGCCTCTTCATCTATATATTCTTGCATTATTTTCTCCTGGTTTGCAAGGGATTGAATTTTGATTTCCTTCATATGCTGTATTCTGCTTTTAACATAAGAGTGGGTATATATTTCCTCAGAAGGAATATGGGCTGTGAAGGGATTTTTTATTTCCCTTGCGAAAAATAGCAGTGAGGGACTATATCCCGTAGCGCGGTGTTTCGAGGAATTATACGCTAGTTTAAAAAAAATCCAGTCTTATGTCCCATTCCGTAGTGCGTTTCGACATAGCTACAATTGATGTTTTTAATATTTCATTGGTAACTTCACAAAGTCCATTTCCTTGCGCACGGTATACACTCACAAATTTCCCTTGTATGTTTAAAGATTCCAAATATTCTTTCATAATTTCGCTACGTAAATATTTTGCATTATCAAAGATAATTTCTTTACACATCCCATAATTTGCAAAATATTTATTTAGTACATTTAATATAGTCTGTGACTCTACGTTTCGTAGGGGAACAGCTTCCAGGAATCTCGATGTCGAATCAATTATAATTAAAATGTATCTGTTTTTCCTTAACGTGAGGTTTAAAGGTCCAATGACGTCAGCATGCAGGACTGTACCGACTTCGTGATCTTTCACCATTTTTTTAACAGGGACTTTTATTGTCGTGTGTTGTTTAGATGTGAGGCACTGCACACAATTTGCACAATACTGTTTAATGTCTTTGTACATTCCGTGCCAAAAGAGCCTTGTTTTCACATTATCATAAGTTTTTTGAAATCCGAAATGCGCTTTATGAGCTTCTTCTATGGCTGCAATTTTTAATGAATCCGGGGTAATTAAAAGCTCCTTTTTATCTGAACCAGGTTTCAAAATTAATAATTTATTTTGATTTAAAGCAAATCTCTTCGTGCTTCTATTATTTTTGTCTTTTTCGATTTTATTTATTATAATTTTTAATTTTTCGTCTGCATATTGCTCCGATTTAATATTTTCGTCTGTAAGTGCTATGTTACTTGCAAACAAATTATTTTGGAGTTCTCTGTCTGTTGTAAGATTATCTAAATTCCTGCTCAGATAGTCTGCTGGATTGTTAATTCCTTCGACGAATTCGAAGTCGAAATTAAAGTCTTGTAAATCTGCTACCCATCTGTTTATAATTTCCGATTTATCTTGTAAATGTAAATGCTGAGTTAGTGCTTTCGAATCAGTTAACACAGTAAATCTTCTACCTGAAAGCATATATTTAAAATGCATAATTGCTTCATGCACTGCTAATAACTCAAATTTAATACTCGGATAATTTTTTTCCGGTTCTATAAGTTTTCTCCCGAAAAATTCAACAGGTAGCAAATGACCATCCTTTTCTTGAGCTAGAACACCTGAAATTGCAACTTTGCTCCCATCCGTGAATAAGAAAAATTCCTTGTTAAAATCGGGGGGTCTGAGTGTTGGTTTTTGTACAATTTCTTCCTGAATTATCAGGAAAGCTTTTTCTGCTTCTGGACTCCACTTGAATTTAACTTTATCTTTAGTCAGCTCTATTAAAGGGTTAACTTTGTCTGAATAGTTGGGTATTAGCGTCCGAAAATAATTCGCTAAGCCCAATAAAGATCTGACCCCCTTTTTCGATTTTGGTCTGACTAAATTTTTTACTTTTTCAATATTCTTTTGAGATGGAGAATATCCCATTTGATTCACCCTAAATCCTAGGAATTCTATTTCTGCTTTGCAAATTTGCATTTTTGAAGGTTCGATTGTCATGTTGTGATTTATTAATACCTGTAGAACTTCTTCTAAGGTTTTCGTCATCTCTGCTATTGTGTTTGCAGATATCAACACATCATCAATGTAGTATGATACTTTGCTTTTGTCGAAATGTCCCAGAATTTTATCGATTACTTCTGCAAAAATTGCGCTAGAATTTCGTGTGCCAAAAGCTAAACGAAGTGGCATATGTTTTCCAAATTCCGTAATAAACGTTAATTTTTTGCAATCTTCTGGTCTTAAATTTATTTGGAAAAAGGCACTATGTAAGTCTAGCACCGTATAGTATTTTTTACCGCTTATTTTTTGTAATAAGTCTTTTACGTCCGGCATCGGATAAGTATAAGGTTGTAAAATTTGGTTTAATAGTCTTAGGTCCGTTGCCATTCTAAATTTGGGTTCTGCATTCGGGTTATTACTCGGATTTTTCTTTCTAACGAAAATAACTGGAAAAGCATACTCGGAGTCAGTCTTCTCTATAATTTTAGCCTGTAACAATTGTTCAATTTCCCTTTTCGCATACTGTCTTACTGCCTGAGGCAATTTATATGGCTTAGCTTGTACCGGGAATTCATGATTCAATTGAAAACTTGGTGCGACAAACGCTGATTGCCCCAATGTTTGATAACTTTTTGAAAATGCATGAACATTGCCCATTAAAATTTTTCGAAATTTTTGTTGTACTTCCTCTGATAAATGGCTTAAATCGAAATCCGTCTCTTTAATTTCTGCTTCTCGCAATTTTCTTACATCTTCTATATTTAAATTATTTATTTCATAAAATGTCCCTTTCTCTATATTATCAGTTGAGTCATCTTGCTTGCACTCAAAGTTCTTTATAATTTCCCCCATTTTAGTTCCTTTCTGAATAGTTAACTTTTCTAACAGTTTATTCTTTATTATAATATTTATGTTATTATTTTTTTGAACTTCGTGTAACGAAGTCTCGCATGAAAATTTACTATTTTCTTGAATGGGGTCAAAAATAATTACATCTGACATATTTATATCCTCTGGGCATTTTAATTTTACAATTTTCGATTCTTCAGGTTGGAGAAAAATTCTATTTTTAGTAATGGCAAACATACTTTTATTTGATTGTTCCCCTGAATTACATGGCGTAATGTTATTCACTTCATAATTATTTACTTCACTTGCAACGTTTAATTTAATTTGTTGATTTTTAAATTTTAATGTTTTATTGCATAAATCCAAAATCATATGATTTTCTTTGAGATAATCGTACCCTAATAACATTTGGTACTGCCTATCAAAATCATCATTAGTGACATAAAATGTGCCTGTTGTGAATATACCTTTTAATCGAAAAGTTAATTTTACACATTGTTTAAAAAAAATCTTTGAATTTGTTAAAGTTTTAATTTGGATCTGATTGCCCAAATATTTGATTTTGACGTTTGTATCTTTAATTTTTTTGAATAAAGAAGGTGATAAAAGGGACACAGCAGCTCCGGTATCCAGTAACGCTTGTATTTCAACGCCCTGTATACTTAGTGATATAACTGGCAGACTATCTTTGTCTGCATTTGTTATATTTGCGATTGTTTTATTTATTTTATCGATTTCCGTCTCTGAAAATCCCGAATCTTGATCCGATTTCGCTGTTTTCTTTGCCCATTTTTTTTCCTTTTGCGCTTTTCAAATTGATAACCATTTTGATCATAATTCTCAGAAATATATCCAAAATCCCTATTTCCCGAATTCCAGTTAGGTTGTGAATAATCATACATCCCATAATGCGTCGGGTAATTAAAGGAATTGTAGTAATCATTATAATATCGTTCATAATCATTATAATGAAAATTGTTATTGAAATGGGGACCCTGATAATCATTGTGTTTATTAAAGAGTTTCTTATTCCGCGGAACACTATCATCTCTAATTGCATGGTTTTTTTCTTTGATTTTTTTAGTTTTTCAATCTCCCCTTTTAATTTCTCGATTAGCTCTTTGTTTTGCTTACTTGATTCTATAATGTTCTCATAAAGATCTTTGTTTTCTTTATTTATTGCGTTAATTTCCTCAAACTTTGATTCATTATACGCACTTTCCATAAGTTTTGCTAACTCGCATGCCTCCTTGAAGGACCTGGGCGCATTTTTACGCACATCTAGTGCAATATCCTGTCTAATTGAATTTAAAAAATTCGACATTTTTAAGATTTCGATAAAATTCTCTTCCTTATTATCCACATTTTCGCCTGCACTTTCGATATAAGATTTTACACCCTTTTTAAACTCAAAAATGAAATCCTCTATCGTTTGACTTGCGGCCTGTTTTAAATTTAGGAAATTGCTCTGAGCATTAAGGAAGCTTAGTTTTGTACCAAATAACTCCACCAAATTATTTTTAAATAAATTATAATTGGTCTCGTTATATGTTTCAATCTGTTTATGTAAAATATGTTTTGCGTCCCCAGTAATTTTAGCCTTTAAAATTAATAATTTAGTTTCTTCCCGTATATCTGTCGAATTCAAAATATTATCAAATTCCTCTAAGAAAAATATAATGTTTTTGTTCTTTTTATTGTCAAATGGTGACACTAACTTAATACGTGTATCTATATCCAGCGTCTGAGTCATTTTTAACAAATATTAGTAATCAATGTATACTTTTTCAAAATATCAATTCAAAATAGATCCTATACCTCTTAAAAGAATATTTTGCATCTCATACTATTTTCTCTATATTACAACATATGTATGAAAATATTCTAAATTGCATAAATACATAAAAACAACAGCACTAAAATTAAAAAAAAATTTCTTAGGAGATGAAGTTGTTTTGTAGATTATTCTTTTACACACATAAATACCCCTAAAATATTTATAATACACGTATATATAAAAAACAACATAATTTCATTTAACAGAAAAATATCTGTCTTTTTCTACAGAAAAAACAATCTTATTTTATTTTATTTTATTTTATTTTTGTAAATAATGTACTACTACTTCGTAGTACGACTCATAAATTTTCTTTTGTATCAAGGTGATACAATTTCAAAAATCATGATCTATTGACATTTCAATCATTTTTATACCAGTCATATTATAAAATTTTACTCATTATTCTTATTATTATTATTTATACAGTATATAAAAAAATTATTTTTACAAATGTGTCATCTGTGATGTGCATGCCATTATTTCTCAATGGTAACTGAGATCCAACCAAAAGAGAAAAGAGAGAAAAAAAAAATTATAATTCCTAAATTTACCTATTATAAATCCCTGAATTATTTTTTTCATTTCCTTTTTTTTTTTGCTAACATATATTATTCATTTTATTTATATAAAATTATTATATGTGTGTCATCATTGTTACAATAATAAAATTAATTTTAATAAAATTTTAATCAATTAAACTTAAATACCTACAATATCTTTAAAATTGTGACATTAGACTAATACTTAAATTTATTTTCCTTTATTATTATTATTATTATTATTATTATTATTATTTCTAATGACCTCAGATGAACGTTCCTGAGTCATAGCACCATTTTTACTATGAAGGGGGGATGCTGGACAGATAATTACACCTGTTTATTTTCTATCAAATTTATATCCAAAATTGTTAATTGGTCCAAATCATCCAAGCAACCTCATAGCAAATTGGTATATAATTTTATATACCTTAGATAAATTCAAATAATATAAGTGATCGTATTTACCTAAATTCTAGTAGAAGAGCAACGCGAAGCATTAATAAAATTAAATTATAATTCGCGTCAAAATGTAATTATTAAATTTGAATAATTACGAATAAAATTAAGAGTTTGCGTTGTGAATTATTTAGACGAACTCTTCCACTTATGAATTAAGCAATACTTTTGTTTGCTTCTCATTATTTTATGTATATTTAATCTTTGAAAAAAAAGACAATATTTTCATGTACTCTAATTATTATAATTGTTTCTTTTTGCTAAAAGAATAATTCTCTTTCATTTTTAAATTACCTTAATCTTATTTAATTATTGGTTTTGTCGGATCTCAGATTACTCTCTACCATAAAATATCAGAAAAGTATTTTTGTGATTTTTCATCTGATCTTAAGTGGTAAAGGAAAAAGTTTAAAGTCGTACCTTTTTTTTTAATATACGGGATGGTGGCCTTTATTCATCAAATTCCGAGTTGTTGCGTTGCTTAGGATCATGGCCATGTGTCATCAGGAACGCATCCTCAATTTGGCTTGATTAGGATCACTCCGATATGTACATCAGGAAGACATCCTCAATTTGGCTTGATTAGGCTCACTCCGATAGGTACATCAGGAAGACATCCTCAATTTGGCTTGATTAGGCTCACTCCGATAGGTACCTCAGGAAGACATCCTCAATTAGGCTTGATTAGGCTCGATTAGGCTCGCTCCGACATGTCCATCTCGCCTGGGCTTTACTAGGGCTTTTAGGATTCATCGCACGGGCTTTCAGGAGAGCTCCTGCGTCCGTTACATCTTTTTCCAGACTCTCTTTTTCAAACCTTATTCTTCTTGCACACCACTCCTGCAGTGGGTGGAACTATTTTTGTCTAGTCCACTGTTATTGGATGTGAGAAGATTTTTTATTATACTTCGATAGGCCTATTAGCTAACAGTCTGCAAATGGCCCCTTACATATACTTTAATATTATTATCTGCCTTAAAGTTTGGGTGGTCTGAAAAGTCATAAATTTATCCCAACACTTTTATTGAGGCCATAAATTGATTCCAAAGTTTTTATGATTTTACGATTTCTAATTATACACCACTTTCCATTGGCTTGTCATAAAACGACACCATGGCGTCTGGCTATTGTTGTTGTCTGGGATCCGAACTCTACTCAACATTATACATTCATTTTACAATACAAAAATTTTTTAAAAATATATATTTAATATTTAAAATCAACTTAATAATTTTTGTATGAACTTACACTCTTATTTTACTTAAATATATAAACATTATAATTTTACACTCATAATTATATTTTATAAAAAATATTTATACAAACAGAAATAACAAATTGCGCAATTTTACTTTGATTTAACCAACATGGTGCGGGAACATATCATAGTTATATGTTGCCCAGCATATATTTAATTATTATATTCTTTATTTTTTATTTATATTTTAGTGGTTTAAAATATTTCGTTGTTGCAGTTTCATAGCCATTTGGCACATTTTAGCTATAGAGGATTAGCACATCACTAATTCCATTGTTTTTCTAACTCGTAAAGAGTTGTAACCATAAAGATTATTTGACGATCTATCGAACGTATGGCTAACGAAAATATTCATTAAAATTAATTTATTAATTTATCATTAAGTTTTAATATCAAAATGTATTGTCATTGAAAACACACCTGTGTACATATTTTCTTTTAAATTCCAGCATGTTAGGAAGTCAGTGAAAAATAGATGGCAAAATAATACCTTTACATTACAAAAACCATGTCCTTCTATATATATACTATATAAAAGTAACGATTTGGAAGTGGGCCAAAAGATTTGGAAATGGACCAATGAAACTCTTCGCAGATACCGCGAAACGCATCTGATTGGTCAGAGCTTTCTGTCTTTTCTTAGCGGGAATTGTGCGTGGCGAAAACCATGAAAGCAGAGAATTTAGATAGGATGGGCGAGGAAAGGGAAGAATCTTCACCATTTCGATAGACTTCTGTTTTTTGGGGTTTTTTTTTTTAGGGGTCGATGGCAAAAGGGATTTTTACAGAAAGAAGATAATTTCCATTAACTAATGAGAAAAGAGGTGGGGGGGTCATCTGCGTTTGGAATTTAAATTTGAATGCGCAAAAAATAAGGATCGCGAAATGATCCAAAATGGAAACGCGAAACAATTACTTCTGGGGTTGGCTAGAAAATAAAGATTGCTTCGTGATTCCGAACGGAATCGCGAAGAGATTACGCGGGGGGTTGGTGACGGTGAGCGTATCAAGCAGGGGGGGAGGGCTGAACCCCCTTAGTTAAATTAAATAAAACTAAAAATAGCTCTTTTTCACGCTTTATGCCCAGACGGTACTTTAAAGTACCACAGTTTCCATTCGATTAACACGTTCACGCCGGCGCCTATATTCATGTTTCTCGCTGTGAGGCGGCTCTTGAATTCATCTTTTGCTTCATCTGGCGGCGCGGTACTTTCGCTTATTCAGACACTGTATGTAATGACACGCCCACCTCATATTTATTACATTGAACTCAAATATAACAAGCAGAGTTGATTGTGAATGTCTGAATGTTCGTAAGGAGTAAGCAAATGCATTAGAGACATGATTTTATTGACTGCATATGTACGAATTTAATATAAAATGTCTTAAAATCTAAAGAAATATGGACAACATCATATAAATGCATTTTCTGTAAGGTAGAAGCCACGCCCTTAGTTAATGATATCTTTTGAATGAATATAAGATTTATAATATTGAATTGTTTTTACTACTGAATTTTCGAATATTCAAGTGTGACTCACCTGTAGTGCACGCCGTCTATGGTATAGTCCAGTGTGACCCACCTGTAGTACACGCCTTCTATGGAACAGTGGAGTGTGACCCATCGGTGATGCACGCCGCCCGATGCGGCAGTCAAGCGTGACCCACCGGTGATGCACGCCGACCGATGCGGCAGTCAAGCGTGACCCACCGGTGATGTACGCCGACGTGAATGTGTTAAAGCACACTTGTTGAATTAATTCGCAATGGTACTTATATAGGAAAAAACACAATAAATACTTCCCTTGACCATCACTAGATAGCAATAGCAGTTCCTGTAAGCTGAAAATTGTTCATGAAACTATTTTGGAACGTGTTAGTGTCAGTTTTACTTCCATTTTCTTGTCTGACATGGTATCCCTAACTTTTGCTTGGAAACATCTTACATTTTAAAAGTAAGGCTGTCATATATTTTTTTCTTGTTTTGATTAGATCAGTTGAAAATATGTTATGATAAAATAAAAGGGCAAGTGCGAGTATTACTCGCGTTCAGAGGATTTTGTATAATAAATATATGAATTATTAACTGTATTATTAAAAAAATCGTTGCTAAGAGAATAATAAGACTTCGTGAAAAACTATACAACGTAGGGTTGGGTATAGCTGTCTATACTAGAAACGTATGAATGGGTATACCATAAAAGTTCGAAAAGATATGCAGCCTAAATAATATCAAATAGTGCTATTCGGTATAACTCTTTTTTTAATCTTATCCTAATCTGTTTATGATGAATTTAATTTAGTACTGACAATAAAAGTACTGCATATTTAAACTTCGTTTGGCATTTCATAAAACTAAATTCAGTCTAGTAATAATCTTTTCTTTTTACAGTGTAGCCAAACAAAACCCTTGTTCAAAGTTTAAACTTCGCATTGTGCTAAGCGCGCTTCGAAAGGAGGTCGCAAAATTGCCTTGGTCCGTGCCGCGTTTTTCCAGATAGTTTTTTAATTAACTTTTAAAGACACGGAGGCGTATTAAGAGACCCACTCAAAGCAAACTAGTCGCGAATCCCATGGTACTTATGTGATTAATTCAAATTAAATTAGTCTGTTTTTAACAATTTGACATTTATTGCTTTTATACTGCTACTGGGCATTGCATTACACAAATATATCATTAAAAGTTGTTATCTAGACTTTAAAAGCTGATGGTACACAGAGTACGCCGCCCCTGTGATTATGCATGTCCAAACAGCCCGTATCTTTAAGGGTTAATATCTCTGCTAATTACCGATGTTTTTTTCCGAAAATCATTATCAACAATGCTTTTATACTTCTTCTACGATAGGATACAGCGCTCCTCAATACTTTAGCTGAATGCCCGCAAATAGAAATTTGTGTGCAACGGAAAAATGCGCTTTTCTCGAAAACTATGTGACCTAGGGTAATCGCTATAATTTTCCTGCAAGGTTTAGATTAACGTCTACTTCCTCTAATTTTTTTCATAATTTTAGTTTTAGTAGATTCGGAAATAGGGGGAACATATTTTTGCACTACATTTTCGACGATATCTCTGAAAATATAATACCTATAAGGAAAGGGCAGCTGACATCACTGTTGGTCGAATTACTGTCGGTCAGCAAGAAAAACCTGTTCATTCATTATTACTCCTACTATACACATGAACTCCGGGAATTTGGTTGGTCTTTATTTAACAGATCTATGATATGATTGGCCTACGTCGCCAAGTGTGATTCCTGCAATGATCGCTAAGATAAAAATGTAGTAGTAGATTGGTTGACGGAAGTGTTTGTTTGTAAACATGCCCTTTCGTTATAGTTAAATGAAATGCATTTTGAGTTCAGCGTTACGAAAGCTTTCACACGATACCCCACTCCATATACAAAGAAAATATTTTTTTTCTAAGTCACATAATTAGCCCCTCTAGGTTTTTCCTAATTATATTTGTGAATGTTTAATAATCCGTAAATATGTGGGCCAATAGTCTTTATAATTTCCCCCAATTTGAGCCTTCCACGTCCCATAGTTTACGAGCAAAATGGCCGTGACAGACGGTCAGACAGACACAAGAGTGATCTTATAATAGTTCCGTTTTTACTTTTTAAGTACGGAACCCTAAAAATAAATAAATTTCCGTTTGTTTTCTTTACGAAGCGCTTTTCAAGCGTTACTTTTCAGTACCGTCGGGAGTACGTTGAACAGGATTTTTACTTAGATTTTTATTTTTTGAATACATATGGGGCATGAAAACGTACATATTTACTAAGGGTGCACGGATGTTAGATAGGTGGATTTTGATACAATAAAGTGGAATATATTGTATGATTTATGTATGATATTGATAAGTAATAAAGCAAAAATATGTTATTTTTATCTTTAGAAAAAAATATTGTATTTTTATAAAACAAAATGAAAAAAAATTACAAAAAAAAAAAAAAAAAAAAAAAATCTAAAAATATTATTTACCTTTTTATGAATCCTTTTGAGTTTTCTACAACTAAAAGTTTGGAAATTTCTTTCAGATATGCTTTCCATCGGACGATAGTGTTATGACTGTAGAATATTCTTCTGATGGCGAAATGTTCACTGATGATGCACAAATAGCATCATAATCTAGTCATATATACATCATAGACATATATATACCAGGTATATGCATGCTACATTATTAGATCTAATTCCGCGATTTCTTTATCTTATTCTAAATTACTACTTTATATTCACTAAGTCCTTATTCTTAAATAATCTCTATCGTTAATTCTGTTAAATTCCCTTTAATTTAATGCCTCACTTGTCTAAATTACTTAAATATTACGCTTTTAGTATTCTTAAATTAAATGTTCCATTTCCGCTATTTTTCTTTTAGCAACCATTTTATTTTCCCTTCCGAATTTTACTTTCCCGCGCATATTCCGGTGTTATCCTTTTTACCTTCAAATTCATCCACTTGCTTTGTCAGCACTCTTTCCATGGCGTGGTATTCTTAATTATCAATTGGTTGAGAGTGCGACCTACATAATATTTGTATTACTACGCTTCACGCACAAAAAGCCGATGCTCGCTGTGTTTCTGCAGATTTTAGTCGTATTTCCTTTTTTCATACTACCTCCTGGTCACCGTCCATGTATTCTATTATCTACAATTTTGTTTATCCCTAAATTACTACTATGAAGCGATGGCCAAATATCTTGGTGGAAACTGCGCCGCCGAAAGATGTTAAAATAAAATGCTGAGCTGACTTTACGTTTAGTCTCAATTATTTCTGGAGAAACTTTCACGGATAAATGTATTCCATGGCCTTCACTCATTGACCGAAACAACTTCCGATTCATCATATAACGTTAATGTCGTAACCTTTAACACGACAGGATTCCAGTTTTCGCTATACTAGTACACTGTAAAAAAAAACGACATTTTTACAATACAAAGTACTGTTCATCTCGCGCACAAACTCGATCACAGTGAATGCGCTGTATCTTTCTTTGGTTTCCTGACTCTATTAACATGGAAAATAGAGTAGTTGTGTAAAATTAACAGCACAATGTGCCGGCAATTTGGACGCCAGCAGATTGTGCTGGAAAAAAATGCGTCCAAATTGCCAGCACATTGTGCTGTTAATTTTACGCAACTGCTGTATTTTCCATGTTAATATAGTCAGGAAACCAAAGAAAGATGCAGCACATTCACTGTGATCGAGTTTGTTCTGGCAAATCTACAGTGGTTTTTTTACAGTGTACGACAGGATCGACCTTACTTGTTCTGACAACTTACACTATCCTATTACTGCTATACGTGATCCACTATTAGTATCATGACAGCCAGTTACTTCATTTCAACAAGACAAATCTTCCAATAAATTAGAATAATCTAACATGCATGTTAAGCCACATTAAAACGATAAGAAAAAATGGATATAGCTTTCTTTTTTCTAAGTCTCGATTTTTATCCAAATATTATGACTCAACGGTACTTTGAAGTACCACATCATGTAATTAGCCGTAATTAACAACAAACAATTAAATCTTCTATTTTTAGTGTATATATCTTCTAATGTGTCATAGTAACGCAAGGGGAAATGTTTCAAGGCGATAGTTTAATTCATAATTTGGGATATAAAGGGTTAAAAACACTCTTTTATATGCATCCGATGTTTATCTTAAAAATCACGTATAATTTCAAACTGCAATTCACGTTGTTCTCAAAATTTTCCGTTTTAATAGGTTAATGTGGCGCAGCGTCGATTATTGAAAATTCACGACTTTGATTTTCGCTTTATAGAGATTGCAAACTATTGAATTTATTAAGAAAATTATAATTTTTTACTCTGTCTCCTTTTGGGGATTTGCTTATTTTAATACGCTTGCAGGGATATACACATATGATTATACATGTATTAGTTGCATACTTTACAGATTCAATAAGTCAATAAAATATCAATAAATAAAATAAGTTTATATCAAATAACATCTAAAAGAATTAGATACTACAGTGAAACCTCCTTGAACGGCCATCTCTAAACAACGAAAACCTCCGAATACCGACCTATGTTGGTGGAACCAAACATGTTCCATAGCATTAACATTAGTACGAACCTCTAAATAAGGAATTCTGAACAACGGTCACTCAAAAGTCACGAGAAAAGTTTTTTTACAGCTCCTGGTACAATTTCATATTTATTTGAAAACTGAAATGTGAAGCAGACCAAACAAAATTTACTCGATATGTGAACAAACAGAAAATTAAGACATTAATAATAATGGGGAAATTTTATATAATATTCTTAGAACGGCAGGCACAACTAACATAAAGACCAGATTGTTTATATGTCTGGTCAAAAATTTGGCAGTTACGGCAACATTTGATTACATACAGCAAATGGTGGACGAGACAAGAGAGGAGGAGGAAGAAATAGATTATAGAATCACACAAAATTTCCAGTATTAACACATATACCGAAGATTTGATGAACCTTCGTGAAATCCAAAATTTCTTCATTAAATCATAATGATGATGAGTAGTATAGTAAATCAAATCATATTTTTTTCTTTGCAGAAAGACATCTGCACCAAAAAAAAAAAACAAAGTAACTGCAAATCACTAATATTCTTATTATATTAAAACAATGAGGATGAATTAAAATGACTGTGTGTATTTCTATTTAAATTTATGTAATTTTGATTTTTTTTTTAATGAAACCTCAGAATACCACCCACCTCTGAAGAAGGCGGTCTCTTTTCACCGGTCCCACGGGTAATCGTTATTCAGAGGTTACACTGTATTTAAAAGAATCAGGTTGTAACGAAAGTTTCCCGCCACAGCTAATACGGTTTGTGCAAACAGCACGCGTTGACATGTTTTCTCATATTGTGCCAAACGAGTTTTGGCATTTGAAAGAAAGAGACTTTCTTTATAACACCGTGTTGTGAAATTTGTAAAAAAATATCATTATCATTAAGTACAAGGCGTCTGAAATGAAACTATCACGCTACCAGATTAGAACCATCATTTACTTCCAGTTCTGTTGCAAAAATTAGTATTGTGTAATGGTGATTTGGTGGAGAACTTTCGTTACAACCTAATCTATATAATAATAGCCGAAGTCATGTGACTGTCATCAATAATTCCGGGCTGACCGCTTCACTTTTTAAATGCCAAACGGCCATTCCTGTACTTTTATGTTAGTTGGGCTCAGGTGATACATCGCCAAATATTCTTCCATCGCCATCATTTCATTTAAAATATAAACCTATCACTCATTTCATTTAAAATACATAACTTTCATTTCAAAAACATAAATTTAAAATACTAGGGGGCTCTGCCACCTACGAGCTACGCTCGCCAATCCCCGTTCAAGCATACCAAAATCCAAAAAACACGCTAATTTGGTCAACTTTAAAAATATTCAATTAAAAAAAAAAACAAAAAAAAAAAAAACAAAAAAAAAAAACAAAAAAAAAAAAGTAGCGATTTCTCTGTAAACTGGTTTCCATTCGTTTTCCTTGGATTAGGGATTTTTAAGACCAAACCTGCTGCTGTTAAGAGATACAACGGCTGTTTTCGTATTTAATTAAAAAAAATTAGTTAAACATTTGAAAATAAGCTAATGTAAAATGAATTAAGTAAACAGTGTCATTGTCTCCCGATATTTTTTAACAGCGGTATAAGATAGTTCTTTTAAATAATTCATTTTAAATATATCATTTTAAATCTGACGTAATTTACACCAAAGCTTTATTTCTCTTATTAATATTCACGTGAAAATACTTTTGTTGTTAGAGGGAAATATTATTTGCGCTGTCTTCGAATTCACGATAATAGTTGAAAAGATTATCTCAAAATATCAAATAAATGTCTCGCGTAAATATATTTTTTAATTTAAATTGTTTTGCCATATTTTTTGGCCATTTTAAATATGACGTAATTTTCTCCATTTACAATTTTTAATGCATAATAATGATTTTTTTAATAACCATTTGGAAAAATGTTATTGTTCTCTGTCAGGGTAGGAAATCAAAAACATATCTGAAGCGTTTTATTGGTTGAATCCGCATTTTATTCGTTTTCTGATTGGTCTATACAGTAATCTGTATTTTCTCTTAACTTTCAACAGAGAGGGATACTTCTGTTGCCACTATGACAAAATGTAATTAAAACTACAAAAAAAAAAATAATAACTCAGAAACAAATTGAGATACAGCTTTCAAACAAATTGCATTTAAAAGAATATTTTTCTCTATATACAACGGTGTAAAAAGTAATATTGTGGGATGTTTAGAAATTTAAGAATGAAACTTCATTTAAAATTGGTCCAGGAATATTAATGTTTAATCCATGGCGTACGTAATGTATGACCAGCCCCGTAGAAGTTTCAAAATTTACAGTACCGAAAAATGTTATTCATGGCGTACGTAATGTATGAAATTTCATTTAAAATTGGTCCAGGAATATTAATGTTTAATCCATGGCGTACGTAATGTATCACCAGCTCCGTAGAAGTTTAAAAATTTACAGTACCGAAAATTGTAAAACTGAAATTTCTTTTAAAATTTGTTCATGATGGGTCCAGGAATGTTAATGTTTAATCCATGGCGTACGTAATGTATGATCAACTCCGTGCGATTTTTTTTTTGTCTTAAATTTTAGTCTTCGAAAAAATCATTTTCCAAATGGTCGTTGTAATTTGTTAAATTGCTTTTTTTTTTCAAATTCAATTCGTATGAATAGGGGGCAATAACTATCCACTTCTATGCTCGGAAGTTATATTTATATCCTTGGTTGTAAATGTCAAATATGTTGACAGACGATTTTCGTTTTTTATTGTTCTTTGAGGAATAAATTCATGAAGATTCAATGTGTGAAAATAAGTTTTTAGTTTCTGGAAAATTTACTTTCTTTTTCAATTTTAGAGAGAAAATAACCTCAAAAATATATTAATCTATTCTATTTCCCCTTTTTGCCACAAAAACTGTCTTCTTCTGATAATCATAAAGTGAATTTTGATTGAAAACTCTCATTTGAATGTAACTTATTATATTTACATTTTTTTTAACATTTTGTTTCTCTTTTAAAATTCAAGTGTAAATATGGTTCTTATGACGTAATTTTCCAGCTTTTAACATGTAATCATTTAATTCTAATTTTAAAGTTTTGTTTTCTGTATATAATAGTCACATGTAAATAAATTTTTAATTTGAGGTAAACATTATTTTTCGCGCTGTTTATACACTTGGCAACAGTTCAAATTAATAATATTTTCTAAAATTTGTCAAAACTATCTCTCCAAATGCTGAACATTTGAATTTAAAATAGAAATAAAACATCAAAAAATGAGTCAAATAAAAAAAAAAAATAAATGCAATCTGCACATCGGGAACTTATAACGTATAAAATGATCTAAAAATGATTAAATTCTCTTGTATAATTTTTCTCCAATAAAACTTTTTTAATGGAACGATTTTGTCCAACTTTAGCATTAAATATATTTTAAAATAATTCTTCGATTTGAAAACTGTCTGCATCAGCGTGTTTATCAAACATTTCTCTATAATACCACCGATTTTCATATTTTTGTACGCAACAGTTTTTTTTTAAAATATTAACGAAGAAAAGCCATGCTTAAGCATTCAAATTGGATGCCGATCTACCGGGAATATCTACGCAGATTTTCATTGGTCCATTTCCAAATCAAAACTTTTTTTTATATATAGAAGGACATATATCGGATACATTTAAAATACACATATTTCATTCACCTCATTTAAAATTAAATAAATAAAGGTATTTTGCCTGTATACGTCCTTGGCGAGAAACAAAAATTGACATCGTATTTTCCGGCTATATCCTATTTCATATACACAAGCAATTTTTTCCATATGTGTACAATTTATTTAACCTAAAGAAGCCAATAATATTTAAGTATTGCGCGGATTTATTTCCAGTGTCACTTCTCAATGTTAATTTAACGTATAAAAACCTATGGAGATCGTAACTTTTTGATTTTTTCTTCCCACTTTTTTGTCCCTGATGCCACTCATTTTTTATTCTTTGTTAATTTTAATAATACTATTAATTTAAAATGTAAAAACATTTGTCTGGTATCAGACAGAAAACGGATGATAAAATGCCTTTGCATATGGGTGGATTACAACCCAGAAAGTAGCACAGGCTATGTTTTATTTAAATTATTGAAATATTTTTCTTAATAATTACAAATTTCGCTATTTTCATTGAGAATCAATGGACATTTTCCCATAAAATTTAACAATATTTCTCATTGTAAAAAATTCAAAAGCCGTGATAAATTTTTGTTTCCAGCAATGAATTTTCAGTTGAAATATTTCCACGTGAAAAAGGTAATTAATATAATCTCTCTATTCTAAAAAAAAGTAACTACCGCTGTCACCGCCGCCGCCGCCGGTTTTGAATTTTTTGTGACCGGAGGTCTTTCTTCGTTAATATTAAGAAAAATAATGCATACAAAAATATGAAAATCGGTGGTTTTATACAAAAATGTTTGATAAACACGCTGATGCAGACAGTTTTCAAATCGAAGAATTATTTTAAGAAATATTTAATGCTAAAGTTGGACAAAATCGTTCCACTAAAAAAGTTTTATAGGAGCAAAATCTATTCATGGGAATTTAATCATTTTTAGATCATTTTATGCGTTATAATTTCCCGGTGTGCAGAATTAATTTATTTTTTTAATTTGACTCATTTTTCGAGGTTTTATTTCTATTTTAAATTCAAATTTTCAGCATTTCGAGAGATTTTTTTACTTATTTTAGAAAATTGTACTAATTTAACCTGTTGCCAACTGTATAAACAACGTAAACAATAATGTTTGCTTCAAATTAAAAATTTATTTACGCGTGACTATTATAAATAGAAAAGATACTTTCAAATTAAAATTAAATAATTGCGTATAAAAAGCAGGAACTTATTGAAAATTGCGTCATAAAAAATATACACGTGAATTTTAAAAGAGAAAGGATATTGTAAAATAATAAATTCATTAACATGCGTTAGAAGTCTTAAATAGGAGAAATTACGTCATATTTACGTCACATTACAGTTATTACATAAAATGAACACAAAATAATATTGCAAAACAGTTTAAATTTAGAAATTGCGTTAGACATTTATTTGATATTTTGAGAGGATCTTTTCAACTATTTTTGTTAGGAAAGCGCAAATAATATTTCATTTCTAACAAAAGTATTATCACGTGAATATTTAAAAGAGAAAGAATAGCTTGGTAAAAATTACCTCAGATTAAAAACGATTAATTTAAAATGTCTCATTTAAAAGAACTTTCTTTTCGCTTTGTTAAAAAATACCAGGAGACAAAGACTCTGTTTACTTAATTCCTTTTATATTAGCTTATTTTGAAATGTTGTTACACGTGTCTACGTCATCAAGTTATTTTTATTTCGACGTTTTATTTGTATTTTTATTAATGTTGTACTAATTTATTTGTTCTTTCGTTATTTAAAATAAAAATTATGTCAATTTGTATAATTTGGCGAGTGGTTTGGCGATTTATATAATTTGGCGAAATTGGTTGACGGGATAATCAAGTAGTACCGCAGCGGATTTGGCGTTAAAATTCCCCAATCAAAGAGAAATGAATAGAAATTCGTTTATAGAGAGATCGCCACTCTTTTTTAAATTATAATTCAATCTTTCGAAATCTTTTTAAAGCCGATCAAATTAGCGTGCATTTAGAGTCTACAGTGTCTGGAAGGGGGTTGGCGAGCGTAGCTCGTAGGGGGCCGAGCCCCCTAGTTTTACTTAAGAATTAAAAATAATATGAATATGGCGTCATAGTGGAAATAAAAGTAATACAAGAAACATTAATATGAGTAAATGCAGTAAATCAGTGAATATGACGTCAAAAAATTTAAATAAATTTTAGGATGCTGATTCTTAAGCGTGACTATAAGTTACATACAGATGAGCGCGTAGTTCGATTAAAAAGGTGTTAACTTTGTGATTTTTTTGTGTTTTCTTTTATTTATTTATAGATGAAGTTTTAATTTCGTTAAGATATATTAGCTGGAAACCAATTCTGAACTGTTTCTGTTGTTTTAAGACGGTGTAAAAATTGAATTTTTCCGACGTTTAGAAATTAATAAATTTTCAAATAAGTGAACTTTATTTTGCCGGTTAGATCGTCATTATGACGTCAGCGTTGCACAAGGACATTTTCGCTGTGTAATATATGCATTGTTCATAGGCAATTTCTTTTTATATCAACAAGAAATAAAAAATAATGACCTCCATCAGTGTGACGTCACAGGCAACTTAACTCCGTGTATGAACCGCAAATTGGATCCAAACAAAACCAGAAAGTTAAGAGTGTTGTTAAGAGTTCTAAAGATAGGCTTAGCATAATATGTAATACTAACCTTCTGATATTCTTCTTGCGAGTTGCATCTACACGATGCTGGGCGTTAATGAATTAGAATCTGGGTTCAAACTCATACAAAGAGCCATTTATAGTATAAAATAATCATTTAATTCCGACAATATAAACATATTTCATTTTACTTCAAGAGAATTCAACAGTTCACATACATTCATGAAATACTCCTATTAACTACGCATCATCAATAAATTTGCATTACAATATCACGCACAGCGCGTGCCACTAGTTTCATTTCACTTCAATTCCTAACATCCTCCCCCCTTTGAAACTTGGGGAGAGTTTCAAATACATAACAATTGTTATTAAAAAGATCTAATTTCTTCGTAGCTCTTACACATCTTCCTGAAGAGGTATATTTCTTAATTATGACACTATCAGGAGAAGATACATTTTTATCATTAATACACTCACTAGAACTAGATTCCTCTTCACCCAACTTTTTAAATGCGATTTCATTCGTATCATTCGAATATATTTCCAAAGGGAAGATGCGCTGCACCGGACGTAAAAGCGTGCCGTGCTGCGTTTTTAACCTAACAGTACGGATTTTACTATCCCGTCCAGGAATCAACTGAATCACTTTCCCTAAAGGCCAAAATAAACGCTTTTTATTATCATCCCCAATCAAGACTACTTCCCCCAATCGAGGCTCACGTGTGTGTTTTTCAGTATGTTTTTGGACTAATTCACTGAGGTATTCCTTTCTAAAGCGTTGCCTAAAATCGGTAAGAAGTTTAGCTCTATAATTCGCCCTTCTCCTTAAACTTCGAGAATCTAATTCGATAATATCTGAGTTGCTAAAACATCTGTTTTCAGTAAGAAACATAGCGGGTGTAAGAGGAACTAGCTCTAGTGGGTCCTCAGAGATATAGGTTAGAGGTCTACAATTAATTACAGATTCACAATCACATACAAATGTATTCAATTCTTCATAAGTCAATACTGATCTACCAAGAGTACGTATTAACAATTCTTTTACAATACGAACCAACCTTTCCCACCAGCCTCCCCACCAAGCTGCGGTGGGAGGTATAAATTTCCAAACAATTTTATGCGTCATAGTTTTTCGTAAAATTTTATCCCAATTTAATTTCGAAAGTTCATTGGAAGCTCCCTTAAAATTCGTTCCATTATCACAATAAATAGTACTAGGTCTTCCGCGTCTAGCTATAAAACGCCTCAGGGCTAGAAGAAATGCATCAGAAGATAACGAGTTAACTAGTTCAAGGTGAAGTGCACGATAAACTGCACAAGTAAATAACGCTATCCAAACTTTCTCGCCTGTTTTCAGGAATAGAGGTCCTGCTAAGTCCACTCCTATAATTTCAAATACAGCGCAATCCGTCACGCGATCTGGTGGTAAAGGCGTCGGTTCGCTTGACAAGGATTTTGCTTTAAAGCGTTTGCATGGAATACAATCAAACAACACATTTTTGATGGCTCTTCTAGCTCTAATAATCCAAAATCTTTCTCTTATTAAAGACTGCATTATTCTTATTCCCGCATGACAATTCTTCTGGTGTACAGATCTAATCAACAGTTTAGTAAATTCACACTTATCTGGCAACAATATTGGATACAAAAATGATTCTTGATCATTTCTTTCAGTTATTTTAGTTTTTACCCTTAAAACTCCATTATTATCTACGAATGTAACAATATGATGCACAGACATTTTATTGTACAAATAATACCTTTGGACTAAACTGATTAGGTGATTTTCCGAATTCTGAATTTCATTTTGAGAAAGATTCAAATCTTCACATTTATCAGAAACCTTACGACAATTATTTACAAATCTCAAGACATAAGCAAATACTCTTATCATTTTGTCATAATTAGATATATTATTTAAGAGCGAAAGGGGTGCGTCTTTAGCTAGATCAACATTCATAATTTTAACTTTCTTTTTTTCTAAATCTACTTCTTTAGCTTGACAGTCAATCGCGCCCATTGGCCAACACCCAGGATTTTCCTTTAACCACTTAGGGCCTTCCCACCAACTCGAACTAAGCATTCGTTGTGGAGAGCACCCACGCGATAGTATATCAGCTATGTTTAAACTTCCAGGAACGTGCTTCCATGATTCCGTTCTGGTCAATTGCCGAATCTCTTTAACTCTGTTGCTCACAAAAATCGACCAATTTCCACGTTCTTTTATCCACCAAAGTGCAGTAGTAGAATCTGACCAAAATGTTATTTTCAGATTTGGCATATTGATCGCTTTGATGGCAGAATTCGCGAGTCGAGCACCTATAAAACAAGCCATTAGTTCTAAACGCGGCATACTCAAAGTTTTGAGAGGAGCAACCCTAGACTTCGCTCTAACAAGTATAACCTTTACTTCAGAACCAATTATTGATCTAGCGAAGACGCACGCTGCATATGCCCCTTTGCTAGCATGAACAAAAACATGGATTTCAGATGAAGTATTAATCTCCAAGTAGCGAGGTATAGCTACTTCCTTTAACACATCGATATTCTTTAGCCATTTCAAAAATACATTTACAATATTACAAGGCAATTCATGATCCCATGGAATTTTCTGTTTCCATGAATCTTGCAATAATAGTTTTGGAAGCAATGTAGTTGGTGACAATAAGCCGATAGGATCAAAAATCCTTTGTACAATGCTCAAGATTAACCTCTTAGTAATTTTCCTTTCGCACGTTACTGCTTCTAAATCTAAACAACATTTTAAAGAATCATTATTTAAATTCCAAATAATCCCTAAAATAGAAGTATCCCCAGAACTCTTATCGACATTCTTGCAAGCTACATTGCTTTCAAAACAACGCAAATTAAAACACCCTTTAGACATTAACAATTTTGCATCTTCAATAAATGTTTCAGCTTCATCAATGTTAAAAACACCTGATACACAATTATCTACATAAAACGAACATTTCAATTTTTCAGCAGTTTCTTCATATTCAGGGGGACTATTTTCTAATAGATGCATTATGGATGCACTTAATAAATAAGAGCTGGAAGATACACCAAATACAACTCTACAATGTCTATAAATCAATTGCCCTTCATTACATGGGAAATAAAATCTAAGAAAATCTCTATGTCTAGGCATAACAGATAACATTAAATAAGCTTTTTCTATATCTGCAGTTATACCGATAGGATATGTTCTAAAACGGTCACGAATATCAGGTATTACTTCAATGCGATTAATTCCTTTATATAAACATTCATTTAAGGAGGGTTTTCCTCTTTCAGAAGCAGACGCGTCAAATACAGGGCGTACCTTTGTAGTTTTCTTATCTAACCTGATTACGGGCCTATGCGGTAAATAATGACATTTATTACTTAATTCATTTTCTGGGACATGCTCAATAATATTTAATTTTTCCCATTCCCTAAATACTTCTTGATATTCAGCGAAAAATACCCCGCATTTCAATTTATTAATCATTTTTTCATGTCTCTTCCAAGCTAAAATTTTGTTATCTGTCAAGTTCTCAGAATTACACTTCCATGGAAGCTCTATTTCATATCTGCCATCGGGAAGAATTTTCATTTTATTTCCAAAATCGCTTAAATCAAAATTTTCTTTCCTTTCAAAACTCGGAATGGGGTCAGAAATTCCTATTGTTTCAAGTTCCCATAATTCATTCAAAGGAACATTTCTAACATGCATAGACAATGTTGTCAAAATATTATGTTTTTTACTAGAAATTTGTTTTCCCATTACAGTCCAACCCAGCTTGGTTTCTATGGCAGTCAAATCGCAATTCAATTGAATTAAATTACCTGTTAATAATCTCCCTATCAAATCTGCCCCTATCAAAACATCAATTTCGGTTTCCTTACAAAAGTGATCAGTTAGATTAATCTGTCTTTTTTTCAGCTCATTTAAAATCCTACAATCTTTAATTTTAGGGACCAATCCGCAAATCTTTCTTTCGGAAAATACTTCGCAACTAAACGCGTTATCTCCTTCTAGTTCACTAATTTCTACGGAAAACACATCATGTGGTTTGGGCTTGGTTTCATTCCCCCCGAACAATTCGTGAATAATTGTTTCCTTTCTCAGAGGACGCATTTTTAATAATTTCGTTACTCTTTCGCTAACATAGCTACTTTGGCTCGCAGTATCTAAAAGTGCGCGTACAACCCTTTGGCGACCGTGCGACCGAATACGCACGCCAAGTGTCTGCATAAAAACAACTTCATTACTATTACAATTAGAAAGAGAATTCTCTGACTTAAGAATTTCATTTTGATCATTTCTTCTAGATTGCTGTGGGCACATTATTTCAAAATGAGGTTTATTACAAAGGGTACACTTTAACTTAGATTTAGTATTACAATTTCTACTTAAATGACCAACTTTTTGTAAGCATGAAAAACAGGCACCTTTTTTTAACAATAATTGTTGTTTATCACCTAAAGACATTTTTTTTAGCGCTAAAGCACTTTTCACTTTGATGAAATTTTTCACAAAAGATACAATTATTTTTTTTACCTATATTTTCCATACTCACTAACGCCGATGCGGTAGCTAAATCAGATCTCTTTACACTTTCAGATATAGGCTCTCTTTTGCCGACATTCATTTGTCCGAAACCTTTCCTTGCTAGAGAAACGATTTCATTTCCTTGAACTTCTTGGCGAAGAAAGTCCATCAGTTCCTCTAAGGTTCGGGATTTCTTACTGGCAGCTGCATTGTGACTTCGGCTTCTTTCCCAAGTTAAAAGAATTTCTTCAGGCAAACAACTTTCAACTAAAGGTGTCAGGAAATCTCCGTATTTCTCTTGTGTTCGACCAAGGCTTTCCAAGGCTCGGAGTTTACTTTCCAATTCATCATATAAAGCAGCCAAATCAACTTTCATTTTTCCAGCTGTAGCATTTCTCATTACGAGGGTTAACAGTTCTCTTACGTAAATCTGAACAAGTAGGTCATCTCGGCCAAATCTTTCTTTTAATTGTTCAATAGCCTTTGGATAGTTTTCAGCAGTTGCCGGATAGCTCTTCACTAATCGCTCTGCCTTTGATTGTGGTTCCATACATTGCAATAAATATTGCATCTTATCCTCATCAGCAATAGAGACATCTTCATTTATTTTTTTGAACTGACTCCAGAAAGATAAATATTCTTTTGGCTCGCCATTAAATCTTTTCAGCTCAATTTTCGGTAGTTTAAATTTTCTTCTTTCACTTTCACTAGGAGATGAAGATAATTCAATTTTCTCATCAATGTGCGAGCATACTTCTATATATTTCTCTCTATATGCTTCTGCACTTTCAAAGTCTTCAGTGAACAATTTTTCGTCTTCCTCTTGCAACAACATTTCCGAAATTTGACTTTGACATGTGTCTAACCTCTGAAACTTGTCCATGAGTTGAGTTTTTAAAATTGAGAAATCTTTGAATTCATTTATCTCTTTAGATAATTCAGCCTCAATTTTATTAACTGTGACGGTAAAAGTAGTTCTTAGTCCTTTTCTTTGCGTTTTTAAATTATTCAAATTCATTTCTTCATTCATATAAATTCAAAATTCAAAAATGCCCGTCCCGCCGAGGGTACCAATATGTTAAGAGTTCTAAAGATAGGCTTAGCATAATATGTAATACTAACCTTCTGATATTCTTCTTGCGAGTTGCATCTACACGATGCTGGGCGTTAATGAATTAGAATCTGGGTTCAAACTCATACAAAGAGCCATTTATAGTATAAAATAATCATTTAATTCCGACAATATAAACATATTTCATTTTACTTCAAGAGAATTCAACAGTTCACATACATTCATGAAATACTCCTATTAACTACGCATCATCAATAAATTTACATTACAATATCACGCACAGCGCGTGCCACTAGTTTCATTTCACTTCAATTCCTAACAAGTGTATAAGAGATGCACTATGTGTCAAAACGGCTTACAATATGAAGCCAGATATCGCTCAGACAAGCCCAAACAAGACGAGCACGTGGAACCAGGGTTGAATTATTTGGAATGGGAGAGGTTTTCAAAGTTACTCGCAATTGTTTGGGCCGAATTGTGAAAGGTTTTAGTTGATTTCAAGGTTACATGTTTAGCTTTATGCCAAATCCCCACGTTTCCTTCCTATCTGTTTCTGAACTCTGTGGTTTATTTGGATACAATTTATGGTTGGTACGCTGAATTGAGTTGCCTTTGACATCATCACTGATGGTGTCCATTATTTGTAAATTTTAAAAAGATGGGGACTATAATGTTATGTCTATGGCATTTTTTATCTAAAAATTCCCTCTAGTTCTTCTGTCATTTTTTTGCCTGGCACAGACAGAAACGACTGGAGTTGCTGCAAAATAAATACCCGAAGTTTAACTTAGGTAACAATTTCCTTTTATGTTTACATCGCTCCCTGCGAGGAAAAAGGGTCAAACTGGCGTTTTTTTAATGTCTTTCTGTATAACAGCTATACTGTTGTTAAATATTAGCATTTAAGATATAACACTATTTTTGCATTCATAGCGTTCCCAAGTAGAAAATGGGGCTAACTAAACTTAAGTAAATTTCGATTTTTTATTCCCATATTGGAAGTTTTTGTCCAAACAACAACAACCTGTATTATTGCTTTCATGAACCATTTTGGATTAATCATTGGTAAATTACACCACAAATTGTGATGCGATAATCAAACCTTAATGGTGGTACATTACGTTAATTTTTTAATGAGTTCATCTGAGACTTTGTCTGAATGCAGTAGTTATTAAAAAATTTGACATATTAAACAAAAACATAATTTGCAGAACAAATTAAAAAAGAACACAATTTATTTCCTACATTGTTTAAGCCCGAGAAGGACAGATATTAAGATGTTTCATTCAGTTAGCTCTACGTTTAATGTTACATTTTTGTAACAAATAAGTTAAACCAATTGAACATTAAAAAATAAAAATAAAATTCAAACAATATGATACTTTAAACACCCCAAAAGCTTAGGTTCCGTTCAAGTGAAAGCAAAATAAATATTAGACTTTTACCATTTATTAGTTGTAAATAATTGTATTGCAGATTTTGTATTATGTTTATGATGATTGTACATAAAATCATAAGGTACGTCTAAAATACAAACTTAAAAAAAAGAAAAAGTCTAAGATTTATTTCGCTTTCACTTGAACGGAACCTAAGTTTTTGGGGTGTTTAAAGTATCATATTGTTTGAATTTTATTTTTATGTTTTAATGTTCAATTGGTTTAACTTATTTGGTACAAAAATGTAACATTAAACGTAGAGCTAACTGAATGAAACATCTTAATATCTGTCGTTCTCGGGCTTAAACAATGTAGGAAATAAATTGTGTTCTTTTTTAATTTGTTCTGCAAATTATGTTTTTGTTTGATTTTTATATAGAAACAGAAGTAATTTGGATACTACTTAGTTATCCCGTTGACCAATTTCGCCAAAAATTTATAAATCGCCAAACCACTCGCCAAATACAAATTGACATAATTTTTAGTTTAAGTAACGAAAGAACAAATAAATTAGTATAACATTAATAACTAGTCGGATGTACCAATCCCAAAACTTTCTTCTATCTCATACATGTTAATATATCAAAATTCGCTATCACACTGCCAGAATTAAATGGCAATCTATGCATCTCATGAGGATTCTAAAGATATGAAATTCCGTGCATTAGTTCTTGAGATATGACTATCGCTGAAATCGTGTAAATCCAGCAAAATTCTGCCTAGCAGTGCCACCTATTGGGTGATTTATACCAAATCCTAATCAGCAACAATTTATGTCAACGTCTGACTGAATCTGAAGTTTGGAGAAAATCCGTGCATTAGTTTTTGAGATATGACTATCACTGAAATCGTGTAAATCCAGCAAAATGCTGTCTAGCAGCGCCACCTATTGGGTGATTTATACCAAATCCTAATCAGCAACAATTTATGTCAACGTCTGACTGAATCTGAAGTTTGGAAAAAATCCGTGCATTAGTTTTTGAGATAGAGCCACAGCAAAAATCGCGAAAATTCCTGCATAGCAGCGCCACCTATTGGGTGATTAACACAGAAACCTAATTAACAACAACTTGTGTCAACATACAACTAAATCTGAAGTTAGATGAAAATTCGTCCATTAGTTCTATAGATACAGCTATTGAGGCAATCGTTAAAAAAGCAGCACATAAGCGCCACCTGTTGGGCGATTTACACCAACACATAATCAGTAGCAAGTCATCTCAAGGACTAATTGAATCTGAAGTTTGGAGAAAATCCGTCCATTAGTTTTTAAGATAGAGCTACAGCGAAAATCGTGAAAATTCCTGCATAGCAGCGCCACCTATTGGGTGATTAACACCAAAACCTAATTAACAACAACTTGTGTCAACATACAACTAAATCTGAAGTCAGATGAAAATTCGTTCATTAGTTCTATAGATACAGCTATTGAGGCAATCGTGAAAAATCAGCACAGAAGCGCCACCTGTTGGGCGATTTACACCAACACATAATCAGTAGCAAGTCATATCAAGGACTAACTGAATCTGAAGTTTGATGAAAATCCGTGCGTTAGTTCTTGAGATAGAGCTATTGGGGAAATCGTGTAAATCCTGCAAAATTCATCATAACAGCGCCACCTGTTGGGCGATTTACACCAAAACGTAATCAGCATCAATTCATATCAAGGACTAACTAAATCGGAAGTTTGATCAAAATCCATGCATTAGTTCTTGAGATAGAGCTAGTGCAAAAATCGTGAAAAATGCAGCATAGCAGCGCCACCTGTTGAGCGATTTACACCAAAAACTAATCAGCATCAATCTGTATTAGGGACTAACAGAATATGAATTTGTATTAAATTCCGTGCATTAGTTCTTGAGATAGAGCGCCCACAAAATTTGTGTCACATACACACAGACAGACAGACTCACAGAGTCACAGACAGACATTTTGTAAAAACATGTTTTTTGGAATCTCTGACCCCTAAAACGTGTAAATCCGTCAAAAACCGGAATTCGAAAATTTTCATGAATCCAATACTTTCTTCTTGTAAAGATAGAAGAAAGTAAAAATACAAATAAAACGTCAAAATACAAATCACTTGATGACGCAAACACGTGTAACTTGCTTAAAGTCAAGTGAATGTTACATTTACGATCAACCATTATTGGCATTTAATTTTGCAGTTTGGCGATAGAGTTTTGGTCGACGGGATAACTAAGTAGTACCCATTTAATCTTATAGTTTGGCGATGGATTTTTGGGTGACATGATAACCAAGTAGTACCGTAATTTGTATATACACAAATATTGTATAATATGTATAAATAAAATGTTTATATGCAAATAAATACATATAAACAAAAATAAAATTCACCAGATTTGTTTTCATAGCTATTTATATATACTTTGCCAACGTATTTCATTTTCTGAAGCCCGAATTGCGCCAAGATTAAAAAAAAAATGCCACGGCCCCTGTAGCAGAAAAGCACCTAAATAAATAATTAACCACAAAATAACATAAACTAAAATATTTCATTTGAACATCAAAGTATAGTTTCTAATTTACATTCAAATAAATATATATTCTAAGATAACTTCAATTGAAATTTGGTTGACATTTATTTATTTATTGAATAACAAACATACGGCTTGTGTGCTTGACATGAGAGTCCGCTTATAAGTCGGAAACAAGTAGCACAAGGAAATATTACAACACAAGAGAAATACACCCTGGGAGTTCCACACAAAGTGTGTGTGCAATGGAACCAGCGGGAATCGAACCCACAAACTCTTATGGTGTTATTACACGAGGGGTCAAAGACGCTTCAGATTCCGGGCGTCTCCATGTTATTCCTATGGCTGCAGGGGAGTCGCTTGGAGCGCGAGCGTCTTTTTTCTGTCGGAGCATCTTTGACGCCCGAAACAAGGCGAGTCGCCAGTAACAGCCAATCATACGCTTGGAAATCTGATAATAGAAAAGCCTTTTCCGGAACAGCCAATGAAATGCTTGGAAAAGACGGACAATGAGGCGGCTGTTGTCGCTAGACGCCTGGGATTCCAAGCGTCTTTGCGTCCTCGAGTAATAACACCATTACGCTCGCAAGCGATTAGCAGACTGGTGCTTTGACCATTCAGCCACAGAGTCCCCAATTTGGTTGACATCTTACTATCTCACTTCATAAGATAAACAAACACAAGAGATTCATTCATCATGAACAGTAGAAAATATTAAACCATGAAAGTAATCATTCGCAAAGCAGGTTCGCCAACAATGAATGGACAAATTTCTTATGACGTCATAGTAAGTAAATTGGCGGCTCTAACGTTCGTTTACGGTTTACATTCACGAGGGTTTTATTTTGCTATTTCTCTTATTTACGTTACTTTAATGTCATATTTATGAACTCAGAAATCAAATTAATAAAAACAAAGGTATATATATTCATTATTTAATTATTAAGTGGTGAAAGAAATTATAAATGCATGATTTGAAAATTTTAAATTAATTTATTAATACTAAAAAATAACATTGAAGTAACAGAATGTTTAAGTGAAATAAATTTAATTTAGTAATTTATGAACAAATCTAAGTTTAAACACTTCAATTTTCACTCATTTTTACAGCTACAGAAATAAGTGGCATTTGTCAAAAAAGACAAAATACGCATAAAAAAAAAAAAAAAAAAATATGAAATGTTATTAAGATCACAAAGAATTCTTGATTTCTCTATCAGAATCTTCGGATTTGGGGAATGATTAAGCAAGTAAATTAGTTTAAGAATGAAAGTAACAGGATGCAATGCTTAGCGCACATTTAAGGGAGACCAAACTGGTCACCAGAAGCGGCTAGTATTTGATAATGGCTTATTGTTACATAATGCATTCAAAAGTAATATGGTCTTCTTGCACTTGCCCCCTGCCCGGGGAAGTTAAAAGCAGAACTTATCAACAAAACAGTGGACAACGTTCTTTGTCTTTCTTTATTGGTAAACGCAAGTATCGTTTCCTATATATTATGCTGCTGATTTCTCTAGCAACGAATTATATGCACATATGGCTGAAGAACAGGAATACTAAACGTTGGGACATTCCAAATTTTGGAATGGAATGATTTTATAAACATTTAATGGCTTTAATAATAGCTTCACATTTTCATAAAAACATATAGAGTTTAACTAAGTCTCTATTTAACGAAGTTTTCTACTTAACGAATTTTTCTGGTGAACCTTGACCTTGGACACCATTAACATGTAAATTAATCTCCATATTACGAAAAATGTATTCTATATAACGAAGTTTATTCTTGTTTCGTACGTGTACAGCCTTCAAACGGAGAGGTTGCTGTTGCGATGGATGGATGAATTTATTTCTGCAGATGGTATGAAAAAGAAATTATTTGTTTATTTAATCACTAGCAGACCCGCCCGGCGTTGCCCGGGGTTTGTCAATAATAACCTTAAACAAAACTTAAGTATGACTGATTTTATATCTTTGGAAATTCTTTTAAATGAACCTAATTTGGGAGGCTCCATTGCCTTCCGCGGCGGCTATAATGTAATCTGAGGACGCTAGAACGATGGTAAAAAAAATTGCAAGGAATTCGGATCATTTTTAAAGAAGATGCGCCAAGGACCCTAAAAAGACGATTTATATTCAAAATTGGTGGTAGTTGAAGCCTGAAATATATATATATATATTTTTTTTTTTTTTTTTTTTTTTTTTTTTTTTTGTCGTTCATGTAATAGCTGGAGAACCTAAGATGTTGTTAGAAAAAAAAAGCGAGTGAATCGGACTATTTTTAAGGGAGTTATAACAGGGGGCCCAAAGGGGGCCAACTGATAGTTGAGAAAAGGCCCTAACATGAAAACATGTTACAGCGTTTTAGTACTTAGCGTTTTAGGTCTTCGATTACTTGAGATTAAGCATAGGGTACGAATTAATCATTAGAATATAATTTAAAAGAAATGTGCAAATAATTGGGGAAAGGCTTAAAAAAGGGCCCTAGGGCCTCAATAAAAATATGTGATTGTTGGTCTAAGGAGAAGAGTTTAAGACTCAACTTTAAAATTACACTTTGCGAAGGTCAGAAAATTAGGAGGTGAAAAACGAATGGCACTCAAAAAATTTAAGGGGCCCAGGGCCGGGCCCTACAGAACCCTAGATGGGCCCATGTTCTTAACTGGAATGTAGACACGGGATTATAACTAAATGGAGAAAGTATCACAAAAATGAGGATCGGATAAAAAGGAAGCAATTTATTAACAATTCAGTGCACTAAAAGTTCAAGGGGCCCTGTACCGGGCCCCTTGCAAGGGTGCCAGGGTCTTAACTGAAATGTAGAAATGGGGTAGAAACTGAAAGGAGAATTCAACCCCAAAACGAAGAAGATCGGATAGAAAAGAGGCATGTTAATAACAATTTAGTGCACTAAAACTTCAAGGGGCCCTGTACTGGGCCCCTTGCAGAGGTTCCAGGGTCTTAACTGAAATGTAGAAATGGGGCAGAAAGTGAAAGAAGAATTCACACCAAAAACGAAGAAGATCGGATAGAAAAGATGCATGTTATTAACAATTTAGGGCACTAAAACTTCAAGGGGCAGGGTGCCAGGGTCTTAACTGAAATGTAGAAATGGGGTAGAAGCTGAAAGGAGAATTCACCCGCAAAACGAAGAAGATCAGGTAGAAAAGGGGCATGTTATTTACAATTTAGTGCACTAAAACTTCAAGGGGCCCAGCACCGGGCCCCTTGCAAGGGTGCCAGGGTCTTAACTGAAATGTTGAAATGTGGTAGTAACTGAAAGTATAATTCACACCAAAAACGAAGAAGATCGTCGCTATACCGGGCCAGGGTCTTAACTGAAATGTAGAAATGGGTCAGAAACTCAAAAGGAGAATTCACCCAAAAACCAAGAAGATCGGATAGAAAAGAGGCATGTTATTAACAATTTAGTGCACTGAAATTTTAAGGGGCCCTGTACTGGGCCCCTTGCAAGGGTGCCAGGGTCTTAAGTGAAATGTAGGAATGGGGCAGAATCTAAAAGGATAATTTACCCCCAAAACGAAGAAGATCGGATAGAAAAGAGGCATGTTATAAACAATTTAGTGCACTAAAACTTCAAGGGGACCTGTACTGGGCCCCTTACAGAGGTTCCAGGGTCTTAACTGAAATGTAGAAATGGGGCAGAAAGTGAAAGAAGAATTCACACCAAAAACGAAGATCGGATAGAAAAGATGCATGTTATTAACAATTTAGGGCACTAAAACTTCGAGGGGCCCTGTACCGGGCCCCTTTCAAGGGTGCCAGGGTCTTAACTGAAATGTAGAAATGGGGTAGAAGCTGAAAGGAGAATTCACCCCCAAAACGAAGAAGATCAGGTGGAAAAGAGGCATGTTATTTATAATTTAGTGCACTAAAACTTCAAGCGGCCCTGCACCGGGTCCCTTGCAAGGGTGCCAGGGTCTTAACTGAAATGTTGAAATGTGGTAGTAACTGAAAGTATAATTCACACCAAAAACGAAGAAGATCAGGTGGAAAAGAGGCATGTTATTTATAATTTAGTGCACTAAAACTTCAAGGGGCCCTGCACCGGGTCCCTTGCAAGGGTGCCAGGGTCTTAACTGAAATGTTGAAATGTGGTAGTAACTGAAAGTATAATTCACACCAAAAACGAAGAAGATCGGATAGAAAAGATGCATGCTATTAACAATTTAGTGCACTAAAACTTCGAGGGGCCCTGTACCGGGCCCCTTTCAAGGGTGCCAGGGTCTTAACTGAAATGTAGAAATGGGTCAGAAACTCAAAAGGAGAATTCACCCCAAAAACGAAGAAAATCGGATAAAAAAGAGGCATGTTATTAACAATTTAGTGCACTGAAACTTCAAGGGGCCCTGTACTGGGCCCCTTGCAAGGGTGCCAGGGTCTTAAGTGAAATTTAGAAATGGGGCAGAATCTAAAAGGATAATTTACCCCAAAAACGAAGAAGATCGGATAGAAAAGAGGCATGTTATTAACGTTTTAGTGCATAAAAATTGAAAGGGGCCCAGGGGCCCCGGACCTTAAAAAATTAAAAATCTGAGCCTCAGGTGTATTAGGACCTGTCTTGGACTAATCACATCTGAATTTTCAGACTTCTACGTGCGGTAGTTTTCGCTAGCCATCGCACACAGACAGACAGACATACAGACAGACACACAGAGCGATTTGTTCTTTTATTAGTATAAATTTCCATTCTTTATTGGTGCTAAACAAAATATTTTTTGTCACAGATAAATACTTGCTGTCGCCACTCTCTCACACAGACACTCTGGCGCTGACAGTGGGGAGAAGGAAGCCTTCGATACAATAAGAAGGGGATTACAGTTTCAGGAAAATATGAATAGTTCGGATACCCGAAAATGTTAATGAACTGTGTAACCTGTACAAAGTAATACTACAGACTTTTTTATAAGTTAGAATCTGTAATACTGAGAAAAAAGATAAAACGAACGCTACTGCAATACTGAGAAAAAAGAGAAAAGGAACGCTGCGCTTTAGTTTTTGTTTACCTCTCTTTATTATTTGTCTTTTAACCGGACGTTTCTGCGCTACAAACAGAATGAAATTGATTTCGCAGCAGATTTTAATTAAGTTGCATTATTTCAAATATAATGAAACTGATATGCATTTACTGAGGTTTACTGTAAGATGCTTCCAGTAGAATATGATGTGCATCACATTTTATTGTTCATTTACAAAGACACATAAACTATTATGATGCAATCTCACACGAAGTATTGTTTATTATGCACTGTAAAAAAAATACTGCCAGTTTTCCGGTAGGAATCGGAATAATAGTTGCTTTTATCGTGCCGGAATAATTTCCGTCTCAGCTCGGAATAAAATCCGTAAAAATAAGGAAATAGTCAGTAAAACAGTATTTTACGGATTTTATTCCGAGCTGGGTTGGAAATTATTCCGGTACGATAAGGGCAACTATTTTCCGATTCCAACCGTAAAACTGGCATTATTTTTTTTACAGTGTGGATGATTGCTGAAAGTATATGTTTTCAGTTATAGCATGCAGTTTTAAGTTTAACAAAATTTTTGGTGCGTTTAAATTCTATATGGTGTGTTTAAATTCTATAGACCCTATATAAGGCTATACAAAAGAATTCGTAAAAATTACTGAGAATAAGTGCGAACTGCTTAAAGTTTTTTTTCTAATATGCATTTTCAAGCTCAAATATATTTAGAAAGAGATATTTGCAAAATATAAATAAAATAGTATACAGGATTATGCATAGAACTGGATACATGGATGATAATTTCTGGAAGTTTGATTTCAGTAGTTTCAAACGCATTTTTGCCTGAATTAAATTTTATCTTAATATGTAGCGTATATAAAAATCTTTTGCTAATATACAAGGCCTACTAAAGAATTAAAGTACGTTTCCGTTAATTTATAGAAATTGTTGAAGGTGAATTTTCAACTGTATTATGCATTTTTTTACAATACTAAATTTTAGCATACTATGTAGAATATATACAAATTTATACGTCAGCTGCAAAAAAGAATCGGAGTGCCTTTCCGCTAGACGGTAATTGGTGAAAACTGGTTTTTTAAATTTGTTATGCGTTTTTAAAAATGTTTACTTAAGTATGTTCTGTACCTTTATAGATGGAAAGTGTTTCATAATCTATGCCTAGTGTATGATTTTTCCTTCTTGTTCACCATTGCTCTAATGATAGAGCTTTAGAAGCTCCGAACCAACTGCCTTGCCTTTTTTCACACACAGTTTCATTTGTGTTCTTGTCATGTCCATATCTTGTCATGTCTTGTCTTGTTTTATCCATAAAACGATAAAAAAAACATATTTAAAAATGAATATGCACTGTTAAAAATCTGTAGCTTTTGCTGCACAGTCACTCTACCTTTTTTGTAGAAAACGATTACTTGATTATATTAACCACTTCACCGGTGACAGGTATGGGGAAACAGTGCTTTTAGTCCCGAGTTATCTCGGGGCAGACGGTGAAGTGGTTGGAGCATTCTCATTGGTCAGAACAGAGATCTATATATATAAAAGCCGTTCTCTGTGTGTATGTCCGGTATACAAATCTTCAATTTTTGACCAATTTGCACGAAACTTCATGTACATACGTTTTAGAATGTGGAAAAGATCACTGTCAACTTTAAAAAATCATAAGACCTATATTTATACCTTTTTTCTACCAACTTACATAATTTAACATTATAGAAATATCTCTTTTCAAAATTTCTAATTAAATCGTATCTTTCCTGTTGCCACACCCATGACGCAAAAATGTGAAAAAATTAACGATAATGCGTGTAATTTTTTTTATTTGCCGATAAAAATTCAGATTTTCTTGCTATATTTTTGCATTTTCGAAATTGACGTCGTTTTTAACAGGAAATGCAATTTCTTTTTAAATATAAAATAAAAACTTTAATTATAAGAGCGGTAAAATAATGTAGCACCTTAATTTGAATGTTTTTTTTAGATTAAAACATCTATTTTTAATACAGACAGTAAAATTTCATGAAATAAATTAAGAAAAAAGAAAATAAAGGCTAGATATGACGTCACATTCTATCAAATCGTGTAGTCAAAATCACTGTAAAAATAAATGGCTGCTACATTTTGTTTACTACTTCGATTGTATACTACAGCCATATCTTATAGCTATACATTATAGCTAAGTGTTGTACTGATTTAGATTCAGTAGTTACCTTTTCTGTGATTTATAGTAGAAAGATAAAAGTTAGTTTCCTTTTCAAAAAAATTCTTGGCTGATGTCACGATTTAAAATTTATGGAAAGTGACATCATTTCATCTAATCATTGTAGATTTAATTTCTATTAATGAAATTTTTAAGTTTACGTTTAAGAGTGATGTTTTATTTAGAGTGGAAACCCTCTTGATCTAATATTATAATCAAAGCTTATAATTGATGCATGTATTGTATTTTTCCCCGTATTGTGAGAAATCGTATATTTCTGTTACGCGTGACAAAGAATGAATTATTTACAATGTTTTTGAATAATTGAGTAAATAATTTGTAATTGGGTTTCAAGCATATTTAAAAAATATTCATGCTTGAAAATTACTTTAAAATCCATAAAAAATCTGTTAATCTATAAAAAATTTAGATAAATATTACTGAAAGTACTTTTATTTTCTATAAGACGGGTGGAACAATCGAATGTGCGATGTTTAGAGATTAAATTGCAGTAAAAAAGAAATTTATTGTTGTGTTAGGTTGTTGCCACCGAAAATATGATACCAGCGTTACTCATAGACATGTCTTTTCTTTATACTATTGCATTAAGAGTAAATGGGTTCATCTTTCGTAATCGGGTTGCACGCACCTTTAAAAATATCCATGCTTGAAAATTACTTTAAAATCCATTAAAATCAGAAAATTGAGATTCGATTTTCAAACAAATTTTATTTAAAAGAACTTTTTTCAATTCGACACTGTAAAAAATGAAATTGTGTTGTGTTTAGAAGTCAGTAAAGGCACAATTTATGGGTTACAATTTATGGGCACTGACATAGTGTTTTTACTTTTGTATGGTATATACAAAAGAGAATTTCACTATATGCTGCGCGATTTGGTGGATTTTTTTTTTTTTTTTCATATTTTTCTCTTGCACCCACCAAAGAAAACGCGTATACTGTTATTAAAGCTCAGAGATTTTACTATGGTTGCGAGACAATAACGTCATGTTTTCTGATTGTCTTTTTAATGATTTCTGAATGGGAATGTACAAATTCCAGTTATTGTGAATGCCGTATTATTTCGTTTTAATTTATTTTACCTGGAGGGCTCCTTAAAATTGACACCGGCGAAGCCGGGTAATTTTGCTAGTATTCTATAAAAGCGGTGGAGCGACTATGCTGCAAAAGTTTCAGATTTTTAACGGTGTGACAAATTTTAAACATGTTTAATATATTTATTTGTTTTTTAATATATTGGAAAAATGTTCATTCTCATTTTAACTACACTTTAAAAGAAAATGAAAACCTACCTGGAACGGTTCTGTTTTTATAAAACTCAAATAAACACATTTTGAACCAAAAATTTTCTTAAAAAACGAAATCAAGTAATGGTTACATTTTTAAATACATTAATAACCAATTAAGTTATATTTTAAATAACTTTTTAAAATAAATTTTGTAGTATAAAATGTTTTGACTTAGAGAGGAAAAAAAAGATTAAAAAGATTGGCAGTTAAGGGGGCTGGTCACCCAGCTTCCGATTTCCCCCCACTAATGTAAAGTCTGTGGGCATTTGATGCATTCGTATATTTAAAATATCTTCTCGGGAAATTAATATTTTAAACTTCTATTTTTTGTGTACACTTCCTAAAAGATGTCTCTTTTTTTCCTAGTTCTCAAAATATTTCTAAAATATAAACTTAATTTTATAGGAAGTATTAAAATCTTACTCACAATTCGCCCGCTTTTAACACATAACATATTAAATTCAGCATAGACTTCGGAAATATTTCGAAAACTAAGAAAAAAAGAGACATTCTTTAAGAAGAGTACACAGAAAAAAAGTTGTTAAAAATATGAATTTTCCGAGAAGATATTTTAAATATACGAATGCATCAAAAGTCCATAGACTTAACATTACGGAGGAGAATTCCGAAGCTGAGTGACCAGCCCCCTTAAGATATAAGTTTAAATAGCAACTTTATATGTGATGTTTGTGAAGAGAAAATAAACCTCCTCACTTCAATAAAACATATTAGAAAATGATAATCTAGCTACCAACCTTCCGTTTAAAACAATAAATAAATAAATAAAAATAAGCACACTTTGAAACAAACAAACAAACAAAAAAAAAATCAAATGAGGAGCACATAGAAACAAATTACACTTTTAAATAATTTTATTAAATAAATTTGATTGAAGAATGTATTTTGACTTAATAAAAAGAAAAACAAAAGAAGAACGGAAGATTGGCAGATATGTGATAATTTTAAATAGAAACATTATATGTGATGTTTGTAAACCGAAAAAAAATCTCCCCATTTAGACAAAACATATTTATTTATATAGATATTATACAGGAAAACTGAAAGGAACATAAAATTACATGATGACCAACATCTAAAAAATATATATTTATTCCTTTGATAGCATCATACCAGCTGTGCTATCTAGTAAAAAGGAAAAAAAAATACAGATATACATATAGATCGAAAGACGGCTGCACAGACAATCGAGTTGACGGCTCAAATTCCCAGATTAGACAGAATTCGATTAGCATATTAAAATACAACTGGTCTGCCAAGTCATATCTTGGTGGAACCCACCTGCAGACTCGATTTTAGTGATTAATAGGTAGGTTTAAAATTGTGTTTTCTTGCTACCAGTCCTCCATATTTTCATGCCTTTGTGTGCAGGAAAACACAATATTAAACCTACCGATCAACTACTAAAATTGGGTCTGCAGGTGGTTTCCACCAAGATATGACTTGGCAGACCAGTTGCACTTTAACATGCCAATCGGGTTCTGTCTAATCCTGGGATTTCAGCCGTCAACTCGATGAAGTGGTGGCTTGTGAAGCCGCTTCCTGGTCTAATACGGCTTCATAGATTATTTTTTAAGGACACAGGTGACATAAAATAGTTCAAATCTTCGAGCTCAAATTATATAACAGATTCAGACCATTCCAAAATAACATATTTAACTTATTTGTATATTTCACAATATATAAATCCATAAATAGAGCCTTTAAGTTCTTAAACAAACAATGCATCACCTATATATGTAAATATTTTTATAACCTTTTTCTAGAATGCATTTTTTACGTATTTATGTACACTTTTCTAGAAGACTATTAAAGCTACACAGTTGAAATTTTACATAGTATACATATAATATGTATTTATGTATATGTATATTACATAGTATACATATTAAAATCAATAGTCGTATAACTAATTAGTTTCTTTAGAAATAAATTGTAATATTTTAAGAGGCGTACGTTAAAACATTAATATTTTTCCGTGATTTTTAAATGTTTAAATATACTTATATTCATCCTATACCAATATTTCAGGCATTATTATTGTAGTAGCCATTAGAGTAAACACATATTTTTCTTATTCGTTATTACATTAATATATAAAAAATATAAAAAAGTCAAGACATCTATTTTTTTTTTCCATTTAAAAATTCTTTATCTTGTTTCAATACATATTAAAACCAATTTCCATAAAATACATTGCCTTTACTTTTTCATAAAAACTTTAAGATATACCTCCTTATTTTATTTTAAAACATATATCTCAGCAGAGATATATGTTTTAAAACTGCTGAGATATATATTTTTAAATAAAATAAGGAGGTATGCCTTAAAGTTTTTATGAAAAGCAAAGAAAATTTTATGGAAATTGATTTTAATATTTATAGAAACAAGATAAAGAATTTTTAAATGAAAAAAAAAGATGTCATGATTTTTTATATATTAATGTAATAACGGATAAAAAAATATGTCTACACTCTAATGGCTACTACAATAATAAGGGATGATAAGTGACAATGATATGTGTAATATTGGTATAGGATGAATGTAAGTATAATACGGGCATTAAAAAAGACAGTGCCTTCTGTCGATAAACTTTAACTAAATGTTTGAATATACTTTTTAAATTTCGTTTCTTAATGAGAAAAATTAAAAACGCATCATATTAATATTTAGATGTATGTTTTTAACCCGCATGTAAAATTCAAAGACTTTATCTGCAATACTATTTTAGAAAAATGTACCTAACTGACTTTTAGTCATAAATAGGTAAGTAATAATTAAGCACTCAGAATAAATGAAATGATGCAAGTACCAAGCATTTTTCCTGTTGCATATGAACTAAAATATATGTATTTTAAATGAAAAAATAATTTAACACGCATATCTGTTCATAAACAAATTACATGGTTTTAAACATTATATTAAACTGTTTTGTTCACACAGCCGAGATTGTCATCTGTGTTCTTAAAGGTCTTTAAAAAATGTAGAAATATATTTGCCGAAATATATATATATATAAGAAATATAATGCTTCAGACTTCAGAATTATCATTTAAGGAATACATAAAAAAATCCCTAATTAAAATGGTTATTTAAGTAGTACATAAATGAAAAATAACTCTATTATAAAAATAGTTTAAATTTTAACAAGCAAGGTAATTTTAAGAAAACAAAGTGGAACTAAATAAACTTATTTTATGAACCAAATTCCGAACAAAATCTTAAAAATTAACTTGCAAATCTATAAAAATTTTAACAATGATGAGAAACGTATTTTTCTATACTAATATATATTTTTTAATTTTAACTTTATTTATTAATTTTAATGTTTAATTTGTTGTCAAAAATAATTTCATTCATTTGTTTGGAATAACATTTAAAAAAAATTTCAAAACAACTTAATTTTTCCTATTTAGTAAATTTTTTTAGTTTTGAATAGCTCTTTATTTTATACCTTGAACTCTTTAGACATAAAGATTTTTCAGTTGTCTAAAATACTTCAATATGTATTGGAAGTTATATTTAAAGTAATGAAAATGATAAAATACTACGACGAAAATGCACTATTCCACCTTGGTTGAATCACAAAATAAACAATATGAACTTTAAAAAGATCAGCATTTTACTTAAAAGGAGACAAAGATAATAATAACATAGATGTTACAAGTTAAAAATATACATTTTATTTAAATTTCTTAGTATTTTCGGCCTGCAACTCCGCGGCCATCGTCAGGGAATATTTTCATTTCCTGAAATTCAGGGAAAGCATTTAAAATGAAAGGGACGTATGTGGACACAGTGAGTTATTAAAATAAATGGAACGGCAGTTAAATATTTTTCTCTGCATAAGTTCAATCCAAGGCACTGCTACTTCTACTTCCAGCTACGATAATAATTATAGACTCTTCCATTTAAAACGAAATCACCGTATTAGAATGAATGGAACAGCTATTAATAAATAAGGCGTAATTAAATTTAAAAAATCGAAAAACCCGACTGCGTAAAAAGCGAACTAATTAATTATTTCTCACCAATGTTAAACTATTTTTTATATTACTTTCCTATTTTTTTTATTTAATTATATTGATGACTTTTAAGTTGTGTTTAATTGTTAGTTCCCATCTATAAACACTGTTTTAATGAGGACTATAGATGTGTATGAAGGTTAGAGTTCCAGTATAGCAAGATATCCTACCTACACAACTTCCAGGTTGTGTAATATTTAAACGGAGCTTCTGACTGTAAAATAGTCAATGAAACATCGTCTTCATTTTGAAAGACCTATCCAATGATATCCCACTCAATATGGCGCGTAAATTTTTTTTTCGTGTCTACCGCCATTTTGTAATTTACGGCCGCCATTTTGAATTTATAAAAACAAAATCTAGCCTATAACCACCGGACCGATAAGACGAATCGATAGAGACCCCATTCATTAAAATCCATCCAGTCGTTGGGATGTCTCGAGGGTATAAAGAAATCCACATACCCAGATACGTGTGAAACACATAACCCTTCTTGGCAGTCGGGTAAAAAATTCGACGATGACCGCGGGATTGCAGGTGAAAGTATTTAAATAAAATGTATATATTTTAACTTGTAACATTTATATTTTTATTATCTTTGTCGCCTTTTAAGTAAAACGATGAGCCTTTTAAAGTTCATATTGTGTATTTTGCGAATGAAAATTATTTTAATGTAAAATTTAATTTATTAAATTCATTTTAATATCCCTCTAAATTCATCTTTGCTTAAATATTTCTTATTTTTTTCTTTACACTTTGAGCTACTTTGGCATGTCGTAATTGAATGAAGTGATTCTAAAAGAGATGTGTAGATAATGCATTGATTTTTGGCCCTCCGATAGAACCTAACTTTTTTCTCCTCCCCTATTCCCCCTAAGATGTTTTGATTGCTTTAATATAACTAGGGTATCCAACTCGGGACCCAACTCGTTACAGAACATAGGAGAAAACCATTAAAAAAAAAAAAAAAAAAATAGAAAACTCTAATAGATTTCTTACATCTTAGATTGCTCACTAATAACACGAAAAAGCATTTTTATAGAAACATATTAATAATGTATTAAAATATAGATTTGGAATTTATTTAAGGCGATACTTTCTTGTAGCTGCATAACTCTTGTTTGTTAAAGCAGTGGTTTAAGGGGATACTTCACGCACTTGAAAACACACGCTCCGTAATGTTAATCCTATAGGCAGGTTATTTTGGAATTTCTCGTTTCAATTTGAATATTTTTTTTTTTGCATAGGATAGCTGAGCTCAATCTTTAATATGACTCTTTTTTACTTTTTCGATTTTGGTTGCAGGTTTTTTTTTAAAAAGGTATTTTCAGTTTCGAAACCGGTTTGGACGCTGAAAGTACCTTTTTAAAAAAAATCTTCAACTAAAATCGAAAAAGTAAAAAAAGAGTCATATTAAAGATTGAGCTCAGCTATCCTATGCAAAAAAAAAAAAAAAAAAAAAAAAAATTCGTTTAAAATTTTTCAAATTGAAACGAGAAATTCGAAAATAACCTGCCCATAGGATTAACATTACGGAGCGTGCGTTTTTAAGTGCGTGAAGAATCCCCTTAAGGCGAAGTTCATAAGGTCAGATCACATGATCTCCGGTCTATCCAGTCAGCTGAGAAAGCTTCTGTTTGTTTCTCTAGTCCTTGGGACGTTTTTTTGGCCGATACTGAAGTCGGCCTTCGTTATTCGCCTGAATATACGACCATTGAAATACATTAAGATCTGCTAAATAAACCTATGTTTCTAATATTGAACAACATATTTAAACAATCTCCAAAGAAAAAGCAATCAGAAAGGCAGTAAATATTGTTTCTAAATTATATTAAAACAATCAAAACATTTTAGAAAATAAAATTACCGTATGAGTGGTGGGACGAAAATCCCTGCTTATCTATCCTTTTCGAAATACTCTCTTAAGAGTAGGCCTCACATCCTGGTACAGAGTGGGGATATGTACACACTCGCAGATTCTGACTAAAAACGGTGCCTTCACCACATCTAAACATATAGTATACGTTTTCTTTGTTTCCTGCCCCTTTATGCTGGCAAAAATAAAACAATTTACAGTCATGGGGATGCCTGAAGTAGCCACTGTAAGGACATGGTAACATGTCTTCCACTTCATTGCTCGTAGTGCGTTCTGGTGCGGATGTTGTCTTTGGAGTAGAAACCGTTGGTGAAACAGATGAGAATTTCTTGATTATTTCTGGAGTTATCGAGTTTTCTCGGGCGGGCTTAGTAGTGCCATCTATACGGTTTGGTTTTGTTGTGTCGCCAATGCGCCTTCCAAGGACTTCGTTAATTGTTCGTAGCAGGGGATACTGCTGCCCATGGCAACGCCCTCTAAAGTCATCAGTTTCAATTGACCATACCATTGCTCCTCCAAGATTCCTTTTCACCATATACTGGGTCTGAAACAGATTTATGTGAGATAATATAAAGAGAATAGATCATTATTGTGAAAATAATAAGAGCGAGAAATGTTGTGTTATGTATATTCCGAACACGGTAAAATCATCGGTTTCAATTGACTATAGCATTGCTCCTCTTAGATTCATTTTCACCATATACTGGGCCTACAGTTTTATGTGAGATAATATAAAGAGAAAAGATCATTTTTGAGAAAATAATAAGAAAGATAATTTTTTTGTTATGTATATTCCGAACACGATAAAATCATCGGTTTCAGTTCACCATACCACTGCTCCTCCAATATTCCTTTTGCCCCGCCAGTGGCCGAAAGGTTCTGCTCTCGAAGCTGGTAGACGGGAGGTGCTGGGTTCGAACCCAATCGCGCCCGTCGGCCTAATCGTTCGAAGTTTTCGTGGTTTTCTTCGAACCGTGGATTTTCATGCGTAAATACGGGTTAGGTTCCCTTAGAAAGATCCTCACGGAGGGCACTCCCCTCCCTTAGGGCCTATATCCCCCGTGTTGATAATTGGCCGTCATAAACACAACCAACCAACCAACCAAGCAAGATTCATTTTCACCAAATACTGCGTCTGAAATAGTTTTATGTGAGATCATATAAAAAGACAAGATCATTAATTGTGAAAATAATAAGAATGAGAAATTTTGTGTTATGTGTATTCCGAATATGATTAGTTGGACGATGCCCTTATAGTCCAGGCAATAGAGACCGTATAGGGACTCTACCTAGCAAAATTCATGTTAGTTCTGGAAAAAGGCTTACTATAAGATTTTTGGGTCGCTGAATCAGAATTTTTAACTTCCCACCAAAATTTCCTCCGGCAACGCCTCCACATTTTGGTAAAATGCCCCCAAATAAGGTTTTTATTAAAAAAAAATCAATTTTTTTTATTGTTTTAGGGAAAAATATCTAAAATTCAGAAAGTAGACAAAATTTGCAACCAATAAGATATATGACATTATGACGTAGGATGAATGGGGAGGAGGGGATCTGCTTCGGAACATGCGCCGCGGTGCTGCGTGGATTAAGTTACGCAATTTCACTTAACGACACACATCGTTTACATTCGCCCTCCGTCTCCCCTCCGAACTTTCCCTATAAGGTTTACTTTACGTTTTTTCGGTTTCTGAATCAGAATTTTTAACTTCCCCCCAAAATAGTTGTTTTTAAATAAAAATTTTAATTGTTTTAGGGGAAAAGTATGTAGAAATTCAGAAAGTAGACAAAATTTGCAACAAATAGGATATATGACATTATGACACAGGATGAACGGGGAGGGGAAGAATGCCTCTGAACCTGCATTGCGGCGCTACGTGCACTAAGTTATGCAAGTCCAGGCAATAGGGGGTTTTACCTGGCAAAATTAATACTAGTACCGGATTTAGACTCACTTTATGTTTTTTGGGTCGCTGAATCCGAATTTGTAACTTCCCACCAAAATTTCACCGGGCAACTCCCCCAAAAAATTGATTTTAAAAAAATTGGTTTTTGAGAACAGCGCGCGGGGAATGTTCCGAGGCAGCCCCTCCTCTCTCCCTGTTTATCCTACGTGATAATGTCATATATCCTATTTGTTGCAAATTCTGTCTACTTTCTGAATTTCTACATACTTTTCCCCTAAAACAATTAAAAATTTTATTTAAAAACAACTATTTTTTTGGGGGGGGGAAGTTAAAAATTCGGATTCAGCGACTCAAAAAATTTAAAGTAAACCTTATAGGGAAAGTTCGGAGGGGAGATAGGAGGGAGAATGTAAACGATGTGAGTGGTTAAATGAAATTGCGCAACTTAGTCCACGCAGCACCGCGGCGCATGCTCCGAGGCAGATCCCCCCTCCCCATTCATCCTACGTCATAATGTCATGTATCTTATTTGTTGCAAATTTTGTCTACTTTCTGAATTTCTAGCTACTTTTCCCCTAAAACAATAAAAAATATTGCTTTTTTTAATAAAAACCTTTTTTTTTGGGGGGGGGGGTGCATTTTACCAAAATTTGGGGGGGGGGGGGTGGATGTTGCCGGGGGAAATTTTGGTAGGAAGTTACAAATTCGGATTCAGCGACCCCAACAACATATTAGTAAGCCGATTTCTAGAACTACCATTAATTTTTCCAGGTAAAATCCCCTATTGCCTGAACTATTAAAAGAGTTTGCAATACGACGGGAAATGAAAATAACTAACGGTCAGATATGTTTCAGCCAATGAATTATTTAATTTAAAATTAGATTCTGCTAGTTGCGGCTATCGTCTTTATTAACGAATTAATTCATCTAACAGTAAAATTCAAAAAGAGTTTAAAATGGAATGTCACACTCACCTTGCGTTAATATAACTAAAATAATTATCAATTTACTAAAAAGGTGCTTAAAATTTTATTCCATTACTTATAAACTGGTCTTAAAAAAGTGAAACGATAGATAATAAAAACAAATGTAAAGAAATATATTACATTAATCCCGAGATTTTTCAATCACAAACGTGATCATTTTCAAGGGGATAACTTTGTCCTTGAAAATGAATAAAATGGGATAAAATTTTAAGCACGTTTTTAGTAAATTGATAATTATTTTAGTTACAATTCATCAAAATTTGTGCTACTCGTCGACCAATTATCGTGAACGGATAACATCTATACCAACAAAAAGTTTTCGGTAAAAAAAAAAGCGCCAAGTTCTCCTTAATGTGTCGGCCAGAAAAAGTAGTGATATCTGAAGTTCCCACAAGGGCACAAGTTAAAAGCCAAACATCCCAAATCTTTCATTGAAAATGGCTTCCTGCGACTTGGCCGTTAATGCCTTCTACAGCATTTCAAAATTAATGATTGGAAATTTCGAATTTATGAATTATTTAAATATTAAAATTAATATTATTATGCAAAGAGGCAAATTCACATAAAAACATTATAAGTAAAAGATTTCTGATAAATACCATTCAATTTCAACAAACAATAGTTTTGATTATAGATCATTTAGTCCACATGTGGTTTAATTGCCATTTCGTACGGTCTAAAGCTAAAGTCATTAACGTAAAACCTAAGAAATAAAACAAAATTTACTTTCTTCAAATCTCACAATATGTTACATTATATTTTATTGTATAATATTGAAATCTTGTGCATTGACGAAAGAGATTTTTTTTCCTTTGAACATTTATTATAGTTTGTTTGCATACATTAAGAGGTATTCGATGTATAAACTGTTAAAAGCTGATACTAATTATGTTTTAGAAATTAGGGATATTACCTTCTGAACACAAGTATTTTGTTATATTTAACTTCTAAGCATTTAAATAGACTGAAGTGGTTTAAATGCTTTTTTTAAATGTGTATTTTATTTCTGTACTTTGTGCCACAAAATGCCTAAAATAATCAAAAAATGTAGTTGTCATGTAGCTTATTTGTACATACTTTAAAATTTGAAAAACCCTCTCGAAGGCATTAACGGCCAAGTCGCAGGAAGCCATTTTCAATGAAAGATTTGGGATGTTTGGCTTTTAACTTGTGCTCTTGTGCGAAGTTCAGATATCACTACTTTTTCTGGCCGACACATTAAGGAGAACTTGGCGCTTTTTTTTTTTTTTACCGAAAACTTTTTGTTGGGATATCACTACTTTTTGTATGTTTTTTCTAGTTTTTTTCTAAGCTATATTAATATAAAAAAAAACTTAAATTTCAGTACTTTTATGTTAGCCGGGAGCAAATCTCCTCATTAGCATTTTGTTTTTTCGCCAATAGTAGTTTTCATTTTTCACATGTGTAAATTAGAAACAATGCTTTGATTTTCAAATAAAATATTTTGGTTTATGTTATTTATTTATTTATTTATTTCTATGTTAAATATTCTATTAAATAAAATGAGGGAAATGCATCTATTTTAAATGAGATGACTGAAAAGTTTATATTTTTAAATGAAATGAATGCAATGAACAATAGAGTTGGGAACAGTATTTGGCGATTTGCCACTCGCGCCCGGCTAGCATAAAAATACCTAAATTTATTTTATTGATTTTTACAAATTTATACTTTATTTCCTTTTATATTAAAGTACTAGCCGCCTCTAGCAAGCAGTATTTACCGTATTAATTCCATGTCAAACGTTGCATCATGTTACTGTTATTCATAATTCAATTTACTTGCCCATTCTTTCGCCAAGTCGGAAGCTTTTGATAGAGAAATCAAGAACTCTTTACGATCATGGAAGCACATCATATATTTTGTGTTGTTATGTATTTCATTCTTTCATGACAAATATCTCTTAACTCACTTATGCATATTTCCTTATCAGTTACGATTTGTTCTCTAATGCGGAAATTTTTAATCGTATTAAATAATCTTTTCTAATTGGGTTCACTGCCAATTATTGTATTTTAAGTGATACGATTGGGTACAAGTGAAATGATTCTTATTAAATCCTTTGATAATATCTGCATTTACATTAAACCATATTGATGCTAATATCTTTTTGTTTCATGCTAACCTTTTCAATAGACTCGATTACGGAAGAATAGAAGGTCCACGGGCTCACTGCTATGATCCATTTGAAAATCTATCATTCTTCTCATCTAATCGTGTTGAAGAACTAGCCAATTTGCCATGGTTTTAAGTTTTTATCTAATTTTATTCGAAACCTGAAAACTAAAATGCGAGGAACCGGATTATAGAAGATTCCTTCTAACGGTACACATCGATTAACAGGTTACATATTATAAAATTATAATAATCATAAGGAGAATTGTCAGTTTCGGTGCTTTAATAGTTTCTGTAAATACTATTTATATAATACGGAAGTTTCAGCAGAGTAAAGATTAACAACATAGCCACAGTAAGTATAATAACAGTACAATATATTAACAATTGCAGAGGTTTTGTGCAGTGACTACTGGCACTTTGGAAATATTAGTACGTTATATTATTTAACTATTCAGATGATATGCGGAAAAATATAAATAGATGGCTCGCATTAATAATTAACTCATTGAAAAATAGCCAGAAACGTCAAATACTCGCCAAGCTTGGCGACATTTAGCGAAGTGTCACCAAATTTGGTAATATATCATGTCAATTCTCAAATTTGGCGACAAAAAATGTTTTGTTTGTTCTGACGTCATAATGATGCATATGTATTATTTATCATACACATACCTATAATATGTATGATGCAAATGTATTACGTATTATATGCATATGTATAATATATATGATGCATATGTATAAAGTTCTTTAAGATCACTAAAACGCACTTAAAGGAATAGTGTTCCATAAATAGTAGGGATATTTGCCAGATTGACCAGAGTGCTATTGAGATTAGAATTTCGACATTTTTAATAGACCGGGAGGTGTCAGCACACACCATCACCTCATCGAGTTTACAGCTGAAATATTAGGATTAGTTAAAACTAGATTAGTACATTAAAATGCAACTGGTCTGTTAAGTCATATCTTGGTAGAAACAACCTGAAGACCTAATTTTAGTGGCTGACTGATAGGTTTACTATTGTATTTTCCTGCATCCAAAAGTATGGAGACATGGAGGAATGGGTGCAGGAAAACACAATGGAAAATCCACCAATTAACCGGTAAAATCGGGTCTGTAAGTGGTTTCCACAAAGATATGACTTTGCAGACCAGTTACATTTTAATACGCTAATCGATTTTTAACTAGTCCTAAAATTTCAGCCGTCAACTCGATGAGGTGATGATCTGTGCAGACGCCTCCCGGTCTTTAATAAAACTTGTTTTAAGGAAGTAAAAGATAGAAATATGGACAGATAAACTGAAAGATTTGCCTTAAGATTTTTGTAAAAGCATATAAAATTTCATTCAGCTTGAAATCATGTAACACCTTTATAACTCAGGCTAATTTTCTGTAATCGAGTTTTGGCAACCAGCATATCTATCTGATCTATAACTATAATCTTTCTTTTACAGATTTAAAATTAACAATAAATTAACAGTAAGTAGGCTAATAATAAAATATAATAACATTAGCAGCGGACTTCGGACACCGCATCTGTCGTACATCGTTAAAGACAGATTTATTAGTTACACATTTCATTTAATTAAAAGCAGATTTTTAAACTTTCATATGAGAATTAGGATATTTTTCCACTATAGGGATCTTAGCGTTTTTTAAAAATCTTGGCGCAATTCGGACTTCAGAAACTGAGATATGTTGCCAAATGATATAAACAACTATGAAAACAAACCTGATGAACTTATGTTATTTATATATGTATTTATATACATATAAACATTTTATTTTATACACGTATAAAATATTTTTTTTTATATACAAATTATTTATGTTGGTATATAAAAATAAATAAACGGGTTCCTTACATTAAATAAATTGTATACATATGGAAAAAATTGCTTGTGTATATGACACAGTAGATAGGTTGCCAGAAAATACGTTATTATCAAATTTCTTTTCTCGTCAAGGCTATTTTCTCTATTTCGCCAAGGCTACTATATCGGAAACATACCGAATTGCGGTTATATTTTGTTAAATGTTTTATTGTTTTAATATCGTGAATATATCATAACCTATACTGATTAAAATTTTTAGGTATATTCATTTTTTTCTATTTAACAAACATCTTTGGAAAAGCATATATATAAAGTTTTATTCTGCTTGAAATTACGTGACCCCTTCAAAACTCTGTAATCGAGTATTGGCGACCAACATTGGCGCAATTGAATGTGAAGGAACTGTTTACGGCCAAATCAACACCCCCTGTTTGAAGGGTTTAGAGGCGGAAATTCTGTGTTTTCAGATTTTTCTGGTTAATTGTGCTACAAACCCGACTTACCTGTGAAATTTCATGATTCTACGATTTTTAGAAGTACCTTAGTTATTTGATGATGCGAAGTGAGTCAGTGACAAAAAAGCGCTTTGTCGGAATTTAATATTTCGAAAACTACTAAATACAGAAACATGAAATCGTGGAACCTTAGTTCAGTTTGATCATACGAACATGTGTATAAAAGAAAATTTTCTATATCTCTCCCTAAAACGACGTTATGAGGGGGTGAAAAGTATGCTGAAATGGTTCAGGAAAAGGTAGCTTACGGCTTGTGCGAACTTGGCGGACGCACTGCCGTGCTCCCAGATTATTAAACCAGGTTTTTTCAAAGTGTGTGGATTATCCCTTGGGGGTATGCAAAGAGGTTCTATGGCAGTGGTTCTCAACTTTTGTTTGACCACGCCCCACCTAAGCAACTCAAATGTACCGATCCTCCCTCCCCCTCGCCGTCCCCCTGTGACATAATCTTATTGCTTAAAAAATGTTATTCAAATGGGCGAAGCCTTATGGAAGCATAAAGGGCGAAACAGCGTTAACAATGACAAGTCTTCTCACAATTTGTTAGATTGCCTAACAGGTAAAATATTTCCTCAAATATATTGTGAATTTTGATTATATTTATGTTATTATTTTTGAGTTTATTCATATTAAATTCCAGTATCACGACATTAAAAAGTATAAATGTAAAAATAGTTTTTTTAAATACTCTTTTAAAATCCTTTAGTCTTTATCTTGAAAAGCACGAAGTAATTTCCTGTGGGCATTAGTTATGAAGTTAACGGTTTAACTTACGATTGGTAGAAAGCGCAAACTAGTGAATTGTGAAAAATTGATTAGAAAATTCCCTCCTTTAGATACATGAACCAAGTTAAGTTAAATAAAATATAATAAAAGAGTGTAAAATACATTGATATTACAGTCGGACCTCTATTTAACGAACCTCTATTTTGCGAATTTCTCCATTTTGCGAACTTTTCCTTGGAACCAAGAACATTTTGCAAATTTCTTCGTAAAATAACCTCCAAATAGCGAAGTGCATTCTCTATTTAACGAATTTTTTCTTGTGATCTAAATTTCTTTTTCTCCCCATTTCTCAAAATATTTCTGGGCATTTCAAATTTATTCTTTCTTTAAACACATTTTATGATATTCAGTGGCCTTGAACTGGTTTTACCAGGCACCTTCTTTGTCAGCAGTGAGAATTCGGTAAGTACGGAGGACGAAGACGATAATCCCTTACAGTAAATTAAAAAAATGTGGATACAAATGTGAAAAAAAGAAGAAATTAACCGTGATGTGCTGATTGATGATTATATTTCACTTAATTCTGAAATTGAGACCTCGGAAACACTATCCAAATTGAATATTTTAGACAGTGTGAAAAATAAAAACAATACAGCAATGAATTTCGATGAAGACGAATATGATGATGATGGAAATGATCATGATGCAGGAATTAATAAAACTTCGTATGATGAAGATGAAATGCTAAAATCATCTGAAACCATCCGACGCGGATTATAGTTAGAAAAAAATACGTATGAAGGGGTTTTTGGTGCATTACAAAGATGCGAGACGTATTATGAGAGAAAGCACTTTTTAAAAGAAAAATCTCCGACAAAATTAACAGAGTTTTTCAGAAACTAAATTTAAGGACGCATATGTTAATGTATGGTTAAAATTATTTGTTATAATAATAATAAATACGATAGGGTTATTAAAATTCGTTAATTTTAATGTAAAACTATTTACTTTAAACAGAAAACACTGTGTATTCCCAGACAATCTTTAGTTTTCCTTGCAAATTTCAAAGATTTAAATGCATAGAAAAAATGAATTGATGATGGATATTTGGTGGGTAAAATAAATAAAACAAACATATATAATTTATTTAAAAAAATGTGATTAATTACTTTTAGTAAAAATATTTAGTGTTTATGAATTTAAAATCTGTTTTATATAGTTTAAATTATTTCAAAAGGTGAATCTCTATTTAACGAATTTTCCATATAACGAACTTTTTTCAGGGATTTAGCGACTTCGTTAAATAGAGGTTCGACTGTATTAATTTATTACCCCTCTTTCCATTATTTGGAGAAAAAAAAGGGCGATCGCATGTTTCACATTTCTTCAAACACGCTCTCTGGATAAGCTCCTTGTTCTTTCGCTAAGTATTACGTATGATTTACTTTAGACAGTCAAAAAATTTCAATGTCGTACCTATATATCACTAGATGAATGAACTTATTTTACCTTAAGGTATATGCTTTTCTGATTATCATAGCCAATCCATTGACGGTCTTTAAAAGTATACGGTGCTTCAATAGTTGGTTCAAAAACCACAGTCCAGCCTTTTTCAGTTTGAAGCATTTTACAAATCTGTTGAGAAAAGAATGAAACACAACAATGAAAGAAAAATTATAAAAAATTTATAAATAATATAAAAAAGTTTAAATAAAAGACACTTTAATAAACTTTATAAAAATTATACATATTAGACCGGTAGGTGACTGCATAGACCTGGGACGGCGAACCTATGGCAAGCGTGCCATAAGTGGCACGCTGCAGTTATTTTTGGCACGGCAAAGATTTAAGTTTTACATCAAAATATAGTAGAATTTCACAAAATGCATTAATTAATATAGATGTTGTCTGTGTCACTTGAATCCGATTAGTTCGGTTGATTGTGATTGTCACACAGATTGAAGAAATTGAAATATAACTTAATTTATCCGAATCTAGCTCAATATTGGCTCAGAAAATTTTGAGAATTAGAAGATTATCGCTAAAGAGAAATTAAAAGTGTAATAAGCAAAAATGATGATTTTAAAATTATAACAACTGGGAATTCAATTCCAGACACTAAAAGCTATATAGTTTCAGGCGCTTGCTATTTTGACAATTTTTTCTGCAAGACATTCTTTTCGTAAAAAAGAAAAAAAAAAAAAATGAAAATTTCAACTAAAAACGTCTTGTCCAGTGAGTGCAATTAAATTTGCATTCTATCGAAAATAACCAAGTACAAAGCGGATATAAATTATTTGGCATTTAAGATGAGACAACAGAAATAATATTTTTTAAATAAATTTCTACAGTGTAACATCAAATATCACCTGTATTTTTTTTAATGCTAAAAAGTAAATTTTAACTATTTTTATTATTTGATCCATTAAATTTTTTTATTGTTGGCCCGTCATGATCACGTAAAGTATATTTTTGGGAAATTTTGGCACGTGGACGTGAAAAGGTTCGCCATCCCTGGCATAGACCATCACATCATCGAGTTGACGGCTGAAATTCCAGGATTAGACACCACTTGATTAGTATAATAAAATGCATATAACAATATATATTCCAAACGGAAAAGTCAAAACATATATTAAAATGTTTATTTGCTTAAAAGTCGTTACTAAAAACACATTAAAACTAAATTAAAAACCTATATTGACATGTTTCAACTCCTTCATTGAGTCGTCATTAGAAAGTACAACAGAGATTACAAATACAATGCATATGAAAAATGGAAAAAAATCATCGAATACAAACAAGTTAACATATAACGCGCCCTACATTTTTGCTACCGCACATGTTCCCTCTATGTTGCGACTTCGCAAGTTGTCCAACCATTCAATCCATATATGCGGGATGCGAAAAGATAACGTATAGTAACACTTCGTCGCATCCCGAATATATGGATTGAATGGTTGGGCAATTTACGGAGTCGCAATATAGCGGGAACACGTGCGGTAGCGAAACTGTAGGGCGCGTTATATGTTTGCCTGTTTGCATTCGATTTTTTCCCCCATTTTTCATATGCATTGCATTTGTAATTTCTGTTATACATTCTGATGACGACTCAATGAAGTAGTTGAAACATGTCAATATAGGTTTTTAATTTACTTTTAATGTGTTTTTAGTAACGTCTTTTAAGCAAATAAATATTTTAATATATGTTTTGACTTTTCCGTTTGGAATATATATTGTGATATGGTTATTAGTGGACGCAATTAAGGCTTATTACTCGTACTTACTTACATTTCTATTAAAATGCAACTGGCCTGCTAAGTCATATCTTTGTGGAAGACACCAGCAAGCCAGATTTTGGTGGTTGACAAGTAGGTTTATGATTGCATTTTCCTGCACCCAAAGACAAGACAACATGGAGGACTGGGAGCAGGAAATCATAGTGGTAAACCTACCATTCAATCACTAAAATCGGGTTTACAAGTGTTTTCTACCAAGATGTGACTTGGCAGACCAGTTGCATTTTAATATACCAATCGAGTTTTAAGTAATTCCGGAATTTCAGCCGTTAAATCGATGAGGTTATGGTCTGTGCAGCCGCCACTTGGTCTAAATGTATGTGTGAAGAGTTTTCTGTATTTTCTTTTCAAAATGTTTTTAGAATGCGCTTATAGAAATCTCCCTTGTCAGTTGCAGGTACACTGTAGAAAAAGACAAATGATTTTTAATCTACGAAAATATGATAATATCACGTGCGGAAACATACAATAACCTCTCCCGAGTTACCCATGATTTTGAAAAGCATTTTTGTATCCTTAGAAACCGCAGAAACAAACATATTTTTGAGATTTAAAGAAGCATTTATAGAAACAAAGTTTCTTTTGCTCCCATTGATTTTCAGAAATTTTTCCGAATAGTTTTATTGCGCATTAATCCGTTTTCTCAAATCGAAATATTGGTTTTAGGATGCTATTAATTCTCCTTTAATTACACTCATGTCCATAAATTAGGGATAATGCCAGATCCGGCAAATAAAGGTTCAGAAACAACACAAATGTGACTTATTCACCAAGCCCATTTATTAAACAAAAGATAAAGAACAAAAACGATGGTGTATGTATGATACCATTCATAAAAACTACAATTGTTGCTCCCTGGAGCAATTACAAAAAGTATCTCCCTTACAAAAACTTAATATTACATGGTTGGTATGATGGTTAATATATTGTATGTCTCCCTTTCGATGAAATACAGTGCGCACAACGCCTAAGCGTGCTGAGTATCATATTATCGAGCTGATCTTGGGGAAGATTACTCCATTCAGCAAGCAATGCTCTCTGAAGTTCCAGTACACATTTAGGAGGTAGTTGACGGGCTGCAACGCAACACGTCGGATAAGCATGTCCCACACACGCTCTATCGGATTCAAGTCAGGTGAGAATGCTGGCCATTCCATACGGGTGATATCCTCAGATTGAAGGCTTTCGTTTACGATGTTTGCTCGGTGAGGACGAGCGTTGTCCTCCATAAACACAAATTCTTCGCCCATGGCACCCCTAAACAAACTTACACGTTGTTCCAGAATGATATTCCGATAAATCTGGCCTGTCATAGTTCTGATTTGAACATGTAGATCTGTTCTGGAGCCCAGTATAACTCCACCCCAAACGAACAATCCTGCATCACCGTAACGGTGTCTTTCATTGATGTTGTCTTGGTTGTAACAGGTGCCTGGCGTTTTCCAGTTGAAAGTGCGACGTGAATCAGACTTCAAGCTAAACCTGGGCTGGTCGGAAAACATCACACAAGTCCACTGTGACGATGTCCACATTGCATGCTCTCTACTACAGGCTAACCGCAGGCGACAGTGAGTTGCCGTGAGCGGAACACATCTGACAGGCCTGCGAGCATATAGACCAATATTTTCCAAACGTCGGTACACGGTTTGTCTTGAAACATCCGTATCCGTAGCTGAAGATAGCTGACAAGACAAGTCTGATGCTGTTCTCCGTCTGCTTCTTTTGGCAGTTACTGCATAATACTGGTCTTCATTCGGCGTTGTAGCTTGGGGGAGACCTGTACTTTAACGTCTAATGACATTTCCATCATCTTGGAATCGTTGTCAAAGTCTAGAGATGACACTTTGGCAATTCCAAGTTCTTCAGATACTTCCATTTGAGTACGCCCACATTCCAGACGGCCGATCATTCTGCCACGTAAAACCTCATCTACATGCATCCTCTGTGTCATAACTATTCGGTTATGGCACTGAGCGGCTTACAGAATGCTTGTTAACAATTTTACTTCTTTGCCACCATTCCTTATATATGCCTCTCTTACACTCTCGACATTGTGACGTACTATGGGCGCTATCTGGTGGCTTTCTGTAATTTGCATATTAGTCTTGAAGATGCGTGTGGTAATTCTACAGGTGAAATTTTTACTTTAGAGTTCGATTTCCGTGTGTGATTCTGAATTATCCTTAATTTATGGACATGAGTGTATTTTCAGCTGCGTAATTGAATTTATACATGCTTGGTTTACAAAATAATATTAATTTTAATGTTAATGTTAATGCTGTTAATTTATCATATTTGTCAATAAAACATGTTTGTTGAACACGAATATGTTTACTTGGGAATAGATAGCATCCGAAAAACCTATGTTTCTGGTTGAGAAAACTGAATGATGAGATTAGTATGAGATGACACTATGAGATTTAAGAACCCTTTATACATTAAAAATGTATATATACAGAAACGTTATTGAGTAGTTCGTGTATTAATGAGTTTTCTCAAACGGAAATAGGGGTTTATGGGACGCTATTTATTTTCAAGTAAACATTTTTGACTGCGTAAGCGAATTTATACATGCAAAAGTAACAAAATAATATTAATTTTATGTTAGCGTTAATGCTATTCATTTATTATGTTTGTCTGTAAAACATTTTTCTTGAACATGAGAAAATGTTTACTTGAGAATGGATAACATTCGAAAACCATACATTCCCGGTTGAGAAAACTGATTAATATAGTATGAGATTTAAGAATCATTTAAAGTAAACGCACCAGTAGCGGGCCATTTAAACATTTATCTAATTAATATAAAAGTGTTAGTGAATTTCAAAAGATATATCCTCCTGAGACCCAAGCAAAATATAATGCATATATATATATATTTTAATATGAGTTTTTTTCAACAAATAGGCATTAAAAATGATGTTTTTAAAGAAATTAATAAAGTTTGACTTTTTAATTTTGTTTTATAGCACATCCATCTAAATTGATATTCAGGCTATAACTCGCTTTAAAATAATTAAAAAAATGCTAAAAATATGGAAAAGAATAGAATTTATTATAAAGAACATAAGGCAAGTATTAACATCTGCTATTAAAATTTTAAAAAAAAATAGTTTAAACAAATTAAAATAACATAAAAACGAAACTTACCAGCAGAACGTAGAATTCTAACTTGACTCATTTATTACGCAATTTTGTAAACAAAGTTGTTACCGTTGCCAAAATCCGAAAGCTGAATGTTGATTTTTGATTCATACATTACCATGCCAAACTGGTTTTAGATTGCTACAATGAAATTTAACGCAATAGAAGGAGAAAGCAAAACATCCATTTAAATGGATTCCTGCCAGGTCTCAGGAGGATATAGTTTTTTAGCCTAGTCCTAACCTTCAAGTATCAGAATAAACATTCAAAGATTCTATGATGTAGAATCATTTATTGATAATTAATGTACTCAAAATCAAGTTTGTTCCTAAATTACTTTTGTTTAAATTATTTGTGCTCTCACGAATCTTAAAATCTATTTACTTTTCGCTAAATTATTTGTACTCTCATAAATCTTAAAATATATTCATTTACTATCTAATATAACTTTATTTTTATCACATCTAAAAAGCTCTGTTTCATAATAATGTTATTTCCTGCCAAAAATAAATCTTTATTTTAGCTAAAGTACTTTTCTTTTGCATTTCTTTAATTTTCGCATAACGTTTATGATAGAAATTAAACAGCTGTTAGTAGATAAACAAAATAACAAGTTAAATAAATTACTGGAAAGATTGAACGCTTTTTTCATATATTCACTATGAAACATTTTTTCATCTGTAATCTATTGCCAGATTCCCGTCATTAGTTTTTGAATTTTATATGTAAAACTAACGGAATTTTTAAGCTAACGGATTTCGTTGTTCGAAAAAAAGTTTTCTCTCAGGGGACTTGGCTACTGGCTCTTCAATGCTAAGGATGTAAGAAATTTTTTGTGCGCGTTAGGGGGATCACCAGGGATGAGATTTCCGCGTTTTTGTACACCAATATTTTGTTAGAGAAAATGATATTTCATTTAATCGGAACACTCTTGCGATTTAACAGAACAACATTTTCTCTAAGAATATACCGGTGTGCAAAAACGCGGAAATCTCATCCCTAGGGATCACCTACCATTTCCTCTGGCTACCGTAATAAACTATTGTTCCTGGAAGACTTTTGTGCTTATTTTGTTTTGACTTCAGCATTTCGGGAGAACTTTTGGGTTCTGCGAGATGCTTTGCAATAGTACTTAAATTCGACCTTTTACCATCTTTTCAAATCGCTGCAACATTTTACGATTTAAAGAAATAAAAAATCACTCTACAAATCTTCCTGACACATTCAAAATCAACATTTCTTCGGGAAAAATGAAAAATAAAAAATGTTACATTGCAACAATTATTTTTCTTCCTCCAGGAAGAAAGGACATTCCATCACTGCGAGAGAAGAAGTAAGAGTATTTGTGCATAGGAAACGGGCGCCCTATGTTGTATAAAAATTACGCCGAAAAAGGATTGTCTAATGTGATTTAACTTTATGTATAGCAGTTAAATTAAAGCTACATTCAGATTTTCTTATTTTGTAGAATTTTGTATTATATTTCTGATATTCTTAAGGACTTTTTTCACACACACACACACACACACACACAAAAAAAAAAAAAAAAAAAAAAAAAAAAAAAAAAAAAAAAAAACGATTACACAAACCTGCGTTGGTTGCATTTTTTAAGTTTTAATTATTTTTTTTATGTATATTTTAGCAGTAGCGTAGGAACTTTGTACAAACAGGGGGAACCGGGGCATATTGCGGAAAGCTAGTGGCGCGGATCATTTCGTTCATTTTGGAGGGTTCCTTCATAGTGTTGAGCGTTTCACAAACAGGAGTATAAAATAGAAGCATATCAAGAGATCACCAGCTCTTTAATCCAGTTAAAGTAATTTTTAATAGACATACTTGATACATAGAAACTTAATTTATGTGCGATCCCGAATACAGTATTCAAATTTCAGGCTTTTCCCACTTCCATTTACCGAAAATTAAAGTGCTTTCTGTTGTTTTGCTTACAAATTCTTCACAAATATCTTCCAAATCAATTTTAAAGGCCTCCTCTTTATAAATATGTTATTGGTGCATGTAATTTGTAGCAAACCTATATAAGACCCCCTTTATTCTGGAAATCGGGAGGGTTGTAAACAATGAGAAAAAGGGTGAAAGCACAAACAAGTCTGCTCACCACCCCCTCTCTGTCTTCTCTTTGTTGTTTATTGTGTGAATTTCCTAGAAAAACTATGCTTTAATTTTTAATTCAGCAAAGTATCGTAAACAGATGTGTGCTAGAATTTCTCCCGGGGGAGCTGAGCCCGTCTGAAATATTCCAGGGGGAGCCACAGCTACCCCAGCTCCCCCGGTTCCTACGCCCTTCTCTTTTAGCACTGAATCCAAAATGACCTGTATTTTTAACCATCATGTAAGGATTTTTCGCAAATCGTAAATTTCGAAGGTAAAAAGTCAAAAGAGAGCGAAAATCTGATACTAAAAAATAGAGGAGATGGTTGTGTTTTTTAACTTTTGATAACTGATTTTTATGTATTTTTTAGCGCTGAATACGAAAATGATTTTAATTTTTAACCATGATGTCAGGATTTTTTGCAAATCATAAATTTTAAAATTAAAATGGCAAAAATCTCATACTATAAAATATAGGAGATGGTTATGTTTTTTAACGTTTAATATTTGATTTTTCTACACTTTTTAGCACTGAATCTGAAAATGACCTACATTTTTAATCATCACGTCAGAATATTTCGCAAATCGCAAATTTCAAAGTTAAAAAATAGCATAAATATGATACTATAAAATAGATGTAAATTTTTTTTAATAAAATTTAATGCAATAATTTATTAAATTCTTTGACTTATACTGGGGATTCTTAGAGTTAAACAGCTCAGGGGTCCGATGAGATTAGGGGAGGGTATTCAATTTTAGCTTTGAACTTTTTAACTTTGAAATTTCCGATTTGCGAAAAATCCTGAGGTGATGGTTAAACAATATAGGTCATTTTCGGATTCAGTGGTAAAAAATACATATAAATCAAATATCAAAAGTTAAAAAACACAACAATCACAACTATTTTATAGCATCAAATTTTCGTATTTTTTTTTTTTTTTTTTTTACTTTTTAACTTTGAAATGGCAAAAATTCCTTACGTGATGGTAAAACATGAAGGTCATTTTCGGATTTAGCGCTACAAAATACATAAGAATCAATTATCAAAAGCTAACGAGACAACACAAATTTTGCAGGATAGTGTTATCATACATACCTCATTGTAACCCATCATTCCTGGTTCCCTCGTAAATGGTCCAGGGATACTTTTTCCAGTGACTGAGACATCGAGTCCATTCTTTTTCGGATCCTTCAGGGCGAAACCTCGGCCATAAAGAGGCATGCCCAAGATGAGTTTATTAGAAGGACAGCCCTTAGATAGCCAATAATTGACAGCATATTCCTAGAAAAACAAATTTCTTCTTTATAAATATGGTACTTTCTTGTTACAGCGGCTCAAAGGCGACCAAGATGTATTACAAACTTATATGTAAGGGTCAACCAAAACAAGTTTTTAAGATCGAAACCGATTTTCAGTAATCTTCCTATTTTAGGACTAAAACGAAAACGAAAAGGTCCAATTTTTTAAAAGTAATTAATACATACATAAATATGCATAATTATTAATTAATTATACGTGTGGCCCTCTCTGTGCTTCTGATTAAATTTTTTTATTTTCATATAAAATAACATATAATTAGTTCAGCAACGACACAAAATGATTTTCTAAGTATACGAATTTTATCTAATAAAAAAAAATTGTTTTAGGTATACATACATCGATTTATCTTTTATAATGATTTTTGTAAATAACCCACTGTTGTACTAGAACTTTCTCAAAGAATATTCGAAACACTTCTGCGATTTCAAACTAAAAAATTTCTATCCCGGACGAATCTGGTGGATCTAATTCACCCACTAACCTATACAGTCTCTAGTCTGATATTTGAATCAGCTCAACCGAATAAATCACAGGTAATGGAACTCCAGAAAACGTTGGATACGTACTTACGCTAGATTAATTTTAACACAATTATTCTAAACTTTACAACATACTTATAACTACTTAAAAGGTGACACAAACATATAAAAATATTATTTAATGCAACCCTGAGATCTCTCGAACACACACGCGTTCATTTTCAAAGGGAAAAGATGACTGACTGAATAGAAAATAAATAAATAAATAAAAAGAGTACGCATGCGTAAGTGGAGTTCAGTGCATTTCTCTGCAGAGGGGTGAAAAGATCAGTCTGATCTTTAACTTATAAGATTTTATAACTGATCTTTTCACCCCTCTGCAGAGAAATGGACTGAACTCCGCTTGCGCTGATCTTTTCACCCCTCTGAAGAGAAATAGACTGAACTCCGATTGCGCATGCGTACTATTTTGTTTTTGTTTTTTAAAATTTATTTTCTATGCAGTCTTCTTGAACCCACCGTGGCTGAGTGGATAAGACACCACGCCGCTAATCGCTTGAGAGCGTAGGTGGGGGCGGGTTCAAATCCCGCCGGTTCCGTTGCATACTCTTTGTGGAGCTCCCAGGATGTAATTCTCTGGTGTCGTAAATTTCCTTGTGCTATCTCGTCCCTGCATATCGACGATGACTTATAAGTGGGCCCTGGTGTCAAGCACACAAGTCTGATGTATGTGTTCAATAAAACAAACATTCAGTCTTCTTTTTTTTTTCAAAAATATATTAATAAAATTTAATATTTCATATAATCGGTGTGTCGTATGCTCTTTATATTATTATTCATTTAATTAACAGGAATAAGAAAAAATAGTCTTACCTGTTACCTCGATAGCGAAACCCCGGTCCCGTCACTACTATTTATAATGGTATCTTCTTTCTCACAAGCACTGTACATACTCACAAACATTTACTTAGAGTGTACAAAAGAAAGTGGATTCTTCGGTAAATTAAGTGTATATAGATTGTCGTGCAAATGGATCATTCGTTTTCTTTCCACATATATTTAATAATATCTCTTGAGTAAAATATGTTGATACGCAGGTATAATATTTCCTGCACATCTTCACAAAAGGGACTACATTTTACAACAGCGAAAAAGTGAGTGAGGAAAAAATACATCGAAAAGTTAAAGGAATAATAAAGTCTAAAGTACATTAGTCCGTGACGTCGACATAACGGCAACCCTTCCATGTACGCGTAGAGAAAAGGGCACGCCGACCACAGGAATTCACGTCTGTTGGAGATGAGAAAGTTTGTCTTGAATAAAATGAAATGTTCTTTGATTTTTACTTTCACTTTTCAGGGGTTACAAATCTAACACTTTTCCCTTTAAAAATGAACGCGTGTGTGTTCGAAAGATCTCAGGGTTGTATTAAATAATATTTTTATATGTTTGTGTCACCTTTTAAGTCGTTATAAGTATGCTGTAAAGTTTGTTAATAACAAGGTGAAAATTTCCTTCACGACACTAGTTTTTAATACAGTGTTTCGATTCTATTGGCAATTATTCTAATTGGTAAAATTACGTATCCAGCGTTTTCTGAAGTTCCGTTACCTGCGATTTATTCTGTTGAGCTGATTCAGCCAGATGCTATAATTAATAAGGTTAGCTGGATGAATTAGATTCACCAGATTCGTCCGTGATAGCTCAGATGGCTGATCACTGGTGGCTTCAGCCAAAGAGATCCCTGGTTCTAATCCTTGCCGGGCATTTTTCGCCCAGTGGGAAATTTATATCTCATGTAATATAATAGTTCAACAAAGGGCAGATTGAACATATTGGAAAATAATTTTTTATCTTCGTACAGTCCTCCCCACTTAATCGGGTCACGGATAATCTAATAGCCCGCTTATTCGAATAGAATCCTCCGTAACCGAATTTATTCCCATTGGTTCTATGTTATTTTTCCCCCGCTTAAACCAAATACCTTTTACGAACTGTTCCCGATTAATCGAATAACAATTGTATGATCGATGATTGAAATTAGGTGCGGAAAGCACGTTTCTGCTGGAATTTCCTTCCATTTTTTGTCATTTTCGGTTCCTTTACGCTGAAAATAAATTTTCAGTTTTCCCTGCAGTGATTTCGGTTGGCAGGTGTATAATGGACAGGTCAAATGATTTCCCCACCATCGCTTCTTGCTGTTAACCAGGCCTTAATGGCAATGCGCCGTCACTTCGAGACTCGAGATGGTAGTTGTGATATTTTGCACTCATTCGAAAAATAACTCGACATTTATTCCTTTAAAATTCCACTTAAACGAACCATTTTAAACGATTTTTTTAAGGCAGTATAAGTAACGTAAATTAGAAGTAGCAGAGCTGTGACCCAATTCAAACGAGCTGCATTAAGTGTAATGTAAACCATATAAATGTATGTACTGTCATTAAATTATTACGTATTTACTTTATATTAGCATTTGCACTTATTTTAGTTTATGTTATTCTGTTAACGATTTATAGGCTGTTAATTAAATATACCGTAGATGGTTATTTTGTCTTTTTATTACGCATTACATATTACAGTTATAATTCCCCGTTTAATCAAATATCTGGCTTAATCGATTATTATTTCAAGAACCGTCAATATTCGTTTAAGTGGGAACGACTGTATATTTCTTTTTCCAAAATTGTTACAAAAACGTGTGAATATCCTCTGCATATGATCACTACTTGTAAATATCATGTGGTTAATATGACATTTTAAAAAGGCCAAATTTTTCGCGGTGAGAGTTCCTGTCAAACGAATATAAGTAGGTAAACGACTCACTATCTGCCAATATGATTTGATTTGATTTGAAATCCATCGTAGTGGCGATTGCTTTGAGGCCTATAGCAACAATGGCTGTCGCCCCGAATGATCCTTATTTATACACAGAAATTGTAACACAAACCAGACATAACAATTTTATTTCTCTACATTACATATATATATTACATTTTGAAAACACAATCACAATTACATCCATGTCTTACCCAGGGACTCGAACCCGGGCCCTCAGCGTGACAGCAGCCTCCGCTTACTGACCACGCCACCGGACGACATCTGCCAATATGTTTTCAGCTTGACTTCTCTAACAAGGAGAGGATCCGAGGTTGTAGTCACCGAATACGATGAACGTTTGTGTACCGATACAGTATAGTTAGTATATAAATATATGACAGTCATAAACCGCAACGCCCAGGGGGTTTTGAGAAAATAAGTCACAAAGTTTACGCTACAGTTTATAATCGGTAAATTTCCTTCTCTGGCAAGTGGCTCAGTAGCATGGTCGTCAACATACTGGATTTGAGGTTTTTCCTTGTCAGTTCGAATCCCGCTCAGACTTGTTTTTCGGAACGCAAATTTCCATCAATTATTTTCGAACCGCAATTGAAAAAATATGTATAATAATTAAAATGTACGAAAATAACAATTAAATGTATGTTTTGTAGCATATAAATGCATTTTTAACTATGAAATTTTGCATGTTTAAATATTTAATGAAAAGAAAAAAAAAAAAAAAAAAAAGCCAATTTATATGTCTATGGACCAGAAATTTTTTGTTGTTATTTAAAATTATTTACAGTTATTTCAATGAATAATCTACTATTTTTCACAGAAAAATAAATAAAAATACGTGGATAAATATGTTATTTTTATTTTGTTTCATTATGCAAATATTTCAAACATTTCATGATTTTGTAAAAATATTGTTTTGAATTTTAAAATGGATTTTTTTTTTTCGGATTCTTGATTTTGTAGTTATTGCCTACTTAATAACTATTTTCAGCAATTCAATATATTTTTAGAAGTTACTTTTAAGCACATAGACAGTTATTTTAACTATAAGCATAAGAATCCAATATTTAAAAAAAATTAAAAGTTAAAAAGTTAGTTGATAAAACACTATACATTTATACAGTATTACGATAATCGAAAAATTACAATTTAAAAAATAAAGCAGCATGTTATAATTTTATGTAACGTATTTTAATTTATTTCACCGTATTTTATTCCATTATGTGAAGAATAACAGTTTATTTATGTAAATAACAGTAAATAAATTTTAAAATCAGCGTAATTTTACGGTCTATAAAAGTTCCAATTGACTTTTTTTTTTCGTTTTTTATTATTATTATTTACTTATTTTATTTTTACTTTTCATTAAATATATAAACATGCAAAGATTCACAGTTAAAATTGCATTCATATAATTAAACTGCATTATATAAACATATTAAACAGGGAAAAAATTTGAATTGTTAAGAAAACATTAATACGTAGACACTTATTCTAATAAAAAATAAAAAATCCCAGACTATAAAAATTACATTAAAAATATAAAAGCATATATAAATAAACCATGAAATATTTAAAGTATTTGCATAAGTAAACAAAATGAAAATAATATATTTGTTCACGTATTTTATTTCTCTGTTAAAAATATTAGATATTCATTAAAATAACTGTAAACAAATTTAAATAACAACAAACAATTCTTGTCTATACACATATAAATATGCCTACTTTTTAAAGACTTTTCATTATATATTCAAACATGCAAAATTTCGTAGTTAAAAATGCACTTATATGCTACAAAACGTATATTTAATTTATATTTTTCGTAAATTTCAACTATTATACATATTTTTTCAATTGCGGTTCGAAAATAATTAATCGAAATTTTCGTTCCGAAAAAAAAAAAAAAAAGGCCGAGCGGGATTCGAACTAACAAAGAAAAACCTCAAATCGGATATGCTGACGACCATGCTACTGAGCCGCTAGCCAAAGAAAGAAATTTTTCCGATTATAAACTGCAGCATAAACTTTCCGATTTATTTTCTCGAGAACACCAGGGTGTTGCACTTTATGACTGTCATATATTTATATACTAACTATACTGTATCGATACACAAGCGTTCACCGTATTCGGTGACCCCAACCTCGAGCCCTCTCCTTGTAAGAGCATAGAAATATTTAGAATATGACATATATAAATTTAAAGTTTTGTAAGTTTTGAAAGTAAATAAAATACACATTACCACATTTAGAGTTTTATTGGCCTCTGACTCGCTCGGCCGTGGATAAAGAGGGGCATTATGACCGGTGAATTTCTCCCATCCTCCATGGAAGTCATATGCCATGAGATTGATGAAGTCCATATACCTAAATATAGAAAATAAAATCCATACAACGATCTGACTTTCTTAGTTAAAACAAGTAACAATTTGGTAGTGATAAAAAACCCGAAGGAGAAAAATGACACTTAACCAGGGTTCGTTGATATATATCAATGGATATATATCATGATATATATCCGATATTTATTTTTAAAATATCAAGATATTTGATATTTTCGATATTTTCAAATTCTTGATATTTATTTTCAAAATATCAAGATGTTTGATATTTTGTATATTTGATATTTATTTTTAACATATCAATGTGTAAGATAATTTTGATATTTTCTTCAGTCAAAACAAGCGAAAATGAAATTTTCAACTGTTATTGACTGTGCCATTCTGTAGATAAAAAAACTTTTGTGTCTGGCAGTGACTTTTTTAGGCAAAGAATACATTTGAAGCAAAGAGTACAAGAATAATTTTTTACATATATCTTTTCTAAGCTGTAAGTTTGAAACTTTATTTTTAAATGTAGAACTAATAATTATGAGAGACAATTAATTCAGAACAGCCATTGAAAGAGAAACTGTAATTTAGATAATCATTTATATACAGCATTATTAGAAAAGAGTCTTCTGATTTTGGTTTAATTGAGTCTAAACTGTACTACAGGTTTGGGAATAAACAATAAGACAAGCTTACATTTATGTTAAAATCCTTCAATAATAATAAAAAAAAAAACTATTTTGTATTCAAAATTTTATTTTATAAAATATAAAACTTTCCCGATACTTGATACAAATCCTATAATTTATATACTTATGCAAATATATGCAAATTGTATCTGTTTTCAATTATCATCAATTATCATTAGTTGTTATTAATTTAGAACATCTTCAATTTTGTTCTAAGGAAAAAAAAAAAAAAAGAGAGAAATGCATCTTAGAATACTGTTGTTTAAGTTTTTATGTTAACAACAATATGTTTTAGTTTCTAATTTATATTATGCTTGAAAATACTCAGTATATCCGCAGTATGTTAACTATTTTGAAAATATCGGATATATATCGAAAATATCGGATATATATCAAAATATCGGATATTTTTGATATTTTCGAAAATATCATGATATTTACGAACCCTGCACTTAACACGTTGAGTGCCACGGTGACTGACACTGAAGCGCTGAAAAATTTACAATGCTTTAAGTAATTTCTGTAAAGTAGTTCCTGTAATAAATAAAAGGTAGGTAAATTTTAAATAAATGTTCAGTAATTACTTAACACAATATATATATATATTTAGCTTTGTATCATATTTTAGAAGTCAGTCATCGGTGAATAACACGCTTTAAACGGAAAGTTCAGTGTCACTCACCGGCGACTGAAGTGACCCTTAACGTGTTAACGGCATTACTTCAGCTATTCCAAAATGAACGATAACCAAACAAAAGAAAATAACAAATATTCTGTTTTTATCAGGGACCCGGAGCTGGAGTTGGAGCCCGGAGCCGGAGCGCTCCGGAGCTGTGTTTTCCCTGGAGCTGGAGCTCTAAATTTTCCCCAGCTCCAGGGCTCCTTTAGTTTTTAATATTCTTTTAAATCTTTTTTTTTTTCAGTCTTAAATTTCTAGGCTTAAAATATTTTAATTACATCATTATTCAGTATTTTAATTATATCATTTTTTAGGTTTTTATTATTATTATTATTATTATTAGAGAAGGAAACCTTCTCAAAATATGGTAACACTACTTTACTTCTACTTTCTACTTGAACTAAGTGACAACACTATTCGAAAACAAATATGGCCACCTGTTGTTTACATGTGTAATTGTACAATTTTGGCTGTTTGAAAATTGTAGAAGAAATTTAAGATTTTTGTGTTTAAAATTCCACCAAACTTTCTATTTTAAAAGCAAAAGCTAAAAGATGTCATACTTTCTAAACAAGCATTTGAAGTTTGATGAGAAGAAAAATGCTTTTTGTCAGATCTTTAATGAAGGTAGAAAGTATTTGTGAGCAAAAAATTAAAGGTGTAAATTAAAATATGTAACTCAAAAGCGTGAAGTCGGAGCCGAGTTGGAGCCGGAGCCGGAGCCACAGTAGTTTTCTCTAGGAGCGGAGCTGGAACATCAAAAATTGTTCGGCTCCGGGTCACTGGTTTTTATGATATAATAAAATTATTTCAACATTTAAAGCCATACTCTTTCATGTTTTATTAACTCTCTAACAATGGAACCGGCTGGTATAAAACTATAGAGTCCAGCGTGGGTCATTTTGTATCCTACCCAAACCCGAAAATTCTGTTTAAAGTCAAACCGACAAAGAAATTACGTCAAGCCGAAACTCGACACTTTTGAACCCGAACTCGAAATATTCGTATCTGATCCCGACCCAAAGTCACAGTGAAAGAAAATTAATCCAGATTTTAATACAATTATGGAAAAATAGCCTACAATTATATACCTAATATCAATTTTATGTTTTTTGTGTGAAAGCCATAATTTTTTGTAAATTAACAAATATAAACTCATTAATATTCAAATATACGTATAGTCTTTCACAGGTGAAAAGTATTCAGAACATTCTTTTGAAAAATTTGGTCAACCCGAAACGAAACAGTCAAATCTCAACCCAAATCCGAACCGAACCCGAAATATTTAAAGTCCACCCGAACCATGGGTCGGGTGAGATTCGGGCGAAATCGGGTTATCGAACCCGATGCAGGTCTCTAGTTCGAACCCGTAACCTCCCGCTACGAAACTAGTGACGCTTCAACTGAGCTACAGAGTGCTAACTTTACGGCAACATACTTTTTGATAGAATAACTATTTATAAGAATTTTGGCAATATGCGATTATTTCAGGCAACATAGACTTTATAACTACAGCCTATGACACTTGGGAAGATAAGACAAACATTTTAGTACCACATTTATTAAAATCTAGCCTCTGTTGCATAATAAAGAATCTCACACTGTTCACAGTTAAAAACATTCCCCGCTTCTTTATAGGAAGATGTAACAAGAAATACTACCTATTGCAGTGGTTACAATGGTGCGAATTTTGAAAAATTCCTTCATAACATTTCATTATATGACCCCAAACAACCAAAACCACCCCTACCTAAAAAGTTTATATACAGGTATCCCTCGACTTGCGTAATACTCGACTTACGTAAATTCCCACTTACGTAAGAAATCTCGAAAAGTGCATTTATGAATTTACTAGCGCGTTTGATACGCATTTTCATACTTTTGATAACTGTTTTATAAATAAAAAATTAAAATAAAAACCACTACAATAATATAGTTTTATATATTAGATATAGTTATATTTTTATTGGGATATACGATCAAATTTTTAACAAAACAAACACAAATCTGATTAAAATGAGCCAAAAAATACTCTGTTTAACTGTTACAATTTTGTTAGCTGAATTCAGACCATAATGAAACCTAATTTTAATGTTTCGGTGAAGAGGAACAAGTGTATTTTTTCTTCCAGCTTCAGAGCTGTTCGTTTGACGTAGATTGAAAATTGATATTTTTAAATTTAGAAAAAAATCCATTATTTGAATTAGCAGCTTTCAACACGTTCACCTTCGCAAACAATAACACAATGCATGCGTGAGACTGTTGACAACAATGCCGAACGTAATATCGTAGAAGGAATCTGTACAGCTTCACGTTTTATGGCATCTTGCATTTCTGACAAATTTCTCGTATTTGATGTGTACACCTTTGATTTCAGATAACCCCAGAACCAGAAATCCATTGGAGTGTGGTCGGGGGATCGTAATGGCCACGAAACTGCAAAGTTACGAGAGAGGATTCCATCATCAAAGTGCTGTTGCAGCGCTTGTCGAACATATGTGGCGACGTTTGGGGAGCACCATCTTGCATCTATACAATATCATTAACGATAATTTGCTGCTGCAATTCTGGAATTAAGTTATTCTGCAACATTATTGTAAACCGAGCACATATGATGGAGAACGTGTTCATACCTGTGGAAGTGACCTCCTCGAAAAAGTACGGACGAGAACGAATGTGTTTGCGATGCCGCACCACATAGTTACTTTAGTTTCGTGTAAAGGCGTTGGTGTCATATCGTGAGGATTTTCACAGTCTAGTGAATGCAGTTCTTGAAGTTTACGTTCCCAGTTAAAGAAAAATGTGCCTCATCCGTCCACAATATTCGAAATGGCCAGCTGTTATCTTCATCCTATCTGATGAGAAAATCATTTGAAAAGTCCAAACACTGTTGCTTGTCTCCAGGTTGCAACATCTGTACGCGCTGGAATCGATAGGGAAGCATCCGCAGAACAGTGCACAGAATCTTGAGGACTGTTCTTTTTGGTACATCCAAACTGCGTGCAAGACTTCTTGCAGTATGCAATGGTTCTGCAGTAATCCGGTTATGCATTTCCGCAACAGCTTCAACCAGTGTTGAATTCAGACACTTTTCTCCGGGAGGGATTTCTGTGGCTCCGGGGGGGACATTATAGAGTTCCGGGGGAAATTGCACTTTTTGACCATTGAAAACACAAAATCTCAAATCTTCCGGGGGGGGGGACATCTCATTGCTCCGGGGGGGAATGTCCCCCCCGGGCCACCCCCTGAAATCAACACTGGCTTCAACAGGAACAGATGGTCGCCCGGATCGTGGTCGATCACATGTGCATCCAGTTTCTTCAATTTTTTTCACCAAATCATGTACAGTTTTTACGGAACATGGACCTCGTCATAACTTATGATTTCGGCGATAAACTCGCATTGCTTCAGCTGAATTTTCCCCGTTCAGATAAAACAGCTTTACCAATTCACCTCGTTGTTTTATTGTATGTGTCATCTTGTTGGCAAGTACGAACAACTGATAGAAGAAACAATCTTAGCGCGCTGTTTATCAAAAATTTTCTACACGCAATGATTTGCATATGGTGTTGTTCTATGATTGGTGCTTCTACTATCTATTCCTGTGAATTATCCAAAGTACGGCAGTGCACCTCGTCTTTGAATTGTCATTGGTCCTTTACAATGCTCTTTTTTGAAAATGTTTTATGCTGTTGTATTGACCCTAAATATCACTTGGAATGCGTGAATTTACGTAAAATGCGAAACCCCAAAGAAAATCTGGATAGACCATGAGATAGGAAAGCAGGACTTGCTCCTGAATTGGAATCCTTTTAACTTGCGTCTGGCTCTCTTCACTATCGTACCGAAGGAGCACGTTTTCGATATGCGAGGAACGAAAGAGTAACTACAAGACATGTTTTTTAATAGCCGATTTTTTTTTTCACTTATGAACTAAGTAATGTTGTAAGATTTGTTTTAAAATGTGTTTTTGAATTGTGTTTGTGTACACATAGTGAAAATAAAAATGTAATAATTTGTTTTAGAGTGCTGAATATAAGGTTACATAGGAACTGATTAGGATTGAGTGCCACGATATTATACGGGCAATTTTAGTTATACTTGTATCGTTCCAATGCCATTTATGGTTTTTTAATACGGTGATGAATTTGCAGAGGAAAAAAAATGTGTTGCCACTCTAAAATTTCGAAATTTTTTCACTATAACCGCAACTGTGAGAGCTCTATTGTTTTAAATCATCACGACCTCGAGCACATACCTTCAAATAACTAAATCTGAAATTTCCTTTTTATTGGTTGAGCAGTTAGATCGCTAGGGGGTGCATATGACGGGAAAGTTTTTTTATGACCCCTCTGTATATATAAAATAAATTACAATTTTCGAGATAAATATTTTAGTCAATTATTAGATTTCAAAATCCTCTAGGATTAAACTGTTTATATTGATATTATCTAGATGAATATTATTTCACACATTCAGCACCGTGCGAAAGGGGGGGCGAAGGGGGCGGTCGCCCCGGGCGCGGAAATTTAGGGGCGCCAAATTTGTACTACTAATTTTTTTTTGTTTCTGTCGTCGATCATTTTCATTTGAATTTTTTTTTTTTCACTCTTCGATATTCTATTTTTTTTTTTGTAAAACAAAATGCATATATTTACATATCGGGATTTTTTTTCCCCAATGAAAAAATGTACATTTTTCATTTCAAAGTTATTGCATCGTTCACATTTACTTTTCATTGAGCTTTTTAGACTTGATGATTTTGCGAGACCAAGCGCATATGAAATATGGTCCCCTTGGTAGCTTGGACGCCGTGGTGGTCCTTTTCAGGTGCACCGAGTGGTGACCAGCAGTGGTCAAGAACGTGTATGTAGCCGCTTTACCCGACTGCCAAGAAGGGTTATGTGTTTCACGCGTATCTGGATATGTGGATTTCTTTATACCCTCGAAACATCACAATGGCTGGGTGGATTTTAATGAATGAGGTCTCTATCGATTCGTCTTAATCGTCCGATGGTTATAGGCTAGGTTTTCTTTTATAAATTCAAAATGGCGGTAGAGACGAAAAAAAATTACGCACTATATTGAGTGGCATATCATTGGATAGGTCTTTCCAAAATGAAGACGATGTTTCATTGACTATTTTACAGTCAGATGCTCCGTTTAAATATTACGCAACCTGTTAGTTGTGTAGGTAGGATCTCTAGCTTTACTGTAACTCTAACCTTCATAGACATCAGGCCTCATCAAAACAGTGTTTATAGGAACTAAAAATTAAACACAACTTAAATGTCATCAATATAAGTAAATAAAAAAATAGGTAAGTAATATAAAAATGATTATTGATGAGAAATAATTAATTAGTTAGCTTTTTACGCAGTCGGGTTTTTTGATTTTTTAAATTTATATAATATGCTTTTGTGATAACTTATTGCAGTGTTTCTTAAACTTTTGCACTCTGCGGCCCCTTTTACATCGTATACGAAAGTTTCTGCCACCTTCCAAGCTCAGTGAATATGAATTGCTAACCTATTCTGATTCCACTATGGGATCATTCTTATAGTCATTCGGTCGTTACTTTACTGTTAAAAAAAGTCTAGCACAGGATGGAAATGCTGATTACATGAAATCTGCGGTTGCAGAAGGATGTCAATTTTCCAAATTAACGTTCAAGAAAATTATACCTAGTGGAGAAATTATTAACCGCAATTGCGGCTTATTGGATAACTTAATTAAGGGAATCGCTATACAGGGTGTCCACTCTCAACGGTGTCCAATGGCTAATTCCGAAACCGTTAGTCATAGACATATAGTTCCAATTGCAAAAATGTTTTAAATGAGCTAAAGAAACATTTTAAAAGCCATTTGGGTCAATAAAAACATTTTTTTTAAAATAACGAAATTGAAATTTTTATACTGTCCTCCTGTCCTATAAGTTATACTTAGTAAAATTTTTCTATTACACTGACAAGTGAGACAAAAAAGTCCCGTACATATAACACTAAAATTGACCGAGTTATGAAACTTTAAAAATGCATGACTTGTACCACTTTCCCGCATCTGAACACAAATCAGCTAGGCCATGGTTTGAGAGCTCATATACCAAGTGCTTAAAGCATTCGAAGAACTTATTTCATGTGTATCTGCGGTTTGAAAAAAAATCTTACAAGTATTACGAGTGAGTCAACGTTAATTAAGTTTCAGATTGGCTATAATAATTGCATTTTAACGTATGTTTTATTTTCTAAAGATTTGAGACAGTTTCTTTTCACGATTTCTTTTAACAAAAAATTATGTTATTTTTCTAAGTTTTTATTTAACTTCAACGATTGTATGTATGTTTCTACAGTTCAAAATTAGTACTCGAACTTTAACTCACTTTCAAATATCCGATCGAGATTAAATTTTGCATACTGACATAAATCCGATGACAATCTAATATTATTATGAATTTCGGTGGTTACCACTTACTTTACAGGATTTTACAGGGTAACACAAAAATTTTGGATAAATTACCGCCAAGAAATTTAAGAAAAAGTTTTAGATTAGATAACACAAGGCTACGATGGTTGTGTTTTTTTTTTATTTTATGTATTTTTTAGCACTGAATTCGAAAATTAACTTAATTTTTAACCATCATGTCAGTATTTTTCGCAAATCTTAAATTGTCAAAGTTGAAAAAAAAAATATTGCAGAGTTAATTTTACTCAACAATTTTTTTAATATATCTGACGAAATTATGTTTCTACTAAATTTGTGAATTACCCCTAATTTGCAGCAAAAAATATGCTCCAACTTTAAACAGCTATTACTCGGTTAATTTTAATCGTAGAATAACGGGGCTTTTTTTGTCTTACTTGTCAGTGTAACAGAAAAATTTTACTAAATATAAGTTATAGTTACCCGGGGACCGTATAAAAATTTAAATTTCTTAATTTTTTAAGAAATGTTTTTATTGACCCAAATCGTTTTTAAAATGTTTCTTTACCTGATTTAAAACATTTTTGTAATTGGAACTATATGTCTATGACTAACGGTTTAAGAATTAGCCATTGGACACCGTTGAGAGTGGACACCCTGTATTTTGTTTTCTCTGTTTATTATTCACCAGTTATCATGATCGCCCTCCAAAGTTAGCCAATCCAGATTGTGGGTTTCTCAAGTGGAAGAAATTAAATCCTAAAATTCTTGAGCATAAAAATACTCTAGAATACAGGAATGCATGCATTTGCTAAAAGAAACTTGAGACGTTTAAAATTAAATCATGTAATTTGAAAAGAGCAAAAATGAAAATAATTGAAAGTGAAAAAGATAAATGGCGTAAATATATTCAGGATGAAATTATGAACCTTCTTGCCAATGAAGTAAGAAAAACGATTGTAGAAGTAATTCATAGAGCAAGGTATTTTTCAATTTCGTTCGATCGCACTCTATATACCGAGTGTCCTAAAATGGACTGACTGTTTTTAAAATTAAATAACCTGTAAATGGTGACAGCTATTAAAAAAAAATGGCGGGAAGGTAATGTAAAATGTCAGTAATTTTTTTTTTTTTTTTTTTTTTTTTTTTACTTTGATTCCCGGCTTTAGTTCCAAATAGCAACTATAGATGGCGCTGCATGCAGGGATGACTACCTCGAGGACTCAGCTTACGCTTTAGAGTGATAGTACAAACCCGAGGGGCAGACCAAATCCACTAGCTGCTCGCGTTACAAATGACTTTTTCAATTATTATACTGCAGTTTTACAATTTCACATTACAATATAAATATCGATGATTTATTGAAGAAATAAACAGGTTTATAGTCAATTCAGATTACAGCAGTATGCTTTATTAAATCATATTCGTGAAAATCAATCAAGTTTATACTGTATTGACAATTATGCCAGCAATGTATAACCACACAAGCACTATAAAGAAAACATCTAGTGCCATAGATGCTCAGTCAAATTTTTAATAGTGTACACTGCTAAAAATTTGCAGCATTCTGGCAGGTCATTTGACCGTTTTTTCCGAAAACGGTTACACAACCGTAATTTTAACACTATTCTGACCATATTATTGGCCATTTAATGGTCTGAATATAGTTAAATTATGGTTAAAAACCGATTTTTTATAAAACGGTCGAATGACCTGCCAGAATGCTGCAAAATTTTTAACAGTGTAGGGGATTTCAGTTTAGACCTCCATTGACCGCTTATTGCTTGCCACCTATCTCTGCTATTTGGAACTAAAACCAAGAACCGCAGTAAAAATACTTCTGATATCTTACATAACTCTCCTGCAAGAATTTCTTTTAATAATTGTCACCATTTGCAAGTTATTGAATTTTAAACACAGTACAGTTTAGAATCCAGTACACCTCACAAAGAACAAATGACACAAATTATACGATAGCGAAAATAGAAAGTTTTCAATCCTGGAAAGATTTCTTAACTACATCAAGTAAAAAGGAGAAAAAAAATTAGCGCAAGAAATTTAAGATAAGCTAATGTCCGACAATCTCGACATTCACAGCTGCACGAGAGGTTCTGTTCTCAAAGATGGTAGACGGGGGGTGCTGAGTTCGATCCAATCGCGCACGTCAGCCTAATTGTTCGAAATTGTCTCTAGTTTTCTTCGAACCTTGCGTAAATACGGGTTAGGTTCCCTTTGAAAGACCCTACAGAGGACACCCCCATCCCACTCCGGTCTTCTATATCCAACTTGTAGATAATCGGCCATCATAAACAATACCAATATCAACCCTTCAGAGCTCAATGTTGTGATATGGTGCAAATATGGCTTCCCAATATAATGTTGTGTAAGCTTGAATCGTCAAAGTAAATAAATTCGTCCATTTTTTACCATGCTCTGCACATTCTCTAAACTTTGAGTTCGCGCTGCTGGTATGTATGTCCAAAAATGTCCGGAACTGCATAAAATGTCTTTGTTTTCTTCTTCTCTTCTACTGAAAGATGGAATATACTTATGTCCCACTTATCAGTTTATTTAAAGAAACATTGCGTCATTCTATGGTCATGAAAAAATAAAGCTATATCTGCAGTTTACAAACAACTGCCACAGATTTTAAAATCTCTAGAAGACCTTATAGAAATGAAGTAAAATGAGTAAACTTACCCAGGAGCAAAAAGCTTAATAAAGCAAATAAAGAAATTCTCCTTTATTTACGGCCTAGTAGTTTAACACAGCATTTTAAATGAAATAAAAAAAGTTAATCACGAAAAATAGAAGGAAAAAAACTGCCAATGTCTTGATCGCCAGCAAACTGGTTGAAACACTAAAAGACACATTTCAGACAATAAGAGAGGGAATTTTTGAACAAGAAAGCGAAGATTTGGTTATGTCCACAAATGTAGAGTCCTTATTTGAGCAAAACAGAAAACGTAAAATTCGCAGAACAGTTTGACTACAAAGCTCCTGATGAAAGTGGAAATTTATATGAAAGTAAAGGATTTTGTGTTACATAGAGACACTATAACTGTGCAACTGAACTGGAGTTTTACGAAGCTGAGAAATGTATAACAAGAATATGAGTTTCTGGCTCGTGCGAATCTAAAATCAGTTACCGAAAATCTGTTAATATTGCCAGCCTTGCCCTTTATTGTTGACTTGAATGGACTTGAATTGTTAAACGAGGTTTTAAATGCGAAAACATCATTTCTACCATTAGATAAGAACTTTTATAAAATGGATCATTTAGAAATCTCTTAGTTGCTCCATAATTTTAACTTAGGGAAAACAAGGAATTGCAAAAACGTGGAGACAACGTACATAATTTATAAGTATTCCAGTAACAATAAAATAGTAAAAAACTACTTAAGATCTACTATGAGCGATAGATTAAGCAACCTGAATTTACTTTCTATAAAATTCACTGTGTCGCAATCTTTACGCATAAAATAATAAACGATTTTGCTACCCTAAACGCAAGAAAAATAAAATGGAAGTAAATGTATTTGCCTGATAATTATATTTTATTTTATGTTAATTAAAACATTGTTTCAGTTATCTTATTTAGTTAATGTACTGAAATTATAATTTATTTTTATCTTTTACGTTATGTTTTCTTCAGGTTTTTTGTTTGTTTTGTTTATTTAGTACTTATCGGTTGAAGGGACCACTTGTTTCCAACCTGGTTGTTAGCGATTTTTACCCATTTCCTGCAGTTTAAAGACTAACAACAACTAAAAATGTCTAGAAAAACATATGAGAAAGGTTAAGAAAAATCTGTCGCAAAGCATCATGATCTCATTAACAAATAAGTGCAATTTTCTTTTCTGTTATTTAGTTGTTTGGAATTTCTGAATTAAAATGAAATATTTTAAAGTTCTAAAATAAACGCAAAATATTTATTCAATATAACTTATTTCTATTTCTGTCCCTTAGCCATTTTGAAGGAGGGGGGGGGGGGCGCCAAATTGGCACACTGCCCCGGGCGCCGTTTTCTCTTCGCACGGCCCTGCACACATTAGCACTCAAGTCGACAAAGATGCAGACAATTAAACGGGTAAAATTTTAATACCTAAATTTAAACCTTCACCATATGGTACAATCAGAACTATTCATTTTAAATTGCACTATTGTAAATAAATAAACTAAGTAATACGAAGATGATGTGCATTTGTAGAATTTTTACTATGCAGTATGTCTATATGTAATTTCAGAATTTAACCAACAAAGTTGTGTAATTTCATATATATACAGTCCGTCTCATAAATATAAAAACACAGATGTTTTTGAAATTGCATTTTATTAATTCAGTTAAAACAAATTACATTTTATACCTCATATTAAGAACACTGAAATGAATCTCTTATAGGGGTTTTAATTTAAATAAAATAATTTCGTCTCGAATAATAATAAAAATAAAAAATTACGCTGTCTCATAAATATAAAGACAAACTTGAAACTGCTTCATATGAAATTTTTTTTCGAATGCGCGCGTACAGAATTAATGCGCACGCGCAGAAATACACTTTAACTTACCCAAACGAGCAAAGTTGTTTGACCTGTTTCAATAGCAAAGATGTCGTGAAACATTGAAATTTCTAAAGATGAAATTTGTAAAATACGTGAATTTAAAGCTAATGGCTTCACAGTTTGTCAAATATGTAAAAAAACTGGGAGAACCAGAGCTGCACTTTATAAAATTTTATCAAAAACTTACAATTTATATTCGAGAAAACGATCTGGCAGACCGAGAAAAACTAGTGAAAGACTCGATCGCAAGATCACGCGACTTGTTTCGTCGCAAAAAATGTCATTCCGATAAGTTTCTCAACGAGTTTATGGTATGGTCCCAAAGGATACAATACATCGTCGTATAAAAGAAAGAAAAAACATTGTATGCCGACATACGCGCAGATTTTCTTTACTGAAAAAAGAACACAAAGAACGGAGGTTAATCGGGGTTAAAGATCATATGCACTGGAAGGACAGATGGATGCAAGACATTTTTTCAGATGAAAAGAGATTTAACTTGGATGGCCCAGATGGTTGAAATTCCTACTAGCACGATTTAAGACGTTAATCTCAAACCTTCTTCAATAGGCAGGAAGGGGAAGGTTCTGTTATGGTGTGGGGTGCCTTCTCTTTTAATGCAACTACGGATATTGCTTTTCTAGAAGGTAAACAGACATCTAAAGAGTATATTAAACTGCTTGATAGTCAGTTGTTGCCAATTCCTGAAACTCTTGGCGGTTGGAATTATTTGTACCATCAGGATAATGCATCGATTCACGCGTCAAGACTCACAAAAAAATGGTTTAACGATAGTAATGTTCATGTCACGGTGTGGCCCGCACATAACCCTGATGTAAATCCAGTTAAGAATCTTTGTGGCACTCTCGTTCGCAGTGTATATGCATATGGAAGACAATTTTCAAACGTACTTGAGTTGAAAAAAGAAATCGAACGAAGTTGGTTTGATATAAAGCCAAAATAGTTATACAACTTAATAAAAAGCATGCCAGCTAGAATATTTTCTGTCATTAATAAGAATGGATTATTTATTGGACGGTAATTCAAAAGTGTGTAAAATGTCTTTATATTTATGAGACAGCAAATTTATTTACATTTATCAATTTTCGACTGGAAATTATTTAATTCTAATTTAATTTACTGTATGATGTTTTCTTGGCACATACTTATCGTTATATGCATAAATATAAGTTTGAATACTGAATTTTTAAAATATTATTTCGAAAATATCAGTGTCTTTATATTTATGAGACGCACTGTATATGTATATATATATATATATATACATACATATATATATAATTAAAATTAAATCACATATCGCTCACCCGTAAGAAAAGTGATACATCTCCACAAAAGTAAATTTCACAGGAGAGGCAAAAGGAAACTGTGCATGATTTTACTGTAATGTGAAATTATAGCACTCATCTCTGCATGCAGGAATAAAAACTTTGATAAAAGCATAAAACCCTTAAGGATGAAGATGTATGATTAGTTTTGGAGGGTTGGGTAATTTTACCTCCCCACACAGTTCACCTCTCTTCTGTGGTCACAAATGGACATATAGCGTAATAAAGTGATTTTCCGTATAACTACACGTATAAAACTGTTTGTGAAGTAAGATTGTGTAGATAGACGTATTAGTGTAATAAAGCGCAAAATGAATTTATGCGAGATTGTAAATGCAAATATGAGAAACCATGAATATCTTATGGATTCGTCAGAGAAGCTTCATAAGAATAATTCATAGTAAAGATAAATAATTCCGTCGAATATTTTCAGCATTAAGCCTAAAATTGAGAATATTAAGCTCCTTTTAACCCATCAAAAAGTCAATAATTGAAAGAAATTAACAAATCACCAAGTAAAACTAGTCGGATGTACAGTCGTGGAAAAAAAAAAGTAAACACCCCCTACTAACTCCTCAACAAATTATCGTAAAAGAAAGTTACCGGTACCGAACGATTGGAAATAAAGTCTACTTTTAAATGATGTATATAAAATTTGCTTAGGGGGCCACCTACATATTAAAACGAACCATAACTTTGTTTTTTTCAATAGCAGCACCCAATTCTGACAGCATAAATGAACTCTACACCCTTCAATTAGCCTAAAAACGAATTTTTATGCAATTCGTACCATAAGTTTCGGAGAAATTAATTATTTTAAAACGAGTGTATTTTAAGCGCTGTATCCAAATTGAAGTTCCGTACTGGATTGTTAACCGAGAGAGCCACTTCCTTGATCAAGGCACCTTAAGTGCCACTCAAGGAGTCAATGAAGCGTGTTAGATTACAGTACAGCAGAATACATTTCAAAATGTCTACTCACTTCCATCATAGACGGCCCCTTAAACCATCCTTTTGCCGTTTTTTAAGCATAATTTGAAAACTACTTGGAAGAAAAATGTGAAATTTTTGAATTTCCATAAAGCAGGACTTAATAAATCTAAATCCATCAAAAAAATTGTAGGTTGCAATTCATAATTTTTTCGAATATTAATTTCATAATTCATATCATAAAATTATAAAAATTGCAAATTCAGCTTATTTATGTTTTGGTATATTCGTATTATTACCACAAAAAAAAAAAAAAAAATTAGCACATTAGGAGCATAATTTCGGGAGATATAAATAAAAATATGAAAATATAATTTAATATTAAAAGCACTAAATTTTGAATGTTTATAATTCAAAAACTTATCATTCAAATGACTTGAAATTTGGTGTCTAGGCATAGTTTGAACCGAAGATTTGAAATATCTCGTTAAAATTGGGAAAAATGAAGTTAGGATTCGTTTTAATATGTAGATGACCCCCTAAGAAAATTTTATATACATCATTTAAAAGTAGACTTTATTTCCAATCGCTCGGTACCAGTAACTTTCTTCTATGATGATTTGTTGAGGAGTTAGTAGGGGTGTTTACTTTTTAATTTTCCACGACTGTACCAATCCCAAAATTTTCGTCTATCTCATACATGTTAAAACTTCAAATTATGTATATGACAGTACCAACAATAAATGACAATCTACTCTCATCATGAGTATTCTAAAGATATGAAATTCCGTGCATTAGTACGATACATAGAGGTAGGACTATCGCTGAAATCATGTAAATCCAGTAAAATGCAGCATAGCAGCGCCACCGATTGGGTGATTTACACCAAAACCTAATAAGCAGCAACTTACGCCAACGTCTAACTGAATATTAAGTTTGGGGAAAATTCGTGCATTAGTTTTTGAGATAGAGCTATTACAAAAATCGTAAAAAATCTTGCATATCCGGGCGACTGACACCAAAACCTAATAAGTAACAATTTGTATCAACGTCTAACTAAATCTGAAGTTAGATGAAATTTCGTGCATAAGTTCTTGAGGAAATCGTGAAAAATACAGCACAGCAGCGCCGCCTATCGGGTGATTTACGCCAACACATTATCAGCACCAATTCATATCAAGGACTAACTGAATCTGAAGTTAGATGACAACCTGTGCATTAGTTTTTGAGATAGAGATATTGCGAAAATCGTGTAAATCTTGAAAAATGCAGCATAGCAGCGCCACCTGCTAGGCGAATTACACCAAAACGTAAACAACACCGTTTCATATCAAGGACTAATTGAATCTGAAGTTTGCTGAAAATCGGTGCATTAGTTCTTGAGATAGAGCGCTTGCAAAATTTGTGTCACATTCAGATAGACAGACAGACTCATAGACAGACATTTTGTAAAAACATGTTTTTCGGGATCTCTGACCCCTAAAATGTGTAAATCCATCAAAAACTTCAAGTCGTAAATTTTCACGAATCCAATACTTTCTTCTTGTAAAGATAAAAGAAAGTAAAAATGTTAAAGATGCAATCGAACTCAGATTGCATGCATGTGCCTTGGACAAGCAAGTTAGCAAGTGAGATTTCGTAGAAAGATTAAAAATTGACACGGATAAAATAACATGTGCTGCCATCTAGAAATGATATGAATAACGACTTTATCTAAACGTAGGCCATAAGGACAGTCACTCGGCTAAAAATGGAGGAATGAAATTACGTTATAAAAAATCTGTGTAGAGTTGGGTTGATTTTTGACGGCCAATTATCTACACTAGGGATATAGGCCCGGGGGGGAAGTGCCCTCCGTGGGGGTCTTTCTAAGGGGACCTAATCCGTATTTACGCATGGAAAATCCACGGCTCGAAGAAAACCACGAAAACTCCGAATGATCAGGCCGACGGGCGCGATTGGGTTCGAACCCAGTACCTCCCGTCTACCAGCTTCGAGAGCAGAACCTCTCGGCCACTGGTGGGGCAAAATCTGTGTAGAAGTGAAAACAGGATGTAAGAAGTATAAGGTAAGATAATACTAATAATAATTAACCTAACCATGTAGGAATTAGTAAACATATTTGAAAAAAAAATATATATAATTAATTATAATTTTTTATGAATATGTTTCTCAATATAAGAAATTATTGCTCACTTTGCCAAAGCTGGAATGTCATATGCTGCATCTATCGTTTTCTTTCCAGCTGAAACTGCAGCAGTCAGCAAAAACCCATGAGATTGGAAAGCTTCTTTAAGTTCCTGAATAAATATATCATTATGTAAATATAAAAGCATTTGATAAAAACTCATAGCAAATTACCAGTATATCACTGGAAGTGTAAAAACATAAAAGTGAATTTTTTGTGCATTAGAAAAAAAAAACTTTTACCGCGAACTCAAATAATACGATCCGCATAAGGGGCATTCTCACAATCTTTTGACTTTTAAGCCCCCTGAATAATAATTTTTATTTTAGTACATAGTCTTGTGTTTTTTTTTATTTCATATACTGGGCAGCATCCCATTGCATGATTGCATAACAATATTAACGAGATAAATAAGTTTTGGACGATGTTGGGGGTGTCCAAATACCAGAAAAAAAGTCCTATACTTTGATGCTGATTTTTAAGTTTGGAGCTGTCTGTATAAAATTGTTTCAATAAAAGTAATTCGATGTAATTTTTTTCCGAAACTGGGATAATTGTTATATAAATATGTAGCAAAAAATTAACCTGCACACATTTTTACGGTTGATATTATTTTCTGAACTCTGTTCCTGGGTTTTAGATTCCTAACCATCCCTCTTGCTAAACTTATACAGAAAATCACTTCAGATGCAGCCACAGAAATTTTTTTCAAGTTTCTTCTCATGCAGAAGTATACTAGAGAAAGAATATCTAAAATTTTGTGACAGGAAATTTACTGCAGACTTTAAATCAGCATTTAAATATCAGTTTCAAGCATCGTGGCTTTATTGGTAGTCTTATCGTCCCCAAGATTTATCCCTGCACTTTTTGAGGTAAATTAATTTTTTTTTAATTTAATCCAATGTAAATAACTCTTTCTAAAAATCAATGAACATTGTGGCTATCACTTAGTCTTAGCATGATTTGCCTAAAAATAGTGGTAATTTTCCTTACCGTCCCGTCCCTTCTTTAACACCCCTTTAAGACAATCTTATACCAAAATTTTGTACTAAAAATACTGCATTGTTTATTTCTTATTTGAATGTCCTGTGTGTACTATGCAAATTCATTATAAGTAAAAATTTAGAAGAAAATAGAAAGTTATAGTAGTAAAATGGTAAGGAAAATTAAACTCGCAAGTTTAACATAAACGTCAGTTAAAAAAAAAAAAAAAATCGCTGCTGACCATTTTTTCTTTATTTCGAATCGTTAAGGCATTCGTCTATCAGATTAAAATGTTATTTTAGCAAGTTTAATTTCACCAGATTTTTATTCCCGAAAGTCAAAAGATTGTGAGAATGCCCCCATAAATCAATCTTCAGAAACAATTAGAGTGCTGCCACAGGCGACTATTTTTTAACTCTATTTCGCACCATTTTTTCAAAACAAAAATCTTTTACATAAACTTTGACAACATTTGCAAGAGAAATATACCACAAAATGTGTTTTTTAAAAATAGTGGTACGAACAGAATATAAAAATAGTCGCCTGTGGTAACCCGGACTTTAGCACTTCAGTACAGAAATTTATCTCAAAAGTGGTTACTGCATAGTTTGTTTTTCAGGAAAGGACATATTTAGTTTAACTTACCCTAACATTATGTTGCCGTATATTTGACATTCAGAAAATATGCAAATTTCAATTCTAATTGAAAATTTCACTTATTGAAATATAAAACTGAAAATCGAGCATAGTTTGGTATTTATTATTATTATATAGTTCTACTTATCGATAAAACTAACATTAAATTAAAAAAAATCCAGATTTTGTGACAATTATTTTTGTAAAAAACAGTAGTATCATGGTGAGCCTTTTTACCCGACTGAAAAGAAGGGTTATGTGTTTCACGCGTATCTGTGTATGTGGATTTCTTTATACCCTTGAAACATCCCAACGACTGGATGGATTTAAATGAATGAGGTCTCTATCAATTCATCTTAACGGCCCGATGGTTATAGGCTAGGTTTTGTTTTTATAAATTCAAAATGGCGGTAGAGACGAAAAAAATTTTACGCACCTATTGAGTGGCATATCATTGGATAGGTCTTTCAAAATGAAGACGATGTTTCATTGACTATTTTACAGTCAGAAGCTCCGTTCAAATATTATGCAACCTAGAAGTTGTGTATGTAGGATATCTAGCTTTACTGCAACTTTAACCATCCTAGACATCTACAGACCTCATCAAAACAGTGTTTATAGATAGGAACTAACAATTAAACACAACTTAAAAGTCATTAATACAAGTAAATAAAAAAAATAGTTAAGTAATATAAAAAAATATTTTAAGTCAATTGCTACTTAGGTCAATAAGAAATTTTTTTTCTCCCATTCTTCTTTTCTCTTGAGAGGCGCTGAAAATGCCTTGATCAAGAAGAGGGCTTTCTCGGTCTTAAAATACCTTGATCAAGAAGAGGGCTCTGCCGATTATTGAAAATTAATTAATTTAGTTTAATTAATGAATTAATATTTGAAAAAAAACTGGATTAAGATCAAGTGTCATCCACTACAAGTTTAAAGAAAATTATTTGAGCCTGATTGGATGAATAATAAGTATTTTATTAACGATTGAAAATTTGAACAAGATATATATAGCGAGAGTGTGAGCTAATAGTAGGAATCGAAAAAAGAAAATATTTTCACATTGATGAGAAGTAATTAATTAGTTCGCTTTTTACGCAGTCGGGTTTTTTGAGTTTTTAAATTTAATTGTTTATTAGCTTTTAAAATTTGGAATGTGTTTAACTTAGCTTAAGTTGCAAAGAATTAAACTTAGGGGACTAATGTAAGACAGTGTATGGGAGTGATATGATACAGCCTTTAGGGCTGTAATGATACTATTCTATCGAACAGCTTGAAATAGAGATAAATTTCGTTTTCGTTTTTGGCCCAAAATCTGAGTTTAGTCGGAAATTCGTTTTCGGTGAAAATGTTGCTGAAAATTCGACCGGTCTGAAACTCGACCGAAACTATATCGAATATAAAATTCGGTCACTCGACTGAATCTATCTGCATTACAAAAATCTCGTTTCTTCCTTTGGAAATTTTCAACATTACTCCTTGATTTGAGCTGCATCGGCTAAAATGAGACACTCTTTATTTATTGCTATTAAATTCGCTATGAAATTATCAGTCATGACTGACTCAAGACATGAGGGAAAATTATAAAGCAAGCAATACATATAGTACTAAACTTTGAAGACCCCTTTAACGTGCTCATTAAAAGCTGCAGACTTAACATTAATAGAAATTTTTTAGTTTGATACCGCAGAAGTGTTTCGACAGAACTTTCTTTGAGAAAGTTCTAGTATGAAAGAGAATCATTTACAAAAATAAAAATCATTGTAAAAGATAAATCTAAGTATGTATACCTAAAATATTTTTATTGATGACATTCGTATAGTTAGAAAATCATTCTGTGTCGTTTTTGAATTATATTTTATTTTATATGAAAATAAAAAGTTTCGATCAGAGGCAGAGAGGCAACTTGTACTACATGCAAAATTACACGTATAATCAATTAATAATTATGTATATTTATGTATGTATTAATTACTTTAAAAAATTGGACATTTTCGTTTTAGAGCAGATATAGGAAGATTACCAAAATTGGTTATCGTTTTCGGTTTCAGTCGATCCTGAGTTTGAAACATCCGCTACAAATAAAATCAAAATGTGTTAACCTTTAATTGCCTTTTTGCTTTCATATGCTAGTTATGTTTTTATCTCTTTTATTTTCTGTTCCCAATAGTATATTTTGCTCAGTTTGCTAAAGATTTTGAACCCAATGAAATGAAATACTAGCTGGTTGATTTTACAATGTGTTATGGAAGGTTAAAGCAAAGCTTGTGTAATTTTGAATATTGTAAATGATGCGTAATTACAAATCGAAATTAAGTAAAGAATTCTTCAACAAAGTTCTTTAGGTGGAGCCCGAAAAAGGATATTCAGTGGTGAATAATTACGAGAATATTGTCATATATCCAGAGTTTGCAATAGACCTGCGAATTAGACTGACTTGCTAGCAAGAAAAGTAAAAGTCAAAAAGTAAAAGAAATGCCAATTAGTTTTGAAATTTATAAATAATTTAAGCATTAACCAAATTGTTCCGTAAATTATTTTTTGATAATCTTTACATTTTAAATATAAAACTCTGCCTCTTGTCGAATATTATTAACTGGCTGATCCGCTCGGAGTTGCTCGAAGTTCGTTATAATAACCTTAAACAAAACTCAAGTTTGTGTGATTTTATATCTTTTGAAAATCTTTTTAATGAACCTAGTGTCGGGGGCCCATTGTCTTCCGCAGCGTCTAGTGTGTTCGGAAACAAACCTATTTCCAAACGAACCTGGAATTTGGGTCCACGCTACCTAAACCAGCATCTACCGAAAATACTCCGCACGTGCCAGAAACAATAAAAAAACAAGTTGAGTGAGCCAAACCTCGTATTAATCTAGTCCATAGAACACGGGAAAAAAATGCATCATTAATGTTCAAAAAATTTGGTAACTGAAGTCTGAGATAAAATTTTATAATACAGAAAGTAAACGAATTGTAATCTAAGTTGAATGAACCAAATCCTATTGAAATTGGGCCCTTAGAACTCGAGGAAAGAATGCACCTTCAAGCAATGGAAGGTGACTCCTCCCCCATGTAAATTTCACAAATTACTTTTAACGTTACCACGATATTTAATAAACGGATGAAAAACCTTATCTTCTTTAAACTAATGCGATTTTTAATTTACGGCTGTAGTGAGAAAACGTAAGTTTTTGCCGAAAAAGAAAATTAATGTTCGAAAAAGGGGGCAGCTGAGGTAAAAAGAAGGACCGGGCCCTAGGGTGCAGGATCTTAATTGGAATGTTTTTGGGTATAAGGCAATTTTTTTGTAGCTGGAGGACGCTAAAACTACATTAAAGGAAATTGTAATAAAATCGAATCCTAATGGAATAATTGTGTTAAAATTAATCTAGTGTAAAATCGAATCCTTTAAAAAAAATGCAACAAAGGGCCCAAGAAGGAAATTAATATTCTAAATTGGTGGCAGCTGAAGCTTGAGAAATTTTTTTTTTTGTCTTCCATGTAGTAGCTGGAGGACCTAAGAAGTTGTCAGAAAAAAGCTAGTGAATCAGATTTCTTTTAAGGGAGCTATAACAAAGGGTCCAAAGGGGGACAACATTAGCAGGGCCCTAACATGAAAGCATATCAAATGGTCTTAGTACTTCGCCCTTTAGATCTTCAATTAGTCAAAATTAAGCATAGATATGAATTAAACATTAGAATACAATTTCGAAGAAATGCGCAAAAATTGAAGGAAAATGCTTAAAACAGGGCCCTAGGGTCATAGTAAGAATATGCGGATGTTGGTCCGAAGAGAGAAGTCTAAGACTCGACTTTAAAATTTTGCATTGAGAATGTGATAAAATTAGAAGGTGAAAAATTCCTGCCACAAAAAAAGTTCAAAGGGCCCTGGATCGGGCCCTACGTGATCTTAGGGTGGTCAGGATTTTAACTGGAATCTAGAAATTCGAGAAAAACTAAATGGAAAAGGGTTGCAAAAATGAAGATCGGATTAAGAGGGAGCAATTTATTAACAATTTAACCCTTAAATGCCAGTTTTCAAAAATCATTGTAATAATGCTTTTCGGCTTTCATTTTTTAAATAAATCATGGGAAAAATACATAAAAAAATCAAATTTTGTTTTAAGTATAGTTTACGGCTTGTTACTAATCGGCAATACTGGTGTTTAATTGAAAAAATAATTTGCCTTGATAAAATTCTATAATATTAAACACACAAGAATTTTAGGAACTATAATAAGAAATAAATTTCACTTACTCACTGCAGGTCAAAATAGGGTATTTCGCAAGCTCCCAAACAAAACAAAAAGAACAAGTAGCAACAATTGAAAAAATAAATCTATCTTTATTCTTAAACAGCACATGTGTTGCCATCTACATGTTGAAAATCGATTTAATAATATTATCAGAATGTATTTTATTGACAACATTAGGCATCATAGCTTCAATATTATTCTAATAGTATTTTAGAGCCTAAATTAGGTACGCTGCGAAAAGCAACACCTGGCATTTAAGGGTTAAGGTGCAAAAAATTCAAGGGGCCCGGTATCGGGCGCCAAGGTGCCAGGATTTTAACTGGCATGTAGTTGCATATAAAGATATTTTTTAGTAGTTTTTAAAATAATCGAAGGACGCTAGAACTATGTTAAAGAAAATTGCATGCAATTCGGATCAGTTTTAGAAAAGCTGCACCAAGCCACCCAAGAAGGCGATTAATATTCAAAATTGGTGGTAGCTAAAGTCTGAAAAATGTTTTTGTCGTTTATGTAGTAGCTGGAGTACCTAAGAAGTTGTAAGAAAAAAAAGCTAGTGAATTCGACCATTTTTAAGGGAGCTATAACAAAGTGCCCAAAGGGGTCCAACTGATAGTTAAGAGCAAGGTCCTACCATGAAAACATGTTAAATGGTATTAGTACTTAGCACTTTTGATCTTCAATTAGTCAAAATTAAACGTAGGTATGAATAAATCATTACAATAAAATTTCGAATAAATGTGCAAAAAATGGGGAGAATGCTCAAAACAGGGCCCTGTACTCTCAGAAAAAAATTGGAAATTTATGAGCGTTTGCTCTTTTAATTTTCACGGGCAACAGCCTTATTTGATGAAAAATGGTCTGATCCTCTAAATAAGCGGCCCTTTGATACTTAGAAAATTAAGGGCAATCCACATATTCTTACAGTTCTAGCTCACCTGTTAGAAAAAATACGGTACGACCCCATACATTTTCTCCGCTAGGGTGTAACCGTTCATTTTAGTCGTGTTTCGAAAAATAATGTCACTTAACCGCGACCGTAACATATTTTTTAACCCGCCAAAAAAGCGATTCTGTGGTGATTATCTAACGTGCTACGGAACAGTAAGTAAAGTGTTATTGTGTTTTAAAGTGCATTATATCTTTGACCCGTAAAATTACGGGCTGCACAAAATGATGGGCATGGACTTTTTTTTGCGGGGTATGACTGGAATCTCTGCTGCTGCCCTCTGCCCGTAATTTTACAGGGATATTTTTAACAGTGCAGGATCCCAGTAAAAAATATGAGGGTGTTGGTCCGCAGAGAGGAGTCCAAGACTCAACTTTAAAATTTCGCGCTGAGAATGTGAGAAAATTAGGAGGTGAAAAAATCATACCGCACAAAAAGTGCAAGGGGCCCCGAATCTGGCCCTACGTGATCCTAGGGTGACCAGGATTTTAACTGCAATAGAGGAACGGGAGAATAATTAAATGGAAAAGGGTTCCAAAATAAGGATATGATTAAGAGGGACAATTAACAATTTATGGTGCAAAAACTTCAAGGGATCCGGTACCAGCCCTAAAGTGCCAGGGACTTAACTGGCATGTAGTTGGGTATAACGATATTTTTAGTAGTTTTTAAAATAATCGGGGGAAGCTAAAATTTTGTTAAAGAAAATTGCATGCAATTTGGGTCATTTAAAAAAGAAGTTGTACCAAGGGTGCCAAGAAGGCGATTAATATTCAAAATTAGTGATAGCTAAAGTCTGAAATTTATTTTTGTTATTCATGTAGTAGCAGGGATGACAGGGATGACCGCCCCGGGAACCCAGCTTTCGCTTTAGAGTATAAGTGCAATCCCGGGGGAAGACTCATGTCGTAGCAAGAGGAGCTAAGAAGTTGTTAGAAAAAAAAAGGCTAGTGAATCGGACCATTTTTAAGCAAGCTATAATAGGGGGCACAAAAGGAGCCAACAGATAATTAAAAGCAGGGCCCTAACATGAAAACATGTTAAAATGTCTTAGTACGTAACGCTTTAGAACTACAATTAGTCAAAATTAAAGTAATTGGAGGACGCTGGAACTATGTTAAAGAAAATTGCATGCAATTAGGGTCATTTTTGAAAACGCTACACCAAGGGCCCCAAGAAGGCGATTAATATTTAAAATTGGTGGTAGCTAAAGTCCGAAATTTTTTGGTCGTTCATGTAGTATCAAGAGGACCTAAGAAGCTCTTAGAAAAAAAAAAAAAAGCTAGTGAATCGGACCATTTTTAAGCGAGCTATAATAGGGGGCACAAAAGGGGCCAACTGATAATTAAAAATAGGGTCCTAACATGAAAATATGTTAAAAAGTCCTAGTACTTAGCGGGTTAGATCTTCAATTAGTCAAAATTAAGCATAGGGTATGAATTATTAGTTAGACTAATATTTTAAAGAAATGCACAAAAAATTGGGTAAATGTTAAAAAAAAAGGGCCCAAGAGCCCCATTTAAAATATGACGATGTTGGTCCGGAAAGAATAGTCCAAGACTCAACTTTAAAATTATGTATTGAGAAGGTGAGAAAATTAGGGGTTGAAAAATGCTTGGCGCACAAAAAGTTCAAGGGGACCTGGACCCACGACACCCTAGAAGGACCCAGGATCTAAACTGGAATGTAAAAACGTGATAATAACTAAATGGAAAAAGGATCCCAAAAAGGAAGCAATTTATTAACAATTTATTTGCACAAAAACTTCAAGGGACCCTGTATCGGTCACATACGCACATGGCGCATGCTCAGATTGGAAGTTTTTGCCCGAACCGTTTCAATTTACATTTCAGAACCTGGCAATACTCACCTGGACAAGTTCTATTAAATAAGCAAGATAAGTCATCAAACATTAGTTCAGCGATAATTGCAGGATCGCTAAGTTTTGGGCCCAAAATACTCTCGACTAATCAAATGTTATTGTTCGTCTTTATAAAAAATTTAGTGGTAGCATACGCACATGGCGCATGCTCAGATAACGATTGAGAATAAACTTTAGCACTGAGGAAAACATGTTACCTTTAATAAAGTAACGAAATTTTGTTTGTCTTCTGGCTTGCCTCCTCTGTTAGCAGGATATTCCCAGTCTAGATCAAGACCATCAAATCCATATTTCTTTAAGAAATCCACGCAGCTGTCCACAAAAATCTTTCTGGTCGCAGAACTGGACGCCATTCGAGAGTATTTTGTTGACCCTTCATTCCATCCACCAATAGCTATGAGTGTCTTCAGACTTGGATTCTTTTGTTTTAAATTATTAAAGCGTTGATAGCCACCTAGAGGGGTTTAACAAATAGATAGATTTAAAATGCAATAAAAATTAAATTTCGAAGTTTTCAGAAACTGTTCTGCCGAGCATTTACGTCTTAACCACTTCACCGGCCGCAAGTATAAGGAAACAGTACTTTTATCCCCCCCCCCCCCCGACTTATCTTGGGGCAAAGGGGACAAGGGAACTTTAAACTCATTTTTTTTTTATTTCACTTTAAACACTATTAAAGGGCAGACTATATGTAATATGGGATATATTTATCACACAAGAAAAAAAAAATTGAGAAAAATAAGGAATTTTCCTGAATATTTTAAGGGTTACGAAGAACTTTTCAAAATATCATATACGCATTCCATATCAATTAAAATCTCTAATATTTTTTATGCAAGTTTGGTTTTTATATACAAATAAAAGTGCATCAAATTTCATATAGTAATTGAATATAAAGGTAAGAAAAAATATTTTAAAATTTTTATGAAATTTTCAACATTTTCGCATCTTATTTCTGAAATTAACAACTTTTAACTTTTCCAATTACATTTAGTTTTAAAAAACCATGAATAGTTTTATTTGTATATATAAACCAAACTTGCAAAAAAAAAAAAAAAATATTGGAGATTTTAATTGATATGGGATGCCCACGGGGCATTTTGAAAAGTTCTTTGTAACGCTTAAAATATTCAGAAAAATGCCTTATTTTTCTCCTCCCATTTTTTTTTTAAATTTCTTGTGTGATAAATATGTGCCATAATCTATATAGTGCACTCTATAGTATTTAAAGTGAAATAAAAATAAAAATAAAAAAATTGTGTTTGAAGGTCTTCCAAATTTCAAGCTTGAAGCCCCAACAGCATTACAGAAATCGCAATTATAGACAGTTTTTTTCTTCTGCCCCTTTTTAATTTTCGAATTTTTTAGAAACTATTGTGTGCGAAAATTTATGTCTTAATTCTTAACGGACGGGTCACGTCAATTGACGATTTCGGGTATTGATGGAAAAAAATATTACTGGTATCGGAAATTTTGTAGGGAAAGTGTAATCCAGGCATGGTTACTTCTAATTGGTTATGAGCAGGTTTTAATTTCTAACGGCATTTGTAAACGTAAATTTCGTGCTCGTTTTCGAAAAATAACCCGTCCTCAATGTATTAACCTTTAACTGATGTCACGCGGTCTCTAAGACCCCGCGACTCCCAGCTGTAAACACTTTTACAGCTTTTTACTTTTCTGTACTGAAGTTAAATAATATGAATAAAATACTTTTTTCATGCAATTTAATTCCCATGCTCCTAAGAGAAGTACAACGATATTGTTAGGACAAAATTTAAGTAAATTCAACCATTTGAGTTATTTTTTTTTTAATTTATTTTATTCGAGGGGTCTGAGAGACCGGATCACATCAGTTGTGTGACAAATTTTAGTCACATCAGTTAAAGGTTAAACGTAAGTCATGTCAAATTTCAAGTTTCTAGCCCAAATAAATCGTAATTTATTCGATTTATATTTCTTTGTTTTAAATTATTAAAACACTGAAAAGCTCCTAGAAATATTTAAAGAACAGATGGATTTAAAATGTCATAAAAATTAAATTTCGAATTTTTTAGAAACTGTTCTGTGCAGGAATTTATGTTTTAAAAGCAATCACCATTCCAAATTTCAAGTTTGAATCCCCAACAGCATTAAAAGAAAATCGCAATTATCGAAAGTCTTTTTCTCCTGCCTCATTTTAAATTTCGAATTTTTTAGAAACTGTTCTGTGCGAAAATTTATGTCTTAAACGTAAGTCATGCCAAATTTCGAGTTTCTAGTCTAACAATCCCAAATAAAATCTTAATTTATCCGATTTATATTTCTTTGTTTTAAATTATTAAGACGTTGAAGACATGTCAAATTTCGTGTTTCTAGAGTAACAATTCCAAATAAATCATAAATTATTCGACTTATATGTCATTGTTTTAAATTATTAGAGCGTTGATAAGCGACTAGAGAGATTTAACAAATAGATATTTTTAAAATGCAATAAAAATTAAATTTCGAATCTTTTAGAAACTGTTCTGTGCGAGCATTTACATCTTAAAAGCAATCACAATTCCAAATTTCAAGTTTGAAGTCCCAACAGCATTAAAAAAATCGCGATTATAGAATTTTCCCCCTTGCACCCTTTTAAATTTCGAATTTTTTAGAAACTATTCTGTGCGAAGATTTATGTCTTAAAAGTAAGCCATGCCAAATTTCAAGTTCCTAGCTCAAATAAATCGTAATTTATTCGATATATATTTTTTGTTTTAAATTACTAAATCCTGAAAATCGTCTAGAAATATTTAAGGAACAGATGGATTTAAAATGCAATAAAAATTAAATTTCGATTTATTTTTTAGAAACTGTTCTGTGTGAGCATTTACTTCTTAAAAGTAATTACCATTTCTTCAAGCTTCAACAGGATTAAAGAAATTGCAAAAATAGATTTTTTTTTTCTCCAGAGTCTTTTAAATTTCGAATTTTTTATAAACTATTCTGTGCGAAGATTTATGTCTTAAAAGTAAGTCATGTCAAATTTCAATTTCCTATCTCAAATAAATTGTAATTTATTCTATTTATATTTCTTTGTTTTAAATTATTAAAGCGCTGGAAATCATCTAGAAATATTTAACGAACAGATGGATTTAAAATGTAATAAAAATTCAATTTCGAATTCTTTAGAAACTGTTCTGTGCGAGTATTTACGTCTTAAAAGCAATCACCATTCCAAATTTTAAATTTGAAGCTCCAAAAACATTAAAAAAGTATCTCAGTTATATAATTTTTTTTTCTCCAGACCCTTTTAAATTTCGAAATTTTTAGAAAATATTCTGCGCGAAGATTTATGTCTTAAAAGCAAGTCATGTCAAATTTCAAGTTTATAGCCCAAATAAGTAGTAATTTATTAGATTTATATTTCTTAGTTTTAAATTATTAAAGCGCTGAAAAGCGCCTAAAAATATTTAACGAACAGATGAATTTAAAATGAAATAAAAATTAAATTTCGAATTTTTTAGAAACTGTTTTGTGTGAGCATCTACTTCTTAAAAGCAATTACCATTCCTTCAAGCTGGAACAGCATTACAGAATTTTCTTTTCCCTATTCTCCTTTAAACTTCGAATATTTTAGAAACTATTCTGGGCGAAGATTTATGTCTTAAAAATAAAAGCCATGTAAAATTTCAAGTTTCTAGCCCTAACACTTCCAAATAAATCTTAATTTAGATCATTTTTAGAACAGCTTCCGCCTTTTAAAATTTCGAATTTTATAGAAATTGTCCATATACATCTTAAAAGTAATCACCTTGCCAAATTTCAAGTTTCTATCCTAGGGACGGCGAACCTTTTCACACTTATATATCAAATTTTTTGAAATAATATTTTACGTGGTCATAACGTGCCCAACAGTCAATAGAATTTAGTGGATCAAATGGAGAGTATTCTTCCTTTTGGTTCGAGACTATAAAAATCGCCATTTTATCTTATGTGACGTCACAGGAATATTCTCTATCGTACTTATTGAATGAAGATGATTACAGAAAATTTCGGTTACACTTAAAGTAGAGGTGCACAACCTTTTTAAGAGAAGGGCCACTTACAAAAATGTCTGTGTTGACGAGGGCCACATCAGTAACACAGAGAAATCTATTTCGGGGAGGTGATCTGAGGCCTATAATCTGATAAAAAACATAGTTTCAGAAAGGGCGGGGAGTTTTACCCCTCTAGGTCCCAGTCAACATATCTCATTTAGTTGGCAAGAATATACCAACAGTTTACATTTGTATATGTAATAAAGATATAGCAAGGATTATTTTCAGGTAGTGATAATATTCCTTGACTTTGTTCGGGGGACTACAAATTTTGCTTTATTAAAAGTGCTAAAAAACAAACATAGGCATGAAAGTGGCTAGTGTAAAAAAAAAAAAAAGAGAACTTTTGAACGAAGGGGGGAGGAGAGGCCGATCAACGAAATTTGCGATTTTCCCGTGCCTGATCGACAAAACTTGCGATTTTCCGTGCCAAGTAGACGAAATTTGAGATTTTCCCGCATTTCATCGACAAAATTTGTGATTTTTCCTTGCCTGATTAACGAAATCTGTGATTTTTTTTCACGCCTGATCTACGAAATTTGCGATTTTTTTCACGCCCGATCGACGAAATTTGCGTGCCCGATCAGTGACATTTGCTATTTTCCCGAGCCTGACCAGCAAAATTTTGTGATTTTTCCGTACCTGATCGACGAAATTCGCGATTTTTACGCATCCGATCAACGAAATTCGCGATTTTTACGCGCCCGATCAACGAAATTTGCAATTCTTAACTGACTGACAAATTTTCAATATTTTTCTCGCTGCAAATTGATGAAATTCGTAATTTTTTCTCTCAATAAACTGACCAAACTCACGATTCTTCCGCAGTCGATCGTCAAAATTTGTAATTTTTCCCGCATCATCAACATAATTCGCGATTTTTCTGTGCCCAATCAACGAAATTGGAGATTTTTTTTTTGTCTGATTGACAAAATTTTGCGATTTTTCGTTCCTGTTCGACTCAATTTGCATTTTTTTCCGTGTCTGATCGACGAAATTCGCGATTTTTCCTTGCCCGATCAACGAAATTCACGATTTTTTTGTGTCCGATCGACGAAATTCGCCATCTTTCCGTGCCCGATCGACGAAACTTGTGATTTTTCCATGCTTCATTGACAAAATTCGTGATTTTTCAATGAAATTTTCTATTTTCTCTCGCTTGATTGACAAAATTCGCACTTATTCCGTGCTCAATCAACAAAACTCGCGATTTTTCCGTGCATGAACGAAGAAATTCACTATTTTTCCTTGCCTGATCGACGAAATTTGCGATTTTCCGGTTCCCGTTCAATGAAATTCGAATTATTTTGCGACTAGCGACTGGCGAAATGGGAATTTCCTATGTCGATATCTATGGTATCGGCCGGCCGATAAACGAAATTCGCGATTTTTTTCTGATTGATAAATTTGCAATTTTTTCCCGCGAAAAATTGTCGAAATTCATCATTTTTTTCCTGCGACCTATGGGGAAAAATTGCGATTTTTTCCAGTTATAAATTTACGAAGTTTGCGGTCCACAAGTTAACCCATCGCGGGCCACCGGTTGTGCATTCTTTCTGCTCTGTCGAATTGCTTCCCTTTCAGGTCTTTTTTCATCCGGGGGAACAAAAAAAGTCGCTGTAAGCAAGGTCGGGGCTGTAGAGATCTTGCGGCAGTATTGCCACGTTAAAGTTAGTCAAAACTTCGGCTGAGGCCAGCAACGTATGTGAGGGCGCATTGCCATGGTGAACCATCTAATAGTTTCTGATGTTTGGGCGCACCGGACACGATCCTTCAAATGGTGGGACATTCCAGTGTAAAACTAGCCTGACCCGGTGCGTCCGCCCAGACATCAGAGACGATTGGATTATTCACTACGACAATGCGCCCTATCAAACGTCGCTCGCTGCCGCCAAAGTTTTGGCTAACTTTAACTTGGCAATACTGCCGCAAGCCTACTACAGCCCCGACCTCGCTGTAAGCGACTTTTTTTCGTTCTCCCTTTTAGAAAGACCTAAAAGGGAAGCGATTACAGCGATCCAGGCAGCTTCGACGAGGTCCCTTAACAGTCTTGCGCGCGAAGACTTCCAGGGAGCTTCTGAACAATGGTAAAAACGCTGGGAGCGGTGTGTTGATGCCCAAGGGTCATATTTCAAAGAATCAAACAGTATTTGTATTTTCAGACCAGTCTTGAAACTTTGTAAGCACACCCTGTATAAAATTAAAAGTAGTTTTTTTTTTTAAATACTCATTTATAAGCATTCATTGTTCATCTTGAAAATCACGTCTAATATTTTGACTGTAATTTATTTTTTCTCAAAAATTTCCTTTAAAATTCAGTAGTTTGTCTTTGGCACTGAACTCGATTATGAAAAATTCATTGCCTTCTTTTACGTTTAGTAGAAAATGCAAGCAAGTAAATTTATTAAAATATATGTAATTTTTGGTCTAGTACTTTTTTAAAGATAGAGCAACAGGAAAGGAACATGAAACATCATTTAAACTATCTTTTTAGGGATTCTAAATTGATTTCTCAACGTGTAATCGTAAACTGATTGATATTAAAACATTAGTTGATAAAAGCGTATTTTTTTTTTAACTATACACTCTTCATTTTTTATTTATAATTTATTTTCTGCTTTTTTAGCCTTTAAAATGTTTCGGCGTTGCAGTTTCACAGACATTTGGCCTATTTTGGCGATGGTTTGTAGGCGCATCATTAAATCCATCTTTATTACAACTCGTGTACAATTTACACGTTACACAGAATATTGGGCGATTTATCACTTGTGGCGGGTTAATGCAAAAATGCCTTAAAGTTAATGTATTAATTTACTAATTATGTTCTAAAAATATTAAAGTGTTGTATTGTCATCGCAAACACACCTGTAAGCGTAATTTTTATAATTCTAGTATATCAGGAAGTGGGTTAAAAATCGATTACAAAATTACATACTTACGTACAAAAACCAGGTTAACCTGTCAGCCCCTTTCCATTACGTTACTAGACGCGTGGGATGAATCTCACCCCATTTTGTTTCGGATTATATTTTTGGAAAAATGCGCTTTAAAAACAAATCTACTGCTGTGTATTGCAAAAGGCATCAGTACTACTTCTTTTAAGGGGTCTCAGGACTCTTAAAATTAGAAAAAATGAAAAAAAAAAGGACCACTTTCAACATTTAATATCTTAAAATGTATTTGATATTAAGGCACAATTTTAAATGGGAATGAAAGATACAAGTATGTTCTTTCATTTCAACTATTTGAAAAATTGCAAGATGCAGAATTAGCATTTACAGGGGGCTCCGAACTGTGAGACATTTGATGAGCAGAAAATCGGCATAACAGCTTATGCGCACGATTGCAAAATACATTTAGCAACTAGAATGAAAATTTTGGTGTCTACTTATACCTCAGATTATATTAATTACACTGAACCTAAATAAATTTGCATTTAAAGCATTTTTATATTTTTAATACAAAGTTGTATTTAGTTAATGCAAAATTTAGACAATTTCAACAATATAAACACCTAAAAAATATTTTCTTTTTACAATACAAGGGAAATTTTAGGTTCAGTTTATACAGACTAACATGAAACATATGTTTTGAAAATTTCATGAAAAAAAAATTCTGAAGATTTTGAGATATCGTGCGCGTTATGCCCAAAAACGTCATTTGGAGAAAAATGACTTCAAAGATTTGAAAACAGCACTTCAGCTATTGAGCGAGTATAATTCTAAATGCCATAACTTCTGTTCTAATGGAAATTTAAAGATAACAATTACATCAAAATGTTCAGAAAGCATAGAAGTTTACCCCTTAAGGAAACAATCATGCTTTTCATGTTTATTTTCAGATTTTGTAGCAGTTTCTGTAAAAATCATGTTCCATTTTATAGAAAATATGCAAACGATTTGTTTTACACCTTAAAAGATGAATTATTTCACAAAATTGATATTATTAGATTAAGTAAAATAATGCTATAAAGTGATAAAATATCATTTATTAAGATGGCGATCGTTTCGTCGCACCAACGGCGACATTTTCAGAATCATACACGATTTATTTATTTTCACATAATTTAAAAATAATAAACATAGTAAATAATGTCACGAGACATAATGCATAATGAAATATTGCAAACATAAAATAAATTAAAATTAAATTAGTTATTTGTGAACGTGGATTAGTTTTCATATAATTTAACAAAACAATAACATGGTAAATAATGTCACGAGACAACATGCATAATGAAAAATATTGCAAAACATAAAACCAAAATATAAAATTATCTAGACTATTTGCGAGCGTGGATTAATTTTTACTATTGGTACTAAAATTATATAGCATCTCTTTCCAAATTTTAGGTAAATTTAGGGACACTGAACCATTGCAAATATTCTTGTTGCGTAAAAATATCTCTATTGTTTTTATAAATTGATATTAATTACATTTAATATCCTTTCATCAATATATATGTTATATAAAAATTTTGCTTTTATTACGCATTAATTATTCTAAATTGACGGCGTATTCACTATTTCCCTATTTCTTAATACTCTCTATTATTTATTTCTAGTTAAATTCCTATAAAATTAAAACGCGTATCTTACAAGGGAACCACTTTTGGTGTTGCTCGCACCTAGCATTGAGACCTGGTGCATTTTAAAGCCCTATATTATGAAGTTTGAGAATCGATAAAATTTTTCTGTTAAAATAATATTTCTTGATTATACAGCAGCATAACTTTCTGAAAATGCAATTTTTGAGACCACTTATCGGACTATTAACATTGAATTTTTTTAAAGAAAAGCATTTAAAAATAAAAATTAGTTAATAATAAGTGTAAAATATTGAAAAAAGTTTGAAAATTCCTTCAAAAACCCACGAATTTGGTTTTGAAAATTTGCAACTTTATATTCATATTTTTGGCGGGGAAACAGTTGGCATTTATTTTCAAAAGTAGAGCTTTCTGGCAACCCTAGCCAAATGTCATAGCTGAATTTGTAATAGCTAGAAATTGAAATGGCCGACCTATTTCACCACAGTAATTTTTCTAAATTGTGTAAAAATATTAATTTGCTTTATGATTACTTTTACCGAAGGACTATTTAATACAGCAACTTTTCATTTTAAACATTCGAAACTTTATTTCATTCGACTTCAAAAGAAAATAACTTGCTTATTTTGTACTTCACTAAAAAATAGTTTTCAATGATCTTCGAAGCTTTTATAGAATTATATTTATTACTTATATATTTATCGTCTGCATAGAAAAAAAAATAAAAACCTAATATTTGTTTCTTATGCTTCAATTATAAAAAAAAAATCGCAATCTGATATAATTCTAGTAATATGTTCTGTACATTTTCTCTTTGGATAAAGCGGGCGGAAAAATTGTAGCGCCATATTTGGCAACTTAACTCACTTTTGGCGTGAAATAAACAAATAAATATGTAATAATAAAAAATTAAAAGTATAAAAAAGTATATAAAATATGATTTTAACAGAGAAATTTTTTCGGTTCTCTAACTTTTATGTATAGGGCTACAAAACGCACCAGGTCTCGATGCTAGGTGCGAGCAACACCAAAAGTGGTTCCCTTGTTAGTAATAGTTTTATTCAAAAACTTAATCTAAATTTTTAATCCCTTTATTACTTTTTATCAGCTACCAAACTGCAAAATTCTGAGCGCAGTTACTTTATCTTACTAATGTTCTTAAAAGCCATTTTTTAATTTTTATTTTATTCCACCTCAATTTCCCGCCAGCCTGGCGAGCGTCAGCCGAATCACATCGGAATCCTTCCGTCAGCAGAGCCGGGACTCATTTCTATGACGTTTCTCGATCGTTCTCCATTGGTTGAGTGACAGATCGCAGTTTCTTTCGTGTCTCGCTCATGAATTTGTTTGGTTAGTCTGAAGTTTACATTTCAATCGGAATTCCTCCGCGTATTCTAATAAAACGCTCGAGCATGAGCTCAGAAGGAAGTTTTTTGTGCTGTTTGATTGTTTACCTAATCTGTTACCTGGTGACCAAAGTCACATAGAATATTTAAATCGATGCATCTTTTTCCAATGAATAATTAGTTCGTGCTCAAGCATGATGGCTCTTATAAATTCTCATCCGGTGGGAATTGTTTACTTTGATATGTTGTGATGAAATAATCAGTTTCCAATGACTTCAGCCTATGTTTTATTGAGAAAACCCTGGATTTCTTCATCTTTTTTTCACCACTCATGCGGCCTAATCTGCCTTGACTGTATTATGAATCAATGGTTGTTTGATTGGACTTCACCAATCTCATCACTACCAAAAATCGATAGAATTGATTAAATAAATCAACTGGAGTATTCTATCTGTTCACAGCTGCTAAATTTCCACAGTGTTTACACTTCCAATAGCGATGCTTGCACTAAGTGGTACGACTGTTATACAACCTCACCAATGGCTGATTAATATATAGTACTAATCCAGCAATGTATCGTAAAAAGCACGACGTGATATTTCGACTTAACCCATTCATTTGCTACGCAATATATGCAAGTAGCTTTTACGTTAATCTTTCATTCAAATTATTTTAGTGTGCGATATCTCATAAAAAATGAACGTATCGAAATGAAACGTTTGTACACGAGCGGGATTATTTAATCCCAAGTTGTATATTTCTCCCTTCCTAGCGAACAAAGAAAAGACATTACTTCACCCACTCCTTCTCGACCTTGACCTTGAAAGGTGCAAGGCAGGTCAGAAAGGTCCTCAATAAATCTATCCTTTTTTTGAAGAAAAAACGTGATTGGGGTGAGATTTATCCCAGCGCGAGTGCTTACCGGTTAAGTTAAATAAAAGAGTGCAAAAAATAAATAATAGCATAAATATTACTTACCAAGACCCCAGTTTTCCTTTAGGTCCAGATACGGGTCATAGGCTGCTATCTTGTTATCGTACGATAGCTTTGCGAATCCATATATAAGATGGGTGCATAGATAAGGATCAATATTTTCGATAACAAATTTTCCATCACCCGGTCTGTAGTTTGCCCAGCTGCCCAAGTAACAGACGACTTTGTAAGATTTACTTGATCTGCTGGAAGTATCTAATAAAACGTCATATTTCAAAACTTACAACTCGAATTAAGTGTTACATAAAAAACAAACAAACAGTAATTTGAAAAAAAATCTACATCATATAATTAAAATAATAATAATAATAATAAAAGGTATTTAAGGGGACCATGGACCTTTATTTGAGCAAAAATTGACCCCGAAATCGAATTTCTTTCTGTGTGTATTATTATTTTACAATTTGTATTACGTCATTCGTGGAAAACCGCATGCAGATGCGATTATTTTTGCGCAACGTTACAAGTGCTTTAATTTTGTTCACAAACAATTTTTTGGCCTTGTAATATAGTACTTTAAAATCTGTTTTTCTCAATACTGATGTTTCAGCTTTTTTTTAATTTTTTAAATGCTTCTTGCTACTTCATTTTGGATCAAAATTCATGAAACTGATAAGGAAGAATCCTGATATTCCTTAAAAAGAAACTGTGTATGCATTTTAAAATTCGAATTCATTAAAACAATTAAATTTCATTTTTAACTTATTATAAGGCAGATTTTTGATGAAAATGGATATGGAATTCAGAAAAATATCATTAAAAAGTTAACTATTTAAGAGATTAAAAAATTGATACACAGATTTGTTTGTAATAGAGTTTTACGTGATTCAAATCCAAAGTTGAGGAAATATTTAAAAAATTAAGACGCAAGGAGCATTTTAAAATTTCGTTTAGGAATTTTAAATCTTTTGAAACATCTTAAAATTATAATAAGATTGGAAATTTCTTTTAAAGTGTTCTATATACCTATGGTGAAATATATATTTGCACAAAATTTCAAATCTCTATTATGAAAATTGAAAGAAATTTTTTTAAACGTCCACCGCCCCCTTAAAACTTTTCAGTCGTTCTAAGGCGTAGGATTGTGCCGTGCAAGATATTAAATTACAGCAGCTAGAATAAATAGTGTGAAAATCTGCTATCCAAACAGTGCTAAAACTTTGAATCCCTTAAATGCGCAACGATGCTGAAATCCGAAGAGTCGATTGCAGCGACATCTGCGGGATGTTTTAAAATTTCAATGTAAGCATCGTATTATTACAGCGTCTAGATTAGCAATCATCTTGCAGTTTTAGAAAATATCCTGCAGATGTTGCTTTGATCGACTCTTCGGATTTCAGCGTCACTGGACATTTAAGGGATTCAATATTTTAGCACTTATTTTTTTTAAGTATTACCGGGATAGCCAATTTTCACACTGTTTATTCTAGAAGCTATGATTAAATTATACCCCAATGTGAAAATAGTGATATTTTTCATACATCATATTATATATAATCCTATGATACATATATTTAAAAAATAAATTTTATTAGTCCAGTATTGCAATATACGTGGGGACCCACTAACTGATTTGCCAAAGCCCCGCAGGACGTTGCACCGGTCCTAAATCTAGTTACATTCTAGTACAAAAAAAAAAAAAAAAAAAAAATCAATATTAGCTGCGACCACTTGCCAGCTAGACTATAATTCCAATTGCAAATACCGGGTGTCTAGAAATGGCTGATGGATTTTAAAATTCAATAACTTGCAAACGGTGACAGATATTAAAAAAATTCTTGCAGGAGTGTTATGCAAGATGTCAGGAGTTTTTCTGCTGCGATTGTCAGGTTTAGTTAAAAATAGCATCGATAGATGTCGCTGCAAGCAATAACAGTTAGATCCAGACTCCATTTTTTGGCCTCTCTCTTCTTCCATGCGGAAAAAGGAGGTTAAAATGCATTGAATGGATCCCGAAGTACCAAAAATCGGGTCTAGACTGAGCACCTATTGCTCTCAGCGCCATTTATTGTTTGAAATTCGAACTAAAATCAAGAATCACTGTAAAAGAAAACTCCTGACATCATACATAACAGTCCTGGAAGAATTTTTTAAATATCTGTCACCGTTTGCAAGTTATTGAATTTTAAAATACATCAGTCATTTTTGGGACATCCAGTATTTGGTACACAATGTAGAGGTCTGCACGGGCCCGGGCTTGGCCCGAGGCCCGTACCCGGCCCGGCCCGCGGGCCGGGCCGGGCCGGGCCGGCGGAATGAAGGCGAATTTTCAAACGGGCCGGGCCGGGCCGGCAGAATTAGGACAATTTTTTCAACGGGCCGGGCCGGGCCGGCAAAAAAATTAATCGGGCCTATCGGCCCGATATCAGAATTTAAGCGAAGCAGATAAAATACGAGCCATTTTCAATTAATATGATTTTCTCGAGAAGTATAAATGTGCGTCATGAGCCGATGCCAGTTTAACAACATCATTACAGAAATGTAACATGTCCATCGTAGAGACCGACATCGTACAGTTACAAGATGTCTGATTCCGAGTTTTTTTTTTTTTTCAGGAGAATCGTGCCGGGACGGAACTGATCTTAATCGATCTCAGGATGTGTAGAACAGTCATTGTGTTTTGTAGTATTAATAGTGATAATGAACTTCTCTTAACAGTATCTTTGGAAATATACCTTAAGGTGGTTCTCATAATCACTGCTCAACAATGCGAAGCTTTCAGACACATTTTCTGACAAAATTTTTAACTATAAAGGCATAAAATTGACAGGCCTGCCTATTGAAGGCATTTGGAAACGAATAACTTTTTCCATATTTGATAAATTACTTACAGAGATAACAGAGATTCCTGTCACGTGACTGTACGTTTTTCTCCTTTCCTGTGCTAACGCTTCCGGAAATTCGATTCAAAACGCTAACTTTGACAGTATTTTCAGAAAGATATATTGCTTTTATCTATGAAAAAAAAGACATTTACATAGCTTCTGAATAAGAATACCTGCCAATCTTACGCGTTTCCGAAAAGAAAAGAATTCATAAATGTGTCGAAATGTAGCTCCTTTGGATTTCAGAGATTTCAGAAGAGCCTTAAAAATGAGAGAAATATTTCACAAATCTACTTTTTATTATACAGCTTCAAAAATTATCATGTTTTTAATCATTTATTCTGAACTACATTAATCGTTTAATGAATCCTTATTTCCATTTTGAAATGTCTGTAGACACGATGACTAAAACACTCTAAGTAATCGTTAATGTTTACTATTGTGTGCTCTCTGTTTTGCGAACATCACAGTAATGTAAAATATACTGTAAAATGTTCCCATAAATATGTATGTAGCATTCATTAAAAGAATCTTAATTGTATTTTGAGCAAAAACGGATTTTTTTTTTTTTTTTTTGTAGGAATTGTGTCGGGCCGGGCCGGGCCTGTTTTCACTGATTTTTGTACGGGCCGGGCCGGGCCGGGCCGGGCCGGGCCGAGAACTGTAAAAATGCAAACGGGCCGGGCCGGGCTCGGGCCGAACTTCCAATTTTTACACCGGGCCGGGCCGGGCCGGGCCAAGATAGCTTTCGTTCGGGCCGGGCCGGGCCCGGGCCTGGAAATTCCGGCCCGTGCAGACCTCTAACACAATGTTCACAACCGGTTAAAGTACCGTCGAGGCATAAAGATTTAATAGGATCGCGCTAAACAAATTAATCTTATCTGCACAGTTAAGAATGGAATTTTAAATGTACCAATACCTATAATGATATTTTCTTTCATTTTTTCATAATTCGTGAGCATTAGTATTAAACCCTTGTTTGATAGGAAAAATGATTATATTAAAGTCATAAATGCATTTATAATTAGCGTCTATATATAAAGGACAAACGTGTGCGTGCGTAACGCTGATGTCATTTTTACGGTGGCAACAGCAGACGATTAAAATGAACTTGTATCAACTTTTACTGCAATTTTTTAAATACCGCACATTTAAAATTTTTATACCATTGAATAGAGAAAAAATTTTTACTTTCAAATGCAATTTGTTTGAAGACTATATTTGTTTGAGAACTAATCGCAATTTACTAAACTTTTATTGTTTTTAAAATAATTTTCAAGCATGATTTTTTTTTAAACAGGCAGACGATTGCAAATCATAAATCTGTTTGCATTTAAATTTATAATATAAATAAAATAGTTCAGCATTTTTTTTCCCGACTTATATCCCATAACGAAATTAAAACTTTATCTATCAAAAAATAAAATTATAACATATAAACAAAACACAAATTTAAGACATGTAATGAAACCAAGCTTAAACCACTGAAATTAACAGAATAAAAACAATTAAATTTAAAAAATCAAAAAACCTGACTGCGTAAAAAGCGAACCAATTAATTATTTCTCATCTATGTGAAACTATTTTTTTTCAGTTCTTACTATTAGCTCACACTCTCGCTATATATATCGTGTTCAAATTTTCAATCGTTAATAAAATACTTATTATTCACCCAATCCAGCTCAAATAATTTTTTTTAAAACTTATAGTGGATGACACTTGATGTTAATCCAGTTTTTTCAAATATTAATTCATTAATTAAATTAAATTAATTAATTTTCATAATCGAGAGAGCCCTTTTCTTGATCAAGGTATTTTAAGACCGAGAGAGCCCTCTTATTGATCAAGGCATTTTAAGCGCCACTCAAGAGGAAAGAAGAATGGGAGAAAAAAAAATTCTCTTATTGACCTAAGTACGAATTGACTTAAAATATTTTTTTATATTACTTGTTTATATTACTTACCTATTTTTTTTATTTACTTGTATTGATGACTTTTAAGTTGTGTTTAATTGTTAGTTCCTATCTATAAACACTATTTTGATGAGGTCTATAGAGTCTGATGAGGTCTATGATGGTTAGAGTTGCAGCAAAGCTAAAGATCCTACATACACAACTTCCAGGTTGTATAATATTTTAACGGGGCTTCTGAGTGTAAAATAGTCAATGAAACATCGTCTTTATTTTGAAAGACCTATCCAATGATATGCCACTCAATAGGGTGCGTAATTTTTTTCGTCTCTACCGCCATTTTGTATTTCACGGCCGCCCTTTTGAATTTATAAAAATAAAACCTAGTCTATAACCATTGGGCCGTTAAGACGAATCGATAGAGACCTCATTCATTAAAATCCACCCACCCGTTGGGATAGTTCGAGGGTATAAAGAAATCCACATACGCAGATACACGTGGAACACATAACCCTTCTTTTCAGTCGGGTAAAAAGGCTACTGACCTTAGGCGATTTCTTCGACTGTTAATTCTTCGCACGAGGCCAATACGAAATATCGTTTTTATTAAACGTCAAAATTTTATTTGAATACATAATTGCTATTTTTACTAAGAAAATAAATGTTGGTCTTGTTAGTGAAAAATCTAAAAAATATATATATAATGTAAAACATATATTACAGCTTTCAATTAATGAAAATTATAGGGTTTTCACCTACATTCTGTAATCCAAGAAGCTCGGGTATATCCCTTCGTTATTGTAAAAGCAATTATATGTACATAAAAAAAAAAAAAAACAGTTCACACAAATAAACTAATTACAATCATACGAAATCAATCAATTATGAAATAAAAAATCCATGAGATAATTTTTTTTTTTTTTTTATGCTAGACAAGATATTTATATAAAAATTCATGAGATAAAAATTATTTTTTATGCTAGACAAGATATTTATTTAAGAATTCATGAGGTAAAAATAATTTTTTATGCTAGACAAGATATTTATTTAAAAATTAATGAGATAAAATTTATTCTTTATGCTATACAAGATATTTATTAGAGTTTCAAATTCAAGAAACATAACGGTATTTAATTTTTGCTAACAAAATACTTTTTATCCTATAAGTAATAAATTAGCGTGTGTTGCAAAATCAAAATGTTATTGCTAATCAAAAACAACCAATCAACCAACCTAGCAAGGGAACCACTTTTGGTGTTGCTCGCACCTAGCATTGAGACCTGGTGCATTTTAAGGGGTTCCGGGACACATTTTAAAATAATTTTTATTTATTGAGTTAAAATTTTGAATTTTTTTGTGATGGTCAATCATATCATTTGTAAACAAAATCACATGATAAAACTTCTCATAATTAAAAATAATAATAAATTTAAAATTTGTTAAAAAAGTGGGGTAATTTAAAATCGTTATAACTTGTAATACTATTAGTAGAATTTCAATTTTTTATCATTTAAATAAACAGAAATATATAACTTTTAATTTAGATTCAGCATTTTAAAAAATATTAATTAAAAAAAATAAAAATATTTAAACTAAAAATTAAGGAAAAAATGATGTAACTTAAAAAAAAAAATCATATTTTCAAAAGTAAATATTTTTTTTCAGATTGCTGAATGATAATTAAAGTAAACTAATCGAAAAAGACATGTTCCTAGTTTGAACCATATATCTTTAACGGTTCTTGTGTTATAACAATTTAAATACGAGAAATGGTGAAAAAACCCATCATGAAGAAAAACGTATTTTCACAAGAAGTCGTTTGCATGACAACCATTGCTTGAAAGCTAGACTTTGGAAACAAAATAAAACGAAAAAATTAATATGTTCTGTTTTAATAAGGATAGAAAATTGATTCAAGCGTCATTTTAAGCATAAACAAGTGGGTAAGTGTGATCACAGATCGCACAGAGGGTTTCGTTTAATATTCCTTTCAAAACACTTTATCCTTTTGAAAAATCTGTTAGTTCCCCATTTCGCAACAAGGTGCGCACTCTATTCTAAAAAAGCCTTTATCCGAACGAAACTCCGTTTTACGTACTATTCATAGATATATTAGTCAACGGGATTGGACCCATAGCACCCGAGAAAAGTAGGCGCCCCTGGCGGTAAAAACTGGAACTAAAATATGTAAGGCTATGGTGCATAATATGAAAGAATGGTCAAAGGGGTGTCGGCAAAAGTTGGAAAAGTGCTCCCCAGGTGAAAAGGGTGGAGGTTAGAAAAATTGCTTAAAATATACAAGTTAGAGCACGGAGGAGTAAATAACATAAGACATTTGAAAATTTTATGATTTGTCGTATGGTCTGAGGTATTCAGCTATACGTATGCAAAAATTCATGTCTCCAACTTAATTAGGGCTCTCTTAGAAAGAATTCCTTAAAAGACATATGTGGCAGCTCAAAGGGTTAAATGTAAGACTTTTTCAAGATTTTATGATTTGTCGCCTGGCCTCAGGTGTTCAGCTATAAGTATGCAAAATTTTAAATCTCCAATTTAATAAGGGGCTCAGTTAGAAAGAATTGCTTAAAATACGCATGTGGGAGCCCAAAGGGTTAAATGTATGACTTTTTCAATTTTTTATGATTTGTCGCATGATGGTGTTTAGCTATAAGTATGCAAAATTTCACGCCTCCAACCTAAATAGGGTGTCACTTAGAAAGAATTGTTTAAAATATACATGTGGGAGCCCAAAGGGTTAAAAATACGACTTTTTCAAAATTTTATGGTTAGTCATTTGATGTGAGGTGTTGAACTATAAGTATGCAAAATTTCACGCCTCCAACCCAATTAGAAATCACTTAGAAAGAGTTGTTTAAAATACACATGTGGGAGCCCAAAGGGTTAAATGTACTTTTTGGAAAATGTTATGATTTGTCGTTTGATAAGATTTATTCAGCTATAAGTATACAAAATTTCACTCCTCCAACCTAATTAGGGGCTCACTTTGAAAGAATTGTTTAAAATAAACATGTGGGAGCCCAACGGGTTAAATGAACGACTTTTTGAAAATTTTATGATTTGTCGTTTGATGTGAGGTATTCAGCTATAAGCATGCAAAATTTCACTCCTTCAACCTAATTAAGGTTCACTTAGAAAGAATTGTTTAAAATACACATGTAGGAGCTCAAAGGGTTAAATGTACGACTTTTTCAAAATTTTATTATTTGTCGTTTGATCTGAGGTGTTCAGCTATAAGTATGCAAAATTTCATACCACCAACCTAAATAGGGTGTCACTTAGAAAGAATTGTTTAAAATACACATGTGGGAGCCCAAAGGGTTAAATGTACGACTTTTTCAAAATTTTATTATTTTTCGTTTGATTTGAGGTATTTAGCTATAAGTATGCAAAATTTCACTCCTCCAACCTAATTAGGGTTCACTTAGAAAGAATTGTTTAAAATACACATGTGGGAGCCCAATGGGTTAAATGTACGACTTTTTCAAAATTTTATGATTTGTCGTGTGTTCTGAGGTATTCAGCTATACGTATGCAAAAATTCATGTCTCCAATTTAATTAGGGGCTCTGTTAGAAAGAATTGCTTAAAATACATATGTGGTAGCTCAAAGGGTTAAACGTGAGACTTTTTCAAAATTTAAGATTTGTCGCCTGGCCTCAGGTGTTTTGCTATAAGTATGCAAAATTTCAAATCTCCAATTTAATAAGGGGCTCAGTTAGAAAGAATTGCTTAAAAAAGCATGTGAGAGCCCAAAGGGTTAAATGTACGACTTTTCCAATTTTTTATGATTTGTCGCATGATGGTGTTCAGCTATAGCATAGGCGTAACCAGGTGGGGTGCCCTGGGTGCCCGGGCACCCCCCCCCCACCCCCCCCCCCCCGTTTCCGCAGACTCGAGCACAGTTATTTAAAAAAAATCGAAATCTACAAAAGAAAAAAGAAGTGAAAGCAGAGTTCAATTAGTTTAGTTCAGAAAACTAAACGGCTAAGTTTTGAGATGTGATAAAAAAAGAAACCCACTTTCTTTTTTTTTTCTTTCTTTTTTTGTAAAAGAAAATTATGTTGTTTATCTTTTTTAAACGTAGAATATTTGCAAGAATCTGTATTAGTCATAGTAATTCAAAAAGGTGGCTTTATAATCCCACTTTGACGTCCTTTGTCTGTGGGAGATGTTTTTAACGCAGTTATTTCTATTGCATGTTTCTGCAATTTCATGAGAAATTAACGCAAGTTCTTGACGAGGATAGAAACTATTTGTCTCTTTGCTTTGGCAGTTTAAAGTCTAGAAAGAAGCAAAAAAAAAAAAAAAGTGATAGGGGATGCAAATGTGAAACGATAATTCCAAATTTCGATTAGCCGAGGTAAAGGGGGACGGGGGGGACGACGACACATACCCTGCCTCCTTTGTAAATGAAAAATAATATCACAAAAAATTCAAATTAATCTGCAGGTTGGTTGGTTGGTTGAATTTAGTGTTTCGTGGCCATTTTTTGACATTCTTGAAAGGAATATGGTTGCAGTCTTTCAAGTCAATATGGTAATTTTTTTTCTGAAAATTTGTATAATATTTTTAGAGTTTTTTCTCGTTTCGCGGCGTTCTTTTGAAAGTAGGAAAAGGAACCCCGTTTCCACCTTTTAGCCCAGTGCAGTAAATTTTGACAAATTCGCGATTTTATTCTGTGATCATTTCATGATATTTACAATTTTCCCCCAAAATCGTGTGACGAAATTCACGTCTTTCAACGCAATTTTTTGTCGAAATCCGCACTTTTCACCACTTGCCTTTGACAAAATTCGTGTTTTTTACTGCTATCCTTTGACAAAATTCGCATTTTTTACCACAATATTTTGACAACTGGCATTTCTTTAGCACGCGATCCTTCGATGAAATTCGAGTTTTCTTTCCACGATCTTTTGATGAAATAAGCTTTTTCTTTCCGTAATCTTTTAACGAAATTCGCGCTTTCTTTCTGCGATCCTTTGACGAAATTCTCGTTTTTACCGCGTTCCTTTGATGAAATTTATTTTCTGTTGCGACCGATGACGAAACTGATATTTTTACAGGGATTTACATTTACATTTGTCGAAATTCGGGATAGTATTGCGCGACCGTGCGGAAAAATTCTCGATATCTTTCCGTACCAATTAACAAAATTCTCTACTCTTTTCCGCAACATTTTGGCGAAATTTGAAAAAAAATTTCGTCAATCCTTTATCGAAATTCGTAATTTTTTTGCGCAATCTTTAAACGAACTTGGCGATTACTTTCTGCACTCTTTTATAGAAATTCCCGATATTTTTCCACGATCGTTTGAAGAAATTATCATTTTTTTTCCGGGACTGATTCACGAATTGATTTTGAGAAATTCCATAAAATAAATAAAAATCGCGGACCTATTTTTTTTTTAAGTACTCACTGAAGAATCACAGGTCTGTGAAAGAATTTGAAGGGGAAATACTGCACAGCATTTTTTTATTATGAGAGACTTTCCTCTTCTGTGCACAAATCGCGCGATCCCGCGCGTTATTTCAAACCCTGTCCGTGAAAGAAAACTTCATTACTAGAGAAGTGTTGGGTTTTTTTTAAACGAACATAGAATTAAACAAATCTAGGATTGGGGTGGGGTGGGGGGACTGCCTTCAACGCACTCCCCAGCAAGCTACGACCTCTTCTGTCTTGAAACAAGCGAATCTTGAATTATTGCGTTTTTTATTTCGAGCAAAATTGAATTTTCAGCTTTCTTATAAGAGCTGATTTGACATTATTCCAATTCGAATTTAATCACGGCAGTTGCAAAAATTACCAGAGCGTTTTTTCTGTTTCAAAAAATGTCAAAAAATCGCCTCAAAACACAAAAACCCCCGCTAGAAAGCGCATTAAAAATTCGGAAAAGATTAAAAAACCACAAGGAACGAAATTAACTAATTGGGTAAAAGATTTAAACCGGATTCGTTTTAGGAATGTAAAAAAAAAAAAAAAAAAAAAATCACTGCGAAATGCGATAAAAAAAACCCCTCTAAAGATAACATTAAAAAATTGTTAAAAATTGAAAAATCGCTGTAAGAATCTCGAAAACACTTTATTGAAAAGAAGACAAAGTTTAATGGGTAAAATATTGAATAAAAAATTAATTGAAAAATTCCAGAAATTGTCTTCCATATGCATGAGTTCAGGCATACAGGTCCTGTCAAATCTTACGGGTGCAAGCTGCATTGTTTTTTCAGAGCTCAGCGCGCGCGCGCGTACACACACACACAGAGACAGACAAGCGCCTATCTTTATTATTACAGTCTCATCATGATAGTATAATGTTTATCATCTTGATAAAATTTAGTGTATATTAGCATGACCTGCTTTACCTAATATATTCGACTCTGAGGTAAAAACCTGAATTACCGTAATTCCCGGCCTATAATCTGGGGATCAAACAATTAGGTTCAGACCCAGAAATCTTGTTTCAAAAAACATAACTTATTAAATCGCGATAAATATTTAAGTTAAATAATGAAATAAAATTTCTGGGTCGAAACATGATTGTTTGAGCCGCAGATTATAGGCAGAAAATTACGCTATTAATGAATATTATAATTATTTATAATATTATAATAATTATTTATATAGGCTTTCCTCCAAAATTTCTTGGGTGCTTCCGGTGATCCCTAAGAAGTCATGGAGTCATATTCTGAAAAGATTTCGCGCGCAGGTACTGATGTACCGCATGTATTATCTGAGATTTATCATCCGGCAAAAGTTCATCTACAAGACTTTGAGATAATTTTAGTTCTCATGCAGTGTTCTCCTGTACCTATAGAAGTTTCCAGCATGAATAAAGGCCTACTTTAATCTTTATAAGAAGTTAGGGTGCCAAAAGATTTTACAGTTGTGACCACACTTGGTCAGTGTCTTATATCACTGCTGCAAGGACATTTACATATTTTTTTTTTTTACCATTAGATTTAGTTTTAATGTTTTGAACCCCTTCTCAACGCTCCACACGCAAAGAAAAATTGCGTTTGAGCCCTTTTTAAAAGAAACACGACACAATTATACCTTCTAAGATGAAAAACTGTCTAAAACGGAAAATCGATCGGTTTTATGGGATTCGTTTTAGCAGGTTATACTATATAAGATGTTGTTTGTATCCAACATGTTCAGGTTAAAAAGGCTGGGCACCCCCCCGTTCAAAAGGCTGGTTACGCCTATGTATAGGTATGCAAAATTTCACGCCTCCAACCTAATTAGGGGCTCATTTAGAAAGAATTGTTTAAAATACGCATGTGGGAGCCCGAAGGGTTAAATGTACGACATTTTCAAAATTTTATGGTTTGTCGTTTGATGTGAGGTTATCAGCTATAAGTATGCAAAATTTCGCTCCTCCAACCTAATTAGGGTTCACTTAGAAAGAATTGTTTAAAATACACATGTGGGAGCGCAAAGGGTTAAATGTACGACTTTTTCAAAATTTTAGGATTTGTCGTTTGATCTGAGGTGTTCAGCTATAAGTATGCAAAATTTCATACCTCCAACTTCAAAAGGGAAGGGTGTCACTTAGAAAGAATTGTTTAAAATACACATGTGGGAGCCCAAAGGGTTAAATGTGCGACTTTTTCAAAATTTTATGGTTTGTCATTTGATGTGAGGTGTTCATCTATATGTACGCAAAATTTCACGCCTGCAACCAAATTAGGGACTCACTTAGAAAGAATTGTTTAAAATACACATGTGGGAGCCCAACGGGTTAAATGAACGACTTTTTGAAAATTTTATGATTTGTCGTTTGATGTGAGGTATTCAGCTATAAGCATGCAAAATTTCACTCCTTCAACCTAATTAGGGTTCACTTAGAAAGAATTGTTTAAAATACACATGTAGGAGCTCAAAGGGTTAAATGTACGACTTTTTCAAAATTTTATTATTTGTCGTTTGATATGAGGTGTTCAGCTATAAGTATGCAAAATTTCATACCACCAACCTAAATAGGGTGTCACTTAGAAAGAATTGTTTAAAATACACATGTGGGAGCCCAAAGGGTTAAATGTACGACTTTTTCAAAATTTTATTATTTTTCGTTTGATTTGAGGTATTTAGCTATAAGTATGCAAAATTTCACTCCTCCAACCTAATTAGGGTTCACTTAGAAAGAATTGTTTAAAATACACATGTGAGAGCCCAATGGGTAAATGTACGACTTTTTCAAAATTTTATGATTTGTCGTGTGTTCTGAGGTATTCAGCTATACGTATGCAAAAATTCATGTCTCCAATTTAATTAGGGGCTCTGTTAGAAAGAATTGCTTAAAAGACATATGTGGTAGCTCAAAGGGTTAAACGTGAGACTTTTTCAAAATTTATGATTTGTCGCCTGGCCTCAGGTGTTTTGCTATAAGTATGCAAAATTTCAAATCTCCAATTTAATAAGGGGCTCAGTTAGAAAGAATTGCTTAAAAAAGCATGTGAGAGCCCAAAGGGTTAAATGTACGACTTTTCCAATTTTTTATGATTTGTCGCATGATGGTGTTCAGCTATAGGTATGCAAAATTTCACGCCTCCAACCTAATTAGGGGCTCACTTAGAAAAAATTGTTTAAAATACGCACGTGGGAACCCGAAGGGTTAAATGTACGACATTTTCAAAATTTTATGGTTTGCCGTTTGATGTGAGGTTATCAGCTATAAGTATGCAAAATTTCTCTCCTCCAACCTAATTAGGATTCACTTTGAAAGAATTGTTTAAAATACACATGTGGGAGCGCAAAGGGTTAAATGTACGACTTTTTCAAAATTTTAGGATTTGTCGTTTGATCTGAGGTGTTCAGCTATAAGTATGCAAAATTTCATACCTCCAACTTCAAAAGGGAAGGGTGTCACTTAGAAAGAATTGTTTAAAATACACATGTGGGAGCCCAAAGGGTTAAATGTGCGACTTTTTCAAAATTTTATGGTTTGTCATTTGATGTGAGGTGTTCATCTATATGTACGCAAAATTTCACGCCTGCAACCAAATTAGGGACTCACTTAGAAAGAATTGTTTAAAATACACATGTGGGAGCCCAACGGGTTAAATGAACAACTTTTTGAAAATTTTATGATTTGTCGTTTGATGTGAGGTATTCAGCTATAAGCATGCAAAATTTCACTCCTTCAACCTAATTAGGGTTCACTTAGAAAGAATTGTTTAAAATACACATGTAGGAGCTCAAAAGGTTAAATGTACGACTTTTTCAAAGTTTTATTATTTGTCGTTTGATCTGAGGTGTTCAGCTATATGTATGCAAAATTTCATACCTCCAACCTAAATAGGGTGTCACTTAGAAAGAATTGTTTAAAATACACATGTGGGAGCCCAAAGGGTTAAATGTGCGACTTTTGCAAAATTTTATTATTTTTCGTTTGATTTGAGGTATTTAGCTATAAGTATGCAAAATTTCACTCCTCCAACCTAATTAGGGTTCACTTAGAAAGAATTGTTTAAAATACACATGTGGGAGCCCAATAGGTAAATGTACGACTTTTTCAAAATTTTTATGATTTGTCGTGTGTTCTGAGGTATTCAGCTATACGTATGCAAAAATTCATGTCTCCAATTTAATTAGGGGCCCTGTTAGAAAGAATTGCTTAAAATACATATGTGGTAGCTCAAAGGGTTAAACGTGAGACTTTTTCAAAATTTATTATTTGTCGCCTGGCCTCAGGTGTTTTGCTATAAGTATGCAAAATTTCAAATCTCCAATTTAATAAGGGGCTCAGTTAGAAAGAATTGCTTAAAAAAAGCATGTGTGAGCCCAAAGGGTTAAATGTACGACTTTTCCAAATTTTTATGATTTGTCGCATGATGGTGTTCAGCTATAGGTATGCAAAATTTCACGCCTCCAACCTAATTAGGGGCTCACTTAGAAAGAATTGTTTAAAATACGCATGTGGGAGCCCGAAGGGTTAAATGTACGACATTTTCAAAATTTTATGGTTTGTCGTTTGATGTGAGGTTATGAGCTATAAGTATGCAAAATTTCACTCCTCCAACCTAATTAGGGTTCACTTAGAAAGAATTGTTTAAAATACACACGTGGGAGCGCAAAGGGTTAAATGTACGACTTTTTCAAAATTTTAGGATTTGTCGTTTGATGTGAGGTATTCAGCTATAAGTATGCAAAATTTCACTCCTCCAACCTAATTAGTGTTCACTTAGAAAGAATTGTTTAAAATACACATGCGGGAGCTCAAAGTGTTAAATATACGACTTTTTCAAAATTTTATGATTTGTCGTATGTTGTGAGGTGTTCAGCTATAAGTACCCAAAACTTCATGTCTCCAACATGTATAGTTTCTGAGAACGGGCTCTGTGACGGACAGACGGACAAACAGAGAGAGGAGCGAGACGAATAGGGTTTCGTGAGATGAACGAAACCCTAAAAAAACGGAGAATGTTTTATTGCAATAAAATATTTTTAGAAAATTTGAAGATTTTTGGGTCCCGGACCCCCTTAAAGCCCTATATTTCGAAGTCTGAGAATCGATAAAATTTTTCTGTTAAAATAATATTTGTTGATTTTACAGCAGCATAAGTTTCTGAAAATGCAATTTTCGAGACCACTTATCGGACTATTAACATTGGAGTTTTTTTTTTTTTTTTTTTTTTTTTTAAAGAAAAGCATTTAAAAATAAAAATTAGTTAATAATAAGTATAAAATATTGAAAAAACTTTAAAAATTCCTTCAAGAACCCATGAAATTGATTTCGAAAAATTGCAACATTATATTCAAATTTTTGGCGGGGAAACAGTTGGCGTTTTTTTTTTTAAAGTAGAGCTTTCCGACCCTATCCAAATGTCATAGCTGTTTGTCTTGTGTGAGGAGTGGTTTGGACTTCAGAAGAAATTGTAATGTCCGACCTATATAGCCACAGTAATTTTTCTAAATTGTGTAAAAATATTAATTTAGTTTATGATTACTTTTACCAAAGGACCATTTCATACAGCAACATTTCATTTTAAACATTCGAAACTTTATTCCATTCGATTTCAAAAGAAAATAATTTGCTTATTTTGTATTTCACTAAAACAGGCATGTCAAACACGCGGCCCACGGGCCACAACTGGCCCGCCGACAACTTCTTTGTGGCCCGCTAATCCTTTGGCATTTTACCTTTGTTTATTTCAGTTACGAGTTGCAATTTTCCAACTGAATGAAAAAGTTGGCAATGAGGCAAAGTGAGCAATTAGGCATTCATTAACTATGTTCGGTAGCAAAATTTTTCTGGTAAAAGCAACATAATTTGAACGAGAAAATGTGTTTCATAAATGAAATTAAATACGTATCGCATAAATACAAGACACAATTTATTAAATACTTTTTTTTTTCAAAATATGCTTTTTTTTTTCAAAATATGCTTTTTTTTTAAAGTTTTTACTTGAAAAAAATCTGGAAGACAAACATAGCTAGATTAACATAGCTTGTGTAAAATAATTTTTTTTAAGGTAATACAATTTAGAAAATCCGATTAAACTTTGTAGATTTAGTTGATAAAAAGTAATGCCAAGTATTTTTTTGAAAAATAAGATAAAATAAACTATGAATTATAACAATAACTTTGGAACTTTACTTGACTATTTGTTTAATATAGCTATGTTTTGTACGTACAAATATTCTGTGTGCATTTCTAATAACACTATCTACTTTGTTTGATGTGGCCCGCGTCTTTGTATGCAATACTTAATTTGGCCCGCGGCGGTAGGCGAGTTTGACATGCCTGCACTAAAAAATAGTTTTCACTGATCTTGGAAGCTTTTTTAGAATTATATTTACTATTTATATATTTATCATAGAAAAAAAGTGAAAAACGTAATATTTGTTTCTTATGCTATCGGTTATGAAAAAAAAAATCGCAATCTGATATAATTCTAATTTGTACTGTACATTTACTCCCCGGATAAAGCGGGCGGAAAAATTGTAGCGCCCTATTTGGCGACTTAACTCACTTTTGGCGTGAAATAAACAAATAAAAATGTAATAATAAAAAATTAAAAGTATAAAAAAGTATGTAAAATATGACTGTAATAGAGAAATTTTATCGGTTCTCTAACTTTTATGTATAGGGCTACAAAATGCACCAGGTCTCATTGCTAGGTGCGAGCAACACCAAAAGTGGTTCCCTTGTAAGCAGGGTTGGCAAGGTTTTTCCCACCCCCGGTAAATACCATGGTAAAAACCGGTATTTACCGTCCTGGGAAATACTATGTTTTTCGCACATGGGAAAAACTCATTATTAAAAACATAAATATAAATTCAAAACAACCTTTAAAAATGTCAAAAATGAGTTTTAAGTAAATAGCTTGAAAGGTTAAAAAAAAAAAGTAAGATCTGCAAAAACAGACAATGAAGTGCATTTATTTAAATATTTATACACTACACATATTCCCAAACGTTTACCAATAATAATCCTATTCTTCGTTTGCCCCTTCCACATTGGATTTTAGCATCATATAACAAAATACTAATTTAGAGGCTTTTTGTAAACAGAGTTTATTTCTAATCTTGTTTTGGATGAAAAAAAAAAAAAATAGAAAAAATACACTCCAGAGATTTTGATGATGCAGGACATCCCTGAAGATGTTCCATTAATTGGAGAAATCCTGCATCTATTCCAGTTTTACTTAAATTCTTCCACCACAGTGCAGGTGAAATAGTGTTTGTAATGTATTCGGAAAAGGTGCATCTTCTCACTTGAATTGTATTGTGAGTACTTTGGATTTAAAGTCTGTAAATATTCACGAGCAGATTCCTCCTGATCCTGTGATAACTTTTCACCTTTATATTTCAGATTCATCAGGTGTGCCAAAAAATGGACAGGTGTCATTGCTTTATCAATGTTAGATTTCACTTTGGTGAAATGTGGATTGAGTTCTTTATTTTGAAGAAGCTGTAGGTAAATTTCACAAGCATCAGCAATATTGGCATTATTATAGAGTTGCAACTTTGTAAGAGCTTTTGGAACTGGTTCCATTTGGTTGTACATATTTTTTCCTTCTTTATACAGAGATTATTTACTAAGCACTTAAATGTTTTTATCAATTTCATCTTCATGATTATCGACAATTTGAAGATAAAAAGTCCTGTTAGTAGTACAAGTTTTTAAACATGCTATTTGTGAGTTTCACCTGGAATTTGTGGTTTAACTGAATTGGAATACTCTTTCAATAAACTCCTAGGGTTATGGGGATTTCTAAAAAAATTCTGAATTTTGGCAACATTAGCCACAACAGAATCAGTAGTCACATTCTTGCGAATATTTAACCCTAGAACTACCGGAAATTTTACTCAAGTTTTATAAAAACATCCTACACCAGAATTTTTACTTAAAACTATTTAATTTGTTTATTTAACTTATTATTGTCTGATTTATACATTTAGTTTGTTTTGAAGAAATTTCTTGTTTGAATAAATATTTTGAATGTACATGTCGGGTCCAATGGACCCGTCTGGTAGACGGAAGGTTAAATAATGCGATGCAGATCTGTATGTAACTGGTATAATATCTTCCGTTTCAAGATTCTGCCTTATTGTAAGCATTTTCTGTTCATTATCCAAACCGAAACTTTTTGCAGTGCATCCATATGTAGCTGCTGCTGCAATTTTTGCCCCACGAGCAAGATTTGTACAATACTCTCTTGTTTTCTTATTTTTCCCGAAATCTATTGCAGAAAGAAGCATACTTTTTCCATTACAAAATATGGAATTGGCTATAAAAGGGTCATTATGTACATTACTCCATCCAACTTGCATGAGAGTAACAGTTCTCCCAGCTATTTTCTCTACAGCAGATTCTTGAATTTCTGCTTTATTCAATAATTCTTATTAATTTATATTCCTTTCCTACAAAATAATTTTAAACCTAAGGAAAATTTGTAATAACTATGTATTTCTATCTTTAATTTTACACAACAGATTCAGAAAGCCAGAATATTTCTTACATATTGTCATTTGGAAGTTTTTCCCGGTATTTACCAGTTTTCCCCAGTATTTACCAGTTTTTCCCGGTATTTACCAGTTTTTCCCAGTGGGATGGGAAAAACAAGTTTTGGACGGGAAAAAGCCAACCCTGCTTGTAAGTAATACATACTTTTTTAAAGATGAAACTTGAAATAACTTAAGTATTATATATATTGTCGTGAAGTTTGAAATTCATGTTATCAAAAAAAAAAAAAAAAAGATTACATTTGCTATCAAAATAATTTTTATCGCTAAACTATAAATACTCATTACGTAAATTAATAATAGATGATTAAACCTACTTACTCATCATAGAATATATGCTTACAAAGTAGTAAATAGTTGGCTAGTTCCATGGGTTTTTGTAGTGTCTGTCACACAGCTGAAAATATAGCTATGTTTGTTGGCCACCGTTATTTTCGAAAAGTTTGCTTTGCCTTATTCAATTGATGAGGCATCTCCGATAAAATACGAGGGTATATCAATAAATTTTTGCTCTCACGTAGAAATAATTGAGTGAAATTTGTGAAATTTCTACATTTTATGAGTCCTTTTCTATATAGCCAGTGTGCACAGTAACACATTTGTGCAACCGGTATTTCAAAGAGAGGGGGAGGATGTATTCCAGGAGGCGCGGTAGTAGACCCAAAGGGGGGGGACATTTTTCTAACTTTTACCGACCCCCACATATGACATATTGTTGGAAAAGCCTGTGACATTCATGCTATGCACCTCCCGAGCCCCTCACCCCCAAATTTGCCCTCCGGGGCTCTTTTCTAAATTTTGCGGACATCATTCATGTTCCCGGGGCAAATAAGAGGCAGGGCTCGGGAGGTGCATAGCATGAATAAGTGCTCACAGGCCTTTCCAACAATATGTGACATGTGGGGGTCGGCAAATGTTAGAAAAATGACCCCCTTTTGGTCTACTATCGCGCCTTTCGGAATACTTCCTCCCTTCTCTCTTTGAAATACCTTTTGCAGAAATGTATTACTGTGCATGGAGACTATATAGAAAAGGACTAATACAATGTAGTAGTTTCATAAATTTCACTCAATTATTTCTATGTGAGGGCAAAAACTTATTGATATACCCCAGGGTCGGACTGGGTCAGTGTAAAGGGCGCAGACCTTGGATTTTCAGAGGGCGCAAAAATTTTAACGAACTCAAGTCAATTTGACTTGCTTGTGTTGTATCTGGCTTGACAAGGTTTAACACACTTGCATAGCACCAAGTAAAGGATAATGGCTTAAATTAAATCTTTAACTCTAGGTAGAAGACTTCGCAATATTCCCTGTGCATGTTTAAAATTCCATCAATCCTACACAATATTACGCAATTTTTTAAACCACATCACATAACATCTAAAAGCTCCAGCAAGTTGAACACAGATTAACTTGTAGTAGATTACTGATATCAAGACTAGAGCTTTCTTATTTTCTTTTATCGATAGACACCTTGCAGAAAAAAAAAAATCATCGCCCCTACCAATTTTCCTGAAAATCACTGTATGAAAAAAACATAGGACTGATTAGGATAACAATTGATTGGGAATAATATTTACTATTAAATACTTTTCATAAATTTTGCTTTGGAGGCTGTCTACATATTAAAAAATACACGAACGTTGATTTTTCAAATGGTAACATCCACTTTTGACACCCTGTTTCAGTTCCTTTCTAGCCAGGAAAGATATATAGTTTAAATGCTTTTCTTAAATCTTAATACTGTTATAAAAGAAAATGTGTTAGGGGTTTATCCCTAAACTTCGGAAAATAAATTGAAGATCTTACAAGAAAAAGTACCAAAAACTCTCAATTAGTCCCCAGTAAAATTTTACTAGAATAATAAATTTATTAAAAACTTACTTTACATTACAAAAAATCCTACAAAATATTTCTTGTAAATTTCTACGATTTTTTTTATGGCTCCTTTGATAGCGGAATACGAACCCCTTAATTTATGGAAAGGAAAAATTTCTCTAATATCTCTAAAACCAATTATTCAAATGAGTTGTACACATCAATGTTTTTAACAATTGTGTTTTTTTCTTAATATACAGGGTGTTTATAAAGTCCCGGACCCATTTTGATGTTTAATAACTCATACAATAATAAAGATAGATTAAAATTAATAACATAAATGGTTAGATAGACTCAAAAAGTTTCATGACCCTTGTCAATGAACTTCAACGTGTGCCCCCTTCGTCGCACGGAGAATATCAAGTCGATAGTCAATTTCACGCCAGGTAGCGGCAAGCATGTCGGCATCCACAGAGGCTATTGCGGTTGTAATTCTGGCTTTTAAGTCATCAATTAGACATGTTGGAAAACTTCGTATTTCCACAACTAGAAGAGCTTCAGCCACATGTCATTTTGCAACAAGATGGTGCACCGCCTCATTGGGGTACCATCGTTCGTACTTCTTTGAATGACCATTTTCCAGGAAGATGGATTGGGCGAGGAGGTCCAATTCCTTGGCCACCCAGATCACCTGATATAACGCCGCTGGACTTTTTCCTTTTGGGATTTGTAAAGGACAATGTGTACAGGGGGAGAGTGTCGAACATTGATGACGTAAAAGCCAGAATTACAACCGCAATTGCTTCTGTGGGTGCCGACATGCTTGCCGCTACCTGGCGTGAAATTAACTATCGACTTGATATTCTCCGTGCGACGAAGGGGGCACACGTAGAAGTTCATTGACAAGGGTCATGAAACTTTTTGAGTCTATCTAACCATTTATGTTATTAATTTTAATCTATCTTTATTATCTTATGAGTTATTAAACATCAAAATGGGTCCGGGATTTTATAAACACCCTGTATATTTTTTAAAATGACTTTGTTAATAATTTCTAACTAAGAAAAGTTTTTGAATAGAAAAAAAGTTTGGAATAAGTTTGGATCTATTCACTATATCTCTAATGAATTAATAAAAATTCATCAGATAATTTTTATGAAGTTAAAAATTAAGTTTTTGAAATGGATTTATCTTTAACATCCTCAAATTTAAACCCTTCTAACCCTACCATGATTTAATTTAATGCATATAAACTATGCCTTTTTCCGGGCTGTCTCGATCCAAGAAACTCAAATAAGGTGTCAAAAATGGGGTGTTAATTGACTGAAAAATAAAAGTTGGTATAATTCTCAATAAGTATACGACTTCGGAAACATAATTTATGTATAACAATAACTAGTAGATATTATTTTCAGTTGATTGGTACCTACATATTTTTTTACGATTATTTTTAGCAGAATTTGTAAGTTGTAAACCACATTTTTTTCCACTATCACCATTGATGCACTGAGGATCCTTAGAAAAGCTAACACTGTTTTTTGCACCAAGCGCCAAATAGTGTTGCTGCGGTGCTGCTAAGGGCTTCAACCTTTTTTTTTTTTTTTTTTTTTTTAATATTTTTCTTTAATGTAATAGGAATTAGTTATCAAGCCAGTTTAAAATGTCATAAATTCAATTTCGATTGCAATCTGAGAGCCACTACCTTTTATTATCTACTGTTTTGTTATTATTCATATTATTAACCAAGTAGCATATTTACATGTGGTATCTACAAATATCTCCTTCAACACACAAGAAACATTCGGTATGCAGACTTCGTTTAAAAAATATTTATAATTAGAACAAGAATATACTTTCCGTTTGGAAATAGAAATTTTGAAAATTAAATCTCAAGCTTCTTTTGTACCACATGTTATAGGGTATTGGAATGCTGAAATATAAAGCTATTTGAATGTGAAAATAGTACTTGCTTGTGAAAATAATTGGTATTTTTTATCCTTCAAAAAATTACTATTATGTGTCCATAAAGAACTGAATTGATACCACGTTATGAAAAGGTTTCTACAGAAAAAGTACACCCTAAAACATTGCTTTGTTAGTCTAAAATCCCTAAAAAAATTAACTAAATTTACTATTCCTAGCACACTCTTCCCATGATTGCAAAACTTTTATCATTGTTAAAGATCAAGGGAAATATTTAAGCTTCCTTACTTGAGTGTAAGAGCCCCAGGGATTGTATTCATGCAAGCTGCAGGGTACATAGCCAGTATTTTTTAACCGACTTAAAAAAAGAAGGAGGTTCTCATTTCGACGCATATGTAATTTTTTTTTCTGTATTTTCACTGATTACTCCTAAACTAGGCGCGAGATTACTATCCGAAAATAACGGCATATTTTGTGAATAAGAAAACGCTGTCTGCGAGATACCACAGCTTGCAGGATTGCAATCCAAAAGTAACCTCAACTTTGTATCCCCCGAAAAGAAAAATCATCATGTTTTCCAATCAAAAACAAAATCCATACAAAAAGTTTTTTGACTTCTGATACGTCTCTCTTTTTTTTCTCTTTCAAAAAGCACCATTATATGTGCATTCAGGGGCGGATATAAAGAAAGAAGGCGCAGAGTACTAAAAGCAAAAGGACCGAAAATATGCAAAATACTGGTTAAATTCTAAAGCATATCATGAAAAGAAGCGATGAAAAAAATTTCGTCCAGGGCGTAATGGCTACTAAAGCTCTCGTTGGTGCATATTTTTTCTTTCAATCGCATGCAAAGATGTCCGTTTTGGTTTCCGATCCTGAAATTGCTACGATATATCTTTAATTTCTTTGTGATAATAATAAAAAATGCGTCTCTTGTGCTGTCTATTAATTGATGATTATCCCTAAACGAATTCTCGAAATTTAGTACACTAATCAGAATGTATGTATGCAACAAGTGAAAAAATATTGGAGAGGCTTAGGCACTTAAGGGCGCGACGTTTTCCCTAGGCGAGGGCGCACCGGCCCTCGGGCCGATGGACCGGCGGGCCAGTCCGAGCCTGATATACCCTCGTAAGTCATATTTTTCCATTCTAAAATACTGGTAGCCAAAAATCGTAATGTGTGACAGACATGATAAGTTCGCATGGAAATAGACAGTTGTTAATCATTTTAAGATTCAGATAAGTAAATATTTAAATTTTTGTGTAAGAAAATAATTTTTATTGTGACTAGTAAAATTAATGTGTACTAAGGGAAAAAAATATTTAAATATTTATGTAAATAATGAATAATTAATTTAGAACTGAAACTCGAAATAATTTGGCATTTTAAAAAAAATAATTAAGAAGTAACTTTTTTTTCAGTAACATTTTTTTTTTTTATATTAAATAATAAATAATTATTATGTAGTTTGAAATGTTGTTAATGTTAAAGTTATTATTTAAGCTTACAAAGTAGTTTTTACAGTGAATTATAAATAATTATTTTGAAGTTAAATAAATCATGTAAGTTAATAATTCAAAGGTATGTTAACAAAATAGTTTTTATTGTTTTTATCCAATAAATACTTTTTACGCAGATTAAAACTAAACGTTTAAAAACGAAAATTTATGCTAACAATAAATAAATAAAAAATAACAGTTTGTAATAAGTACTTATTATTCATTTTAAAATTCGGATAACTAAATATTGTAAATTGCGAAATTTTTTATCACAATGAATAAATACTTAGATGCTAAATTTTAGATGTTTTAAATTCAAATAATTAAGAAAATATTTTTCACTAACAAATTAATTTTTATTATGAATAAAAATGCTCATTATTAATTTTAAATTAGATATAATAAAAAAAATTCTAATGATAAAATACTTGTTTAAAAAAAATACTTATTCTGAAGTGTAAAATATACGAAGTTACAAAAAGTTAATTTACACAGGTAAAGTGATTTGGATCATATAATAATAATAATATAAATTTATAATTATTTATAATTATTAAAGTTATAAATATTTATTATGTAATTTAAAATTCATGCAATAAAAAAGTAATGTAAATTTTATCGTCTGTAATACTTAATTATTACGGAAGCTTGTTACTAACACTAATTAAGTAGATTAAAGTTAGAAATTCAAAATTGCAATTCAGACTGACAAAACAATTAATGAGTAATGAATACTTATTAGTCAGTTTCTTATTCAGGTAATTAAAAATTCTAATTTTGCACTAACAAAATAATTTTTAGTATAATAAATACTTACTTGGAATTTATGCTAACAAAATAATTTTTATTGCGAATAGTAAATATTATTTAGTTTAAGATTCAGACAATTAAATATAATAATTTACGTTAATGAAATAGTTTTTAAAGTAAATAATAAATGTTTAAACAAATTTATGCAAAAATAACTTTTATTGTGAATAATAAACTCTTTTATTCTGTTTGAGCCTCTTAAAACTAAGCATCATCATTTATTATCGCAAAATAATCTTTATTGCAAATAATAAATATTATTCAGATTAAGACTGAGGTACTTAAATGTTACAGCTTACGCTAAGATATAACTTTTATTGCGAATAATAAACACTTATTTAAAAATACGCTAACTGAACAATTTTCATTGTTAATAGTAATTTTGTTACAACAAACAGTTTTTATTGTAAATACTAATAAATATTTACTATACAGCTGAAGATTCGGGTAATTAAATGTTGTAACTTACAAGAAATTGTCATTGTAAATATTAATAAACATTCATTATTTAGCTTATGATTCAGGTAATTAATAACTTACGCAATATATCTTGATTAATAAAAATAACTTATGCAAATAATTTAAGATTTAGGCAATTAAATGTTATAACTAAGGAATTAAATTTTAATTCTAATAATAAATACTTACTTAAATTTATGCTAATAGAACAACTTTTATTGTAAACAACAACTTTGCTATAACAAAATATTTTAATTGTAAATACTAATAAGTATTTATTAGCCAGCTTAAGATTTTGGTAATTAAGTGTTAAAACTTACGCTAAGGAAATAACTTTTAATGCAAATAATGAATATTTACGTAAATTTATGCTAACAGAACAATTTTCATTGTAAATAACAAATATTTGTAACAAGCAATTTTTATTGTAAATACTACTACATATTTATCATTCAGCTTAAGATTCAGGTAATTAAGTGCTATAACTAAGGAATTAACTTTGAATTTTGATAATAAATACTTACTTAAATTTACGCTAACAGAACAGTTTTCATTGAAAATAACGATTTTGTTCGAAAAAACTATTTTCATTGTAAATATTAATAAATATTTACTTAAATTTATGCTAAAAGAACAATTTTTATTGCAAAAAGCATTTTTGTTGTAACAAACAATTTTTTTGTAAATACTAATAAATATTTATTATTCCGCTTAAAATTCAGGTAATTAAATGCTATAACTAAGGAATCTTTTAATGCTACTAATGATTTTTTATTTAAATTTATGCTAATAGAACAATTTTAATTATAAACAACAATTTTGTTGTAACAAACAATTTTTAGTGTAAATACTAATAATTATTTGTTATTGAGTTTAAGATTCAGGTAATTAAATGTTATAACTTACGCTAAGGAAATAAATTTTAATGCAAATAATAAATACTTACTTAAATTAACCTAACAGGACAGTTTTCATTGTGAATAACAATTTTGTTCGAAAAACAATTTTCATTGTAAATATTAATAAATATTTATTATTTAGCTTATGATTCGGGTAATTAAATGTTACAACAGGGTTGCCACGCTTCAGGAATTTTTCAGTTAAAATATCAGTAATTTTTTATAGAAAAATATATCTAGATTAACCACACGAAATTTCTCCTTATTTAAAGATAGATTCTCTGTAAGAAAATACTGGTGGCGAAGAATTTCCTGGTCTGGAAATTCCCTGTAGCGTGGCAACCATGGACAACTTAAGCTAAAGAAATAATTTTTAGTGCAAATAATAAATATTTACTTAAATTTATGCTAAAGGAACAATTTTCATTGTAAATAGCAGTTTTGTTGTAAAAAACAATTTTCATTGTAAATACTAATACATATTTATTATTCAGCTTAAGATTCGTGTAATTAAATGTTATATCTAAGGAAATAACTTTTAATGCTAATACTAAATACTGACTTAAATTTATACAGAGAAAACAATTTTAATTGTAAACGACAATTTTGCTGTAACAGACATTTTTTATTATAGATACTAATAAATATTTATTATTAAGCTTAAAATTCAGGTAATTAAATGTTATAACTTACGCTAAAGAAATAACTTTTGATGAAATTAATAAATATTTACTTAAATTTACACTATCATAACAATTTTGTGGTAACAAACAATTTTTATTGCAAATACTAATAAATATTTATTATTCAGTTTAATATTCGGATAATTAAATGTTACTAAGGAATTAACTTTTAATGCTAATAATAAATACTGACTTAAATTTATACTAACAGAACAATTTTAATTGTAAACAACAAATTTTTATTGTCAATACTAATTAATATTGTAAGTATTTTTTTTTATCCAGTTTAAGAATGGGGAGTTAAATATTGCAATTTAAGGTACTAATAAATACTTACTCGATGATACTGCGGAAACGAAGAAGAGCAGCACTGACAACAATACTAAGTTCTTCATAGTGAAGCAATATTACCTCTCTAGGCACTCAGAATCTAAACGGAAATAAACAGTTCGGAATTTTTCAGCTTTTACACACAATTTTATTTTCACAGAAAACAACTAAGAATTGTTCTTAGGAGCAAGTTATTCAAAAACGATTCCATTCTCCAGGAAAAAAAATTAGTTGTGCGGAAAAATCTTAGAACGACAGTTTTAGGAATTTTATCGTCCACCAAAAAACATTCTGAGGTCTTTGACTTTTGACCAAGACGATTTGAAGAAACCGCGGGAAAATAAAACGGCAGATTCACCAAACGATTTAGTAATTTGATGCCACCTGAAGAATAAAAATGGATAACGCGATAGCCATTTCGAAGCGGTTCGATTCTCCCCATTGAATAATTATGTAGAGATGTGTAAGTTTAGAAGCCATAATTCATTTTCGAATAGTAACAGAGCATTGAACGTATGGCAAGTGATTTGTTTGGGTTTGGTTTGTCTAAAATTTTCACACAATAATATTTTTTTTTTTTTTTTTTTTTTTTTTTTTTTAGATTTCAAGACTTAAATCATTTCGATATTCGGATGTCACAGTTAAATTAAAAATAAATGTATTCCATCAATAAATGAAAATAAATAAATGTTGACACAAGAAAACAAAACATAATTGTCATTTACGTAGACATGTGTAAGTTTAGGAAATGGCAGTAGAGCACTGAACAAATTATGTATGATTTGTTCTGTTTTGTTTTATTTATATTTTTCATTTAATTTGAAAAGATACTTTTTAAGAATTGTTATTTGAACATTCAGACAGGGGCGTAGCTACAAAACATTTTTCGGTTGGGGGGGGAGTGGAAAGTTCAAAAATTTCCCAACTTATAATTAAAAAAATCCCCAACGTGAAACAAATTGCTCTATTTTCCAACTAAAATGATATGTTCAATGTGTGTTTAATGATAATGATACTTACACGCAAAACAACAACAACAAAAGTTTCCAAAGAAAAATGCTGGAACTAAAAACATAAAAATTATAATTATTGGTTCATTTAATGAAAGTTTTTGTATTCAATTGTGTACGAGTCATAATCTTACTTCATATGAAAATAGCCTCAAATTTTTAGATTTTTGTGAAAGGAACAAAGTTTTGGAGACACTTTCTATTAGAGGCACTGTTGATGGACAACAGTACAGAAATTCAAGTCTGGTAGATGTATGCATAGATTAACATCCAAGATCGGACATTCCCATAGAGCGTAATGGTAATGCGATTGCGATCGTAGCGCCCTTAATGACAATGGGGAAGAAACTCCCTATCCTTGTAGTATGCTTATTATTGAGTATCTACCTTATTGTGATCTTTCTTTTTAGGGTTTCGTTCATCTGACGAAATCCTATTCGTCTCGCTCCTCTGTCTGTCTGTCTGTCCGTCACAGAGCCCGTTCTCAGAAACTACACATGTTGGAGATTTGAAATTTTGCATACTTATAGATGACCACCACACATCATACGACAAATCATAAAATTTTGAAAAAGTCGTACATTTAACCCTTTGGGCTCCTACATGTGTATTTTAAACAATTCTTTCTAAGTGAGTCCCTAATTAGGTGGCAGGCATGAAATTTTGCTTACTTATAGATGGACACCTCAGATCAAACGACAAATCATAAAATTTTGAAAAAGTCATTCATTTAACCCTTTGGGCTCCCACATGTGTATTTAAAACAATTCTTTCTATGTGAACCTCTAATTACATTGGAGGCGTGAAATTTTGCATACTTATAGCTGAATACCTCACATCAAAGGACATATCATAAAATTTTGAAAAAGTCGTACATTTAACCCTTTGGGCTCCCACATGTGTATATTAAACAATTCTTTCCATGTGAACCTCTAATTAGATTGGAGGCGTGAAATTGTGCATACTTATAGCTGAATACCTCACATCAAAGGACAAATCATAAAATTTTGAAAAAGTCGTACATTTAACCCTTTGGGCTCCCTCATGTGTATTTCAAACAATTCTTTCTATGTGAGCCTCTAATTAGGTTGGAGGCGTGAAATTTTACAAACTTATAGCTGAACACCTCACATCAAACGACAAACTATAAAATTTTGAAAAAGTCGTACATTTAACCCTTTGGGTTCCCACATGTGTATTTTAAACAATTCTTTCTAAGTGCGTCCCTAATTAGGTTGAAGGCGTGAAATTTTGCGTACTTATAGATGGACACCTGAGATCAAACAACAAATCATAAAATTTTGAAAAAGTCATACATTTAACCCTTTGGGCTCCCACATGTGTATTTTAAACAATTCTTTCTATGTGAACCTCTAATTAGATTGGAGGTGTGAAATTTTGCATACTTATAGCTGAATACCTCACATCAAACGACAAATCATAAAATTTTGAAAAAGTCGTACATTTAACCCTTTGGGCTCCCACATGTGTATTTTAAACAATTCTATCTATGTGAGCCTCTAATTAGGTTGGAGGCGTGAAATTTTACAAACTTATAGCTGAACACCTCACATCAAACGACAAACTATAAAATTTTGAAAAAGTCGTACATTTAACCCTTTGGGCTCCCACATGTGTATTTTAAACAATTCTTTCTAAGTGAACCCTAATTAGGTTGGAGGAGTGAAATTTTGCATACTTATAGCTGAATACCTCACATCAAACGATAAATCATAAAATTTTGAAAAAGTCGTACATTTAATCCTTTGGGCTCCCCCATGTGTATTTCAAACAATTCTTTCTATGTGAGCCTCTAATTAGGTTGGAGGGGTGAAATTTTACAAACTTATAGCTGAACACCTCACATCAAACGACAAACTATAAAATTTTGAAAAAGTCGTACATTTAACCCTTTGGGCTCCCACATGTGTATTTTAAACAATTCTTTCTAAGTGAACCGTAATTAGGTTGGAGGAGTGAAATATTGCATACTTATAGCTGAATACCTCACATCAAACGACAAATCATAAAATTTTCAAAAAGTTGTATATTTAACCCTTTGGGCTCCCATATGTGTATTCTAAACAATTCTTTTTAAGTGAGCCCCTATTAAGCTGGAGGTGTGAAATTTTGCATAATTATAGCTGAATACCCCCACATGAAACGACAAATCATAAAATTTTGAAAAAGTCGTACATTTAACCATTTGGGCTCCCACATGTGTATTTTAAACAATTCTTTCTAAGTGAACCCTAATTAGGTTGGAGGAGTGAAATTTTGCATACTTATAGCTGAGTACCCCACATCAAACGACAAATCATAAAATTTTGAAAAAGTTGTACATTTATCCCTTTGGCCTCCCTCATATGTATTTTAAACAATTCTTTCTAAGTGAGCTCCTAATTAGGTTGGAGGCGTGAAATTTTGCATACTTATAGCTGAGCACCTCGCATCAAACGACAAATCATAAAATTTTCAAAAAGTCGTACATTTAACCCTTTGATCTCCAACATGTGTATTTTAAACAATTCTTTCTAAGTGAACCGCTAATTAGGTTGGAGGCGTGAAATTCTGCATACTTATAGCTGAGCATCACACATCAAACGGCAAATCATAAAATTTTGAAAAAGATGTCCATTAAGCTTTTGGGTTCCTACATGTGTATTTTAAACAATTCTTTCTAGGTGACACTCTGTTTAGGTTGGAGGCGTGAAATTTTGCATACTAGCTGAACACCATCATGCGGCAAATCATAAAAATTTGAAAAAGTCGTACATTTAACCCTCTGGGCTCCCACATGCGTGTTTTAAGCAATTCTTCCTAACTGAGCCCCTTATTAAATTGGAGATTTGAAATTTTGCATGCTTATTATAGCAGAACACCTGAGGCCAGGCGACAAATTATAAAATCTTGAAAAAGTCTTACGTTTAACCTTTTGAGCTACCGCATATGTATTTTAAGCAATTCTTTCTAAGAGAGCCCCTAATTAAGTTGGAGACATGAATTTTTGCATACGTATAGCTGAATACCTCAGACCACACGACAAATCATAAAATTTTCAAAAAGTCTTATATTATTTACTCCTCCGTGCTCTAACGTATATTTTAAGCAATTTTTCTAACCTCCGCCCTTTTCACCCGGGGAGCACTTTTCCAACTTTTGCCGACAACCCTTTGGCCATTCTTTCATATTATGCACCATAGCCTTACATATTTGAGTTCCACTTTTTACCGTCAGGGGCGCCTACTTATCTCGGGTGCTATGGGCCCAATCCCTTCGACTAATATATATATACGGATAGTATGTAAAACGGAGTTTCGTTCGGATAGAGATTTGTTTAGAATAGAGTGAGCCCCTGGTTGCGAAATGTGGAACTATCAGATTTTTCAGAAGGATAAAGTGTTTTGAAATGAATATTAAACGAAACCCTCTGTGCGATCTGTGATCACACTTACCCACTTGTTTTAATGTTGCATGTTTACGTTTTCGATATAATCTTACACCGATACATGAACATAAAATAGACATTCTATTTTATATATCTAATATCTATTCTATGTTCATGCACGGATATATGTTTTTTTTTCTTTACATGATTAGTGAACGGTTTTAAGTGCAACGAATACTAGGTAAAAATTTCGTCTTGAATGCTATATATCAAAAGCAATGGTGTAATATAATAGTATACGAATTGTTGAACTCTACAAGTCCCAGAATATTTCATAATTATTCCCCTTTGGCAGGAAAATTTTTATAGCCCGTGTTTTATAAATTTATGAAGATTAACGTATAACAATCCGAAACAATCGTTACAATAATCTTTTAAAATTTATGCATTTTCACTTCCTTACAGATAAAATAAAAATATTGTTTTTAATGTAAATAACGTATAATCAATTCAATAATGTTTATAATATTAACATATAAGAAATAATAATAATAATATTACAGATAGGGAAAAATTCCTTTCGACAAATTTTTAGAATTGTATAAATCATAAAAGTTAAAAATAAATAGAGGTACTGACATTACACTCAATAAAATTTTATTCGATATGAATAAATTGACACAATACCTGAATTTGATTTTTTACAATTTAATCTTATAAACTTACATATTTGCATTCTTAACAGAATTTTCTGGTGGTTTTCTTTTATATTATTAGTCTAATTATCATTTTGTAAGTTAAAAATGAACAATACAAGTACGGTAAAAAAAAAGCAACTAAATAAATAAAGCAAGCATGAATAGAATATCGTCTGACACCTGCTTCGTTTTAGGAACGAGTAAATATTCAAACCATAGAGGATAAACATATTTCTTCAACATAGGTAAATTTCGGAGGTTTGTTAGTTCTTCCCTCTTGCCAATAGTGACGCTAGTACTGTTGCCATTACAGATTTTGCCGTAAATGTCCCATCTTGGTCCTTAATCTATGGATGTATGATAGTTTCGTGATATTTTCGTCGCACAGAGAAACATAATGAGTAATTGAGTCTGGCTGCTTTTTGTATTTCTTTTGAAAGTTTAACTATTTTACTATTTCAGAACTCAGAAAGGTAGTCAGCAAAACAATAAAAAATTCTCTCTTTTTTTAAAAACTTTTTATTAAAAAAAAGAAAAAAATTTACAAATATCTATAATTTCCCAACTCTAAGCTCAAATTTCCCAAGATCACATATATTAGGGGGGGGGAAGTCCCCCCCCATAACCCCCCATCGCGACGCCTCTGAATTCAGATGATATTGTTAAATTAGACATAAACATATAACTACATAAATAGCGCTAGTCAACAAATTATTTTTAAACTTTTCTTCTGTAACTGTCTTATAAATGGTTGCATTTAACTACTTTTAGGGTGCTGAATTCAGTGGATTAGTCATACGCTCTCAGATACGTCACATTTATTAGATACAGGGCAGTTTCGTAGAAACAAAAGCGAAATATTTGACAAAAATTGACCATTTGAAATACAAACAGAACATAATATTCATCAGCAAAAACGTTTTCTTGATTACTTAATAAAACTATGAAGAAATACGAGCATGAAACTGTTGCACAATAACCCATAATGTTAATATTAACAATTTTATTTTTTTCAAAACAGGATGATGTCTTTCTTGATTAAAGTGCTGAATGCTTTGATCGTTACTTTTAAAGCAGAATACATCCAAATAAAGGTTTTGACTAAGGTACGAACGAAACAGGTTTTCAAGACTGAAACAGGATTTCGATAATTTTCCTATTTTAGACCGAAGACGAAAATTTCCAATTTTTTTAATGTAATTAATACATACATAAATATACATAAATTTTAATTAATTATAGGTGTAATTATACGTCTGGTCCAAATTGGCTCTCTGTGCCTCTGACCAAAACTTTTAATTTTCATATAAAATAAAATGTAATTAATTCATCAACGACACAGAATTTTCTATATACGAATTTCATTTAATTAAAAATGTTTTAGGCTATACATACATCGATTTATCTTTTACAATGGTTTTTGTAAATGAACTTCATCTGTTTTACTACGCCTTTTCTTAGAGAGCATTCGAAACACTTCTGTGATTTCAAACAAAACATTTTCTATTACAATTAAGTCTGCATGTTTTAATGAGCACGTGAAAAGCGTCATTAAAGTTTAGTCATATATGCATTTCTTGACTGATAATTATAAAAGTCCATAGCAATAAATAAAGAGTGTCTCATTTGAGCCGACAAAGCTGAAAACAATGAGTAATGTTGAAAAATTCCGAAGGAAGAAACGAGAATTTTGGAATGCAGATAGTTTCTGTTCGGCCGAATTTTTGGCTGCATTTTTAAACGAATTTTCGCGAAACTCAGATTTTGGGCTGAAACCAAAACGAATTTTTGGTCGATCTCTAGTTTTAACCTATATAGTCATACATTTCCTTATTGTTTGACCGCAAAATGTAAATTATCATTTGCATTTCACCACGTATTTTACCACGTATGTAAAAATTGAATTCTAAAACTTTGTAAAACCCGTACGTGATAGAAAATTTCTGATAGCAGATCAGGATTCTACATGCAAAAAAAAAAAAAAAACACAAAAAAAATGTTTAACACCAATTAGATGCAAAATGGCTTTTAACTAGTGTAATTGAGAAAAAAGTGTTGAAACTAAAAAACCAGAGGCGTAACTACAGATATATTTTCGGGGGGGGGGGGGATTCAAAAATTTCCTAACTTATAATTCAAAAATTTCCCAACTCGAAACTAATTGCTCTATTTTCCAACTGAAATGATATGTGCAATGTGTGTTTAATGATAACGATACTTATATGTAAACAAAAAAATTCTTTCCAAAGAAAAGTACTGAAACTAAAAACATAAAAAATATAATTATTGGTTCATTTAATGAAAGATTTTGTCTTCTATTGTGTACGAGTCATAATCATATTTCATATTAAAATAGCTTCATGATATTTTAAGATTTTTGAGAAAGGAGCAAAGTTTTGGAGGAATTAGATCAGAGAACTGTTGATGTACAACAGTAGAGAAATTCAGGTCTGGTAGATGTATGATACTTTCGTAGCACAGAGAAACACAATGGCAAATTGAGTCTGACTGCTTTTTGTATTTCTTTTGATAATTTAACTAGTTTACTGTTACAGAACTCAGAAAAATAGTCAGCAAAACAATAAAAAATTCTTTTTTTTTTTTTTTTTTTTTTTTTTTTTTTTTTACCATTATTTAAAAAAATAAAAACTGTTTCAAAAATCTGGAATTTCCCAACTTGAAACTCAAATTTCCCAAGCTCACATATATTGGAGAGGGAAGCTCACCCCCATAAGCCCCCATCGCGAAGCCTTTGTAAAAAACACACAAAATATAATTGTTATTTATGCATGCGTGTGTAAGTTAAGAAACCACAATTCATCGTGAAAGGATAGCAAAGGAGTGAAGGAATAACAAGTGATTTAATTCGATTGGGCTTGTTTAATGTTTTATATGTTAAAAAAAAGTTAGTTTGCAAGACTTGGATCATTTAAACATTTTCTACTGAACATTGTTAAATTAAAAATAACTACATCTTTTCATAGATTAAAAAAATTGAGGAAACAAATAAACAAACAAAATATATTTGTCATTCATACAGAGATGTGCAACGTGTAACAGAGATGAGATGGGCTCAGGCCAAACCCATGAGCCCTAGTCGAAGCCCGGGCCCGAAACGATCTCCGGCTCAAAGTAAACATTTTATTTATTCACAAATCGAAAAGAAAAAAAAAAGTTGCTATTTGAACAGCATATTCTAAGTTTTTATATTCTAGTTAATGTATTCTAAGTTTTTTAAAATGTTTTATAACCCTTTAAAAAATCAGTTTGAAAGAATATTGAATTGTTATTGATGAGATATAAGGAGAAAAATCCTATCAGAAATAACAAAGATGAGATGGTCTCAGGCCAAACCCATGAACCCTAGTCGAAGCCTGGACCCGAAACGATCTCGGTATCAAAGTAAACATTTTATTTATTCACAAATTGAAAAGAAAAAAAAAACGTTGCTATTTGAACAACAAGAATATATTCTAAGTTTTTAAAAGTGTTTTATAACCCTTTAAAAAATCAGCTTGAAAGAATATTGAATCGTTATTGATGAGATATAAGGAGAAAAATCCTATCTGATTTTGAAGGTTTTGCACGGTCAGAGTCAGTGACATAAAGAAGTCGTGGGATATCCCTTGTCTATGCTCTCTTCCTGTTTGAAATCGTTTTACAGAATTACTGGAAAACAGAACTCATGTGTTTCTGCCATAGCTACACAAGGATATTTTAAAGTAATAAGAATTTTGACTCTTGCAGATTTCTGACTGTGGGTGAGTATTAATAACTAACTTTCTGTTTTAAACAAATTTGAAAATCACGAAACGTTGTTGTGAGAGAGTATTTATTGTTAATATTAATTTCTATGTAAGAAAAGACGTCCAAACGAGAAAATTAAGTATGAAACAATTTCAAAAAGTCATTATAGTCCAGGCAATAGAGACCGTATAGGCCAGGGTCGGCGAACCTATGGCACGCGTGCCAGAAGTGGCACGCAAAACAAAATTTTTGGCACGCCGTTGATTCAGGTTTCAAATCAAGATACAGTGACATTCATTACACAAAATATACCGATATAAATGTGTTGCGCTTGTTTATATTCGATATTGAAGAATTTAAATTGCAGCTTATTAAATTCCAATCTAGTTGAAAATGGACTGAAAATTTTATCAAACAAAGGCAGCATATGGAAAATATCGAAATGATTATTAAGAAATATAGGTAAAAATGCTGATGATAAAATTACAGCAACTTGAAATTTAATTCCAAAGTTTTTTTTTTTTTTTTTTTTTTTTTTTTTTTTTAAACTGGTATTTGCATTTAGAACACGTTTCCGCCTATCTACGATTATGTATAATTATTTTCACAAGTAATAATATTAAAACTGAAATATAAACCAATTGTCAGATAAAAACCAGTTCAGCTTGCATTCTGTTAAATGAACTTAAGTATGAACCTCATATTTTCCCCCCTCCAAGATGCAACAATAGAAATCGCATTAATTTTTTTTATTATTATTTTCTAAAATATATTTATTCCTACAAATATTACAATGTAATACTACGTGTTTGTTGTCCATATTTTTAAAATCTCAATAGATAATTTTCGAGTCATTTTAATTCTTGACTTTTTTTTTATAAATTAAATTCGTTTTATGTATGGCACGTCATGGCTACGAATTATATTTTTTGGAAAAAGTTGGCACGCTGATGAAAAAATGTTCGTCAAACCTGGTAGAGGGGCTCTACCTAGCAAAATTCATGGTAGTTCTGGAAATCGGCTTACTCTATGTTTTTTGGGTCGCTGAATCCGAATTTTTAACTTCCCACCAAAATTTCCCCCGGCAACCCCTCCAAATTTTGGTAAAATGCCCCCCAAAAAAGGTTTTTGTTAAAAAAATCAAATTTTGCTTAAAAAATTTTTATTGTTTTAGGGAAAAAGTATCTAGAAATTCAGAAAGTAGATAAAATTTGCAACAAATTAGATATAGGACATTATGACTTAGGATGAAGGGGAAGGGGGTATCTGCCTCGGAACATGCGCGAGGTGCTGCGTGAACTAAGTTGCACAATTCCACTTAACCACTCACACGTTTACATTCGCCCTCCCATCTCCTCTCCGAACTTTCTCTATAAGGTTTACTTTAAGTTTTTTGGGTCGCTGAATCGGAATTTTTAACTCCCCCCCCCCCAAAAATTTCCCACCCGAAATCCCCCCCCCCCCCCCAAATTGTTGTTTTTAACTTAAATTTCTTATTATTTTAAGGGAAAAGCATTACGAAATTCAGAAACTAGACAAAATTTTCAACAAATAGGATACATGACATTATGACGTAGGATGAACGGGGAAGGGGAGGGCTGCCTCTGAACATGCACTGCGGCGCTTCGTGCACTAAGTTATGAAGCCCAGGCAATAGGGGATTTTACCTGGAAAAATTAATACCAGTTCTGGATTTCGACTCACTTTATGTTTTTTGGGTAGCTGAATCCGAATTCGCAACTTCCCACCAAAATTTCACCCGGCAACCCCCACCCCCCAAAAAATTGATTTTTTGAAAAAATTTGGTTTTTGAGAAAAGCGCGCGGGGAATGTTTCGAGGCAGGCCCCTCTCTCCCCGTTTATCCTGCGTCATAATGTCATGTATCCTATTTGTTGCAAATTTTGTCTAGTTTCTGAATTTCGCAATGCTTTTCCCCTAAAACAATAAGAAATTTAAGTTAATAACAACTATTTTGGTGGGTTTTCGGGGGGGTGGGGAATTTTGGGGATAAGTTAAAAATTCAGATTCAGCGACCTAAAAAAATTAAAGTAAACTTTACAAGGAAAGTTCGGAGGGGAGATGGGAGGGCGAATGTAAACGTGTGAGTGGTTAAGTGGAATTGCGCAACTTAGTCCACGCAGCACCGCGCGCATGTTACGAGGCAGATCCCCCCTTCCCCTTCATCCTAAGTCATAATGTCATATATCTAATTTGGTGCAAATTTTGTCTACTTTCTGAATTTTTAGATACTTTCCCCCTAAAATAATAAAAACATTGATTTTTTTTAATAAAAACCTTTTTTGGGGGGCATTTTACCAAAATTTGGAGGGGTTGCCGGGGGAAATTTTGGTGGGAAGTTACAAATTCGGATTCAGCGACCCAAAAAACATAAAGTAAGCCGATTTCCAGAACTACCATTAATTTTGCTAGGTAAAATTCCCTATTGCCTGGACTATTAATAATTTTCTACTGCTTACTATCGGCTTTGAGTTATGATGATGCAAATTTCAACGGATTCAGGCTCCGAATAACGAAACCGAAATCATCTCTAATGTTTTAGTTAATTCACTAGAAAACCCCGCAGCTTTGCTCGCGTAATAGTTGAAATATGACAAGTGATATTTATATGTCTAATTTTTATTAAAAGGTACTAACTAAATTTCTATTTTATTATAAGGTAATATTTTATTTTATTAAAAGGTACTTATTACTTTTAGGAATAATTCAAAAATTACTATTTAAAACACAGTTTGATTAAACATCATTATTACACTGAATTAGGCAGAAATGAGACTTAAATTAATAAAACGAAATAAAACTAAATAAATGATAATTTAGAAAATATTTTGAAACTTTTATGCTCAATTAATACGCTCATTTCAGTATTCATTTGAAGTTTTGAATTTTTTAGAAACCACCTTCTTACATCTTAAAATTAAATATCATGTCAAATTCCAAGTCCTACCACCTCTCTCAACAAAAAAGGTTATGTTGAAATAGGAACTGTCACCATTAATTTGCCAACATTAATTTTGAAATCGGTTTGTTATTTCCTAATATTCCATAGATACGTAGTTTAGAAAGCTTTTAAAGACCTTTTTTAGAACGTTTGTTGTTCCTGTGAACCCCAGGTGGTAGAGTCATCGGCATAAAATATAGCCTGTGTAGGATCAGAGACAGTTACCATTGATTCACAACTATTACTTTTATAATCGGTTTATATTCCCTGAAATTGCATAGAAATCGTAATTTAGGTACTTTTTTAGAATGCTTTTCACACCTCCCCTTTGCTTCACCCCTTTTTAATTCGAATTTATTTTTGACAGTCCTTCGAGGGCATTTATATTTTATAAGTAACTACCATGCCATATTTAAAGCTTCTAGCCTTTTCAGTATCACAGAAATCGCAATTTAGAAAGTTTTTAGCTCCTGCAACCCTCTGGTGGTAGTGGCACAGACATAAAATATAGCTTATGTTTGAGCCGGTTCTATCACCAACAATTTGTCAGCATTATTTTTTTTAATCGGTTTGGTATTTGATAAGATTGCATAAAAAATGTAATTTATAACGCTTTTCGCTCATTTCATCTTTTTAAATTTGGAATTTTCTTTCGACTGTTCTTAGAAAGCAGTTGCATCTTGTAAGTAAATACCATGCCATACTTCAAAGTGTTAGACCCCTCAGTTGTGCAAAAAACACAAATTAGAAAATGTTTTGCTTTTGCAACCCTCAGATGGTAGTGACAGCAACATAAAATATAACCTATGTTATAGCAAGGACTGTCACCATTGATTTGCAACCATTACTTTTGAAATAGCTTTGGTATTTCCTGAGATTGAGTAGAAATCGCAATTTAGAACGCTTTTCGCGCATTTTCACCCCTTTTTATATTTCTAATTTTTTCGAAACTGTTCTTAAAGATCATTTATATCTAATAAATATGTACTTTGCCTAATTTTAAGTTGCTAGCCCCTACCTATCACAAAAATCGAAATTTAGAACGCTTTTTTGCTCCAGCAACGTCTAGGTGATAGTGATAACGACATAAAATAGCGTCTATGTTACAGCAGAGGCTGTCAACATCAATTTCCTACCAATACTTTTGAAATCAGTTTTATTCTTCCTGAGATATTACTGACAAATCGGCATTTAGAACGTTTTTCGAACGCTTTTCGAGCATTTTGCTCCTGCATCTCCTCTGGGGTAGTGGAAACAGATATAAAATATAGCCTATCTTGGAGCAAGATCTGTCACCATCATTTTAACACCATTATATTTGAAATTAGTTCAGTACTTCCCGAGATTACATAGAAATTAAAACGTTTTTTACAACGCTTTTTCCGCATTTTGACCCTCTTTTAAATTTCGATTTTTTAGGAAATGTCCTTAGAGATCATTGATATCTTATAACTAACTACCATTCCAAATTTTACTATTCTAGGCCCTTCCGTAACGCAGAAACCGCAATTTAGAAATTTTTTCTCCTGCACCCCCCTTTGGGGTTGTGGCACCGACATAAAACATAGCCTATGTTGGAGCAAGGGTTGTCACCATCATTTTGACCCCTTTATTTTTTAAATCGGTTTCGTATTTCCTGAGATTGTGTAGAAACCACCATGTAGAATGTTTTTTAGAACGCTTTTCGCGCATTTTCACCCCTTTTAAATTTTGAATTGTTTAAGAACTGTTCTTAGAAATCCTTTATATCTAATAAGTAGCTAATATTTCAAATTTCATATTTCTAGGCCTTCAGTAATGCAAAAATCGCATTTTTAGAACGCTTTTTGCTTCTGCACCCCCTTTCGGGTAGTGGCACCGACATAAAATATAACCTATGTTAGAGCAAGGGTTCTCACCGTCATTTTGACACTATTATTTTTTAAATCGGTTTGTTATTTACTGAGATTGTGTAGAAACCCCTATTTAGAACGTTTTTTAGAACGCTTTTCGCGCATTTTCACCTCTTTTAAATTTCGAATTGTTTAAGAACTGTTCTTAGAAATCCTTTATATCTAATAAGTAGCTAATATTTCAAATTTCATATTTCTAGGTCCTTCAGTAACACATAAATAGCATTTTTAGAACGGTTTTTGCTCCTGCACCCCTTTGGGGTAGTGGCACCGACATAAAATATAGCCTATCTTGGAGCAAGCATCGTCACCATCATTTTGACACCAATATTGTTTAAATCGGTTTGGTATTTCCTGAGATTATGTAGAAACTACCATTTAGAACGTTTTCTAGAACCCTTTTTGTGCATTTTCACCCCTTTTAAATTTCGAATTGTTTAAGAACTGTACTTAGACATCATTTATATATTATAAGTAACTAATATTCCAAATTTCATATTTCTAGGCCCTTCAGAAACGCAAAAATCGAATTTTTAGAACGTTTTTTGCTCCTGCACCCTTTTTGGAGTGGTGGCACGGACATAAAATATAGCCTGTCTTGGAGCAAGCGTCGTCACCATCATTTTGACACCAATATCGTTTAAATCGGTTTTGTATTTCCTGAGATTATGTAGAAACTACGATTTAGAACGTTTTTTTTACGCATTTTCACCCCTTTTAAATTTTGAATTGTTTAAGAATTGTTCTTAGACATCATTTATATCTTATATGTAACTAATATTCCAAATTTCATATTTCTAGTCCCTTCAGTAACGCAAAAATCGCATTTTTAGAACGTTTTTGCTCCTGCACCCCCTTTGGGATAGTGGCACCGACATAAAATACAGCCTATGTTCTAAGTTGGACTAAGACCATCATTTTGATGCCATTACTTTTGAAATCGGTTCGGTAGCTCCAGAGATTACCTCTAACAAACAAACAATCTTTACTTCTTTATAATATTAGTATAGATTATTAACAATTCATTTGCTACAGTTCATTTACGATCCAGGGGCGCCATTTCAGAATTTTCTTGGGGGGGGGGGGGCAAAGCTGTCTTTGAGGACAATGGCATAGCCAAGGGTGGGGTGGGGTTCGGCGGCGGGGGGGGGGGGGGGGGAGCCTGTACTCTCTCCCATCAATACGAAAACCTATGAAAAATTCCGTTTTAAGCAGTTTTTTTTATCTTAGCAGGTATAATTTCAAGATAGTGACTAACATTTTTTCCGTTTAAGACAGTATCCTATTATAGACAGTTTCCCTTTTTACAAGTATTCTTAAAGGCATTTAAAACATCCTTTCTATAGTATACCTCTGTAGAGTATAGGTATATTACATTTATTGTAAAACTTGCGAATACGAAACCTGTCAAAAAAGAATTGTTTCGCAAACGAAAAAAAAATTAAGTTTCTATGAAGAAAGCACTATATAATTATACTTGCTAAGAAGGGTATCTGTCTAAAACGGAGATTTTATTTTTTTGACTTTGCAGACTTTACGGACAGGACATGGAGCCATTTAATAAGTTTCTTAGAGTGGGGAAAGGAGGCAAAATTTTTGTTTGAGGGGAAGGGTTTGAAATAGCATGCCATTCTTAACATTTTCATAAGCATGGGATTCTTCAAGAAATATTTTTAACACTTTCCAACGCAGTTGAAAAGTGAATTGGGTTTGTCTGCCCGTCTGGTCATGCTCTAACTCACGTAAATATACTCGGATTGACGCGTAATTGATATGTTATTAATGTTTACAATGGAATGTTCGGTATTCAAAATGAAGTGTGTATCATTCATAGTTAATTTACAGGAGGACTCAATAGTATTCCGTTAGATTATGATCTATCGGGTAAAATCATTTGCAGTATATTTTAATATTGTTGTATTACAGTATTTAAACATAATAACATTTATATACATTATTGGGGTGTACTAAAAGATGACTACTACATGTAATGTTGTGTTTAGCACTTACAGTTCGCGTCCAGGAGAACTCACAAGTATTCCGTTATATTATAGTCTATGAAGAAAGAATATTTGTGACGTATTTTAATAATGTTACTCCGTTACAAACATAATGAAATTGATAAAAATTTCTGAGATGTGCTAATTAGAGATGAGTTCGGGCTCATTTTTCAGAACCCGGGGCCAACAATTTTAAATCCGAATCCGAAAAAGTTTGTGCCATCAGAGCCCGATTCCGATACCGAAAGTATGCACGAAAAAAAAAAAAAAAAGGTTTAACAAAAATACATATTTAAAAAGCTGTTCTAAATGTAATAGATCTCCTTTTTTAACAACTGTTAATCTCTAGCACATAATTAGTTTTATGAAATTTACATTAAATCTTATCAAAAGAGACGTTTAGTGTCAAATAGAAATATACTTCCCTAAAAAGATTTTTAAATTTTTCTCCCGCAACAAGTAGGTATCTCTGATGGACACAATAACGAAGAGCATTTTATGTATAAATTAATGAAATTTGCAGAAATTATGATTTATATGACAAAGAATCGAACAGAGTTTTCTGTTTCCTATAGAAGATGTACACCTTTCGCATTTATCATGGCTTTTAAAATCAGTTTAAATTATAAATTTGACACCGTTACCGAAAAGATCCGATGCTTTTATAGAAAAAGAGGAAACGCTGCTTGATTGCTTTCAATCGGGAATAACAACGCATGCCAATTTTATCTACTTACGTATGAAAGTGATTGTATGAATATGAAGAACAGAGCCACAGAATGAGCAGACTTCAAGAAGAAGCATGAATAAAATCACCAACATTATTTTCATATAAAGAGCGATTACAATCGCAGACAATAGGCGACTAAAAATTTGCAAATCTTAGGCTAATGCTGATTGGCGTAAAAGAAAATATTTATTTCGTGTTAGATCTTTTAAAAAAGTAATAATAAATAAACATTCCAATTAAACATTATCCTAATGACGACATATTCTGATTGCCGCCAACATTAACAGGTCGTTACTCGCGTTGAACTACAGACATGAATCATCAAATATCACAAGTTTTCTTTCAAAATAATGTTCGACAAATACTAAAGAAAAAAAAAGAAAAAAAATCTATTTCTCTTTCCTCCTGATCAAAATAGCATTAAAAAGACTTGCAATGGGATAATTAATTTTTAAGGGGTAAAAAAGTTATTTTTTGTTTCTATACGAGTACGGGAATAAATAAAATTGCCAATTTGAGAAAGAATGGGCCCGAGCCCGAAGGCTGGTATAAAAATCAAACCCGTGTCAGGTCCGGGTTGAGTCCGTCTCATCTCTAGTGCTAATACATACTTTCTGTAGAATATGGGATGCGAAGCATTCATCACTCATTTACAAGGTTATGCAAAAGAGTTCGATTATATGATGGTCTACGGGTAAAAACTGTTCGCAGCGTATTTCAATTATGTTGCACTATTTCAAACATGATGAAACTGATATACATTACTGAAGCTAACAACAAAATGCTTGCAGTAAAATAGGATGGGGATTACATTTATCATTCATCTACAGGACACATAAAAGATTTCGGGAACAAATCTGTATGCGAAGTTTGGCTATTAGGAATGATTGCTGCAAGTCCGTTTTCACTTATGGTATGGTTTTTTAGTTTAACTAAATTTTTGAATACTACATAGTGTGCATAAATTCAATAGAACATATACAGAGCAATTTTTAAATTTGTAAGACACACAGAAAAATTCATAAGCATTATTGAGAAAGAGCAGGAATTGCTTAAATATGTTATTTTTAATTTGAGTTATGCAGCTTCAAGTTGTCTTTCAAGCTCAACTATATACTAAGGTAAGTTTGCTGCATATAAATAAAATCATATACATGACTATGCAAAGGACTGGATATATAATCGCCTATGGATATTAACTCATGGAAGCGTAATTTAAGTAGCTTAAGCATTGCTTGAATTAAATTTCAGCATTAATATGCGGCGTGTATTAAAATCTGTATGTCATATACAGGGCTGTACAAAAGAATTTAAGTACGTTTCCCCCTATCGGTAATATTTGATGTTCAGGTTCTTAGTGATTGTCTTTTGTTGGTGGTTAGGTGAAACACTCTATTTCGAAAGCATGGGATGGATTAATACTCGGTCGTTTTCGTCAAACAGTCCTTTCAACTGCTCTAACTCTGGCTTGGAGATTTTTGCCTTCCTACCCGATCCCAGTTCTTTTTTGGCAGAGAGTCCCTCCTAGTAACATTCTAGAACATCGTATGTAGTTCGTTTGGTGATATTTTCGGAAAATAAATAGTTCACGATGGACTTGCTCCTTGATGAATATTACTTTCGTAAAACTTGTACACAATAATACATAGACACTCCTCTTGTGGCTCTATTCTTGGAAAACACAGATTACTTAATGATCTCTTGGCTAATGGCCATGCTCTTATATACCAAAGCACAACACTTCACGCGCAAGTTTCACCTGATTCGATTTCCTTTGCTATTTTACATAATTGCAAAGTTTGTGCGGATTTCTAGGAAAAAGTCCTTATGTTTTCTAAAATGTTTAATTAGATACGTTATTTACCTTATTGAAAGGCTGTTTTGCTAAAGCATTCTTGATGTGTTGGAAAGTGTTTCATAATCTATGTTTGACGCATGATTTTTCTCTCTTGTCTAATTTTCAAGGAAAGACCATGCTATTTTATTTATTTATTTGCTTATTTTTTTTTTTTGCAGAGCGACGCAAAATCAATTCGTCAATTGACCGCAGAAAAAAATTGCGAAATTTGCAAATTAGACTTGGAAAAAATAGATAAATTGGCAAATTAGAATTTTTTTTTATAATTATTAGTTTATGTACCTAAAGTGTTTACTTATACGTGTTTTTATTGTAATAAAATTTGACAAGCTATTTTAGGTTTTGAGTAATTTTTTTAAATTATTTTGAGTCTGACCTGCGATGACAGATAAATTTTCTCCCCCCCAGCCCCCTCAAATGGCGCCCCTGTTACGATCAGTGGCACCAACTTATATTGGCCCGTAGTGCTCGAGCCAACTCAATAATTTGATCTCTCTACTCACTCAAATCCGATTGATTTAATTCTTTAATTCTTTTTTTTTTTTTAATTTAATCGCAATAATGAAATTTGGTTTTATTGACGTTCTCAAAATAATTTTGTTTGAAAAATAGTAAGGACATGAATTAGACTTACAGGAGCACTCCTTAAAACCCCCATCATAAATTGATTTATCAACGTACAATCATAATTAAATTAATTAAACTTATTAATTTATTTAAGCATATCTTATAAAATATGTATTATACTATTTATTTTTTATTTATATTTTATATTTTTTAGTGTTTAAAATTTGTCTGTGAAAAGGAAACTGGTTAAACTATCTTTTTAGGATTCATAAATGAATTTCTCAACGTACAATCATAATTTAATTAATATGAAGCTTATTAATTTATTAAAGTATATTTTATAAAATATGTATTATATTATTATTATTTTTTTATATTTTATATTTTTTAGTCTTTCAAATTTAACTGTAAAAATGAAACTGTTTAAACTATCTTTTTAGGATTTATAAATTGATTTCTCAACGTAGAATCATAATTTAATTAATATGAAACTTATTGATTTATTGAAGCATATTTTATAAAATATGTATTATGTTGTTTATTTTTTATTTATATTTTATATTTTTTAGTGTTTCAAATTTAACTGTAAAAATTAAACTGTTTAATGTATCTTTTTAGAATTTATAAATTGATTTCTCAACGTACAATCATAATTAAATTAATTAAACTTATTAATTTATTTAAGCATATCTTATAAAATTTTTATTATACTATTTATTTTTTATTTATAATTTATATTTTTTAGTGTTTAAAATTTAACTGTAAAAATGAAACTGCTTAAACTATCTTTTTAGGATTTATAAATTGATTTCTCAACGTACAATCATAATTTAATTAATATGAAACTTATTAATTTATTAAACATATTTTAGAAAATATGTGTTATACTATTTATTTTTTATTTGTATTATATAATTTTTAGTGTAAAAATTTAACTGTAAAAATGAAACTGTTTAAATTATCTTTTTAGGATTTATAAATGGATTTCTCAACGTACAATCATAATTAATATGAAGCTTATTAATTTATTAAAGCATATTTTAGAAAATATGTATTATACTAATTATTTTTTATTTATTTATATATTTTTTAGTGTTTAAAATTTTTCATTGTTACAGTTTCACAGCCAGTTGGCTTTTTTGGGGGGAGAGTGGTTTGGAGCATCATTAAATCCATTGTTGTTGTAACTCTTACACAATTGTAACCATGAATAATATTTGGCGATTTATCACCGGTGGCGGGCTAACGTAAAAATGCCTTAAAATTAGGTTATTATTTTATAATTCAGTTCTAAAAATAATAAAATGTTGCATCGCCATCAGAAACACAACTTTGTGTACAATTTTTGTAATTCGATTCAGGAATTCTCTAATCAGAAAGTGAGTTAAAATTTGATTACAAAATTCTATCTTTACATACAAAAGCCAAGTTTAGTTAATCCAGTCTCGCCCATCAGCCTAACCGTTCGGATTTTTCTTCGAACCATGGGAAACCTTGCGTAAATACGGGTTAGATTCCCTTAAAAAGACCTCCAGGGAGGGCACTCCCCCTAGGCCCTATATCCCTCGAGTAGGTAATCGGCTGTCAAAAATCAACCCAACCCAAGTTTAGTTAAATAAGAGGGTGCAAGAAAGTAAAAGTTAGATATTAGGTAAACAGGCAAGCATCGATTGACATGTATAGGGTAGGTGGGGGCAAACACACGCACGGAGCAAAAACACGTACCTGCTGATTTAATATGAATGCAACGTTTTCTCAATGTTAAACAGTCGTCGACAGTTAGGCTTCAATCGTATCATAGTTTTGTGTTAATAACATGCGAAGAAAGTTGCATTCCGTGCAGAGAAAATTAGGTAAGTTTTAACTTTTCATTTTGATGTAATCCTTCTATATATATAAAAAAGTTTTGATTTGGAAATGGACCAATGAAAATCTGCGTAGATATTCCCGGCAGATCGGCATCCAATTTGAATGCTTAATCATGGCTTTTCTTCGTTAATATAAAAAAAACTGTTGCATACAAAAATATGAAAATCGATAGTATTATAGAGAAATGTTTGATAAACACGCTGATGAAGACAGTTTTCAAATCGACGAATTATTTTAAGAGATGTTTAATGCCAAAGTTGGACAAAATCGTTCCATTAAAAAAGTTTTATAGGAGCAAAAACTGTACATAGGAATTTAATCATTTTTAGATCATTTTATGCGTCAGAATTTCCCGGTGTGCAGACTGCGTTTAGTATTTTAATTTGACTCATTTTTTGAGGTCTTATTTCTATTTAAAATTCAAATTTTCAGCCTTTCGAGAGATATTTTTTACAAAATTTAGAAAATTAGAGGGCTCGGCCCCTTACGATCTACGCTCGCCAACCCCCGTCCAGACACCGCAAACTCTAAATGCACGCTAATTTGATCGGCTTTAAAAAGATTTCGAAAGATTAAATTATAATTTAAAAAACTGTGGCGATCTCCCTATAAACGGATTTCTATTCATTTCTCTTTGATTGGGGAATTTTAACGCCAAATCCGCTGCGGTACTACTTGATTATCCAGTCGACCAATTTCGCCAAATTATATAAATTGACATAATTTTTATTTTAGATAACGAAAGAACAAATAAGTTTGTACAACATTAATAAAAATACAAATAAAACGTCGAAATTAAAATAACTTGATGACGTAGACACGTGTAACAACATTTCAAAATAAGCTAATATAAAAGGAATTAAGTAAACAGAATCTTTGTCTCCTGGTATTTTTTAACAAATTGAAAAGAAAGTTCTTTTAAATGAGACATTTTAAATTAATCATTTTTAATCTGACGTAATTTTGACCAAGCTATTCTTTGTCTTTTAAATATTCACGTGAAAATACTTTTGTTAGAAATGAAATATTATTTGCGCTTTCCCAACAAAAATAGTTGAAAAGATCCTCTCAAAATATCAAATAAATGTGTAGCACAATTTCTAAATTTAAACTGTTTTGCAATATTATTTTGTGTTCATTTTATGTAATAACTGTAATGTAACGTAAATATGACGTAATTTCTCCTATTTAAGACTTCTAACGCATGTTAATGAATTTATTATTTTACAATATCCTTTCTCTTTTAAAATTCACGTCTATACTTTTTATGACGTAATTTACAATAAGTTCCTGCTTTTTATACGCAATTACTTAATTTTAATTTGAAAGTATCTTTTCTATTTATAATAGTCACGTGTAAATAAATTTTTAATTTGAAGCAAACATTATTGTTTCCGTTGTTTATACAGTTGGCAACAGGTTAAATTAGTACAATTTTCTAAAATAAGTAAATATATCTCTCGAAATGCTGAAAATTTGAATTTAAAATAAAAATAAAACCTCGAAAAATGAGTCAAATTAGAAAAAAAAAATGAATTCTGCACACCGGGAAATTATAACGTATACAATGATCTAAAAATTATTAAATTCCGATGTATAGTTTTTGCTCCTATAAAAATTTTTTAGTGGAACGATTTTGTCCAACTTTATCATTAAATATCTCTTAAAATAATTCTTCAATTTGAAAACTGTCTGCATCAGCGTGTTTATCAAACATTTCTGTATAATACTACCGATTTTCATATTTTTGTATGCATTATTTTTCTTAATATTAACGAAGAAAGACCTCCGGTCACAAAAAATTCAAAACCGGTGGTGGCGGCGGTGACAGCGGTAGTTACTTTTTTTTAGAATAGAGAGATGGTATTAATTTAAACTGTTGCCAACTGTAAAAATAGCGCAAACGATAATGTTTGCTTCAAATTAAAAATTTATTCTACACCTGACTATTATAAACAGAAAATATAAAAAAGCAGGAACTCATTGAAAATTACGTCATAAAAACTATACTTGCACGTGAATTTTAAAAGAAAAAGAATATTGTAAAATAATAAATTCATTAACATGCGTTAGAAGCCTTAAATAGGAGAATTTATGTCACATTTATATCACATTACACTTATTACGTAAAATGAACAAAAAATAATATTGCAAAACAGTTTAAATTTAAAAATTGCGCGAGACATTTATTTGATATCTTAAGATGATCATAATATTTCATTTCTAACAAAAGTATTTTTACGTGAATGTTAAAAAGAGAAAGAAAAGTTTGGTGAAAATTACGTCAGATTATAATTGTCAGATTCAAATTATAATTCAAACTTCCGAAATATTTTTAAAGCCGATCAAATTAGCGTGCTGTTAGAGTCTGTGGTGTCTGAACGGGGGTTGACGAGCGTAGCTCGTAGGGGGCAGAGCGTCCTAGTGCTTAAAAAAAAAAAATCATGTGATTTTTGGGATGATACCACTGAAAATGCCTATAAATTCAAAAATTCAGTGAAGAACGGAACTCTTTAGCTTCTAAATGTCGTGTATTTACCTCGATTGCATTTCTATAAACTTTTTAGTTGCCCGGTTAAACAAAACACCCATCACTGCAGATTTTTACACAAATCAATGGGACAAAAACACTGAGAGCAAAGTTTTTTTAAAAAAATTGCAATTTCGCGCGAAATTATAATTTGACAGAATCTAGGCTAAAGGTAATACCGAATGAGGTTCTAATATAGCATTTTATTCAGCCACAAAACAAATTTAGACCAATGTGTTCATTAAAAAACAAAATTTATGGAAATTGCGTGTCTTTACCTCCACCTACCCTATATGTTATTTAACATCTATCCATATCTGGTAGTTCGGCAAATGAGGAATGTCTTAGGAGAGGATTGTCAAAGTTACCCGATTTCTGTTTTTTGTCTAGAAAATAACTGCGTAAGGTATAAATTTGTCGCAGATTTTCTGCCCTTTAAAATCAACAGTTTTTTATATGCAAATATTTTTACTTCTAAAGATGATAGTAAAAACACATTACAATAATTTTGAGATAAATTAATTAGTAGCTGTCTTCCTTAATTGATTAGTAACAGAGAATAGTTAACCTAACAAAACTGAAACATGTTCTACAAGGAGGTTTTTGAATCTTGTTTTTAATTATCTTGATCCCGTGTTGAATTAACTATTCTCTGCTACTTATTTCCCGATGAAGAGAATTTCAGGTGAATTGCTTTCGAAACTGTTTTTAATCGCCATTTTAAGAAAAAAGATTTATACTTCTAAATATTTTTAATTCCAGTTATTTTATAATTCGATATATTTTTTTTTTTTTACAGTGTATATAAAACAAAAAGCTAAAAAACTGTTGAGGTTAATTGCTTTCGAAATTGTGTTTTTAATCACCATTTTGAGAAAAAAGATTTATATTTCTAAATATTTTTCAATTCCAGTCTTTTTATTATTCGATATTTTTATTATTTTTTTACAGAGTATATAAAACAAAAGTAAAAAAAAAAAAAAAAACTGATGAGGTTAATTGCTTTCGAAATTGTGTTTTTAATGACCATTTTGAGATTAAAGATTTATACTTCTAAATATTTTTCAATTCCAACTATTTTATTATTCGATATTTTTATTATTATTTTTATACCGAGTATATAAAACAAAAACAGAGTATATAAAACAAAACTGTTGAGGTTTATTGCTTTCGAAATTCTGTTTTTAATCCCCACTTTGAGAAAAAAGATTTATACTTCTAAATATTTTTCAGTTTCAGTTATTTTATTATTCGGTGTTTTATTTATTTTTTTAAATTATTTTTTGAAGAGTATATAAAACAAAAATTAAAATATATACGAATAAATGTGGAGACTGTTCTTTTTTATACCAGCGAAAAAACTAAAAGTTTTCTTTTTGTTTTCGAAACCTATTTCACTATTCCATTTTATAACTATGTTACAGATAACAGCGTTAACATCTTACTCAAATTCAATATTAAATTTTCATAAAAGAATAGTTACTTACCCTTGAGGTTTCTCTGATAACTTAAACAATAGTGAAAATAGAAATTACCCTTTATTGAATTTATATATCTTTTTCTAACTGTTATCAGTTGCAAAAATAAAACGAGGAAGTTCAGATGACAGACGGCCAAAGGAATGTTAGATTACTCCCCTATAGCTGTTGACAACTGGATAAAAAAACGTTACCGCTTTTGGCATTGGTAGCTCATGTAGCAATCGTAGATGCCGGAACTTTTATCATTCAATTTTTTATGCTTGGGCATTTCGTTGATTCTATAATTTAAATTGAATTAGTAGGAGATAAAGCTATGTCCTGTTCATTTTCAGATAGCGTAATGCAAGATTAGATTGTTGCTATTTTGGAAAAACATAGAAAACTTTACAGTTTTTATTTAATAATAATTTTTAGGGTTCCGTACTCAAAAGTAACAAGTTGGAAATTGCTCGTCAAACGCGGCAAATGAGGTACGTTCGTACTATAACTAATTTTATAAATATTTTTTGCACCGCATAGTGTACTGACTGTATATTTTAGTGCACTTCATAAGTGCATATCAATTTCATTCTGTTCGAAAGGGTATAACATCTTTAAAATGCACTTCAAATACTTTTTCCCATTGGCCTTAATGTAACGGAAAACTTTTGACTGTCCCTGTAATTAAACTATGCATCCGATTTTCATAAAATTTGAAATGACTCTACAAAATTTTACAACAATCATATATTTAAAATTTCAGACCATTCGGTTGGGTTTTTGCTCTGTTATATGCGGACGGACAGACAGACGGATGGACTGAACGATGACTATAGGTGCTACGTATTTATATAATTACGAACGCACCTAAAACGGATCCATTATAAGATCACTCCTGTGTCTGTCTGTCTGTCACAGCCATTTTACTTGTAAACTATTTAATGTGGAAAGTTCAAATTGGATGAAGAAATAAGGGCTATTAACAAACATATTTATAGATTATTAACTATTCACAAACATACTTAGGAAAAATGCAAAAGGCCTAATTAGGGAAAGGTGGCCGAAAATGATCCTAGCTGGCAAAACGGTCCACACATGTTTTCTTCCAGACAGGATCACTTTTTCACGCTATCTACAGGGAAACACATAAACTAGTTGTGCCAAGTGAAGAAAAGGCAATGGCGGTATTCAAGCGATCACAGTATTACGCGCCTGAATAGAATTCCTTGAAAAAGTGGGTTTTATAAAATGTGTTTCAAGATAAGTACTAACTTTCATATTTATTTAGATATACAGTCTTTCATGCACAGAAATATGACTTGTTTACTTAATAGAGTATGTTTATAGACGTGAATTACACTTGGCAGATTTGTTATGTTTCTCGGCGTCATCCAGTTAGTTATATGACCTAAAATGGACGGCCTTGTTGCCGGGTAAAATGATCCATTATGTGAATCGTTTTACTACCATTGCATAGGCTGAAGAAAATCCGGTACCGGGTCCTAGCCATCATGGGAGCCAAATGTGTGAAACTGCTGAACTCCTTTTCCCGAGTAGAACCACGCGTTTTTTTAGCTCCGCGTTTTCGCTAAATGGTCGCGGAATTATTCAGAGTTGAACAGAAAATTTTAGAAATTCGAGAAGATAAAAACCGGCTGAGTAAGAAGATACTAGAATCAAGTCTGAGTTATGTCTAGTTAATTAATTATTAACTAATTGACAAAAAGCAGGGAGCCACGTGCTCGCCTTCACGGAGGACCTAAACGACATCAACCCGAGTGACGCTTCGAGCTAGCACCGGTAGAAAGAACGGAATTACCGGTGGGACAAAGAAGACCCCCCGACGAAAAGGAGCCTTGATCAAGCAAGGAGCTCTCACGCGCATTTTGAAGCAATCAAGGATCTTAATAGAAGAAATCCTGGTAGTGATTATGCATAGGTAAGCATAGTTTTAACTAAAACAAAACCTTCTTTTGTGTGTCGACAAAGTATAAAATCCAGCATTAATTCCACTCATTTTTGTCTAATTCTGTTTCTTATTCAAACTGTAATTTAAGTTAATTTAGCATAACCCCACACCCCCTTTTTTAGTCCCCTTTGCATAATTATCCTTAGTCTCATTTCTAATTTAATTTAATATTTCCATTATAGCAACTTCTCTATAATCAGTTTAATTAATCAGTTTAACAAATAATTCACAATCCCAATTTCAATTTCAGTTCACATCACCAACTAAAAGCTACATTACCAACAAAATTGTACTCACTAGTCTACGTAGATAACATCCAAACAATAGCCAAAAGGGTGCGTCAATCACCTCTCCAAACAATAGCCTAGCCACATTCCACCAAGTCAACTCGCTCAATTCAGGTTCCAGGCTTTCCTCTGCCCAGAGTGACAATCACCATTTAACAATAGCGTAGCCACACCCACATCCCTCCTAGCTCCTTAATCCTAAGAAGGGAACTTTAGATTCTCATTTCCCAAGTAATCATTCAATTTTTCATAGTTCCTAACAAAGTGATCTTATTGTTCAGCTCATTCCCTCCCCATTCAGCAAGGGCTCAATTATTATTATTGCAGCGTACATAACTAAGTAATTTTGCCCCAACATTTATTCTTTCGTACTTAATTCTCCCCTCTCACTTTAATCTAGTAGCTAGTTTAGCCCCCCCCCCCCAAATTCATTCAAATCTCCATTAGTTAAGCCAGTTTAATTTTCGCCAGTGATTATTGATTACTATTAATATACTTTTTAATTAAGGTGTAAGGGCTCAAATTCTCAATCAGATTTATTGAATAATGAGCTCTCTGTGTCTAAAGTATCTAATATTTTCATATTTAATCATTCAATTAGTGTAATACTCAGTTATGCTAATGTCGTTCTGCCTCCCCTACCCACTTGGAATTAAATACAATCTCAACAAAGTTTAGCAAGGCAATCAATAAAAACAAAACTAAACATGGGTCCAAGCACCCGCTCAATGTCTTTGGACAGAACGCTATCACCACCAGATACAAAACGCAGCACACAAAAAATTAAAAGTAATTTCACAGTACTTAAACCAACAAAACTAAAAAAGACACCGGTAGTGGCGGGTAAATCAGGCACTGCCAACAAACGCAACAAAGAATGAAGAGCAACAAGAGAAGACAAAAATCACCCTAGCAAAAATGCAAAAATATTTTGAAATAACAAGAGAAGAAGAGGAAGAAGAAGATTCGGACGTAGAGAACCACACAAAATTGCCCAATGCTGAAAAACCGGAAACAGAAGATCCAGAAGTGATCAACCTAAGAAAACAGTTAATTCCACTATGCGATTTACTTGACATCAGTAAACGGAGGTCACTGGAGCTGGAAAGGAGTTTGCTAGCGATCAACTATATGAAAATGATAACGGCCAAGTCAACAAGGATCCCACCCACGACAAAAAGAGCCATTGACCAAGCGCTGCAAATAGTTATATACTCACTGGTAGAGATGGAGGTAAGAACCAAGCATACCGAGGCAAAAATGGAAACCTTGGAACAAGTGGCAGAAAGGAGAACAACAAATCAAAACGAAGAAGAACTCGCACCGGTAGCTCAAGAGGAAATTCAGAAGACAAAAGTGGCACGAACCTACGCACATGCGGTGCAAGAGACAACAGTAATCATCCAAGCGAAGGAAAACAGATCAGCTGAAGAAGTAGAAAACCAAATCACGAAAAGTGTGGAAAATAAAGAGGGAATCAAGAATGTTAAGCACATCAGAAATGGAGTAAAAATAGTATGTGAAAGTGCCGAACAAGCAACCAGAATAAAAGATGCTCTGACAGAAAATGAAGCAGAGAGTGGCGGCTTAAGTGTAAAAACTGCAAATCTGAAAAGGAAAAGAATTATAATATTCCATGTTCCGGAATCAGTAGAAGAAAATGTCATTATATGCAAAATATGTAAACAACTAGGCCTGAAAACAGAAGATGACGCGGACTGCATTCGACTACTCAAAATTATTAGGGCACCGGCGGGTAAGGTGCATATTCCAGTGTCGCTCCCGGAGTCTCTGGCGCATCATATGCTCAAAGAGAGGACGATCTGCCTGGGCCTAAGGGAATGCCCAGTGAAAAACTATGTCACCATCTGTGGAATATTTTGCAACCTTCTCTCGCGCCCCTCTCTTAGCCAAGCGGGCGCCGCGAAGGATCACGTGACCTTTGAGAGAATTGATATTTGAAAACATTTTTTACTTTTTCTGTTTTAGTTTAGTTTTGTGAATGTGAATCTTGAACGCAGCAGGTAATAAGCTGCGTATAGGTTTTTTCGTGGTCTTCTATTAGAAGAAATGATGTTTAATTTTGAAAAGGAAAATTTATTTTCGAATATTAAATCATGCTATTTTCTGGGCTTCTTTTAGAAGAGCATAATTGCTGAAATTTTAATATGACCATCTTGGATTCCCAATGTGGAATTTATTTAACAAATATTATCCAAATGTTTTCATTGTAAGTACTGTAAATATTTATAAGTGTAAATAGAATAATCAAAGTTTTTAATCTTCCTGTGATTACTTTTATTGAACAACACCTGCGCCACTTTCAACGAGAAATATGCTTAATTATTTTAATGGGATTTTACATAAATCGTGAAGTTTTCATCTAATAAGCTCTCCCAAATATGATTTAAAACGAATCGTAAATTCTACAACTATGCTCTCCCAATAAAAATATCTTGAATTGTGATAACGTGAAATTTCGTGGAATACATGAAGATTATTCTTTACCATCCAAAGGTGCCACAGATGCCAAGGGTTTGATCATATCGCAAGCCAGTGCAAACAAACCAACGAGTTTTGCCCAATATGTTCGGGCAACCACAAATATGAAAACTGCCCAAAAGAAAGAGAATGCTGTGCACTATGCACCACATACAACGAATGGAACAAGGGACATCTCACAGCACCACTCCCAGTCAACCACACGGCACACGACGGGCGGTGCAGGATTTACCAGAAACTACTTAAAATTAGACAGATAGAACTCGACAAAGGTAAAAAAAAGCTCACAACGGGTGACGAGGTTCTAAAAGATAAAGTTACAATAAACACATTCAGGGGAGTCACGCGGGTGTACAGGAGGACAGAAGCAGAGATTCAAGAAAGAGAACAGAGGGTGCAAGAATTAAAAAGAATCAATTATGGAACAATCCGTAGGTAAAACGTACACGTGCGCAAGAGGCACTCGAGGGATAAGAAAACAAGCACAAAATAAAAAAAATTGGCACAGAAAACACCAACTCAAACGAAGACAAACAAGCACATGATAATATTCAATTCATACAAATAAACCTCCACAACAGTTTTCATGCGACCAATTCACTGGTGGGCTACATGGGGGAAAAACAAATAAACATAGGGCTCCTACAGGATTATTACCAAAACAAAAAATCTGGTAAAATAACATCATTCAGCGATAACAACTGGAATATAACTAAAACTAAAACAAATAGATCAGCTATTGTAACAAGAATAGGAACTAACCCAATTATTATAGCTGAAAAAGAATACACAACGGCAATAAAAATAGAAAACAAAACTGGTACAATAACAATAATAAATGTTTATGCTCCCCCATCGGTAGAAATCGAAACAGTGCTCCAGGAAGTGGAAGACACCCTGAAGACAGCCAAGGGTGAAATACTACTGACAGGGGACTTTAACGCACACTCGCAGCAATGGGGCTATGCAGATATTGACGACAGAGGAAAGAAACTCACAGACTTCCTTCTCCTGAATTCACTCTTCGTCCAAAACCCACCAGGGGAGCCAGCATCGTTCAGTACCGTAAGAGGAAAAAGGAAATTAGAAGGATGGCCAGATCTAATTATAGCGACACCAATACTAGGGGAACAAATCACAGAATGGGAGGTAAGTGGCGATGAATCTGGTAGTGATCATAAATATATAAAATTTAAAATTAAGTTTGATAACGCATGCTATCAAAGACATAGGCTGGAAACTAAATACGGCAAACACGCAAAATTTGAGAAAAAATAAAGCAAATAAGAAATAAATACATAAAGGAACTAAGGAAAACAACACATATAGACGAGCTTGATAGTATAACCTTAAGATTACAGAATGAAATAACATCAATAGATTTTTCCTGCTCAGAGGAAAATCCCGGTTTTATCAGCACCACAGTGGTGGACACAAGAGATCAAAGTAGCAAGAAATAGGGTAAGAGTGTTCAGGAGAAGATTCCAAAAGCAAGAAGACGGCGAAATCAAACAAAAACTTCATATAGAGTACAAAAAAGAACGAGCAAAACTAAAAAAAATTGTACAAAAAGCAAAAAGAGACTCCTGGAAAAAATACTGCGAAGAAGTCACAAACACATATGGCCAGCAATATAAACTAGCATCAGGCAAGAAAACAAGCCCCTCAAGACTCGTTAATATACTGCCAAACGACCAAGAAGTAACAATAAAAAAAATTGCTGAACCATTTCCTAAACAACCTATACCTAACGGATCCCTCAATAGAGCACAAACTAATACCAGAAAATAATGAATCTAAACCACCACTAATAACAAAATAAGAACTAAATAGAATAATAAAAAATATAAAACAAAACAAAGCCCCAGGTTATGACTACATAGACTACAACCTAACAAAAAGAATCCATAGAGCAGCACCAGAACTACTTCTAACATTATACAACACCTGCCTATATCTAAATTATTTCCCTAAATCCTTTAAAATCGGCACAGTAGTTCTATTCTACAAAAAAGGCAAAGACCCAAAAGAACCGAAAAACTACAGACCGATATGCCTTTTGCCGGCTTTTAGCAAAATACTAGAAAGAATTATACATGGTAGGATAACACACCACCTCACAATAAACAAATATTGGAGTGAAAAACAATGCGGTTTTAAACAAGGAATCTCATGCGAACACGCACTAAACAACCTTATAAAAAGTATAAAAAAGGACAAGGAAGAAGACTACCAAACATTGCTAATAGCCATGGATATAAAGGGAGCATTTGACAACATCAGATGGCCCATTATAGCCAAAAACCTAAAACAATCACCATGCCCTATATACCTGACAAACTGGATAAAAAGCTTTTTAAAAGACAGATTCATAACCCTAGAAGAGAACGGGATAAAAACAACAAAACAAACATTCGGCGGTTGCCCACAAGGCAGCTGCCTTGGGCCACTGCTATGGCTGCTAATAGCAGGCACAGCACTTAAGAAAAATTGGGGGGATAACGTAAGAATCCAAGCATTTGCAGATGATTTTATTTTAATATTAAGAGCAAAAACGAAAGCAAAACTAGTCAAATTAGCAAACAAAATAATTAAAGAATTTAACGAATGGATTACAGCTAACAACCTAACACTTAACTGGGATAAAACAGAACTACTGTATCGAAACAGAACACATATAGGAAACCTCCCAACAGAGGACACACACAAAATAGAGGGTATAAAATTTAACAACAGGGAACTCGAAGGAAAGGAACAAATTAAATACCTAGGTATAATAATTCATAAAAATCTCAACTGGCTAACACACTGCCAAACACAAGCAGCAAAAGTTAGGAACACGTTCAACATGATGAGCGCTATGGTCTCACGGGGATGGGGTTTCAAATCAGACTTATTGAAAATTTGGTATAGAACAGTAGTCGAGAAAACACTGACTTATGTCCCCAATTTGGGGACACAACCTTAACACAAGAAGCAAGGAAGAACTAACAACTTTCCAAAGACACTTTCTGCTGGCCATAGTCAAGGCATATAAAACAGCCCCAACCGCGGCCCTTCAGATTCCAGCAGGCCTAGTTCCAATTCATCTACAAGTCAAATGCGAAGCAGCATACGGCACAGTCTCAAGGCTAAGGGAAACAGTAAACTTATACGGAACAATACTTAATCATACAGACTATGTCAAAAATATAAACATATGGCACACACACCCGGCGGAAACGATAGAACCGACCATAGGACACAACTTTAAAGATATCACAATTTACACAGATGGGTCAAAATTGGAATCGGGAGATACAGGTTCGGCATTCGTAGCATATGAAAAGGAAAAGAAAATAAACACATGGTCAGCACCACTAAGGAAGTTTAATACCGTTTTCCAAGCAGAACTATTGGCTATACTGAAGGCAGCAGAATGGGGGAACACAACAGGAGAAGAATACAGTATTCGCTCGGACTGCATGTCAGCCATTCAAGCACTTAGTAAATCTTTCAATGTTACACAACTAATAGATTCAATATACGAAACAATAAAAAAATCAGATAAAAAGTTCAAAATAAGTTGGGTAAAGGCGCACGTAGGCATACAAGGCAACGAAGATGCCAACAAATTAGCAAAACAAGCAGCACAAAATCAGTCGAATAATATACCATATAACTTAGAAAGACCAATATCTAACTTAAAAAGAACAATCAAGGAGCTTATAATAAAACAATGGCAGTTCGAATGGGATGACGGGGACAAGGGCAGGACAACATATGAATACTTCCCAACAGTTAACACAAGCAGACTAATGGGCTGCAAACTATTAAGTCAAATTTGCACGGGTCATGGAGCATTCCCTGACTACCTACACAGATTTAAACGCAAAAACACACCAAACTGCGCATGTGGAGAAATTGGAACCCCTAAACACTATCTTACATCCTGCCCGCTAACACAACAACACCATCTGGTCCAAATAACAACAAATAACGAGCAACTTTGGCACAGACAACTAGCAAACAACAAACACGTACAGAACAAGGGTAAATCAGTGGCCAGATGGCTAATTGAAAACATAGACATAATATCACAGTAGGGAAAAGAAAAAAAAAAACACACATCGATTTTTAGCGGGACACCCAACCCCATACTAACAATCTGTCTGTTTCAGATTATAAAAATTTTTAAAAAAAGGAAAAAAATGCTCACGTTGAATTATCACTATGATACGTATTTCGGGGCAGCGTATAAAGAACCTCTTCATGCAAAAAAAAAAAAAAAAAAAAAAAAGGTAAATAATGTTAAATCTTTTTATTGTTATTTATAATTTTTTTTTATTTTATGTATTATTTTTTATCTTTTTTTTTTGGACTACGCCTCTCTTTATATATGCGCTTTCTGCAGGAGCTACCGGACCCGCTCCAATGTCAAAGCCCAGGGAGCCAGTTTTTACCCGGTGGGGTACGGTAGAAAGGCGTAGTCTTATGTCCCTTGCAACGTTAAGTTTGCCTATCCATTCGGCCCAAAAATTAACAGTTGGTGCAATTTGTCTATCTGCGGAGCCCATTCTTTGTTTTCTCTACCCCCCCCCCCCCTGCATACAAAAAAATATAAATAAATAATATAATAAAATAAAAATAATAATCATTTTCATTTGACAAGTATGCATCAACAATTAGGCTTCAAAAATTCCAAGCTATCCCAATTAGATCGGGCAGCGGTGGCCAAGCTGGTAGAGCATTATACTCGTAGCCGTTGGTCGCAGGACCCAAGCTATCTGCCGGCTAAAATTCCGTCATGTACGCTAATGGCACCTGGTGCATGTAAAATCCGTCGTGGGTGCAAAGTCCTCCAAGTTACCTGTGAATTATACCTCTGAAGGTGCCTTGCCAGGTGAAGGTCTCGTCATCTGATCAAGGTTCTAAATTACGAGACCAACTTAAGTAGCAATGTGCAGGTGCCAAACGACAGGATATAGCGTTAAGTAACCGGCAAAACAAAGTATACACAAACGAGCAGTAGGCACTGCAAATAGGATGACGATCGAGGCAACGATGTCAGGTTTATTGCCGCTCGTGGCGATTAGGCGGTCACTCTTCCCGATGTCAGGTACAACCCGTTAAGCTGGGGCAACCCGGCAGGTAGGGGCCTGGTCATCGGTTAGAAAGAAAGAGCCAAATGTGTGACTGTCCCAAATCTTTCTCTTTGAGCCAACGTGTTTTCCTACTATTTTTGGATCATAATTTTCCATTTGGATCCAATATTCCATTTTATTGTTTTTGCTAAATTGTTTGTGACACTTTTTATTTTAAAATTTAGATAAAATAAATTATGTATGGGTCAGTATCTAAAAATTGGACAATTTGCCTCCACTGCCAATAATATTTTATTAATTAAAACTAATTTTATTAATATTTTATTAATATTTAACTAAAACCAAAAACTGAAAAATGTAATATATTGCAACATTTGTTATAAAAATTACCAATGATAAATGGACACATAATGATGTATAAATAATTAGTTTTAAGCTTTAAACAAGCGAAATCATCATTTCAGTCCCTGTCCCCAAGTACAGATATCCAATATTAAATGAATGCTGTAAACAGTTCTATAAATATTATTAACTTTTGCTATTACATATTTATACCTATATATATACAGTATGGGAAAATATAATTATACTTTATTAGTATAGAATGTATAGTAAAATATTGTAGTAAATATATTTGTCCCTGAGTTTAACCATCATCCCAGTCCCTCTAAACACATATTTAAGTTAACAGATATTAAGTGGCGCTGGCAGAATCATTTCCATTGCAATAGCAACTAAAGATCAACTAGCCATCATGGATGAAGGTAAGTTGTTTTTCTCTTTGTTTCAGATGTAGAAATATTTAGTTTTTGTTCTGAATAGGGATGAGTATTTTTTTATAGCATCATTCATGTCTCCATAATTAATTTTTATTTATAAATAAAAAGTTTACTGCAACTTTATTTATGTAACATTCAAATGTCACATGGTATATTTAATAATTTACACGTGGGCAAAATGATTCAACAAAATGGCTGTGCAGCTTTTAAGACAAAAACATCACCTCAGTCCCCATCATCTGAGTCCCAATTATTAAACACTGATTATGATGTTAACAGACGTTTTCTTCTATAAAAGTATATCCTACGCATGAAATATACATCCTTGATCTCAAAATACCACGGCATTTAAATGACAAAACATGTATCATAGTAAACAATTGTATGTGGTAGTTGGTACATGCATTTGAAAAAATAAAAATTTTGGAATGAAATTGTCCAGTTTTCAGGTATTGACCCGTATGCTATTTTGTGGTAAAACTTATTTTATTGCATTATGTATTCTCATAATTACTTTTATATCCTTTATTTTGCCGATAAAAAAACAATTTACAATTATTTTTAAATAAAGGATCATTTTACCCTTTGGTGAGGGTAAAACGATCCTTTGGGCACTTTTTCAAAAATCTATTTTTTTCATTACTCATTTTGGGTTTAAAATGTTGTTAATATATGTTTATAATGCAAAATATAGTGTAAAATATATTAGCATAGGGCCAAAGATTTATTTAAACAGTTATGTTATTTTACATAAGTTTTTCCCTTAAGGGGATAATTTTAGACCACCTTCCCCTAAATTACTGGAAAAAAAAATCTTTTCTTTGTATATCGTTTGGCGTATAGTGTGAAAGCTTTCGTGATACCGAGCTCAAAAATACATCCTGTTAATTTTAGGTATTATATTTTCAGAGATTCCGTCGAAAATATAATGCAAAAATATGCCCCTCCCTTCTATTTTCGAATCCACTGAAGCGAAAATTAGGAAAAAAACTAGGGGTAGTAGCAGTTAATGTAAACCTTGCAGGATAACTATAGCGATTACCCTAGGTCTCAAAGTTTTTGAGAAAATCGCATTTTTCCGTTAAACACAAATTTCGATTTGCGGGCGTTTAGCAAAGGTGTTGAGGAGCGCTGGAGGTACCTACCCCCCGTCCCAGAATTAAAAAAAAAAAAAAAAAAAAAAAAAAAAAGCAATTTAACAAATTACAACGACCATTTGGAAAATGATTTTTTCAAAGACTAAAATTTAAGACATAAAAAATCGCACGGAGTTGATCCTACATTACGTACGCCATGGATTAAACGATAACATTCCTGGACCATCGTGAACAAATTTTAAAAGAAATTTCAGTTTTACAATTTTCGGTACTGTAAATTTTTAAACTTCTACGAAGCTGGTCATACATTACGTACGCCATGAATTAAACATTAATAGTGTTATTACATGTAAAAATTGCAAGATTTCCTGAAACTTGCGTATTATCCAAGCATTTCATTGGCTGTTCAGGAAAAGGCTTTTCTATCATCAGATTTCCAAAAAATCTCACGACCAATTAAAAAGAAATTCAATTTTTAAACTTCTAAACATCCGACAATATTACTTTTTATACCGTCGGATAGAAAAAAAAAAAATGTACTTTTAAAAGCAATTTGTTTGAAAGCTGTATCTCAATTTGTTTCTGATTTATTAATTTTTTTTGTAGTTTTTATTACTTTTTTGTCATAGTGGCAACACTCTGTTGTCCATCGTTGTTGAAACCAAAGGGAAATACAGATTACTGTATATACCAATCAGATAACGAATAAATTGCGGATTAAACCAATGAAAACGTTCAGATATGCTTTTGATTTCCTACCCTGACGAGAACAATAACCATTTTTCCAAATGGTTAAAAAGTATTGTTGATAATAATTTTTGAAAAAAATTGTCGGTAATTAGCCGAGATATTAACCTTTAAGGGGACCATGGACCTTTATTTCAGCAAAAATAGACTCAAAAATCGAAAATTATTTTGGTGCATATTATTATTCTTCAGTTTGTTCTGAGCCATTTGCAAAAAAACCGCATGCAGATGCGAATATTTTTCGCAAAGTTACAAGCGTTTGAATTTTGCACACAAACAATTTTTCGGATCCTTAATATACTTTAACCCTCTCGCTGCGCCACCCGAGAGTTTCTCGGGCAACGTAAAAGTAGCAAAATTTGCGCAACCCGAGATTTCATCGGGGATGAATTTTTCCGTCTAATTAACTCTCCTTGATCATTCCCAGCATTTAATTTTTTATTCTAAATTTTGCCTTACCTAATCGGAGAAATTTCCCGATTGAATCAGATGAAAATTTTTGTTTTGAAAAACCGGTGGCTAAAGAATAAAAATTCTTAAAAGACGCTCGTCGCGGAGGAGTTCAATACGTAATTTTTGAAGCTATTTTGATAAAACAATTACGCAGCGAGAGGGTTAAATCTGTTTTTCTCAAAACTGATTTTTCAACGTTTTTAGATGTTTGAAATGATCCACGCGTCTTAATTATTGATCGAAGTTCATGAAATTGAAAAGGAAGAATCCTGATATTGCTTTCAAAAAACTGTGTATGCATTTTAAAATTCGACTTTATTACAATTTCAATTTGATTTTTAACTTATTAAAAGGCAAAATTTTGATGAAAATTTATATGAAATTCAGAAAAAAATCTCTAAAAAGTTAAGTGTTCGAGGGATTAACAAACCGATACACAGATTTGTCTGTAAAAGAGTTTAAAGTGAATAAAATCAAAATCGAGGAAATATCGCAGAAATTAAAATGCATGGAGCATTTTAAAATTTCGTTTTAAAGTTTTAAAATTTTCAAAGAATCATAAAATTATAATAAGATTGGAATTTTTTTAAAGGTTTTCTATATAATTATAGCCCTTTAAGCTCTGACCTCTAAAGGACAATCACATTAGAATCACAAGGTGCTTTCATTGTAACGTCACCTGGGGGCTCATCACAAAGCAACAGTCGCAGTAACGTCTCAGTTGCTGCATCAAATAACGTTTACTTGAGAGGAATAATGAGCCGAATGAAAGATTTCATATTTTGTTTCACCGTATTAACTCTGACACTCATGACCACGAGCAGAGGCGGATTACCCATTAGGCTGAGTAGGCTGAAGCCTAGGGGCCCAGAAGGAAAGGGGCCCCTGTGCTAAGATTTTTTGACATTGAGCTAACATTTAATACAAAAGAGAAATGATGTGCAGTATTCTTTGTTTCACTCATTTATTGAATCTTGAAAATTATTAATTGATATAGATTGTAGTCCAAACGCTACTCCACTTTCAATTTCTTCTCTATTCACAAAAAGAAAGTGTTGAATTCTTGAAATTTTCCAGCTTTTAGTTTGGGAAAGATTTACATACAGGGGACTAGTAGCCACAACGGTCTAGGAAAGATTTTGACAACACCTATACGAATGATATCTTTTAAAGAAACTCTTAAATATTAATCAAGTCGAATTATAACTTCTTACATTTTAGCACCATGGTCAGTCATCCGACGTCACCCCAACCCCCCCCCCCCCACCTTTAAAGCTAGACCGAAATTTACATGTTTTGTGATATCCTAAATGTGATTTGATTATATTTGAAAAAAATTCAGTGTGTTAAAATTGCTTGAGTGCTACTATAATCAATGCATAAAATACCAAGAAGTTAGACTGCTGATAATAGAAACATACTTTCAAATACAAAAAGTATAAGTACAGACTTTAGATATGGCATTTGTTTTAAAAGGGCCAGTACACATATTAAAATATGAAATTTTATATGGTCCTTGCAGGGGTAGTACTGATTCTAGGTGATATTTCAGGACACATTTACATAACCCAGTATACTACTTTTTTTTCCGCGACCGTTTGCAGAAATTCGTCATTTTTTTCCGAGATCCTTTACCGAAATTCGCGAATGTTTTCAGCGATCGTTTGCCAAAATTCGCGATTTTTCTCCGCGATCATTTGCCGAAATTCGCGTTTCTTTTCCGCGATAGTTTGCTGAAATTCGCTTTTTTTCATGATCGTTTGCCGAAATTCGCGATTTTTCTCCGCGATCATTTGCCGAAATTCGCGTTTCTTTTCCGCGATAGTTTGCTGAAATTCGCTTTTTTTCATGATCGTTTGCCGAAATTCGCGATTTTCCTACGCGATCGTTTGCTGAAACTCGCGATTTTTTTCGAGATCATTTACCGAGATTCGCGTTTTTATTCTTAGATCGTTTGCCGAAATTCGCGATTTTTCTCCGCGATCGTTTGATGAAATTCTCGATTTTTTCTGCGATCGTTTGCCGAAATTCGTGATTGCATTCCGCGATCGATTGCTGAAATTCGCGATTTTTCTCCGCGATCGTTTGCCGAAATTCGTGTTTTTTCCACGCTCGTTTGCCGAAATTCGAGTTTTTTCTTCGATCGTTTGCCGGAATTCGAGTTTTTTCTTCGATCGTTTGCCGAAATTTGAAATTTTTTTCCGTGATCGATTGCCGAAATTCTTGATTCTTTTCGCGATTGTTTGACGAAATTGGCAACATATGTATGTACGTAACGCGATAACACTTAATAGAAATATCTGATTTGCTTCAGATTTTGCATATAGGTTCATTCTGATAAGGCGCTTCCCTGATTAATTTTGGGTGTTCATTAGTTAAATATAAAGGGGGTACGGAGGGCTAATCCCCTTAATTTAGATAAATGGGTTTTTCATGCAGAATTATTCGATTTGCTTCAAATTTGGTATATAGGTTAGTTCTGATAAGGCACTTCCCTGATTAGTTTTGGAGGTTCACTGCTTAAGTATAAAGGGTGGAATGGCGGCTAATCCCCCCTTAATTTAGATAAATTAGTTTTTATGCAGAATTATCCGATTTGCTTCAAATTTGGTATATAGGTTCATTCTGATAAGGCGCTTTCCTGATTAGTTATTTGGGGTTCATTGGTTAAGCATAAAGGGGAGAACGGTGGGCTAATCTCCCCCTTAATTTAGCTAAATGGGTTTTTCATGCAGAATTATTCGATTTGCTTCAGTTTGTTATGTCGGTTTATTCTGATAAGGCGCTACCCTGATTAGATTTGGAGGCCCATTGATTAAGTATAAAGGGATGAAATGGGGGAGATAATCCCCCTCCCCTAAATTTAGCTAAATGGGTCTTTTTCTCGATTTCTTTTTTTTTTTTTTTTTTTTTTTAGAGGGCAATTATTCTTTGAAATAAAAGTACTATATAATATACAATTAGTGTGAATAGCCTGTGAGCTGAATGCCATCAATTTAACTGGGCACTTTTTTTTAAAATTTAAGTCGCTAAAAATTTTTGTACGTAAATCTGTTTTTGATGACATTGCAATATTTTAATATTTTTAGAACTTAATTATAAATAAATTAATTAACTTTGCAGAATTTTTCAGTTAGACAGGTAAACGGAATAAATCGTCAAATATTCTTTGTTTTCACAACTACATACGAATTATACAACTATATGCAGCAGCAATAGAATACATTATGTACCACACTACGTTAAATATGCCAACTGGCTTTGAAACTGCAACAATGAAATATTTTAAATTCTAAAAAGTAGAAAATAAAACATAAATAAAAAATAAAGAGTATTTTGAAAAATATGCTTTAGTCCCTTTATAGTTTAGAATTAATTAATCCATTATTATACATTGGGAAATCAAAATCCTGAAATTCTGAATGGATAGTTTAAATACTGCTTTTTGCACTTTCCTGTTGCCATAAAAAAATAAATAAAAATATATAATATAAAAAATAAATTCGCTAATTCGGGCTTTCTACCAAACGTACAGTCGTGGGAAAAAAAAAAAAGTCCTTCCGGCCAGTGCCGGGAGGAAGAGGTAGCTTTCATAATCTTTATTTAAAAAAAGCCAAATTATATCATTCAAACACACGAAGCTCAATTTAATGGAAACCGACTATAGGAGATTCAATACAAATTTTTATCAATATAATGAATGAGAATTTCGCGAAATTAGTCAGCTTTATCCAAGCTGCTTTTCTTTAAAGTAACATATATTTGGCTGCCAAATTCGGCAATTTCTTAAAGTGCCTGTCATTTTAAGACAACATGGTGGATGAGGCTAAGCAGGTAACTTGGTCGAGACCTTAGTAATGCACGTAGTTGCACATGCTCACTCACATCGGAATCGGTTAATATATAGGAGTGCTGTCGCATGCAAAAAATCAGATTTTTCAAAATGTCACCCACAATAGAAATTGAAACTGCTATATCTGAGCCATTTTTTAAGGTAAAGACAAACAAAAAATGCTCCTGAATCCTTATATCAAGGTCAAATACTTAAGAAAGAAACCTTTTTCAATTTCTAATTTTTTTGCACCTCACTTTAAATATATATATATATTTTTAATTTAATGGTCACCATTTTGAAACAAGATGGCTGATGAATCTGGCCAGCGAACTTGGTCGAGGTGTTGATATATACTATCCACATGCCTTCTTACATCGAAATAGGCGAATACGTGTGTTTTCGCGTGACAAATACAAGATCGTTTCAAAATGTTAGCCATGCTAGACATTCAAAGTGCTATAAATCAACCATTTTTTAAGATATAAACAAAAGAACAAATTTTCAGAAACAAAAACTGCTCCGGAATCTTTGTATTAAGGCCAAATACATAAAAAAATCTTTTTCATTTTCCAATTGTTTAATACCTCATTTTGAATTTTAAATTTAATGTTTTTTTAATGGCAACCCTTTTGAAACAAGATGGCGAATGAAGCTGGCCATCGAACTCGGTCGAGACATTGGTATGTACTATGTACAGACCAAGTTACATCCAAATAGGTTCATAATTACGCCTGTTATCGCGTAACAAAAATCAGGTCGTTTTAAAATGTCAGCCACAAGAGAAATTCAAAATGTTATTACTCAGCCATTTTTTTTTAGATATAGACGAAAGAAAAACTGTTCCGGAATCTTTGTATTAAGGTCAAACACATACAAAAAAAATCTTTTTCACTTTCCAATTTTTTGGTATCTCATTTAAATTTTTTTATTTTTTAATTTTTTTAAATGGCCGCCATTTTGAAACAAGATGGCGGATGAAGCCGGCCAACGAACTCGGTCGAGATATTTGTATGTACTATGTACACCAAGGTACATCCAAGTCGGTTCATAAATACGCCTGTTATTACGTTAGAAACATCAGGACTTTTCAAAATGTCAGCCACTCTAGAAATTCAAAATGCTATAACTCAGCCATTTTTTAAGATATAGACGAAACAAAAACTGTTCCGAAATCTTTGTATAAAGGTCAAATACATAAGAGAAAATATTTTTCCATTTTCAATTTTTTGGTACCACATTTCAAATTTTAAATTTTTAAAAAAATTTTAAATGGCCGCCATTTTGAAACAAAATGGCGGATGAAGCTGGCCAACGAACTCGGTCGAGAGATTGGTATGTACTATGTACACACTGAATTACATCGAAATCGGTTCATAAATACGCCTTTTATCGCGTGACAAAATTCAGGACGTTTCAAAATGTCAGCCACGCTAGAAATTCAAAATGCTATAACTCAGCCATTTGTTAAGATATAGACGAAACAAAAACTGCTCCGGAATCTTTGTATAAAGGTCAAATACATAAGAAAAAAATATTTTTCCATTTTTAATTTTTTGGTACCACATTTCAAGTTTTAAAAATTTTTAAAAAATTTTAATGGCCGCCATTTTGAAACAAAACGGCGGATGAAGCTGGCCAACGAACTCGGTCGAGAGATTGGTATGTACTATATACACACTGAATTACATCCAAATCGGTTCATAAATACGCCTTTTATCGCGTGACAAATTTCAGGACGTTTCAAAATGTCAGCCACGCTAGAAATTCAAAATGCTATAACTCAGCCATTTTTTAAGATATAGACGAAACAAAAACTGCTCCGGAATCTTTGTATAAAGGTAAAATACATAAGAAAAAAATATTTTTCCATTTTTAATTTTTTGGTACCAAATTTCAAGGTTAAAAATTTTTTAAAATTTTTAAATGGCCGCCATTTTGAAACAAAACGGCGGATGAAGCTGGCCAACGAACTCGGTCGAGACATTGGTATGTACTATGTACACACCGAATTTCATCGAAATCGGTTCATAATTACGGGAGTTACAGTGTGACATAGGTCAGATATATATATATATATATATATATATATATCAATTTTGAACGGAGGGTGGTTTCGGGGTCTGGGGGTCATGATCGATGAAAATATACCAAAATTTTTTGAAATCGCTTTCCTCCGAACGGCTGCAATAGGTAGCTTTTTTGTAAAGAAAGCTACCTAAAAAAAGTAAACACCCCCTACTAATTCCTCAACAAATTATCGTAGAGGAAAGTTACTGGTACCGAACGATTGGAAATAAAGTCTACTTTTAAATGATGTATATAAAATCTTTTTAGGGGGCCATTTACATTTTAAAACGAATCCAAACTTCATTTTTTTTCAATGGCAATACCTAATTTTAACGATATGTTTCAAATCTCCGGTTCAAACTATGCCCAGGCACCAAATTTCAAGTCATTTGAAGGATAAGTTTTTGAATTATAAACATTCAAAATTTATGGCTTCTAATGTTAAATTACATTTTCGTATTTTTATTTATATCTTCTGAAATTCTGCTCCTAATATGCTATTTTTTTTTTCTTTTGTAAGCAATAATACCAATATACCAAAACATAAATACGCTTAATTCGCAATTTTTACAACTTTATGATTTGATTTATAAATTATGAAGTTAATATTAAAAAAAAGTATGACTTGCAACCTAAATTTTTTTTTGATGGATTTAGATTTATTAAGTCCTGGTTTATGGAAATCCAAAATTACACATTTTTCTTCCTACTAGTTTTCAAATTATGCTTAAAAAACGACAAAATGATGGTTTAAGGGGCCGTCTATGATAGAAGTGAGTAGATATTTTGAACTTTATTGGGCTGTCCTGTAATCTAACAGACTTCAGTGACTCCTTGAGTGGAGCTTAAGGAGCCTTGATCAAGCAGAGGGCGCTCTCTGTTAACAATCGAGTACGGAACTTCAATTTGGATACAGCCCTTAAAATACGCTCGTTTTAAAATAATTGATTTCTCGGAAACTTATGGCATGAATTACATAAAAATTTGTTTTTAGGCTAATTGAAGGGTGTAGAGTTCATTTATGCTGTCAGAATTGTGGACTGCTATTGAAAAAAACAAAGTTATGGTTCGTTTTAATATGTAGATGGCCCCTAAGCAAATTTTATAAACATTATTTAAAAGTAGACTTTATTTCCAATCGTTCGGTACCAGTGATTTTCTTCTACGATAATTTGTTGAGGAGTTAGTAGGGGGTGTTTACTTTTTTTTTTTTCCACGACTGTACATCAAAGCGTTGACTGTGCCCCTTTCCAAATTAACGCATTACATCGGAAATTTTTTGGAATGACATAAATTATAGTCATGGAATTAGGCGCGATTTAAAAAATAAATATTGAATGCTTTTAACCCCTTAATTCTCGTTCCCGTGATATTCACGGGCTGAGTCTTTTATTAAGATTGTTTGATTCCCACCAATTTTATAAAATAGTGTAATTGGTTTTATCATGGTATCATTTTACCTGTCATTAAATAAGGTGAATATTTCTTTTTTCAAAAAAGGGGTGCCAATAAGCAATTTGAATTTTTAAACCGTAATTTGATGCGACCGTTAAGGGGTTAAAAGAGATCATAACATTGAATGGTCTTAAAAAAAACTATTTTTACTTTTATATGTAGTACTGCTTGCTTCTTAATAGTTATACACAACCGGAGACATCTTATTAACTACTATATAATGGTTAATTATACTTATAAGTTTTTAAAATATTTGACTGTTGCAGTTACACATACAGTTGAAATATTTTGGTAGAGTAGTTTGGCGCATAAATAACTCCAATATTATTGTAAATCATATGCAAGTTCTAACCATAAAGTATATTTAGCGATTTATCACCTGAGCCTGGCTAAACGAAAAAATCCTTAAAATTTATTATGTTCAAAGACATGGATGGCCTACTGCATGGGTCATCGGTTTTTAACGCCTAAATAAGAACTTATAATAATATCCTCGTTCAATTCAGTGTCCAGTAAATGTATAAAAGTATTAAACGTAATTTTTTAAAAGACTAATTTAAGTAGAATTAATATAAAACGGACAGTTTGTAGTATGGGCGGCGTACTCCGTGTGCCAAAGCCTTTAAAAACCTAAATTCGAACTTTTAATAATATCCTTGTTTAATTCAATAGCCAGTAAAATTATAAAAGTAATGAACATAAATTTTTTTAAAGACTAGTTTAGTTAGAATTATTATAACACGGATATTTTCTGGTAACATAAAGATACGGACGGCGTACTGTATGCGCCAAAGTATTTAAAAACCTAAATTTCAACTTTTAATAATATTCTTGTTTAATTCAATGGCCAGTAAAATTATAAAAGTAATGAACATACATTTTTTTAAAGACTTGTTTAGTTAGAATTATTATAACACGGATATTTTCTGGTAACATAGAGATACGGGCGGCGTACTTTATGTGTCAAAGCATTTTAAAACCTAAATTCCAACTTTTAATAATATCCTTGTTTAATTTAATGGCCAATAAAAGTATAAAAGTAATGAACATAATATTTTTTAAAGATCAGTTTTATTAGAATTAATATAACACGGACAGTTTGTTGTAACACAAGGATACGGGAGGCGTACAGTATGCGCCAAAGCATTTTAAAACCCAAATCACAACTTTTAATAATATCCTTGTTTAATTCAATGTCTAGTAAAAGTATAAAAGTAACAAAAATATTTTTTTAAGACTAATTTAATTGGAATTAATGAACCACAGATAGTTTGGAGAAACATAAAGATACTTTCGGCGTACTGTATGCGCTAAAGCATTTAAAAACCTAAATCACAACTTTTAATAAATATACTTGTTTAATTCGATATCCAGTAAAAGTATAAAAGTAACAAAAATATACTTTTTAAAGACTTATTTAATTGGAATTAATGAACCTCAGATAGTTTGTAGGACCATAAAGATAATTTCGGCGTACTGTATGTGCCAAAGCATTTAAAAATCTAAATCACAACTTTTAATAATATCCTTGTTTAATTTAATGGCCAATGAAAGTATAAAAGTAATGAACATAATATTTTTTAAAGATCAGTTTTATTAGAATTAATATAACACGGACAGTTTGTTGTAACACAAGGATACGGGAGGCGTACAGTATGCGCCAAAGCATTTTAAAACCCAAATCACAACTTTTAATAATATCCTTGTTTAATTCAATGTCTAGTAAAAGTATAAAAGTAACAAAAATATTTTTTAAGACTAATTTAATTGGAATTAATGAACCACAGATAGTTTGGAGAAACATAAAGATACTTTCGGCGTACTGTATGCGCCAAAGCATTTAAAAACCTAAATCACAACTTTTAATAAATATACTTGTTTAATTCGATATCCAGTAAAAGTATAAAAGTAACAAAAATATACTTTTTAAAGACTTATTTAATTGGAATTAATGAACCTCAGATAGTTTGTAGGACCATAAAGATAATTTCGGCGTACTGTATGTGCCAAAGCATTTAAAAATCTAAATCACAACTTTTAATAATATCCTTGTTTAATTCAATGTCCAGTAAAAGTATAAAAGTAACAAAAATATATTTTTCGAAGACTAATTTAATTGGAATTAATGTACCACAGATAGTTTGTAGGAACATAAAGATACTTTCGGCGTACTGTATGTGCGAAAGCATTTTAAAACCCAAATCACAACTTTTAATAATCTAATATCCTTGTTTAATTCAATGCCAAGTAAAAGTATAAACGTATCAAAAAAATATTTTTTAAAGATAAACTTATCTGGAATAAATGAACCACAGATAGTTTGTAGGAACATAAAGATATTTCGGCGTACTGTATGCGTCAAAGCATTTAAAAACCTAAATCACAACTTTTAATAATATTCTTGTTTAATTCAATCTCCAGTAAAATTATAAAAATAACAAAAATATATTTTTCAAAGACAAATTTAATTGGAATTAATATAACACAGATACTTTGTAGGAATATGTGTATATTTTCAATGTTGTAATTTTTTTTTTTAAAGTTCTCCAAACCTAGGCAGATACCTTAAAGATGCAAAAAATGCATTAAAAAAATCGATAATTTCTACACAAAGAAGTAGAATTTCCCCTTAATTTAAGACAGCGCATGTGGGTGTAGAGATTTTCACATTAGAAAATTATGTATTTCAGGGAGGATATATTTTCTATTACATTACTTTTTTTTCTGTAACAGTTTCTGTAACAGTGTTTCATTAAAATTTGATTGGTCGACATAATTTTGGACAAAATCAGACGGCGATATCACGAAGACCCTTAATATAATTACAAGGAAGGTCTCCTTAAAGCGCATACTCGGAATATTTTGAAAATAAAATGATAATGAAACTACTCGTATATATAATAAAAAGTCAGTGAAATTTAGCGGCGGAATCCAAGTAGAAAATATGTATAAAAATAAAAATACTTTGGAAGGCACGAAAAGACGAACGCTTCACGTGGTTTTTCGAGTAACACCTTTCCTCGCCAAATGCAAACGATTTAAATGCATCTGGGAATTGATAGTCAAACGAGTGTTTAAATGCATAGTACTTAATAGAGTGGGAGCCGGTAGCACAGACATTCACCTCATCGAGTTCACGGATGAAATTCTAGGATTAGTTAAATCTTGATTCACATATTAAAAAGCAATCGGTCTGCCAAGTCATATCTTGGTGGAAAATACCTGAAAACCCGATTTTAGTAACTGATTCGTAGGTTTACCATTGTGTTTTCCTGCTCCCAGTCCTCCATGTTTTCATACCTTTGGATGCAGGAAAACACAATGGTAAATCTAGGAGTCAGCCGCTAAAATCGGGTTTTCCGGTGTTTTCCACCAAGATATGACTTGGCAGACCGATTGCGTTTTAATATGCGAATCAAGATTTAACTAATCTTAGAATTTCATCCGGGAGCTCGATGAGGTGATTGTCTGTACTGCAGGCTCCTGGTTTATAATGAATTTAAACTTAACGATGAAACAGTTTATTATTTTTCTCTAAGCTTATATATATAATTTGCGTGTTGCTGAAGTTGTTTTATTTTACACGGTTTTAAACTGTAAAAAAAAACAACAACAAAAAAAAAAAAAAAACGGTCTAAAATACGGAAATACTACTGGCAATCTAGACGCCAGTACTATTTCCGTATTTTAACGGAACTTTTTCCCGGTAAATTACAGAACATTTTCCTTTGTTTTGGAATTTAACGGAAATTTTTCTGTAATTTACCGGGAAAAACTTCCGTTAAAATACGAAAATAGTACTGGCGTCTAGATTGCCAGTAGTGTTTCCGTATTTTAGTCCATTTTTTTTTTACAGTGTACCGACTGGATAATTTTTAAGTGTATTTTAAAAGTAAATGCCTGATTAAGAAAGGTCTCCTCTTACATTTAGGTATTGAACAAGCTGTTGTTTCCGCGACAACAATACTATTTCTTTTTGTCTCCGACACTAACAATATCAAAGTCCTTCCGGCCAGTGCCGGGAGGAAGAGGTAGCTTTCATAATCCTTATTTAAAAAAAGCCAAATTATATCATTCAAACACACGAAGCTCAATTTAGTGGAAACCGAATATAGGAGATTCAATACTAATTTTTATCAATATAATGAATGAGAATTTCGCGAAATTAGTCAGCTTTATCCAAGCTGCTTTTCTTTAAAGTAACATATATTTGGCTGCCAAATTCGGCAATTTCTTAAAGTGCCTGTCATTTTAAGACAACATGGTGGATGAGACTAAGCAGTGAACTTGGTCGAGACCTTAGTAATTGCTGTGCACATGCTCACTCACATCGGAATCGGTTAATATATAGGAGTGCTGTCGCATGCAAAAAATCAGATTTTTCAAAATGTCACCCACAATAGAAATTGAAACTGCTATATCTGAGCCATTTTGTAAGGTAAAGACAAACAAAAAATGCTCCTGAATCCTTATATCAAGGTCAAATACTTAAGAAAGAAACCTTTTTCAATTTCTAATTTTTTTGCACCTCACTTTAAATATATATATATTTTTTAATTTAATGGTCGCCATTTTGAAACAAGATGGCTGATGTATCTCGCCAGCGAACTTGGTCGAGGTGTTGATGTATAATATCCACATGCCTTCTTACATCGAAATAGGCGAATACGTGTGTTATCGCGTGACAAATACAAGATCGTTTCAAAATGTTAGCCATGCTAGAAATTCAAAGTGCTATAGATCAACCATTTTTTAAGATATAAACAAAAGAACAAATTTTCAGAAACAAAAACAGCTCCGGAATCTTTGTATCAAGGCCAAACACATAAAAAAATCTTTTTCATTTTCCAATTGTTTAATACCTCATTTTGAATTTTAAATTTAATTTTTTTTAAATGGCAACCCTTTTGAAACAAGATGGCGAATGAAGCTGGCCAACGAACTCGGTCGAGACATTGGTATGTACTATGTACAGACCAAGTTACATCCAAATAGGTTCATAATTGCGCCTGTTATCGCGTGACAAATATCAGGTCGTTTTAAAATGTCAGCCACAAGAGAAATTCAAAATGCTATTACTCAGCCATTTTTTTTAGATATAGACGAAAGAAAAACTGTTCCGGAATCTTTGTATTAAGGTCAAACACATACAAAAAAAAATCTTTTTCACTTTCCAATTTTTTGGTATCTCATTTAATTTTTTTTATTTTTTAATTTTTTTAAATGGCCGCCATTTTGAAACAAGATGGCGGATGAAGCCGGCCAACGAACTCGGTCGAGATATTTGTATGTACTATGTACACACCAAGGTACATCCAAGTCGGTTCTTAAATACGCCTGTTATTACGTGAGAAAAATCAGGACGTTTAAAAATGTCAGCCACGCTAGCAATTCAAAATGCTATAACTCAGCCATTTCTTAAGATATAGACAAAACAAAAACTGCTCCCGAATCTTTTTATCAAGGTCAAACACATAAGAAGAAAATATGTTTTCAATTTTTAATTTTTTGGTACCACATTTCAAGTTTTAATATTTTTAAAAAATTTTAAATGACCGCCATTTTGAAACAAAACGGCGGATGAAGCTGGCCAACGAACTCGGTCGAGAGATTGTATGTACTATGTACACACTGAATTACATCCAAATCGGTTCATAAATACGCCTTTTATCGCGTGACAAAATTCAGGACATTTCAAAATATCAGCCACGCTAGAAATTCAAAATGCTATAACTCAGCCATTTTTTAAGATATAGACGAAACAAAAACTGCTCCGAAATCTTTGTATAAAGGTCAAATACATAAGAAAAAATATTTTTCCATTTTCAATTTTTTGGTACCACATTTAAAATTTTAAATTTTTAAAAAAATTTTAAATGGCCGCCATTTTGAAACAAAATGGCGGATGAAGCTGGCCAACGAACTCGGTCGAGAGATTGGTATGTACTATGTACACACTGAATTACATCCAAATCGGTTCATAAATACGCCTTTTATCGCGTGACAAAATTCAGGACGTTTCAAAATGTCAGCCACGCTAGAAATTCAAAATGCTATAACTCAGTTTTTTAGGTGCGTTCGTAATTATATAAATACGTAGCACCTATAGTCGTCGTTCAGTCCGTCCGTCTGTCCGTCTGTCCGTCCGTCTGTCCGTCCGTCTGTCCGTCCGTCTGTCCGTCCGTCTGTCTGTCCGCATGTAACCGAGCAAAAACTACCCAACCGAATGGTCTGAAATTTCAAATATATGATTGTTGCAAAATTTTGTCGAGCCATTTCAAATTTTATGAAAATCGGATGTATAGTTTAATTACAGGGACAGTCAAAAGTTTTTCTTACATTACGGCCAATGGGAAAAATTATTGCAAGTGCATTTTAATGATATTACAGCCTTCCGAATGATCTAAAATTTTAAAGATATAACTGTTGCAAAATTTTGTCGAGCCCTTTCAAATTTTAGGAAAATCGGATGTATAGTTTAATTACAGGGACAGTCAAAAGTTTTTCCTTACATTACGGCCAATGGGAAAAATTATTGCAAGTGCATTTTAATGATATTAGAGCCTTCCGAATGATCTGAAATTTTAAAGATATAACTGTTGCAAAATTTTGTCGAGCCCTTTCAGATTTTAGGAAAATCGGATGTATAGTTTAATTACAGGGACAGTCAAAAGTTTTTCTTTACATTACGGCCAATGGGAAAAATTATTGCAAGTGCATTTTAATGATATTACAGCCTTCCGAATGGTCTGAAATTTTAAAGATATAATTGTTGCAAAATTTTGTTGAGCTATTTCAAATTTTAGGAAAATCGGATGTATAGTTTAATTACAGGGACAGTCAAAAGTGTTCCGTTACATTACGGGGAATGGGAAAAAAATATTGGAAGTGCATTTTAATGATGTATCAGACTATGCGCTTTATGAAGTGCAAAAAATTATACATTCAGTACAATATGGGGTGCAAAAAATAATTATAAAACTAGTTATAGTACGAACGCACCTCATTTGCCACGTTTGACGAGCAATTTCCAACTTGTTTTTTAAGATATAGACGAAACAAAAACTGCTCCGGAATCTTTGTATAAAGGTCAAATACATAAGAAAAAAACATTTTTCCATTTTTAATTTTTTGGTACCACATTTCAAGTTTTAATATTTTTTAAAAATTTTAAATGGCCGCCATTTTGAAACAAAACGGCGGATGAAGCTGGCCAACAAACTCGGTTGAGAGATTGGTATGTACTATGTACACACTGAATTACATCCAAATCGGTTCATAAATACGCCTTTTATCGCGTGACAAAATTCAGGACGTTTCCACGCTAGAAATTCAAAATGCTATAACTCAGCCATTTTTTAAGGTATAGACGAAACAAAAACTGCTCCGGAATCTTTGTATAGAGGTCAAATACATAAGAAAAAATATTTTTCCATTTTTAATTTTTTGGTACCAAGTTTCAAGTTTTAAATTGTTTTAAAAATTTTAAATGGCCGCCATTTTGAAACAAAACGGCGGATGAAGCTGGCCAACGAACTCGGTCGAGACATTGGTATGTACTATGTACACACCGAATTACATCGAAATCGGTTCATAATTACGGGAGTTACAGTGTGACATAGGTCAGATATATATATATATATATATATATATATATATATCAATTTTGAACGGAGGGTGGTTTCGGGGTCTGGGGGTCATGATCGATGAAAATATACCAAAATTTTTTGAAATCGCTTTCCTCCGAACGGCTGCAATAGGTAGCTTTTTTGTAAAGAAAGCTACCTAAAAGTCAAAATGACATTGCTCAGAATGGGACCTTATTAGTTTACCAGTTTGGAGCAATTTTATTCAACTTAAATTTTGTTCTAAACCGTCGTTAAATGATCGTTAAATTTCCTTACATGGACATATAAATGTATATGAGAAATCCGTAGTTATAAAAGAGAATTTATTTAAGTAAAACTTACTTTTAACTATTTCAGTATGAAGTGCAATTTTTTCCCCTTAAAGAGCATATTTATCAGAAGACTAAATCAGTAATTTCATCGTGTCATCTACCAGCGATAAATCGCCAAGAAAACGAAATTTTCATTATTTTTTTACGGACGCTCTATCGAGGTTCCGCCGGATTTTTTTTATAAACACATATATTCTCACGAGAAGAACATTCTGCAATTTTTTTCAAATTTTCTGAGTGAGCGCTTATGGAGGCCTTCTTTCTCCGACTACTTGTAGTAATCAGTATCTTTCCGAACTACGTATGATTTGATACGTACTACTGCTCATATAGGAAAAAGTGTTGCCACGTACTGATTAATTATAAATGATCTAATATGGTTCTATGCTCTCATAAAGGTACTCTAAAGTAATCAATCACAACAAAAAGTAAAAAGCTAAAATTTTATTTCAGTTACAGCAGTATAAATAAATAGTATTTAATTTCGTTAAGAATTATTTTCAATTCATTTTCTTAATCGACTGCGATGTTTCTTAAATGTCCTCTGTATCACTTTGGCAGCATTCTCTTGTTGTTTGAGTTTGTGAGTAGTACTAACTATCTCTAGCATGTTCCGTGTCGGAAAAGTTTTTCTAAACCTCTGATCCACCTGTTTTCGAACTATTCGGAATTCTTCTGTATCTTCTACATTCCCCAGAACAAGAGTCACTAGACTGTGGAGAATATCTAAACAATGTATTCTGTCACCAGCAGCAATTGGAATATTCATCGCTACCAGCGCTGGTTCGTTTGGTTTTTCTATACCGAAAGGTGGGTCTAAAGAAGCTATGAAGTCGGACAACTGGTCGTAATTGATGAACTGAGTTGCTTTTGGGTCGAATTGGGACCAGCAAACGTAAAACATTTCAATATCATCCTCACTTATACCAGTGTCTTCTTTACTAGCCTGACTAAGATTCTCAAGAATAACTGCAATGTACATGTTAATGATTACCATGAAGTTTATTATGATGTATGTCACGAGATATATGACGGCGACTGTGGGATAGCCGCAGTTACCGTTTGGCAAGTCTTTGTAACTCATATCACAGTTCGGAGGTTGCAACATGAGCGTGTCTAGCACATCGTTCCAGCCTGCTGATGTAGCTAAGCGGAAAAGAAGGATCATGCTGTTTGCAAAAGTCTGAAAATTGACCATTTCGGACAGTCCTCCTCCGCCAGTGGAAACTGTAGGAATTTTGACATGTCCGAAAAGGGACATGCCGATGATTGCATAGACAAATGTGACTAGGAAAAGGAGAGCTCCAATGTTGAATAGTGCCGGTAAAGATATGATAAGAGCAAAAAGCAGTTTCCTGATACCCTTGGCACCTTTAATTAGGCGGAGGACACGACCAATGCGGAAAAGTCGGATGACTCTTAAAAGGGTGGGACTGATGACCAATCTCTGAAGAGCTTCTTCGAAGATGATTCCTAAAAGTAGACAGGGAAGACATTTACATAGATGCGAAAAATAATGTAAGATTGTAGATAACAAATAGGTAAATTAAGCTGCTTCGAAGATGATGCCTAAAAGAAGACAGGGAAAAATTTTATAAGAAGAAATGCAAGATTAAAGAAAACAAATATATAAATTAAGCTGCTTCGAAGATGATCCCTAAAAGGAGACAGAGAAAAGTTTTATAAGAAGAAATGCAGGATTAAAGAAAGTAAAAATATAAAGTAAGCTGCTTCGAAGATGATTATTAAAAGTAGACAGAAAAAACTTTTATATCGATGCAAGCAGAAAGTAAGATTGTAGATTAAAAATACATAAATTAAGCTTCTTCGAAGATGATTCCTAAAATTAGATAGGTAAAACTTTTATGTAAATGAAAAAAGAGTTCGATTGTAAATAAAAAATATATAAATTAAGTTTCTTCAAAGATAATGCCTTAAAATAAGCATATAAAATACATGCAAGTAGCAATATAAAGGATGTAAGACTTTTGATTAAAAAATGGTACAAATAAAGATTCTTGGAAGATGGAAAAAATTTTGCTGTATGAAAGTTTTACACAAAAATGCATAAATTAGAATAATCTTCTTCAAAGATGATACCTAAAAGTAAACAAATGAAAAACTTTATATAGATTTATAAAAAAATAAGATTGTAGATAGAAAAGTATAATTCAAGCTTCTTCCAACCTGATTTCTAAAAATACAAAGGATTCATGTAGAAAGTATAAAAATAAGGTAAAGTTGGTTTCAGGTAAAAGTAGCTTTCTATTGAAAGTAAAAGTTACTAATTATAAGATAATTTTCTCACGGATGCAAAAGGAAAAGAAGATTTTTGATTTAAAATAATGTTTACAGCTTTTTCGAAGGTAGTGCCTAAAAATTAAATCGATTTATATACTATATGTGGAAATGGTGTTAGATTGTTTCCAGGTAAAAAAAAAAATAAATGTATACATTAAGCTTCTTCAAAGATAAAAGATGCCCATGAAACTTTTATACAGATGCAGAAGGAAAGTAAGATTGTACTTAAAAAATGTATAAATTAAGCTTCTTCAAAGATGATTCCTAAAAATATACGGAATGAAACTTTTATAAACATGCAAAATGAAAGTAAAATAAAAATAGTGCAAATATATATATATATATATATATATATATATATATATATATTAAGTATCTTTAAAAATGATTCCTAAAAGTACATGGAGTGAAACTTTTATACAGGTGCAAAAAAGAAAGTAAGATTACAGATAAAAATGTATAAATTAAGTTTCTTCAAAGATGATTCCACAAAAATATACGGACTGAAACTTTTATACAGATGCAAAATGAAAGTAGGATTGCACATAAAAAATATATAAATTAAGCTTATTCAAAGATGATTCATAAAAATATATGGAATGGAATTTTTATTAACATACAAATAAAAGTAAGATTGGGCATAAAAATGTATAAATTAATCCTCTTCAAAGATAATTCCTAAAAAAAAACAGAGAAATCATTTAAGAAGATTAAAAAGAAACTAAATATGTGCATAAAAAATGCCTAAATTAAACTTCTTAGAAGGTGATTCCAAAAAATTAAATAGGTGCATACAGATGTAAAAAGAAGGTAAAGGTAGTTTCAGGTAAGGTAAATTTCTATTGTAGGTAAAGTGTAACTATAAGATAACTTTCACATAGATGCAGAAAGAAAGTAAGAATTTACATTTAAAAAATGTATAAAAGTGCTTTCTAAAAATAGGCAGAGGGAAACTTTTATACAGATGCAAAAATTAAGTAAGATTGTAAGAAACAATATGCTTTTTCAAAGGTAATTCATAACAGGGAAATATTTTTATATAGATGCACAAAAGAAAGAAGACTGAGGATAAAAAATGTATAAATTAAGCTTCTTTAAAGGTGATTTCTAAAAAGAGGCTCATACAGCTGTACACTGGTGTCCAAAATTAAGGACCAATCACAAAGTGCCAATTTTCAAGTATGCGAATACTCAAAAGGAAATAATATAATTCGAATAATTACAATCTCTACAGCACAGTTAGTCCATATAACATATCATTCATGCCACACATGGTCACAAGTGTCACAGTCACTACGGTGAATAAAAAAAAAAAAGTAAATTCCATACATCTCATTATGAGTCTCAAATGATCACTATATGTGACTCCACTGAGTCGTCACTGTGACTGCTGCTTTGCGACGAGTCACCATGTGACATTACAATGTAGTTACATTATGACTCTCATGCGACTGTCATCTGTAGACTCAATTTCAAAGTCATCAGGAACGCTGTATTGTGATAAGTCATCAAATAATGTCACATTAAAGTCACATGAAGACTTTCAGGTGACAGAGAGACTACTGTGCAGTCACCATCGTACCCTTTTGTGAAAAGTCACCATGTGACTATAATGTGATATTATTTGGTGACTTATCCTAATGCAACGATCATGATGACTTTGAAATTGAGTTTAAAAATGATAGTCACATGAGAGACATTGTAAAGTGACTTGGGGACTCGTGACAAAGCAGCAGTCACATTGACGTCTCAGTGGAGTCACATGTAGTGATAATTTGAGACTCATAATTAGACGTGTGGAATTTCCTATTTTTTGTTTCACCGTAGTGACTGTGACACTTGTGACCATGTGTGACATGAATGAGATGCTATATGGACTGGCTGTGCTGTAGGGATAGTAATTATTTGAATTATATTATTTCCTTTTGAGTATTAGCTTACTTAAAAATTAGCATTTTGTGACTGGTCCTTAATTTTGGACATCAGTGTAAATAAGAAGTAAGGTTGGTTTCAGGGGGTAAACTTTGAGGTAAAGGTAACTACAAGGTGACTTTCATACAGATGTATAAAGAAGGTAAGGTTGTAGATAAAAATATAAATTCACCTCCTTCCAAGATGATATCTAAAAATAAACAGAGAAGAATTTTTAAACAGATGCGAAAATATAGTAGGGGTGTACATAAAGGTAAATATTAACAAGGGATAATAATTGAAGATATAAAATATATTACATTTAATAGCAAATAAATACGTTGTTTGATTCTTTGATAGTTTAATGAGACTACCCAGAAATTTTCTGGAAGAAGAGAAAAAATGAAGAGATCTGTGCAGATAATGCTCAGAGTACTAAAATTAAGATTGGAATATCGAACTTCATTACCTATTACTTACACGAAAATAACACTGAAATTGAAAATATTCTATGGAAAAGTGAAATGTGCAGTTTTTGTCTGATTTGACTAACAAGGAGAGGGCCAACCTTGTTAATCACAGATTTTGATTATTTTAATATATGTTGTAGGGTAGAGGCCCCTTAGTGTCGGGTTCAACGGATTTTATCCAATGCTCCTTAGTTCTTGAGAAACTGGGGGGGGGGGGGGTCTAATATTAGTGCACAACTTAAATACTTACTTTGCTACAACAGTGATAGGTCAGTCGTAGCTGAGTTGGTATGGTGTTAACCGGCTGATTGGCGGGCCCGGGTTCGATACCTGAATGCGCTACATTTGTTTTTCTCATTTTTTGTTTTATAAATTTACTTGTAGGTATAACTTAATAATCTCACTGTCAATTAAAATTTTTAATATTGTATATCAATTATAATTTTAACCTATTTAATTTTTTACTTTTAACTGAATAGTTGTAATAAAACATCATAAAACTGTTATTATTATTTTTTAAATCACTTTTAAAATGTATTTCATATATTCTTTATCGTTGCAATGATATTGAGCAATTGTGTCAATTCGTGATTTTAAAGAAACATCATTTGCGCATTGCTTTAACAAAGGAAGTCAATGAGATAATACTATTATTCTGTTTTTAAAGTAACAAGCATAATCATATTAAAAATTAGCATCAGAATTAAATTACAACCGATTTTTTGCATATTAAAGATTTTTAAATTTGTAATAAGTATGCTTGCGCTTTCAATTATTTTGCTTTCCCCTTTATCTTTTTTCTGCTTTTAGTTTATTTGAATATTACTTTTTTTTTTATCATAACTAGATGGCACCACAACAGAATTTGTCACGATTTTGGAATTTTTATCATTCAATAATAGGTCCAATTTCTTTTTAAACCTCTTTAATGGATGAAAAATGATAGTTTACATATAAGAAATGATAAATTTAAGTTTGTTAACATTATAATTAATGTTTGGTGTTAAAATTTTTAATTGAAATTGTTAAATTATAATTATAACTATATTTATAAAACAAAAAATGAGAAAGACAAATGTAGCGCATTCAGGTATTGAACCCGGGCCCTCGGATCAGCCGGCAAACGCCATGCCAACTGAGCTACGACTAACCTGTCATTTTTGCTGTGAAGTAAGTATTTAAGTTGTCTACTAATATTAGACCCCCTGGTTTTTCAAGAACTAAGGGGCATTGGATAAAATCCGTTGAACCTGACACTAAGGGGTGTCTACCCTACAACATATATTAAAATAATCAAAATCTGTGATTAACAAGGTTGGCCCTCTCCTTGTAAGAATTTTGGTAATGAAAAGAGCTGTGAAGATCATCTTCAGAGTATGGAGAATTAAAATTGAAATGTCGGACTTCATTACCTATCACTTAGGCGAAAATAACATTGAGACTGAAGAAAATCCATGGAAAAGGGAAATAGTGTAGTATTAGTCTCATTTTTATGAATTTTGGCAATGAAGAGATATGTGGAGATGATGTTCAGGATATCGATAATTAAGACTGGAATATCGGACTTCATTACCTATCACTTACGTAAAAGAACATTGAAATTGAAGACATTCCATGGAAAAATGAAATAGTGTAGTCTGATTTTAATAAGAATTTTGATAATGAAGAGAGCTGTGCAGATAATATTCAGGGTACGAGAATTAAGATCGGAATATCGAACTTCATTACCTATCACTTATAAGAAAATAACGTGTGAAAAAATATTGAGAGTGAAGACATTTCATGGAAAAATGAAACAGTGTAGCCATACTCTCATTTTAATAAGAATTTTGATAATGAAGAGAGCTGTACTGATAATGTTCTGAGTACGAGAATTAAGAACGGAATATCGAACTTCATTATCTATCACTTACACGAAAATAGCACTGAAATTGAAAATATTGCATGAAAAAGTGAAATAGTGTTGTCTTAGACTGATTTGACTAAGAATTTTGATAATGAAAAGAGCTGTGAAGATAATGTTCAGAGTATGGAGAATTAAAATTGGAATATCGGACTTCATTACCTATCACATTGCGAAAATAAAGAGAGACTGAAGGCATTCCATGGAAAAGGGAAATAGTGTAGTATTAGTCCCATTTTAATAAGAATTTCGCTAGTCAAGAGAACTGAGAAGATAATGTTCAGAATATTGATAATTAAGCCTGGAATATCGGACTTCATTACCTATCATTTACGTGAAAAAAATTTTGAGATAGAAGACCACGGAAAGGCGATATAGGGCAATCTTAGTCTCATTTTAACAATAGTTTTGGCTAATGAAGGCTGTAAAAATAATTTTCATGATAATATTCAAGATCATAAGATTAAGTATAATTACCTATAATCGACATGCTAATGACAATGAGATCGAAGACGTTCCATGGAAAAGTGAAAAAATACTGTCTCAATCCTATTATTTTAACAATGGCTTCGATGGCAAATATAGTCGTAAAGATCATGTTGAGGATCTCGAGCACGTACGTCACTTCTTCAGGTTGCTGGTAGTGTTCTACCGTCATGGCTATCATGTTTAATAAAATGAGGAAGAAGACAAATATTTCGAACCTGTTGAAATAGTTAAATATATTTTTAAATAATAAATTATAAGTAAAAAAAAAAAGACTTTAATGACAAGCTTTTATTATAATGTACTAATAAGGAAGAAAATGTTGAATGAACGTTGATTGAAATACAAAATAAATAAATTGAAATGGAATAAACTAAATTATGAATGATTATTTTCTTAGTTTGTTTTTTTAATAAATAAAATGGATATATAATTTTAAATCCATCTTCCTGGCAAGAAAGAAATCGATCAACGTCTTTGTGAGGATCGAACCCGCATCTATTCACATCATGTGCGGAACTGAAAGATGGCAGTCGTATTTACCAACCACGCCATAGTTCAATTGAAGAACACAGCTTCTTTCTGAAGCAATCAACCAATAACATTTACGTGATCACACAGGTGATGGCATTTATGTATCCTTATTGGACAAATGTATTTGCCCCCTAAGAGGGGTGACAGAGGAAAATTTCAAATATTTTTTCATAGAATATTGTTCGGAATTTTCCCGGAAATATGTCACACTACAAAAAATTTGGTCAAAAAATTTGTAGCGTAAAAAATGTGTTAAAATTGGATTACAAGATTTGATCTGGACGAATACACAAGAAAAGTTAAAAAAGTTGGAAATTGTACGTCGAACATGGCAAAGGAGATGCTTTCGAACTATTAGTTTTATAAATATTCAAATCTGGGTGCAATAGCTGTTGCACTTTCATGAAAAATTCATGCATACAAAATTTATTGCGAATTTCTATATTAAATTCAGTTGTACGGGAATAATACGATTCCATTTTAAACAAGACGTCATCACCATGGCAACCTAGAATCATTACCTATCATCGGATATATTGAATGAATTACGTATGATAGGATTTAATAGAGTGAAGAAAGCTTTTATTAATATATTTTTGGGTTTTGATTCGATTTTCATAAAATTTGAAATTACTCGACAAAATTCTGAAGCGACTATATATATTAAATTTCAAACCATTCGGTTGGGCAGTTCTTGCTCTGTTATATGTGGACAGAATGATAGACAGACAGAGGTATTTATATAATTACGAACGTATCTTATAAAAAAATATAAAAACACACTTGAATGTATTTTTGCAGGCTGACTATGAGGAAGATTGTTCGATTAAATTCGATTTAACCTATATTTCGAGTTATCCAAATTCTAATTAAAGAGAGTCGATTGTTTAGTTATTATTTTTAATACCCTTGTACGCGACGAGTGGCACGTACACGTGCCGTATAGAATGCGCAAAATCCTTGAATTTGGACACCAGTATTTTTATACAGAAAATTTTATTTAATCTCTCAGGTTTACAGAGATTAAATAATACAAAATTTTCTAAGAATGAAAAAGGGTGTGGAAATATTTAAAAAAGTGTAATTGACGCGAAGCGGTTAACGTAAAATGTTAGCAGATTACTTTCATTTGTCTCCGATTATGTGTGTTACAATACTAAAGCAAGCAAGAAAAAAAAACATGCATGAGGATAGACTGTGAAACACTTTCCAACAATAATAGAATATTATTAGGAAATTTAATTTTTGAATTATCCAAATACGCTATAAAAAGACACGTAACTCGGTAAAAATCCGTTTTGAGCAAATGCTGTCTCTGTTATGAATTTATATACCCCATGTAATACACCAGAATGTAGATATATTTAAAAATGTGTACCACAGTGGAAAACGTACTTCCAGCTATTATCAGTCATAGACATTCTTGTAACTAAAATCTTTTGTGCACCTCTGTAAATGAACGGTAAATACGAGGGTGTATCAATAAGATTTTGCCTTCACATAGAAATAATTGAGTGAAATTTATGAAATTGCTACATTTTATTAGTCCCTTTCTATATAGTCACCGTACACAGTAACACATTTCTGCAAACAGTATTTCAAAGAGAGGGAAAAGGGTATATTCCAGGAGGCTCGATAGTAGACCGAAAGGGGGAACTTTTCTAAGTTTTGCCGCCCCCCACATGTGACATGTTGTTGGAAAGGCCTGTGACTACTTATTCATGCTATAGATCTCCTGAGCACTTCTTCTTAATTTGTGCCCCTGGGGGAACTTTTCTAAATTTTACTAAAACTCCTCGTAAGGGCACCTCTTTGAGTCTAATATCGCATCTCCTGAAATGTACTCCCGTCTTTCAAAAACCTTTTACAGAAATGCGTTACTGTGCACGGTGACAACATTGAAAAGGACTAATACAATGCAGCAATTTCCTAAATTTCATTCAATTATTTCTATGTGAGGGCAAAAACTTGATACTCCCTAATATGCACTCTATAATCAATGCAAAATATGTTGTAGTCCACAGCAGTGATACTTTTTAATTTCATTATGTTCGAAGTATCATAACATCATTAAAATGCACTGCCACCGATTTTTCCCCATAGATCATAATGTAATGGGATTCTTTTGTTTGTCCCTGTAACCGAACTATAAAATCTACTTATTATATGCTTCTAAGAAAGCGTGTTGTAGACCGCATCAGTGGTGTGCATTAATCTCATTATGTTTGAAATATATTAACATCAATGAAATGCCCCGTAACCGATTTATCCACACAGTTCATAATGTAACAAAATTATTTTGTGCGTGTCTGTAAAAGAATTGTGAATGCTACACACTTAATTTTCAATACCGAATATTCTAGAGCAGCCATGCTCAACCTGCGGCTCAGTGACCTTTTATATGCGGCCCAAGACACATAATTATTAACCCTTAAATGCCTGATTTTTCAAAAATCATTGTAATAATGTTTTTCGGCTTTCATTTTTTAAATAAATCATGGGAAAAATACTTAAAAAAATCATATTTTGTTTTAAGTATGGTTTACGGCTAAAAAATAGTTTGTTACTAATCGGCAATACTGGTCTTTAATTGAAAAAATAAGTTTCCTTGATAAAATTCTATAATATTAAACATACAAAAATTTTAGGAACTATAATAAGAAATAAATTTTATTTGCTCACTGCAGAACAAAATAGGGTATTTCGCAAGCTTCCAAACAAAACAAAAAGAACAAGTAGCAACAATTGAAAAAATAAATCTATTTTTATTCTTAAACAGCACAAGTGTTGCCATCTACATGTTGAAAATAGATTTAATAATATTTGCAGAATGTATTTTATTGGCAACATTAGGCATTATAGCTTCAATATTATTCTAATAGTATTTTAGAGCCTATATTTGGTATGTTGCCGAAAAGCAACACCCGGCCTTTAAGGATTAATTCATGCTGGTAGAATTAATTGAGATCTGCATAAAAGGTATTTAAGAATTTCATTGTTGTTTTATATATTTTCATGGAAAGACAAAATCTGTCCTTCTGTTTATAAGCAATTTAAAGTTATGTTAAAACATCTTGAATTGTATTTTCTTAGTCAAAAGTTTTTATATTTTTTATTTTTTTTTTACATGTAGTCTATTTTTTACGGTTCAATTTCAAACTAATTAAATTTGCAGTATATTTCTAGGGAAAAAATAATAAAAAGTATTTCATTGAGCAAAAAACAAAACTAACCTATATCTTTTAACTTAATATCTTTTAACTTGAAAATTTTGTCGTTGTTATATTATTACATTTTATGCTTTTTATATACCTAATACCGCTTTTTTAGGGATGAACGTTTGTCGCGCAAATAACCAGCACCAAAAAAAAAATTACATCATTATTTCCAAATAACAAACTTTGCGATCTATTTCTATAATATTTGCAATGGAAATCTACCGAGAAGTTTGATGTTTTGGAAATAGTGGTGTTAAAATATTTTGCGTGACAAACGTTCAACTCTACTGATAATATTAACTTTCTTTTATTGCTTTGTTTTATTACTTATGTTATCTCACTCTTTTAATTACCCTTTTTAAGTTTGTTGTGGCCCGCGAGAAAATAAGATTGAGTATGGCTGTTCTAGAGTAAACCGCGATAAGATAAAAAAAATTCAATGACAATTCGAGAATATTTAAGAGAGTTAGAACAAGACGAGATGGCCAGACAGATAGATAAACTGAAACTGTTTTAACTTTGTTGGAAAGCGCTGAAAAATAAATCTTCTTTCTATTAATTTATCTACTACACTGTAAAAAAAACCCACTGTAGATTTGTCAGCACAAACTGCTGGCGTCCGAATTGCCAGCACATTGTGCTGTTAATTATACACAACTACTGTTATTCTTCATGTTTATATAGTCAAGAAACCAAAGAAAGCTACAGCACATTTGACTGTGATCGAGTTTGAGCGCGAGATGAACAGTACTTTGTGCTGTAAAAATGTCGTTTTTTTATTACAGTGTAAGTATAATTTATCAGTTTCATATTTAATGATAAAAATGTTTACTTTCTGCTTATTGCCACGTCATAACACAATCTCAGATATAAGTTGGTAGGACGTCTAACGATCTTTTGTGGTTTGCGTCTTCCCATCTTCAACATGGCAGTATAGTAAGCCCTTTGGCTATCTGTTAAGAACATTTCTACAATTCCACCTTCATACTGAAAAGTAGATAAAAGAATTTATTACGTATTATTGTGGATGATAATTGCAAAATAAAATTCTGATAATACAGCTCATATTCAAAATATTAGAATAATTGAGAAAAAGTAATAAGAAAAAATTATTTTTCATTTATTTATTTTTGATACTAAGTAAATGCAATTAAATTTCTTATAAATTAAATCTGGAATGTTTAGATAAGATTTTAACGTTTACAAAATATAAAATACAGTACAATAAATTAGGTATACAGCTTTCTGAAGCACATCAAAATATTAAAATAAAATTTAGATTGGTTCAAAATATTAGAATATTTTATTTTACGCATCAATATTACCTTATGAATATGAAGTAAATGGTATTTAATATTTTGTAGCATCCTAGCTTTCATAACACCGTACAATCGATCTTGCAAACTATATACAAGGTGTTTACAAACATTTCTATCAATATTAGCCCAATAGACTTTATACGTGCCACTAACACAGTTTTATTTGAAGGAGGATTTTATGGGAGTTTTTTCTTCATTATACACCATAAGGTTTCGATGGGATTAAGGTCTGATGAGTTTGGTGGCCAAGAAAGTACCTTAATGTTGCATTGGTGGAACCAATTCTTAGTTGACACCGAAGTATGCGGTGACGCTAAATCTTGTTGAAAGATGAAATCATCTTGAAATAAATCTTCTGATGATGGAATCATGTAATATTCCAAAATTTCTTGATATATCTGAGAGTTAACCTTTTCGTAGACGATGCATAACTTTCCAGGTTCTTCTGCATTCATGCCACCTCAAACCATGACACTAGAAGCAAATTTTACGGAACGTTTAAGGTATTCTTTATAAAATGCTTCTTGCTTCATTCTCCAAACTCGAATACCTTGATTACCATATGAAACACAAAACATACTTTCATCACTAAATAATATATTTTTCCAATCTTCTTCGCTCCATAAACGTCTTGATTTACACCAATTCAATCTTATACGCTTTTGTTTCGTAATCATGAGAGGTTTTGTTTTCTGTACACAATTCAAACTTAAATTTATGGAGACGTCTTAATGTTGTCGATGTAGAAACTTCAATTCCTTCTTCTTTCCACTTTCGGTGCAAGAATCTCACACTTTTAAAATGGTTTTTCTTAACTATACACTTCAGTTTCCTGTCATCTCTAGCAGATGTTTTTGATTTTCGGTCGCCATTTCGGCGATTATTTTTAAATTTTCCATTTTTTTAAATATTGTGTTATTATTTTACTAACGCTTGATTGCGAACAATGTAAATATTTCGCTATATAACATTGATTTTTACCGTGCCGATACAAATCAACCATACAAAGTTTAATAGATTCAGGAATATCACTCACACGACCCGTTTTAAGACGAAAAAGCAAACAAACTGCAAAAAGAATACTGATTTTAAATAAAATCGTCTGAATTTAATCAATGATGCCACCAGTTATGAATTGGTGATAATTAAAGGAGAATTAATGTGAAATATTCTAATATTTTGAAACACTTGAATAAATATTCTAATATTTTGACATTTCAAAATAATTTTTTTCAATTAATCTTTTCAAAAAGGATATTAATTTTAAGAAAGGAAGTAAGTTTAATCAACAATAAGTTCTTAATAAAAATATCGTTTGCATATTTGCATTAAAAGACATTAAATTACCAAACTATATTTTATATTTGTAAAAAAAAAGTAATTATTCTAATATTTTGAATATGAACCCTAATGTTCTCAGAAGGAAAGCACATTTCAGCCAATATTCAGTATGTTAGATTTATATTAGAAAACTTTACAATGTTAAAAATTTGCTAAAAACTGTTTTGTACTTGGATCATTTTTATAAAAAACGGTTACATGAACATGTTTTAATCTTTATGTTGACCATAATTTTATCAATATTATGGTCAGAATAGAGCTAAATTACGGTTATACAACGGTACCGTTTTCTATAAAAGCAGCCAAATTATTGCAAATTTTCAACATTTTCAACAGTTTACAATTACCAATATTTATGAAATATTGAAATAACATTGGAAACATTTTCTCTGTAATGTCGAAATTGCAATTTTATTTAAAAAACTTCTAATTAAAAAAAATATCTGTACAAAATTTACTTTTCATTAAAAATATTGCCAATCTTACGTTGATAGTACAGAATTATTGTATAAATAGTGGTAGGCAATATTGCTTAGGTGTTTCGAATTGTTATAACCATTATCGCTTCGATGTTGTGCGTAATTCATTCAATATTGCGTTAATATTTGCTAATATTGTTTCAATGTACAAAAACTAAAAAAAAAAAAAAAAAAAAAAAAATTGTGATCACCCATACTAATTCTGCTGGAAACCATTTTATAAAAATGTAACTGGTGCCAAGTAATTAGTAATAACATCCACTATTTATAGCTATATTTAAATTTTGCTTAGGGAGACGTATACAAATGGAAATTGTAACAAACTTTAAAATTTTTAATACTGACAACTAATTTTGACCTCCTGTTTGGATTCGACATAATTTCGGATGGCAAATTTTATCTGCGGATACGAGTCGAGAAGTCATTCGGTAAAGTAGTTTAAGAGTTATGCAGGTTTAAAGTTCTCAGCTCCCAATGTCAAATTCATTTTTAATCGTTGCAAAGCAGATTGCAAGACAGATATATTTTTAAGCATAATTCAAAAGCTACTTGCCGGAATGAGCTGTAATTTTGAATTCGCATATTTAAAGTTTCTAGAAATCGATTTCTGTTTAAGGGGATCTTGGACCTTATTTGAGCAAAATTCGACCCCAAAATTGACATTTCTTTTTGTGTGTATTATTCTCCAATTTATACTACGTCATTCGTGGGAAACAGCATGCAGATGCTATTATTTTACGTAAAGTTAAGTGTTTTAATTTTGTTCACAAACAATTTTTTGGCCTTTTAATACATTTTTATATGTTTTTCTCAATACTGATGTTTCAGCTTTTTTTAATTTTTGAAATGCTTCTTGCTACTTAATTTTTGATCAAAATTCATGAAACCTATAAGGAAGCATATTGCTTAAAAAGGAACTGTGTATGCATTTTAAAATTAAGCTTCATTAAGACAATTAAATTTGATTTTTAACTTATTATAAGGCAGGATTTTGATAAAAATTGATATGGAATTTAGAGAAATATCTCTAAAAAAATAACTATTTAAGGGATTAAAAAATCGATACACAGATTTGTTTGTAATATAAAGTTTTACGTGATTAAAAACCAAAATCGAGGAAATAGCTAAAAAATTAAGACGCAAGGAGTATTTTATAATTTCGTTTTAAAATTTTAAATTTTTAAAAAGATCTTAAAATTATGATAAGATTGGAAATTTATTTTAAGGTGTTCTATATACTTATGGTGAAATGTATAGTTGCACCAAATTTCAAATCTCTATTATGAAAATTAAAATAAATTCTTTTAAACGTCCACCGGATCATATGATCACCCAAAGGATCATAGGTTATACTTCATATATTTTTCTAAAAATAATTAAAAAAAATTTTTCAATTTATTTTTCGAGAAAAACAAACATGAATTGTAACCTATGATTTTTCTAAAAATGAGAAATCGAATTTCTAGAAGCTTCAAATATGCAAATTTAATATTACAGCTCATTCTGCACAAGCAGTTTTTGAGTTAAAAAAATCGCGCATAGCAATCTGTTTTGCAATGATTGAAAATGAATTTAACATTAGGAGTTTCCAAATTTAAACTTGTATAATTCTTCAACTAATTGACCGAGTGACTTCTCGTTTATTTGTTACAATTTATATATGTAGGCGACCCCTTCAGAAAAATGTAAGTATAGCAAGAATTAGTAGACGTTATTACTAATCAATTGGAACTAGTCACATTTGGAGACGATGATTTGCAACAGAGTTAGTACTTGACAACGACTATTTTTTCCTTCTCGGACTATACTAGTATTGCTGCAAGGTATTGATAAAAACACTTACACATTCATGTTAAATATACAGGGTGTTGCCGAAAATTCAGAGGGAGATAGTAGGCATGAAGAGCGTCGAAATCGCCATAGAATTCTGGGGTCACAAACTATTTATTTAGTCAAACCCTATATTTTTTGATTGATTGTCTGGGCTCAGATGCGAGAACTGGGTTTGGTCTGCCCTGGAATCAGCTAACTACAAACAGCTACAAAATTTGCAACTCAGCTTTTTAATCGGAAAGATCGACAAAAAATCATACTTGCCAACATTCAACTGAACTTCCTTAAAATGTGAGTTAAGTTGACCCAGGTTATACGCGTTATTAAGCAGAAAATTTATTTGATGTATCATTATATATTTAAAATCATGTTTCTCTATGAAATCTATTTGAATTAATTTCTTTAGTAAATTTCTGTTTCGAAACGTTTTTAACCTGGGTCAATTTAACTCTCATTTTGCGGAAGTTTAAGGGAAAGTTGGCAAGCATGGAAGTAATAAGTAATAAGATGTATTGCGGGGAAACAAAGTTACAATGGAAAAAACTGGTTTAGAAGGAGATTTAAAGTTAGATAGAACAAAAAGGTTTTGGATTTTAATTAAAAATTTTGAAATTTAATTAGAATTTTGAATTGTAAAAGAGTTTTTATCCTTTCATATGTATATTTAACATAAACGTTTACTTTTTAGCAATTAAATAAATGTCCATTTTTAATATTGATAAAAAGAAACATGTAATAAGTATACTACATTAATATTCGATATTATTGAAAAATGTTTTTTATTTACAAATTATTAACGACATAACTTAATAAATATTCACTATGTCATAAAATTTTTTAAAATTATTTAGAAATAATCAAAGCATAAAATTAAAATACTTTTAGGTTAAAAAGAGTTTTAAGAAGTGAACATAAATAACGTAAGATCAGGGATGTAGTGGAGGGTATACGGGGGGTATACGCCGTATACCCTCTGGATTTTTTTAAGGAACACCGTATACCCTCTGTTTCTCAAGAAAGCTGTAGTATATATGCATTAGGGTATACCCTCTGCCTTGAGCGTATACCCTCTGCTTAGAACCTATACCCTCTGTTTTTTTTACGACTACACCACTGCGTAAGATTAAACTTAACTAAAACGTAAACAAGAACGTAACGTAGTAAATGTAAATAACGAAAAGGGGAAAAAACCCTACAAAAAAGAAAAAAAATGAAACTAAATGTAAACTGATAAACCAGCTTAGTATCAGAAGACTTATAAATGCTTTAAAAAATACAAAAATTTATTTTATTTATTTTTTTCTGTACAGAAATGGAACAGAGCGATTAACAAGTTCATTTGAAAGTATGTATGAAAAAAGTGTTATTATTTAACAATGAAAACCAATTTACTTCATGGAAAAGACACAGTAATTTCATTTGTTGATTTTCCACATTACGAATTCACCTTAAAACATCAACAACAAAATACGCAACATTCAATTTAAAAGAAGTCAGCAGGGTTGCGCATTTTTAAATTCTAACAGCACCCCGATTATCCTTCCCTGAGTTCGTACTTTGTTTTCAGGATTGCCATATATATTTAAAATTTAAGGTCAAAAGTGAATAGTTTTCTTAATAATTCTTTTTTTTATTAAAGTAATCTCTGATATATTTGTGTTATTTTTAACCCATTGTGCCTGAGTTTTTGTTTTCCCAATTTTTTTGGTAAAATCACTTTAAAATGTCGCAAAATGAACTGGAAAAATGCGAAAAAAAATCACGCTAATTTTTTTTTTTGTATTTATTTGATAAAATGTAAGCGTACTAAATATGGGAATGCATGCATAAAATTTATAATAGTATAATATGTCTTGTCTAAATTTATATAAAATAAGCTTTTAAATTGTATATTATATAGTATAATTAGTATTTTTATGAACTACTAAAAAAATACCTTTATATCTTTACAGAGACTAACATTATAAGTATTAGTAATAATAAACTAAGAATAATCGTGTTTGAGGCTTGAAAACAATTTATTTCATAATCATCTTAAAAAGGACTTTACATAAATAATTGCCCCCTAAATGGGTAATAAAAGTATATACCCATTCGTGCCTAGTGCCCTATATTTTGTAAGTTACAATAATGCATAAAAAATAGGCTTGAACATATAATTTCACAACTTAAAAAAATACGTATTTCAAAGAAGTCTACAAACTAAGATTATGACTAATTTATTTGGATACTTGATATAAAAAATACAAACAAACTTACTTTTTACATATCGCAATCTTGAAAAATAAAACATTTATAAACACCGAAAAAAGCCTTCATTTAAGCAAACAAATATCCATCTTATGCTGCCATCTTTCGGTAACAGATAAAAACATTTATAGATAATTATTTCATACAATTTTATGTTACAAAGAAGAAAATTTTACAAATTTATGAACATTCGAAACTTCCCAAAAATGGGACGCTAGGCATAAATGGGTTAAAATTGGCTAGTGCCAGTAACCTTTTTATTTTTATTTTTATTTTTATTTTAACTCTTATTTATTTTTTGTAACTAGAGGGTACAAATAATGAAAATTTATAAGTTTGAAAATTTCCACTTAAGCTTTCTTTGTTACATTTTTCAATTCCTACTATTAGTTCACACTCTCCCTATATTTATTTATATATCTTGTTCAAATTTTAAATCGTTAATAAAATACTTATTATTCATCCTATCAAGTTGAAATAAATTTTTTAAAACTTGTACTGGATGACAATTGATGTTAATACAGTTTTTTCAAATATTAATTCATTAATTAAATTTTAATTAAAATTTAATTAAATGCTGTTCAATAACCAATAGCCGCCATTTTGTCTCCCATATAAAACTAAAATTAATTAATGAAATTTTAATTAATTAATTTTAGTTTTATATGGGAGACAAAATGGCGGCCATTGGTTATTGAACAGCATTTAATGCATCGTCATATCTATAAGGGGGGTTACCATAGGGGGACCCTGTTCTGTCGCCAAATACCACCAAGTTTGTCGCCAAATTGGCGATATATCGCCAAATTTGGCGACCAAAATGAGTCGCTAAAAGTGACGCCAACTTGGCAATATCTCTGATATTTCGCCAAATTCCCATAGACTTCCATTGTAAACCTACTTGCTTATAGAAAATCAACAAATTGAGATATTTTAATGCAACAAAAACTAATATTAGCTTGAGGGATTATATTAAATTTTTCTTTGATGACCTAAGTAGGAATTGGCTTTAAAAACAAAATTTTTATATTACTTGCTTATCTGAAAGTAGCTAGCGGTATTAGTACAGTCTCACCACAAACATTTTGATTAATACTATGAAAGTTACGTAATGACAACGATTAACTCTTTAAAGCCGAGCGACCAGGAAGCCATAAAATTTAATCAAGTCAAAACCAAAACATAATATGTATTCGGTCTTAAAGGATTAACCATGGTTATTACGTAATTTAGTTACATTATATTAATACATGTTTTTTATTCTATAGTATAATACGAGCAAAATATGTGTGTGTCTAAGGGTCTATGAGTGTGTGTATGTAAATTTTATCCCACCGTTTTCGGGTACTAGAAGACCATTCGCCTAGGACACATGTTCGCGGAAATTCGATTAATGGGTCATTTTGCGGTCACTGCGGTTCAATGTATTTTAGTGAGAATAAAGGTTGAAACAGTTACTATTTAGTTGTTGAACAGTTGGCAGTAAACGAAGTCACAAAATTGGCAATTGTTCACCAAATTTGATGATATTTGGCCAAATATTGGCAACATAGGCGTGATTTGGTGAGAAAAAAGACTTTCAAGATTAGCAATGCCAAAAGACGTTCTTGACGCCAAATGAAACAATGTCGCCAAATTTGTAGACAATTTGGCGACATTTGACGAAAAAATCAAGTTTTAGAAACTGAAGGAATTTTCTAGAAATTCTCAATAGGAGGCGAGATACATGATTCAACCAGTCAGAGTTCATAGAACGTTCTCGAAAACAAAATTCAACCGATCAGGTTGCAGAGAACTTTCTCAACTCAGGCTTGGCACCAAATGAAAGAATGTCGTCAAATTTGGTGGCATTTTGGCGACATTTGGTGAAAAAATTGGCTTTCAGAATCTGAAGGGATTTGCTAAACTGTTATAAATTTAAATACTTTATAGCAATAATACAGCGAGAATTCATTGTTATATCGAATTGAACACGCTTATTTTAACCGTGCGTAGCTGGGTCTTCCTAGCTGGTGATAAATATAGTTTAACAGAGAGAAAAGCTTTTTGTAAGTCATTTCAAAAATACATAAGAGAATAGACCCCAGAAGCCAAGGAATACAAGTGACAAAGTTTAGGTTTAGAGTACGAATTCAAAGTTGAACATCAATATTAATTAACTGAATTAAAATATGAAACTGTTGTTTATTTCACAGCAGTCTTTGAATTCTCGTTTCAATAACTGTAAAAGAAAAGTGGAGTACAATATTTTTTAGTTTTAAGTAGAGATTAAAGAAATTAAGTAGTTGACACCTAGAACTTCAGCACATAATTAGAAAATCACTTATATTTCTTTACCTCCAAACAAATAGTCTTATTTCCAGATAGACTGTGCACTTTGCTCAGTTTTTTCAATTTTGTCACTTATACCCCTTGGTTTCTGGGGTCCTCATATGTTGTTGATGATATGGCCGGTCATCGAGATTTTTCGGAATGTGTTTCATTTTTTTTTTTGGTCAAATATGTCCTTTAGACTAACACAAGAGACTCTGTATTATATATTATTATTATTTAATATGAAAAACAAAGCTGGTCATTCACTTACTCGTTTTTTGAGCATATTAAAATTATCGATGATGACACCAATGAAAAGATTTAGGGTGAAGAATGATCCGCAGATGATGAAGACTACGAAATAGATCAATGCTGGAAGGTTGGCTTCAGTACGAGGTTGGCAACCTACACCTGTGGTATCACTGGCGTATTCCATCACTTCCGTCCAGCCTTCGAAGGTTGCCTGTAACAGATTTTAATAATAAACAAGAACGAATAATCGTGCATCAGACATAGATTATGAAACAATTTCGGACACTTATTAAGAAATTTCGTCTTTTTTCCTACAATGAAATCGGTCATAAACGAATTATTTAGCGCGTCTCTGTAAATGAATATAAATGCTGCTCAATCCCTAATCTATAGAAAACATGTTGAAGTGCGCCGCCTCAGTGATCTTTTTAATGCTTTCCAACATAGTTGAAAAGTGTTTATGAATTCGGTTTGTCTGTCCGTGCTCTAACTCGCGTAAATATTGTCCGATTACCATGAAATTGATATACGAGGGTAGGCTGATAAGAAATGCACACATGATTGTAGAACACCAATAAAAACAAATTGCAAGATCTGATAGAAAATACATTAAAATACAATTCATAAGCTTCAAAAACATATATTTATTTTCAAACATAGTCACCGTTAAGGTTAACACATTTCTCCCAACGTTTAACAATTTTTTTTATTCACTGAAAAATTCTTCCGACATTTCTCGAATCCAGGACTTGATAGCTGCCTTCACCTCATCACCCGAGGTGTAATGATTAACCTTTGCGTCTCTCTTGAGTAGGCGAAAAAAATAAAAATTGCAAGGTGCAAGATCAGGGGTGGGGGGGGGGTGAAGAGGGTGTGGAGCTTTTCAACCTTCAGGTTTCGAAGAGCGTCTGCAGTTGCGGATTTTGCGGCATCCCAGTTGTTCAATAATAAAGCTGACACGTTCCTTGGATATTCCAGTATGGTTTGCAATACCCTTTTAAGTGATTCGCCGGTCATTTTGAATAAAATATTTGATGAGTTTGAGATGTTTATCGTCTGTGGCCGAGATCGGACGCCCGCTCTGTTTTTCATCAACAATTATGGCTTTTCCAGGTTCGCAATCACGGAATTTGCCCATCGATTTACAGTAAACCTATCAACAGCATCGTCACCATAAAGAGGCCTTTAAACGACGATTAATTACAATAGGAGCTACTCTTTCAGCAGTTAAAAATTCGATAACAGCACGCTGTTTAACTCGGGTTAACATAGTACTGGAACACGCCTCCATACTTCCACTTCTCAAAATACCGGGCGTGCTTTCGAAGGTCATTTCATTTGCGCTCTACAAGCATGTCTACATTTCTTATCAGCCTACCCTCGTATGTTATTGGAGTTTACTATGGCAGGTTCTTTATAGAAAATTAAGTGTGTAGCGTTTATGGTTTATTTACAGGGACACTCAAAAGAATTCCGTTACATTGCGGTCTATGGTGGGAAAATCTCGTTTGCGGTGTATTTTAATGATAGTAGACTATTTTAAACATATTGAAATTGATATACTATATCATTAAAGTGTACTACAAGGTTCTTACTATAGAACGTGGCGAGTATAGAATTTATTGTTTATTTACAGGGACACATAAAGGAATTTTATTACAGAAAAAAAATGAACAATAATTGAACTATTGAAGACTACGTAAAATAATTGCTGGAAGTGCGTTTACCGTTGGGGTATTTGTTTTTAAATTTAATTATATTTTTAAATATTTCTTGGTATGTATAAATTCTTTAGATCATATAGATTGCTGCGCAAAAGTTTTCGACAACATTCGTTTATTGGCGGAAATTGCTGAATGGAATTTTTGAGCTGTGCTACGCGTTTAACTAAACTAACTTTTAGAATATTATGTAGCATACATACATTTTTATAGATCATATACAGGGCTGCACAAAAAAAATCTTATATTTCGACGACTATTCAGGGTAATAGCAGAAATAGGGTTTTTAAATGCGTTATGCGTTTTCCAAATTGTTCATTTGACGTTATATTTCACCTTAGTAAACAGTGAAGTTTTGTTATAGTATTTTGAATGTGTCGGAAAGTGTTTCAAAATCTATGTCGTACGGATGATATTTCGTTCTTGTTTAATTTCATTATGAATGACCATAACATCATTAAAATGCTTCGCAAACGATTTTTCTCAATAGATCATAATGGGATTCTTTGTGCGTCCCTGTAAACGAAGTATAAATTCTATTTGTTCTATATACCATAGGAAGAATGTTGTACTACACCTCAGTGATGCATATCAGTTTCCTTATTTTTGAAGTATTGTAACATCCATTAAATACACAGCAAACGACATTTACCGATAGACCATAATGTAACGGAATTCTTTTGTGTGTCCCTGTAAACGCGCTATAAATCATACATACTTTATTTTTAATACCGAGCATTCTATAGTGAAAATTAATAACATATAAAAATTTCATGGCAATCCGAGTATATTTACAAGAACTAAAGTATGGACAGACAGACAACAAACCGACTGACAAACCGAATTCATAAACACTTTTCAACTAGGTTGGAAAGTGTTATAAAAAATAAATTTTAAAAATTATTAAAAAAAAGATGATTTTTTTTAGAACATTCCAAAAAATAAGCTACTACTAAAGATGGTAATAGCAGTTTTTTTAAAGCACTTGGAGTTTGTTTAGATATTGCATCACTTGATACAGCATAAACCAGGCAAATGCCTGTGTAAAGTACATTAGATACATTTTGTACGAATTAGTGTTAGATAAATGATGCATATATACTTATTAATTAAAATTCATATATACTCAATTAAAATTAATATATACTTATTAATTAAAATTAATTACTGTCAGTTTAAAATAGAATGAAAAACATGCCTGAAATTGCATTAAAAAGGAGAAACGAATTCTTATATAATCTTTACCAGCTCCTGAAAAAGGTATAAAATACGATGCAAACGTAAACTATAATCATAAAGTTTTTAAACACAATGCTCTTTTATAGCGCTGTTCTGAATGTTAGACCCAGACAGAATTTTTGTAGCCTGAAACCCATAGAAAAAATATTGTCCATACGGCCAGCCGCCATTATTACGTAGCGTACGTCTATACGACGTCTTTTAGAGTTTAATAATTTTTACTGCCCATATTGCAATATCTGAACATCCATGAACTGTTATGTCTCTTTTATTGGCAATTCAGGTGGTGGTTTCCAGCTTGTTTGATCGTTTAATTTTTTGTCAACGTTTTTGAGAGTTTAATTTATACAGGGGGGTGCAAAATCTCATGTCCCAATGATACGTGTGGGTGTATCAGGTCATGAGGAGCAAGAACTACGTAGGAACTGGGGGTCGGAAACGCGGTCGTGACGGTGCAATTACATTGTGACCGTGACGCAAAGAAAAGATAAAAAAACGATGTAAAAAGATCTTTATTTTACAAAAAACTTAATCGAATTACAAAATATAAATGAAAAATGGTTCAACTCATAACAAGTGCTCAAAATGTGTCCCATTAGCCGTGATGCATGCTTCACATCCGAACCACATGGAATCGCGAACATGTTCCAATCAGCTCTGTACCGTGTCCACTGCGATCCGAGGACTTAAACCTCCTGGATATCTACCTCTGGGGATATCTCAAGTCTCTGGTGTACGAGACATCCGTTCCATCGGCCATAGATCTCATGGCACGGATCGTTGAAGTGGCGGCACGTGTCCGGGAGACTCCTGGCCAATTGGAACGTGTTCCTGATTCCATGCGGTGCGGATGTGAGACACGAATCACGGCTAATGGGGCACATTTTGAGCACTTGTTATGAGTTGTAACATTTTTCATTTGTATTTTGTAATTCGATTGAGTTTTTTGTAAAATAAAGGTCTTTTTACACGATTTGTTATCTTTTCTTTGCGTCATGGTCACAATGCAATTGCACCGTGACGATCACGTTTCCGACCCATCAGTTCCTATGTAATTGTTGCTCCTCATGACCTGATACACCTACACGTGCCGTATGGACATGACCTTTTGAACCACCCTGTTTTCTTGAATTCTGTCTTTTTACATTTGATTTATTTCAAATAGAAATAAAATTCATGAAAATAATGAAACTGTGTCTTTTTTAAATTGTCGTTTTTGCTTAAGTGTAATTGAACTTAGTAGAAATCAATTTATTGAGAAAAAAAATGGGACAGTGACTGAATTAGCTTCAGAAGAAGGTGTTTTGGAGAATTTTAAATTTGAAAATTCAAATACAAAGGTAAAGCAAATATTCTTTTCAAAACTTAAAGAGGATAAATAAATCACGCTTTTTCCATTTTTAAAATGTTATCACATCCATCACAGTTCATATAAGACTTCAATGGGCAATATCCGGCTGACGTCACACTTCCCCATCATGTGACTTACAGGGGATATTAGCAGATGTAACTGTAAAAATAATTGTACTTGCGATACATATTTTATTTGTTTATGCTTTCGATTCAATTTTTGTCGTCAAACAATGTGATTTAACGCCAAAATGTATAAGCGTGCGCTATTCGCAACAATCCTGTTTCAAGTGTATGAGAGCAGTTATGGAGGCAAATTTTTATATTCAAGTGTAAATTATATAAACATGGTTTATACATTTAATTTAAAAAATTGTGGCTGTATAAAAATGGAGTAAAATATTTAAATTCCATTGGAAATGTTTTCTGCAGTCACATACACACAAGAAACCTTGGTAACAAAAGTTAAATTAAATTTGCGCCAACCGATGTTGATTAACATATGCCAATTGGCTGCAAAACCGATGTTGGAACTTTTGCCTTTAACAATTGCATAAACATATGGAAAGAGATACTTTTTTGTCTATAAACGAATTAATTGAACTGCTTTTAACAGCTATACGTAGCACAATAGTTTAGCACATTGTGAAATAATTTACTTTCAGACAGCTCAAAGAAATTTCACCATATTATATTACGGATACATGCCGGTTTATTTTCCCCAATCATGTGATTTTTATAGCGCCGAACTCAGATCAGCAGATAATGCCATTACTTTAAAAAATAAAATATATTCTGTTACTCACCACTTGAAAAAGTGCTAGGTAAGCGTTGCCAACGTGATCAAAATTGATGTCTCTGTTCACCCACGAATAATTGAGATTCAGGCACTCAGTAACGTTTGGTGTCAATTCGACTGGCAGGGTACGCCCTGCCTCATCTACGCAGCGGTAAAATTGACCTCCAAAGAACTGTACTCCCATGATTCCGAAAATTAACCAGAAGACCAGGCACACTAGCAGCACATTGAAAATGGAAGGAATAGCAGACATTAAAGCGTTGACTACGATCTGAAACGATAACAAAGTTTTGATTCAGATGTTGTATGTAAACTGGATATACAGTAAAGCACCGTTTATACGTTTCTCATTTATACGCCTTTTTCATTTATACGTCGTGTCAGTGCGGTCCCGATTCATCCCTATGTATTTTAATGTTGTAAGGATTCGTTTATACGATACATAATGTTGGTTATACGTCGTTTCTTTTATGCTGTAACTGATTTTCTCAGAATCTTTTCTCCCAGCGTCGTTCTTTTTTTCCTTTTCTGCTGGCTATATTTGGGAAAAAATGAAATACAAATATGTGTGACTTCCACACGAGTTCTTTTAAGTTTGTGGAACTTGTGGAGGGGCTGCGAGGAGGAAAAGGGACAGTGGGCGAACTGCACTAACACTTAGAACATTTATTGTTTCTCATAATACCAGTGAGAAACTTTTCAGGAACTTAACTCCATACCTAATACTTTTCTTAAGTCTCAAAGTAAATATGCACAAAGATTTGTTTAATTAAAATCTGTTTTTATGTTCGATAATGGAATAAAAAAGCGTTATTCAAGGTGTGCAACTGATGTAAGGTATGATAATTCTCACTTTTATTTTTAAATTTTAGAAATGATTATTTAATATATATTTTTCAATATATATATATAGTGCATCTTAAACAATCGAAAATGGTAGCAAAATTAAATTTGTATGATTTCAGCATTATATTTCTAAAGCCAAAGATTTTACACCGTAGGCGACTAGAATTTCTATTGTACGTCTTTCTCAGATATACGTCGTTTTAGAACAGTCCCCTGAAAGACGTATAATCGGTGCTTTACTGTACTATAATTATTTTAACACAATCAATTGATTGGTAAATAAATAATACCACTGAGGGAAAATGTGTCCAGGCCGGTACTCGATCGCAGAACCTTTGTCTTTAATTGCCAATGTTTTTATTAATTGAGCTGTTTGTACGACATCTCAGATAACACAGCATTCACTTAAATAACCATTTGGTAATGACATCTGGTCTGTTATTGAAACAGCTTGAAAGAATAAACCGCAGGTAAAGGAACTGCAATAAGGGTGAATTTTGAGAAAATTAGAAACGTTATAAAAATCAAAGGGATTCAAAAACATCTGTGAATTTGATGTCTGATATAGTATTACATATGAAGATCAAATTCCCCAAGTTTGAAAGTTGCCATTTATTTCCTTCATTTTCAAAAAAACTTAGAAACTTTAAAAAAATTTACAAAATCGTAATTTTTCCTCTTATGTATGAGTAAAAATATAAATAAAAGAAAGGCCCGACATTAACAATATTGCATAGACATAAAGATCAATAAGTTCACGATAAGCTCAAAAGAAAAAAAAATTCAAGATTGCCTTTTGATTCCTAACATAGCAAAAATGGATTCAAAAAGGTTCTGTTACATGTCAAAAAGAATCTGTTACATTCCATGAGCTATCCCTCTTTGAATTCGCGCTCGTTTATTAAAATATTGCACGATTCCAAGGTGAAAAAAATGAGGTGCTGCCATCTATTTTTTGTATCTGGATTGAGGATTAATATGTAATTTTTTGTCCAAACTGAATCATTTTTTTCTACTTTAATTAAATACATTCTTGAGGTAAAAATAAACTGAAAGCAAGAATAAAAGTTTCTATATTTAAAATATACCCTTTTATCTATAATATCTAATAATTTAAAAGATTTAAAAAGCTTCCCTTCACTTTCAAAGAAGTGATACAAACATTGCATTTTACCCTCAACATTTTGTACTATTTATTTTTTTTCTCATTAAGGAATAAAAAGGCAAGAATGAAATTTTCAATATTTAAAATATATACTTCAAAATACACTACAAAAATTCCTGTAACAGGGTCTGTTACAGGAATTTTTCTTGTTGCCGTTACATAAAAAGTTCTAGGAATCCCAGTTTCCTAGAAAAACTTTAGTAACTTCACAGTTTTTTTTTACAGTGTAACAGTTTTATAAATTTTTCACTTCATATTTGTATAGGTGTGCCTAATTCACATCATGAACTTTTATAGTACACTGTAAAAAAATCTGTAAAGTTACAATAATTTTCTAGGAAACTGGGATTCCTAGAACTTTTTATGTAACGGCAACAATAACAATTCCTGTACAGATACACTTTTGCCCCGTAAATCAAAAAATCTGTGAGGTTACTAAGAATTTTTTAGGAAACTGGGATGCCGAGAACTTTTTATGTAACTGCAACCCGGGTTACAGATAAAATTTTAGTAAGATTACTGTAATTTTAGTAGATTCTTTTGTAAAGCTACAGATTTCTGTAGATTTACAAAAACTAGTTTTATTTCGCAAGCTAGTCTAAATGGAATTACTTTTCCATTTTGTGTTTTTGCAGTAGGCCTTTCATTCGGAGTGCTACATTGATTACGTTTGTCTTTGTCATCTCTTTACTATAATAATAATAATATTTAAATAATTACCTTCATTCCTTGCCATCTAGATATGGCTCTGAGCGGCCGAAGTGCTCGAAGTGTTCGAAAAGCGCGTAGAGCAGAAAGCCCTGTGCCCGATTTTTCTGCTACTAGGCTCACAACTGATACCTGAAAAAGAAACATAAGCAAAAGCTTGAACCCAACTTTTAGTTGTAACCTAAATTATCAATTTAATCTTTTACTAATAACGCGCATAAACTGGCTAAATACGTAGGTGGTTCAATAATTATTGTCCCTAGTGCATATGAAATATTTGTACTGCGATGGTTTTTGTGGAATACCGAAGCCTAATGTCTTAGATGCCCATATGCTCAATTTCTGAACCGTAGCTGCTATATTCACATAGTTTTGGAGGGAGGAGTGGAAGGGGGTAGTGGGGGTGAAAGGCTTATCTTTAGCTTATGGGGTTAGATTTGTGACAGTGGATGACACGTAAATACTGTCGTTTGGACTCGGCATCATAGTGATGTAACCACATCTCATCCACTATCACAAATGTTACTCTCATAAGCTCCAAACCAGTATTTAACCCTCACACCCTCCTTAAAAACTCCCCCCAAAATAGGTCTTTAAAACTTCACCTTGCCCTCCAAAACTATGTTAATATAGCAGCTACGGTTCTGAAATTGAGCATAATAGCAAAATAGTAACACGTTATGTAATTAAGTAATTTTAAATTGGAGATTTTCTTATCAATAAATATCTCTTAATTAACATAAATACATATTATAATTCACATTCATTTCACATTCTCAAAATAGCATCAATTGTAAGTTATTGTTGAAGATAAAATATTTAATATTATTAAGCATTTATAACTGAATAATTAGAAGTTTTGAAATAATATTATGCTTGGATTTGGCGACAAAGAATGCATAAAAGGTTTTGTCAAAAATAATCAAACAATTATGTTTTAAAAATTAATATTTATGTCACAAGTTATTAAACTGACCCCTAAAAGAAATGGTCAATCATTAGAATAAAAAAAGAAAAGTGTCCAGTTAAACTGATGGCATTGAGCTCACAGGCTATTCACACAAATTGATATTATACTCTTATTTATGTCTATTATTCATAAAATAGCACTCTTTTTGAGCAAAACGGTAAATAATCAGGGAAGCACCTTATCAGAATAAAACGGTATACCCAATTTGAAGCAAATCGGATAATTCTGCATGAAAAAAAATTATCTAAATTAAGGGGGGAGGGTTAGCCCCTCTTTAATTTAGACTTAACCAATGAACCTCCATATCTAATCGGGGAAGCGCCTTATCAGCATAAATCTATTTACAAAATTTGAAGCAAATCGGATATTTCTATCAATACTGTAAAAAAAAACGAACTAAAAAACGGAGATTCTACTGGCAATCGAGACGCCAGTACTATTTCTGTATTTCAACGGAAATTTCCCCCATAAATTCTAGAAAACGGAAATTTTTCATTAATTTATGGGGAAAAATTTCCGTAAAAATACGGATTTCTGAAATTTATGGAGGAAATTTTCCGTTAAAATACGGTAATAGTAGGCTGGTGTCTACTAGCGTCTCGATTGCCAGTAGGATCTCCATTTTTTAGTCCGTTTTTTTTGCAGTGAAGAGTTATCGCGTTACTTACATACAGGACCTGCCGGCATATTAGCTCTCAGGCTTTGACAGCCAGTGAGCTAAAAAGCGTCAGGAAAATATCATTCAAGAAATACACAACTCTTGGATATATAGTAAAATAAAAGTTACTCACACAAACAATGACAAAATCTAGAGTGGTCCACAAACTGCTGAAGTAAATGATAAAGCCGTACGCCATCCATTTGAGAAGGACTTCCAGTACGAAACATGCTGTGAAGAAGATGTTAAAATAGCCTAGTATCAACATCAACTGGGGTTTTTCAGGCAGAAATACGTCTTCAAAGCACTAGAAGCAAATAGAATTGAATAGGTCGTTAAGGGGTCGGTAACCTTTGAAGCATCCAAAAATCGATTTTTTTTTTAATAGCTTATAATTAAATATGATTCTTTGGGAACATTTAAAAGCAAACCCCATGCAAAAAAAAATAATAATATAAGAAAAGTTATGTCTAAAACACTTTAAGCTTTTGCTGTATGATCAACGGGTTTTTCAATCTTTAAAGCCAATTTTCTCAAAACAGCGATTTTGATCATTGCGCACACGATTTCTGAAAAACGGTTTGCCTAGAATTTTACGAAATTTTTGGTGGATGTACTAAACGTACAGAAGCACAAAATGACCTATTATTATGTTTCTCAAGTTAGAAGTTTAGAATTCCCGGCTACTTTTGTATAAAACAAATTTCGATATTTCGAATTACTCTAAAAAAAATTTTTTTTTCTCGGGATCTACAAGTTTTATTTTTTTCATTGTAGGTTATTTTGAAAACATTTTATATCTGTACTCATTAAAAAAAATTTGGCTTGTTTCAACCATTCAAATGGGAAAAATCATGCGCGCAATGCATGCAAGAATAATTCTTTCGTAAAAATTGTATTATGTTTAAAAATAAATTAAAAAAAAAACTATATATGTGTATACCTTTTCTAACAACATTGATTGATAAAATAAATCGTTCCTAACATGTGTTATAAATTTTATAATTAAAAGTTAATTAGTTATAGAGAGACTGCAATTCTTACAGAGGCCACTTATCCATGTAGAGGAAAAGGTCCAAATACCGGCTACTATGTGTTCTGAGAACTGAGCGCAGCGCAGCTTAGCGGTGATAGGCAGAGTTTGTAACTTTAATTGAGAGAAAAAAGTTACGAAAAGTATATCGCCGAAGTCTGTGTCATTTACAAATAGTAAATGCAAAAGTGTCGAGTCTACGTAATGTGGTACATAAAAAGTTTTTCAGATATGCATTTCTCATTTTTTAAAAATATACTGATCGTATATTGGCTTGAATTGTTGATTAAGTTATTTTCTAGACATATTTAGCCCTCAATTGCCCCGCGCACAGTATTGGTATTTTATTATATGAATGAGTAATACCGGTTTTAACTAAAACATAGCAGTGGTCCAAATACCGGCTACCTATAGTGGTCTAAATACCGGCTAGCCGGTATTTGGACCTCTCTCGGTTGCTCTGCTTGAAAGAGAGGAAAATAAATTTTTAAACAGTTCCATAATCAATAAATTAATTTAAATGGTTCAGAAATAGTCCCTGTCCCATTTCGCAATATGAAAAAAGCAACCATAGCCGTAATTTTTCAGGACCGACACTGGTTACCGATTCACTTTCCAAAAAAGAGCTGTTGGACACTACAAAATTGCCTGCACTAAATGTGAAGAGAAAGAAAAAAATGACAGAGTAAACCCGGCGAAAGAGGTATAAATATGATTTTAACCCTCTCGCTTCGCAACTCGAGATTTCCTTGGGCATCGTAAAAGTAGCAAAGTTTGCGCAACCCGAGATTTCCTCGGGGATGCATTTTTTCCGTCTAATTAATCCTCCTTGATTATTCCCACCAGTTATTTTTTTATTGTAAATTATACCTTATTTAATCGGAGCATTTTCCCGGTTAAATTAGACAAAATCTTTTGTTTTGAAAAACCGGTGACAAAAGAATAAAAATTCTTAAAAGACGCTCGTCGTGAAGGGGTTAAATACGCAATTTTTGAAGCTATTTTGATAAAACAATTACGCAGTGACAGGGCTAAAAAAGTGAAAAAGCAAAGTATCTAACAGAGGAAGATGATACATTTGTGTCTTCTGCATGGGTGCATTCTCTGTGGACAAGAATGGGGGAGGGGATTCTGGGTTCAATGTTAAGAATGCGATATGTGGGTTGATAGGGACTATACCGACGCAGAGAGTGATATTATGCTTTTGATTTTTTCAGATAAAATAATTCTGATTTCAACCAGCCATTTTTTTACACGTTAAAGAACCAAATTAGAAACATAATGGGAAAAAGACTGTGAGAGATAGTCGTAAAGAATTTTAGAAATTTGACAAAAATACTTATTTATTAAAAATTGCGCATTTTTTTCTGTGCATAAGAAATGTTATTAATCAATATAATTTTTTAAAATAATATTCTTATTGCTTAATAACTGTCATTAGCTCTATTTGTGTGATATTTTGGAAAAAAAATTAGGTAGCCGGTATTTAAACCCCATTTTAAAAACTCAAAATTTGAAAACTTTTAGAATTTTGCTTCTTATCAACAGAAAACGCCTTTTAAACTGTTTTTTTTCTCTAAACAGGTGTAAGACGTGTCAAGGTACCCTGCTGTCACATTTTATTTCATTAATTTTGAAAATTGTATGATCTAGATTGAAAACAAAAGTGGTAGCCGGTATTTGGACCTTTTCCTCTACTTTATTGGTTCAAAGGTTACCTGACCCCTTAAAGTACACACTGTAATATTTTAACTTTATACATATAGTCATCTTATCGATTTAAGTTAATTTTTATAGAGATACATAGAAAATTTAAAATCTACGTAGCGGTCATCAGTATTTTTGCTACTGCAGACCTTAAATAAAATCTTAAAACTTTGAGATCTGAGCTATTACAACCGCATACATTCCTCTGGACTGAGGGTATTTGGTACTTTTCATGATTTTTTAAAAATACTTGCAAGATATGTATTTTAATATATTTTTTTTAATTATAAACTTCTAACTGTTTTTATTCATCATCAAGGAACTATTTTAATGTACTAAAAATTAATATTTAATGAGAAATTATTGAAAAAAGCATGTTTTATATTTTTAAAACAAGTTCCGCGTAAGAAAGCATAATTTTTAACACAAAATGTTACATAAACTTGAATAAAAACTTACCCAAATATTGTACAAATATTTGAAAATTTGTTTTATTTGTATATAAACATTATTTAGTAAAATTTGCTTTTGTGTGGTACATTTCAAAGCACAAAGAGCAACACCACAAGGTTCACAATAAGTTCTAATTAAGCTCTGATTCTAGATATTTTTATATATAGTAAAGCGAGGAGAGTTCGCGCGGCAGGAGAGATTTCGCGCAAAGAGATTCGACGGGAAGGAGTAGGGTGCGCGCCCAGCGACTCCAGGTAGTTGTACAGCAGCATTAGTGCAGTGTTTACATGAATGTTCCAAGCATCTTGGATAAAGCAGTGCTATTTTGTTTTTTTCCCAAAGTAAGTGCTTGAATTTTCATAACTGTTCGACAGAATTTTTATAGAGCGTTAATAATACAAAATATTTTGAACTTAAACGATTTCTTATAAACTACTAACCTGGACTAAGAATGCGAACACCAGAAATTCAGTTTAGAAGTGGCCATATTTAAATAACAGGCCGCTCAATCTCTCCTACCAAAATAGGAGAGTTTGCGCATCAGCTACTTAGGAGAGATGGCGCATTTCCCCATAAGTTTAAGTGCTAGTTTAAGCTTATTGATATACTTTCATGAATTGCAAATTACGTGTGAAACATATGAATGAATCAATTTTGAAATAATTTCGGAAAAACACATAATTATCAAAACTAAATTTTGCAACAAATTAATTTGCAAAAAAAAAAAAAAAAATACATTTGCAGATAAAAATTTTATTATTAAATTAATAATACAGTTACATAAAATTTATTTAATAACAACTTTGTTATTAAATAAATTTTATGTAATTGTTTTTGTTAATAAATTAATAATATATTTGTTAATAATTTAATTAAATATTTATATATATTTTTTAATTTATGAGCAATTAATTTGCTAATAAATTAATTTTGTTAACTAAAATAAATTTTCTAACACAATGTTTTGGAAAAGCTTTCACCCATTCCAAGTAATCATGCCAGGTAGTCATGCCATCGAAATCAAAAGGAAACAGAGTGCAACTAATGTTACTAATCCACCAAATATACACGAAAAAAGACTTAAGAAGGATGCCGCTACAATTAAAAAAAAACAGCTGAAGATAAGTTGCTTTCACAAAAAGTGGGATAAAAAAATTCAAGGAAAAAAACCGAAGGTCAATGAGGATGAGCGCACTGAATGTCTGGAACTGTACTAGGAGACAACTTCGACAACTGACTAGATTTAATGTATTGCTTGTTGCGGGTGATTGCACAAAAGATGCACGATTTACAACAATAAGTGCATCGATTGTGGACGACGACAACTTCGGTTAGCAAACAAAATACAATGAAACTGTGGAAATGGAAATGAAGTAATTTTCAAGTTAAACATGTTATCAACTAAATTAATGTTATTTTGTAATCTTAGTAGGGCTTTCTTTTTCTGATATTTTAATCTTCTTAAATTAAAATTTTTAACTGTTGTTAAAGTTCTTTCTTTTATTTATTATTTAAACATTTGGTTGAAATATTCACTCCTAATACAATAATATTTACTCACAAAAACCTTTCAACAATGTCGATTAAGTGTAATTATTATTCTTAACAATTTAATTGTAGTTATTATTAATAACAATCTCTTCTACCTATGTGCGCAATCTCTCCTACCCATGTGCGCGTTCTCTCCTACCCTGTAAGGGGAGATTGCGCAAAATAGTTTTCTTGGTTTTATTACTGCTGTTCTATTAAATTACAGTACCACAACAAAATAACAATGGAAATGCATAAAAAACAAATGAAGTCGAAATTATTCATGCATAGTTTAGCAAAATATTAATATTTAGATTTTTTATTATTATTCTTTTGAAATGTGCGCTCTCCTCGCTTTACTATACTTACTTCTGTTTAGTGATGTCATCTACTTTTTTTCAAAATAAAAGATTTGTAGATAATAACTTAAAAGACCGCGAGCATATATAATAGGTACTTTTATAGCTCAGGGAGTTAAAAGTTCTCCTCGTGAGACTCTCGGGCTTAGTTCGCTTCACGAAAACTGCAGCCCGAGGGACACTCGGGCTTAGACCTCAAAGTTTTAACAATTTTTGATTTTGAAATTAAATTACAGAATAACAATTTATCTATTTCAAATATACACAACAGGTACACTATTTTTTACACTCATTTATTTTTTCTTTCTTCTATCTTTACAAGAAGAAAGTATTGGATTCGTGAAAAATTTCGACTTCCGGTTTTCGACGGATTTATACGTTTTAGAATGCCCAGAACACGATTTGATGTTTTTTGAAAATGTCTATCTGTGAGTCTGTCTGTCACTCTGTCACTCTGTGAGTCTGTATGTGACAAAAATTTTGTGGGCGCTCTATCTCAAGAACTGATGCACGGAATTTCACAAAACTTCATATTTAGTTAGACCTTGATATAAACTGGATCTGATTAGTTTTTGGTGAAAATCGTCCAACAGGTGGCGCTGCTATGCAGCATTTTTTACTATTTCTGCAATAGCTATATCTCAAGAACTACTGCACGGATTTTCATAAAACGTCAGATTCAGTTAGACCAGGATATAGTTTGGTGCTGATTACTTTTTTGTAAAAATCGCCCAGCAGATGACGCTGCTATGCTGCATTATTCATGATTATCGCAATAGCTCTAACTCAAGAAAAAATGCACGAATTTTCATCAAACTTCAGATTTAGTTAGTCCCTGATATAAATTAGTGCTGTTTAATTTTTGGTGTAAATCGCCCAACAGGTGGCACTGCTGTGCTGCATTTTCACGATTTCCGCAAGAGCTGTATCTCAAGAACTATTGCACGGATTTTCATCAAACTTCAGATTTAGTTAGTCTTTGACATGAATTGACGTATAATTTAGTGCTGTTTAATTTTTGGTGTAAATCGCTCAACAGGTGGCGCTGCTATGCTGTATTTTTTGCGATTTCCGCAATAGCTTTATCTCAAGAACTAACGCTTAGATTTTCAACAAACTTCAGATTCAGGTATACCTTGATATCATTTAGTGCTGTTTCTTTTTGGTGTAAATCGCTCAACAGGTGGCGCTGCTATGCTACATTTTTCAGAATTTCCGCTATAGTTCTATCTCAAGAACTAATGCACGAATTTTCACCCAACTTCAAATTCAGATATACTTTGATATGAATTGGTGCTAAATTGATGTAATTTCTTGTACTATTTAAATGATTTAATGTTTTGTGATGGCCACAACATACTAGTTTATAAATGACTTTGATGCGTGACCGGACGCAGCTCAGAATGTATACTATGTTTTTTTTTCTATTTAGTCCCTTTTTTTGAAAGGTTTCCTTTGTGTTTTGCAACCGATAACACTACTATGAAGACGTAAATTGTAATTCTAAAAGTCCTTCCGGCCAGTGCCGGGAGGAAGAGGTAGCTTTCATATTCCTTATTTTAAAAAATATTCCTTATTTTAAAAAGTAAAATTCGCCTTATTTAATGACATATTACTTAAGGCGAAAACATGGGGAATTTTACTTTTTCAGAAAAGTGGTGCCAATCAATAAATCTGAATTTAAAACAAGTAGCCCACTGGCAACTCTGTTTTCATATTGGCTAGTTTGACATGGTACCGACGATATCTCCATATCCGTATTATGGACACATTTAGTCTGGACAGTTAGAATTTCAACATATATTTTTTAAAAAATGTACGCACTATTGTTTATGCTGCTTTTTTAATGACTGCTACGTGACAGGACGCAGCAGAGATGCACTATGTGGAAAACAACAACAAACTGTTTCATTTTCTTTTTTTGCCATTACTATTCTTTTGAAGCCTTTGTATTTCTCAACCGATAAGATTTTTACCGATGAGGTGAATTGTAATTTAAACAAGAAAGAAAAATCATGCGTTAAGCATTGATTATGAAACTTGGGTGCAAGTTTAAAGAGTGCCGCACTAGGGCGGGTCTTTTTGTCCGGAACGCTCGTGAAGGATAGTCCTAGGACTGTCTGGATTGGGTGTATATGGGTCCTCAGAGACTAGGCCGGGAGATGGTGGTTATCACGTCTAACTCTTAACTACTGTCACATAAATTGTTGCAAAGCTAATGCGAGTGATCTCTGACACCTCTTGATATAAAAATGATTAATGTTTCGATTAATTCATAGGATACTGATTTTATATTAAATTTTATGCAAAGGATTTTCATAACTAACCCTTAACATGCCATTTAATCCCCACATGTTTGGTATTGAAAATGAAGTTTGTGGCAGTTATAGTTCGTTTACAAATACACTCAAACGAAGGCCGTTACATTGTGGTATTTTAATGATGTTATTCTATTCGAAACATATTGGAATTGATATACATAGCACATTTGCAGGGACACACAAAAGAATTCGGTTACAGTACTGTCTATGAGCAACAATTGCTGAAAATGCTTTTTTCAATTGTGGTGTGCCTTTTTAAAATTAACATTTTTTTTGTTTAAACTGCCTGTTTATCAAACTAATAAAAGGTGAAAATTTAATGTATTTTTCTAAGTATTATTTCTTAAGTATTATATTTAGTACAATCTTTATTATTATTTTATTATTATTTAATATATATTATTTACAGTATATTATTATTATTTTATTATTATTTAGTATATATTATTCATTGCATTTATAGTATATTGTATATTAGTATAATTTATTATTAGTATAGTATAGTATTGTATAGTATAGTAGAGTATAACTTAGTATAGTATAGTATTTATAGTATATTATCTGTAGTACATTATTTATAGTATATTACCTATAATAATACTATTTATAGTATTTGTTTTTAGTATTATTTCCTGGTAATATTTCATGTATTAGGTAGCTTTCAATACAAAAACCTACCTGTTGCAGCCGTTCGGAGGAAAGCGATTTCAAACAATTTTGGTATATTTTCATCGATTATGACCCCCAGACCCCGAGACCACCCTCCGTTCAAATGTTGATATATATATATATATATATATCCATATATATATATATATATATCTGATCTTTGTCACACTGTAACTCTCGTATTTATGAACCGATTTTGATGTAACTTCGTGTATACATAGTACATACCAATGTCTCGACCGATTTCGTTGGCCAGCTTCATCTGCCATCTTGTTTCAAAATGGCGGCCATTTAAATTTAAAAAAAAAATTTAAAATGTGAAATGTGGTACCAAAAAATTGAAAATTAAACAATATTTTTTTCTGATGTGTTCGACCTTGATACAAAGATTCTGGAGCAGTTTTTGTTTCGTTTATATCTTAAAAAATGGCTGAGTTATAGAACTTTGAATTTCTAGCGTGGCTGACATTTTGAAACAACCTGATTTTTGTTACGCGATAACAGGCATATTTATGAACCAATTTGGATGTACCTTGGTGTATACATAGTACATACCAATGTCTCAACCGAATTCGTTGGCCAGTTTCATCCGCCATCTTTTTTCAAAATGGCGGCCATTTAAATTTAAAAAAAAATTTGAAATTGGAAATGAAAAAGATTGTTTTTGTATGTATTTGATCTTAATACAAAGATTCCGGAACAGTTTTTGTTTCGTCTATATCTAAAAAAAATGGCTGAGTTATAGCATTTTGAATTTCTATTGTGTCTGACATTTTGAAACGACCTGATTTTTGTTACGCAATAACAGGCGTATTTATGAACCGATTTGGATGTAACTTAATGTGTACATAGTACATACCAATGTCTCGACCAATTTCGTTGGCCAGCTTCGTCCACCATCTTGTTTCAAAATGGCGGCCATTTAAAAAAAATTAATTTAAAATGAGGTACCAAAAAATTGGAAAATGAAAAAGATTTTTTTTTATGTGTTTGACCTTGATACAAAGATTCCGGAGCAGTTTTTGTTTCGTCTATATCTTAAAAAATTGTTGAATTATACACTTTGAATTTCTAGCATGGCTGACATTTTGAAACGATCTGATATTTGTCACGCGATAACACGCGTATTTCTTAACCTATTTCGATGTAGGAAGGCATGTAGATAGTATATAACAATGTCTTACCCAAGTTCGCTGGCCAGCTTTATCAGCCGTCTTGTTTCAAAATGGCGGCCAGTAAATAAAAAAAAATATATTTAAAGTAAGGTGCAAAAAAATTGGAAATTGAAAAAGGTTTCGTTTTTAAGTATTTGACCTTGATATAAGGATTCCGGAGCATTTTTTTTGTTTTGTCTTTATCTTAAAAAATGGGTCAGATATAGCAGTTTGAATTTCTAATGTATGTGACATTTTGAAAAATTTGATTTTTTGCCTGCGACAGCACTCGTATATATCAGCCGATTCCGATGTGAGTGAGCATGTGCACAGGAATTACTAAGGTCTCGACCAAGTTCACTGGTTAGCCTCATTCACCATGTTGCCTTAAAATGGCAGGCACTTCAAGATATCGCCGAATTTGGCAATCAAATATAAGTTACTTTAAATAAAAGCAGCTTGGATAAAGCTGACTAATTTCGCGAAATTCTCATTCATAATGATTTAGTATTAATAAAAATTAGTATTGAATCTCCTATAATTGGTTTCCACTAAATTGAGCTTTGTGTGCTTGAATGATATAAACTGGCTTTTTAAAAATAAGGAATATGAAAGCTACCTCTTCCTCCCGGCACTGGCCGGAAGGACTTTTTTTTTATTAGTATTTCGTGAATTTTGTCTTTGAATTTTAAATTTTGTTGAAGTATCAGAAGCATGTTTGTATTTTTAAAAAATGAATGGTAAATAATTAGAAATACTTACCAGAACAATGCTACTGCAGAATATGAGTATGAGAACTACAAGCTCAAATACTCGATTATCAACCAGGATCAAGACGGTTCTCCGTATCTGAGACCAGTATCGGAAGAATGGTCTACCCTGTGTATCGAAATGCCTATGAAAAGAGAAAGAATATGCTCAAAATTTGATCACAGAAATTAGTATCGTGGAAAAACACACTGTTGAACACTATAAAAAGGGACAAATGTTTCTTAATTTCTCAATATCTCTTAAAAAATAGGCAATTCCTTTAAATAAAAAAGTATTGCGTAAAACAAAGCGAAGAGATTCTACAGTTCACCATCTGATTATAAATAGGTTGTGTTTCCGTTAAAATATTCTGTACTTGAATTCTTTTTTTCGTATTAATTGCTCAAACGAGTAACCGTATAATTTAGTAGCATGAAAAACACACTGCTCAACAATGTAAAAAAGAAGAAATGTTTCTCAATGTCTTTTAATAAAAAGGCCATTTTTTAAAAATAAACTAAAATAATTGCGGAAAGCAGAGCGTTAAAACACTACAGGGCACTTTCTGATTGTCAAAAAGGTTGTGTTTCTGTTAGAATATTTTGTACTCGAATTCTTGTTTCCGTGTTAGAGGCTCAAAAGATTAACCGTAGAATACAGTAGCATGAAAAACACACTGTAACAAAGGAGAAAGGTTTCTTAATGCCTTTTAAGAAAAAGGCCATAAAAATATCTTATTGTAGAAAGCAAAGCATCAAAACTGCGTTAAGGCTCTATAAGGTCACTTTCTGATTATAAAAAAGTTTGTGTTTCTCTTAAAATATTCTGTACTCGAATTCTTGTTTTCGTATTAGAGGCTCAAAAGAGTAACCGTAGAATTCAGTAGCATGAAAAATACACTGTAACAAAGGAGTGAAAGGAAAAGGACATAAAAATATCTTATTGCGGAAAGCAAAGCATCAAGACTCCGTTAAGACTCTATAGGTCACTTTCTGATTGTAAAAAAGTTTGTGTTTCTCTTAAAATTCTGTACTCGAATTCTTGTTTTCGTATTAGAGGCTCAAAAGTGTAATCGTAGAATTCAGTAGCATGAAAAACACACTGTTACAAAGGAGAAAGGTTTCTTAATGCCTTTTAAGAAAATGGCCACAAAAATATCTTATTGCGGAAAGCAAAGCATCAAGACTCCGTTAAGACTCTATAGGTCACTTTCTGATTATAAAAAAGTTTGTGTTTCTTTTAAAATATTCTGTACTCGAATTCTTGTTTTCGTATTAGAGGCTCAAAAGAGCAACCGTAGAATTTAGTTGCATGAAAAACGCACAGCTCAACAATGTAAAAAAGAAGAAATGTTTCTTAATGTCTTTTAACGAAAAGGCCATTTTTTAAAATAAAAAAAACTTAATGCGGAAAGCAAAGCTTTAAGACGCTAGAGGACATTTTTTGACTATAAAAAAGCTTGTGCTTCTGTTAAAAGAGTCTGTACTCGAATTGTTGTTTTCATGTTAGATACTCAAAAGAGTAACCATAGAATTTAGTAGCATGAAAAACACACTGCTCAAAACTGAAAAAAAGGAGAAAGGTTTCTTAACGTCTTTTAAGAAAAAGGCCATTACAAAAATCTTATTGCAGAAAGTAAAACGTTAAGACTGCGTTAAGACTCTATAGGTCACTATCTGATTATAAAATAGCTAGTGTTTTTGTTATAATATTTTGTACTCGAATTCTTGTTTTCGTGTAGATGCTCAAAAGTGTAACCGTAGAATTTAGTATCATGAAAAACGCATTGCTCAACACTGTAAAAAAGGAGAAAGGTTTCTTAATGTCTTTTAAGAAAAAGGCCCTTAAAAAAATCTTATTGCGGAAAGGTAAGTGTTAAGAGAGCGTTAAGACTCTATAAGTCACTTTCTGATTATAAAAAAGCTTGTGTTTATCTGAAAATATCCTGTACTCGAACTCTTGTTTTCATATTAGAGGCTCAAAAGAGTAACCGTAGAAGTTAGTAGAATGAAAAACGCACTGCTCAACACTGTAAAAAAGAAGACATGTTTCGTAATGTCTTTTAACGAAAAGGCCATTTTTTTAAATAAAAATAACTTAATGGTGAAAGCAAAGCGTTAAGACACTAGAGGGCACTTTCTGATTATAAAAAAGCTTGTGTTATCTTAAAATATTTTGTACATAAATTCTTGTTTTCGTATTAGATGCTCAAAAGAGTAACCGTAGAATTTAATGTCATGAAAAACGCACTGCTCAACACTGTAAAAAAGAATAGATGTTTCCTAATGTCTTTTAACAAAAAGGCCATTTTTTTTTAAAATGAAAAAACACTTAATGCGAAAAGCAAAGCGTTAAGACACTAGAGGACACTTTCTGATTATGAAAAAGATGGTGTTTCTGTTAGAATATTCTGTACTCGATTTTTTGTATCCGTAGTAGATGCTTCAAAGAATAATCGTAGAAATTAGTAACATGAGAAACTCTCTGCTCAACACTGTAAAAAAAGAGAAATGTTTCTTAATCTCTCAATCTCTCTTAACAAATAGGCTATTTTTTAAAACAAAAATATTATCGTGGAAAGCAAACTGTTACGACTCTATAGGACAATTTCTGATTATAAAAAAGCTTGTGTTTCTGTTAAAATTGTCTGTACTCGAATTCTTGATTTCGGGTTAAATACTCAAAAGGGTAATCGTAGAATTTAGTAGCATGAAAAACACACTCCTCAACACTGAAAAAAAGGAGAATGGTTTCTTAATGTCTTTTAAGAATAAGGCCTTTAAAAAAATCTTATCGGGGAAAGGTAAGTGTTAAGAGATCGTTAAGACTCTGTAGGTCACTTTCATTTTATAGAAAAGCTTGTGTTTATCTGAAAATATTCTGTACACGAATTCTTGTTTTCCTATTAGATGCTCTAAAGAGTAACTGTAGAATTTGGTAGCATGAAAAACACACTGCTCAACGCTGATAAAAAGGAGAAAGATTTCTTAACGTCTTTTAAGAAAAAGGCTATTAAAAAAATCTTATTGCAGAAAGCAAAATGTTAAGACTGCGTTAAGAGTCTATAGGCCACTTTCTGTTTATAAAAAAGTTTGTGTTTCTCTTAAAATATTCTGTACGCGAATTTTTGTTTTCGATATTAGATGCTCAAAAGAGTAACCGTAGAATTTAGTAGTATGAAAAACACACTGCTTAATACTGTAAACAAGGAGAAAAGTTTCTTAATGTCTTTTAACGAAAAGGCCATTTTTTAAATGAAAAAACTTAATGCGGAAAGCAAAGCGTTAAGACGCTAGAGGGCACTTTCTGATTATGAAAAAGGTTGTGTTTCTGTTAGAACATTCTGTACCCGAATTTTTGTTATCGTATTAAATGCTCAAAAGATAAACCGTAGAATTTACTAGCATGAAAAACACACTACCCAGCACTGTAAAATAGTAGAAATGTTTCTTAATCGCTGAAGGGATGTTTCTTAATTTCTCAAATCTCTGTTAACAAACAGACCATTTTTTAAATACGAAAAAAATATTCTGGAGAGCAAAACATTAAGACTCTAGAGGGCACTTTCTGATAATGAAATAGGTTGTGCTTCTGTTAGAATATTCTGTACTGGAATTCTTGTTTTTTGTATTAGATGTTTAAACGAGTAGCCATAGAATTTAGTAGCATGAAAAGCACACTGCCCAAATCTTAAAAAAAAGAGCAAAGTTTCTTAATGTCTCAATCTCTCTTAACAAATAGGCCACTTTTAAAAAATAAAAATATTGGGGAAAGAAAAGCGTTAAGTTAAGACTCTATAGAGCACTTTCTGATTAAGAAAAAGGTCGTGTTTCCGTTAAAATATTCTGCACTTGAATTCTTGTTTTCTTGTTAGATGCTCGCTAATGTTATCGTACTTTACTCAATATCATTTCTTTGAGCGACGTGATATTTCGCCATGAATCTGTCATGTATTTGTCGTTTTGTTACATTGTTATTTTTTCTGCTTTATTTAGTTGTTAAAGATATTTGGTAATGGAAGAATTAAAAGAATATTCATTTAGCATTTACACGGTTAAAGAGCTTTTCTTTACAATTAAAAAGCGCTCTTCAGTCTCGACCATGGGTGTATAGGTAAAACATGTTTGTTTGTTTTGTTACTTTTTATGTTTTTTTTTTTTTTTTTTTTTTTTAAACCACCTTGCATGCTCCAGTTTTTAATTTGCATCTATAAAAAATATGCGATGATCAATCTGAAAAGGAAAGACGTCATGATATTTATTTATTCAATTTCTACTTCGATATTTCTGAAACAGTAGAGTTCCATAAAAAATATCTATTGTATTTCCGAAGTTCGAATATTTCACATTTAACCATACTTCCACTATAAGATCACATCTAATTACGCAATCGGATAATTTTAAAGATGTTTAGAGTACGAAGTGACAGACAAGCGTACAAATAAACGTTTTATTTCTTAATTTTGGTGAAATTTACATTGTACACAAAAACAAGCAATTTTAAAGGTAAAATAAGTAACTAAAACAACACGGATATTGACAAATTGTGCTCAGAAGTTGTATTAAAACAAGTAAATATATTTAAATATGAATTTATTAGTGACCTTTTTTTTCATGAAACAAAAGTTATTGGAAACAAAATACTTCTTTAATCTCACAACACATATTTAAGAAAGTTATTACTGTTGAATATGCACTTACTGGTCACCTTAAAAAATGCTGGTTAGAGAGAGAGAAAAAAACCTTTCATTTTAGAAATAGAGAATTTGAGTTAAAGTTTTTTTTTCAATATTTTATAAATATATTGAAGAATACATTATTAATCCATTACTTCTTCAACAGATATGTATATATATATATACATACTAGCAAACCCCGCGGCTTTGCTCGCGTAATATTTGAAATATGCCAAGTGATATTTATATGTCTAATTTTTATTAAAAGGTACTAACTAAATTTTTATTTTATTAAAAGATAATATTTTATTTTATTAAAAGATTTTTTTTTATTAAAAGGTACTTATTACTTTTAGGAATAATTCAAAAATTACTATTTAAAACACAGTTTGATTGAACATCATTATTACACTGCATTAGGCAGAAATGAGACTTAAATTAATAAAATGAAGTAAAACTAAATAAATGATAATTTAAAAAATATTTTGAAACATTTATGCTCAATTAATACGCTCATTTCAGTATTCATTTGAAGTTTTAAATTTTTTAGAAACCATCTTCTTACATCTTAAAATTAATCATCATGTCAAATTCCAAGTCCTAACACCTCTCCCAACGTAAAGGGCTATGTTGAAACAGGAACTGTCACCATTAATTTGCCAACATTAATTTTTAAATCGGTTTGTTATTTCCTAATATTCCACAGAAACGTAATTTAAAAAGCTTTTAAAGCCCTTCTTTAGAACGTTTGTTGTTCCTGTGAACCCCAAATGGTAGAGTTATCGGCATAAAATATAGCCTGTGTAGGATCAGAGACTGTTACCATTGATTCGCAACTATTACTTTTATAATCGGTTTATATTCCCTGAAATTGCATAGAATCGTAATTTAGAACTTTTTTAGAATGCTTTTCGCACCTGCCCTTCGCTTCTCCCCTTTTTAATTCGAATTTACTTTCGACGTTCCTTCGAGGGCATTTATATTTTATAAGTAACTACCATGTCATATTTAAAGTTTCTAGCCTTTTCAGTATCACAGAAATCGCAATTTAGAAAGTTTTTAGCTCCTGCAACCATCTGGTGGTAGTGGAACAGACATAAAATATAGCTTATGTTTGAGCAGATTCTATCACCAAAATTTGTCATCATTATTTTTTTAATCGGTTTGGTAATTTATAAGTGTGCTTAAAAATTGTAATTTATAACGCTTTTCACTCACTTCATTTTTTTTAATTTGAAATTTTCTTTCGACTGTTCTTAGAAAGCAGTTGCATCTTGTAAGTAAATACCATGCCATACTTCAAAGTGTTAGACCCCCTCAGTTGTGCAAAAAACGCAAATTAGAACATCTTTTGCCTTTGCAAACCTCAGCCTCATATGGTAGTGACAGCAACATAAAATATAACCTATGTTATAGCAGGGACTGTCACCATTTATTTGCAACCATTACTTTTGAAATAGCTTTGGTATTTCCTTAGATTGAGTAGAGATCGCAATTTTGAACGTTTTTAGGATGCTTTTCGCGCATTTTCACCCCTTTTTAAATTTCCATTTTTTTCGAAGCTGTTCTTAAAGATCATTTATATCTAATAAATATGTACCTTGCCTAATTTTAAGTTGCTAGCCCTTACCGATCACAAAAATCGAAATTTAGAACGCTTTTTTGCTCCTGCAACGTCTTGGTGATAGTGATAACGACATAAAATAGTGTCTATGTTAGAGCAGAGGCTGTCAGCATCAATTTCCTACTATTACGTTTGAAATCAGATTCATTCTTCCTGAGATATTGCCGACAAATCGGCATTTAGAACGTTTTTAGAACGCTTTTTACGCATTTTGCTCCTGCATCTCCTCTGGTGTAGTGGAAACCAAATAATGGAAATAAAATATAGCCTATCTTGGAGCAATATCTGTTACCATCATTTTTACACCATTATATTTGAAATCGGTTCAGTACTTCCTGAGATTGCATAGAAATCGCAATTTAGAAAGTTTTTTACAACGTTTTTTGCGCATTTTGACCTCCTTTTAAATTTCGATTTTTTTAGGAAATGTCCTTAGAGATCATTGATATCTTATAACTAACTACCATTCCAAATTTCACGATATTAGGCCTTTCCTTAACGCAAAAGCCACAATTTAGAACGTTTTTCTCCTGCACCTTCTTTGGGGTAGTGGCACCGACATAAAACATCGCCTATTTTGGAGCAAAGGTTGTCACCATCATTTTGCGCCATTATTTTTTAGATCGGCTTGGTATTTCCTGAGATTGTGTAGAAACCACTATTAGAACGTTTTTTAGAACGCTTTTCGCGCATTTTCACCCCTTTTAAATTTCGAATTGTTTCAGAACTGTTCTTAGAAATCCTTTATATCTAATAAGTAGTTAATATTTCATATTTCTAGGCCCTTCGGTAACGCAAAAATCGCATTTTTAGAACGTTTTTTGCTCCTGCACCCCCTTTCGGATAGTGGCATCGACATAAAACATAGCCTATGTTGGAGCAAGGGTTGTCACCGTCATTTTGACACCATTATTTTTTAAATCGGTTTGGTATTTACTGAGATTGTGTAGAAACCACCATTTAGAACGTTTTTTAGAACGATTTTCGCGCATTTTCACCCCTCTCAAATTTCGAATTGTTTAAGAACTGTTCTTAGAAATCCTTTATATATAATAAGTAGCTAATATTTCAAATTTCATATTTCTAAGCTCTTCAGTAACACATAAATCGCATTTTTAGAACGTTTTTTGCTCCTGCACCACCTTTGGGGTAGTGACACCGACATAAAACATAGCCTATCTTGGAGCAAGCGTTGTCACCATCATTAAGACACCAATATTTTTAAAATCGGTTTGGTATTTCCTGAGATTGTGTAGAAACTACCATTTAGAACGTTTTTTAGAACGCTTTTTGTGCATTTTCACCCCTTTTAAATTTCGAATTTTTTAAGAACTGTTCTTAGACATCATTTATATCTTATAAGTAACTAATATTTCAAATTTCATATTTCTAGGCCCTTCAGTAACACATAAATCGCATTTTTAGAACGTTTTTTGCTCCTGCACCACCTTTGGGGTAGTGACACCGACATAAAACATGGCCTATCTTGGAGCAATATCTGTCACCATCATTTATACACCATTATATTTGAAATCGGTTCAGTACTTCCTGAGATTACATAGAAATCGCAATTTAGAAAGTTTTTTACAACGTTTTTTGCGCATTTTGACCTCCTTTTAAATTTCGATTTTTTTAGGAAATGTCCTTAGAGATCATTGATATCTTATAACTAACTACCATTCCAAATTTCACGATATTAGGCCTTTCCTTAACGCAAAAGCCACAATTTAGAACGTTTTTCTCCTGCACCTTCTTTGGGGTAGTGGCACCGACATAAAACATCGCCTATTTTGGAGCAAAGGTTGTCACCATCATTTTGCGCCATTATTTTTTAGATCGGCTTGGTATTTCCTGAGATTGTGTAGAAACCACCATTTAGAACGTTTTTTAGAACGATTTTTGCGCATTTTCACCCCTCTCAAATTTCGAATTGTTTAAGAACTGTTCTTAGAAATCCTTTATATATAATAAGTAGCTAATATTTCAAATTTCATATTTCTAAGCCCTTCAGTAACACATAAATCGCATTTTTAGAACGTTTTTTGCTCCTGCACCACCTTTGGGGTAGTGACACCGACATAAAACATAGCCTATCTTGGAGCAAGCGTTGTCACCATCATTAAGACACCAATATTTTTTAAATCGGTTTGGTATTTCCTGGGATCGTGTAGAAACTACCATTTAGAACGTTTTTTAGAGCGCTTTTTGTGCATTTTCACCCCTTTTAAATTTCGATTTTTTTAAGAACTGTTCTTAGACATCATTTATATCTTATAAGTAACTAATATTTCAAATTTCATATTTCTAGGCCCTTCAGTAACACATAAATTGCATTTTTAGAACCTTTTTCGCTCCTGCACCCCCTTTGGGGTAGTGACACCGACATAAAACATAGCCTATCTTGGAGCAAGCGTTGTCACCATCATTTTGACACCAATATTTTTTAAATCGGTTTGGTATTTCCTGAGATTTTGTGGAAACTACCATTTAGAACGTTTTTTAGAACGCTTTTTGTGCATTTTCACCCCTTTTAAATTTCGAATTGTTTAAGAACTGTTCTTAGACATCATTTATATCTTATATGTAACTAATACTCAAAATTTCATATTTCTAGGCCCTTCAGTAACACTAAAATCGCATTTTTAGAACGTTTTTTGCTCCTACACCCCCTTTGGGGTAGTGGCACCGACATAAGATATAGCCTATGTTCTAAGTTGGACTCACACCATCATTTTGATACCATTACTTTTGGAATCGGTTCGGTAGTTCCAGAGCTTACCTCCGACAAATAAACAATTTTTTCCTCTTTATAATAGGAGTATAGATATATATGTAATATTCGCTCATTGTAGTGTTCGGGCACCCTCATGGATTGCGTACCACTCTCTTTCTCATGGATCGCGTACCACTCTCTTTCTCATGGATCGCGCACCACTCTCTTTCTCGCATGACATTTCGTGAAGGCATAGGCCAGTTCGTGGGTCTTAGAAGGGTGTAGAAGCGTTTGTGACCGATTAAATACACAGTACAGTTCTTAGGACCTGGTTTATTTCTTTTTATGTACAAGACTCCTTTGAAAACCAGGCTCACTGGGATGAGAACTTGAGACTCCTTTGTTTCCGTAATGACATCTGGACTTAGACTCCCTGTCGGAAAAATCGACTTTTCAAGGACAAATGTACTCTTTTCATTTTCCCTTCATTACGATAGTTACTAACCTAAGATAAGAGCCGATGAGTGACCAACGAACGGATAATGAAAAGAGGACGTTTGTCCTTGAAAAGCCAATTTTTCCCACAGGGAGTATAATTAAAATAATAAATCTTTGTAAAAAATCACCATAAAATAAAAACAATACATAGGACCCGTTTCGAGATAAAAATATAAACAGCTCGTCATCAGCTACAGTAAACACGTGTCCGTAAGGGGACAAGGTCAAAAATAAACTGAAAGGTAGGGAGTAGAGCTTGAAAAGAATCCGACAGATGGCGCTAGCTGAAAGGAGGAAATGCAGAAGACGAAAGTGTTGCCAAAATGTTAGAAGAGAAATTGATAGGGAAAAATGGAAATAAAAGAAATAAACAAGATTAAAATAAATTAAAAGAAGTAAATTAAAAATATAAATAATAATAATAAATAAAGAAATATAAAAGAATAAAACAAAAAACCCCAAAAAATCTTTTTTTTTTTTTTTTTTTTTAAACAAAATAAAAAGAAAAGAAACAAGAGAAGAGGAAAAAGATTTACAAAAGTTATTTCAACGCTGGAGAGAGGAAAGGAAATGATGAGAGATCATTGATAAGATTATCAGAATTTTTAGAAATAAAATATGCTTCATGAAAATGCAAATGAGAGTGAGAGGCAGGGGAAGAAATAATTTTGGCCATGGAGAAATTGAAACAATGTCTGGAAGACCAACAGTGAGAAGCAGTCGCAGCTCGAAACGCGTTCTATGTATTGTTTTTATTTTATGGTGATTTTTAACAAAGATTTATTATTTTAATTGTTTCATATCGCCCGTTTTCGGTGCTGTTTCGCTACAGGGGGTATAGTTTGTCGCCGAGTGCCCAAAGAGAAGATATAGCGTGGGTGATTATGGCATCTTCTAAGCGTGAAATCATCACTATCGGCAGCGAGTCGTGGTATTTAACTGGAGTAATTAGCATTATTTCCGCCAGAGGTCATTGCTACAAAACTGGGCGTATTTTTAATGTTATTGGACGATAGCTCAATGATTGATTGTCCGAGGCAAAGGCGTTGGCTATCGTTAGAACGCGGGTTGCCGATAAAATTTAAAGTTGCGCTATCGTCATAAAAAATATTCTTAGTGAGTGCCTCAAAATGATCTTTCAAAGTACTACAGTGCTACGCGGGAAAACCAATCTACCAAAGGCAAATGAAGTTTTAATCATTAAAAATACAGTTACCAAAGCATTTAAAAAGTTTGAATTTGAATTTTAAATTTAATTTTTTACCTTTAAAAAGGGGATTTTAAATTTTAAAAGGGCTCAGCTTTATCGTTTCATACATATTACCTTTTGTTACAAAAAAAATATTAATTGGCGAATATACACATTTCTATTTTAAAATTTCAAATTAATCAAAGAAAAAGAAGAAAGAAATTAAGCTACCTGCAAATACAGGTTGGACAACAGTTTGGAGGAATCCTTGATGATCCCCTAAATTCAGATTCCTTCAAGGAACTGGATTTACTGGTGCTGTTGGAAGGCTCCTATGCTAACCGGAAGAAATAGGCTTATTAGAAAAATGCTGGTCAATGTCGCTAAGTTTTATGAAATTACTATAGTATTCTAGCTCATATATTATATTAAGTTAGCTTATTAATATCGTATACGCTATTTTATTTTCACAAGTGCACTGGTTGATAATATTTCTAGGAATAATAAAGTTTGGAGGAATCTTTCTTGATTTCCTAAATTCAGATTCCTTCAAGGAACTGGATTTCGTCGTGCTTTTGGAAGGCTCCTATGCTAACCGGAAGAATTAGGCTTATTAGAAAAATACTGGTCAATGTCGCTAAGTTTTATGAAATTACTATAGAATTCCAGCTCATATACAGGGTGTCTACAAATTAGTTGGGTAATTTCGTAAGTTAACAACTTCCGAAATATTACGTGAAATTAACTAGTTGAAAGTCAGACTAGTAGTAATATTGCCGAAGCTTATTCATAGATGGCGTTAGGTGTCATAACTGCTGATGTCGCTTAGCGAGCGGTAATCATTTTTATTCAGCATAACGATAATGGAGACGTACAACGGTGCTGAAAAAGCGAAATACTGTCTTTGGTTTCATAAAACTCATTCTGTTGTGCAAGTACGAAGAACATTTGTGATAATATGGTAAACTTGAACTATTTGTCTATCTTACAACAATGCGTACTTTAATTTTTTTCTTGTCAATTCCTTTCAATAAATCATTGTTTTTGCCCCAACTAATTTGTAGACTCCCTGTATTATACTAAGTTAAGTTATTAATATTGTATGCACTATTTTATTTTCAGAAGTGCGCTTGTTAATAATGTTTGCAGGAAGAATAAAGTTTGGAGGAATCTTTGATGACTTTCTCAATTCATATTCCTCCAAGGAACTGGATTTACTTGTAGCATAGGAAAGCTCCTATGCTTATTAGAAAAATACTGGTCAGTGTTGCTAAATTTTGTGAAATTACTATAGTATTGCGGCTCATATACTGTTCTAAGTTAGGTTATCAATATCAAATGCACTTTTAATAAGATTAGATTTTAAGAAATTAATATTACACATGCATGGACAGAAAAATCACGGTAATTGAAATTAAGACGGGAGGCAATAGCCTTTTTTTACAACTTCTTTTATTTAGTTTAACTTGTTCATGTATGCAAGGTGATTAAAAAAAACGTTTACAAAATGACATGGTAAATCACATGGAAAAAAAAAATCACATACGAACATAGGGTCGCAAACCACTTATTTAGTCACAAATACAGGCTGTTTTATCCTAACTGAACCCGGGTTGACAGTAATAATTTAAAAAAAAATAAAAACATTGTAAGGGAAATGCAGCTATATGTACCTTGTTTTGTGTGAAATGTGATAACACCACAAAAAGATCTGGTAAAACATGTTGCTCAAGCAATCGATGATACCGTATGAATTGATAATCACAGACCAAAATGTGGGGCATCAAGTGCATACTGCTGGCGCGTATAATGCAAACTTCTACCTCTTTTGTTTGGTGTTATCAGATTTACAACAAAGGTGAGAATTTCTGTTAAATGTTTTATTATAATATACTTCAGTTTTCTGAAAGTTATTACCGTCAACTATAATGCAAACTTCTGCCACTTTTGTTTGGTGTTATCACATTTACAACAAAGGTGAGAATTTCTGTTAAACGTTTTATTATAATATACAGGGTAATCTTTTTTTAAAGTGACAGTGTTTGGAGCGCCCTGTAGCGCGATCTAATAGCCGAAAGGGTACCAAACTTGGTATTTAGACTAATCAAGACATGGGAAAAAGGATTCCTTCAAAAAAATTTAGTTCCAAAAATCGCCGCTAGGGTATTTTGTGGCGCTTTGCAATGTATAAAATGTGAGAAAAGAAAAATACTAACACATACAATCGTACAGTTAAATTATTAATGTTTATTTACTACATTAACTTCTCCGGTGAGGAATTAGACCATCTTCAATGTGAGCAACGTTCTCAGAAATAATACCGTACATTCTGTGCACAACGTTCTCCACAGCCGTAAGTAACATATCACGAGGAATATTCCGCACTGTCTTTGTTATGCTGTCCTTTAGAATAGACAACTTTGATACTCCACCAACATAAACTTGAGATTTCAAATAACCCCAGAGCCAAAAATCGCATGGCATGAGGTTAGGGGAACGAGGCTTCCATGCAACTGGAAAACTCCGATTTATGACTCTATCATCAATGAAGTTTTGGCGCAACAGCTGCTTTACCTTATTACTAAGGTGTGGCGAAGCACCATCCTGCATAAAGATTGTTTGTTGGAGACGGTTTCTTTGCTGAAGTTGTGGAATAACAAACGTTTGCAGCATTTCGTGGTACCTTTCTGCATTTATGGTGCACGTTTCGGGTCTTGTCGGAGTGATGGTCTCAGAAAAGAATGGCCCAATTACGAATTCGGCTGTGAAACCACACCAAACAGTGACTTTTGGGGAATTTAATGGGATTTCATGCACGGTGTGGGTCTGCTCAGAAGCCCAAATTCGGCTACTTTGTGTGTTTACGGACCCATTGAGATAAAAATGGCACTCATCTCGACGATAGAGCGAATGTCACTCGCTTATCATAATCACTTGGTTTCAGTTCGTGCAAGCGGCTGATTTTGTAGGGGTAAAATCCAATAACGCGCAGCAAAACTCTCCATACCGTAGAATAACTCATGTCCAATTGTCGAGCTACACCCCGGGCGCTGCTAGTACCAGCAATGGTTCCCTGCCATCCTTCGACAATTGCAGTTGACACATCAGTTATTACATCTTCTGATACTTGTTTACGTCCTCTCCCAGCGCGAATGGTCAGTGACCCCGTTTCCTCGAACTTCTTAATCATTTTCTTAAGACCATTCAGCGATAAAGGCCCCTTTCGTAATTTTTTTCTGGTTCGAAATTCCCGAAGAACTGCGGATGCATTACATTGATTCATATAATACAGCTTCACCAGTAACGCACGTTCCGGTAACGTGAGAGGCATGTCCGCTGGAGCTCGTTTATTTCAGCTGAGATTATTTGTCGGAACTGTCTACTACTTGCTTTTATAGGCCCTATTACTGGTGCTGCCATCGCACAACATTTGCATTTTTCTTTGATACTCGTGTTTTATGCTAATTCTCGTTATTGTAAGCTACAGCAGCGCCACAAAATGCCCTCGCGGCGATTTTTGGAACTAAATTTTTTTCACGGAATCCCTTTTCCCATGTCTTTATTAGTCTAAACACCAAGTTTGGTGCCATTTCGGCCATTAGATCGCGCTACAGGGCGCTCCAAACACTGTCACTTTAAAAAAGTTCACCCTGTACTTCAGTTTTCTGAAAGTTATTACCGTCAACTATAATGCAAACTTCTACCACTTTTGTTTGGTGTTATCACATTTACGGCAAAGGTGAGAATTTCTGTTAAATGTTTTATTATAATGTACTTCAGTTTTCTGAAAGTTATTACCGTCAATTATAATGCAAACTTCTACCACTTTTGTTTAGTGTTATCAGATTTACAACAAAGGTGAGAATTTCTGTTAAATGTTTTATTATAATATACTTCATCTTTCTGAAAGTTATTACCGTCAAATTTAATGCAAACTTCTATCACTTTTGTTTGGTGTTATCACATTTACAACAAAGGTGAGGATTTCTGTTAAATGTTTTATTATAATATACTTCAGTTTTTTGAAAGTTAATACCGTCAACTACAATGCAAACTTCTACCACTTTTGTTTGGTGTTATCACATTTACAACAAAGGTGAGAATTTCTGTTAAATCTTTTATTATAATATACTTCAGTTTTCTGAAGGCTATTACTGTCAACTATAATGCAAATTTCTATCACTTTTGTTTGGTGTTATCACATTTACAACAAAGGCGAGAATTTCTGTTAAACGTTTTATTATAATATACTTCAGTTTTCGGAAAGTTATTACCGTCAACTATAATGCAAACTCCTACCACTTTTGTTTGGTGTTATCACATTTACAACAAAGGCGAGAATTTCTGTTAAATGTTTTATTATAATATACTTCTGTTTTCTGAAAGTTATTACCGTCAACTATAATGCAAACGTCTACCACTTTTGTTTGGTGTTATCAAATTTACAACAAAGGTGAGAATTTCTGTAAAATGTTTTATTATAATATACTTTAGTTTTCTGAAAGTTATTACCATCAACTATAATGCAAACTTCTACCACTTTTGTTTGGTGTTATCACATTTACAACAAGGGTGAGAATTTCTGTTAAATGTTTTATTATAATATACTTCTGTTTTCTGAAAGTTATTACCGTCAACTATAATGCAAACTTCTACCACTTTTGTTTGGTGTTATCACATTTACAACAAAGGCGAGAATTTCTGTTAAATGTTTTATTATAATATACCTCAGTTTTCTGAAAGTTAATACCGTCAACTACAATGCAAACTTCTACCACTTTTGTTTGGTGTTATCACATTTACAACAAAGGGGAGAATTTCTGTTAAACCTTTTATTATAATATACTTCAGTTTTCTGAAAGCTATTACTGTCAACAATAATGCAAACTTCTACCACTTTTGTTTGGTGTTATCACATTTAAAAGAATTGCGAGAATTTCTGTTAAAGGTTTTTTAATAATATACTTCAGTTTTCTAAAAGTTATTACCCAAATTGAGTTAGGATGAAACACCCTGTATTTGTGACTAAATAAGTGGTTTGCGACCCTATTAATTTTAAGGCATTAAACGTAACCAGATGAAAGTGATAAATCGCAAAATAATGCTTTATAGTTTTAACTACGAGTTACAACAACAATGAAGTTAATTATGCGCCAAACTACGCTCACTAAAATAAGTCAACTGGCTGGGAAACAGCCACAGTGAAACATTTTAAACACTAAAAAAAGAGAAAAGAATAAAAAAATAATTTAAAAAAGTGTAATATTTAAAAAAATACGCTTTTATTTTAAAATGAAATCATACAAGCGAATTTTCAAATACATAATTGGTCTTTATTGATTAAAAAAAGCCATCAGCTGTCACGACTGTAGTTTATATGGCCTAGGGAGCCACTACATCGCACAATGAAAGCGAAATAAACGCTATCCCAATTACAGATGCTGCTGTGTTTACGGTGAGTTATTCACAATCGAGATACCGTTCGTTTAAGTGGTCTCAGGACTCTTAAAGCTTCAAAATTTTCGAAATTTTATTATTATTTTTTTTAGATATTAAACTCCTACCTTTTCTAAACATTTTGATATATTTGTTTCCTTGAAATTCCCATTAGAACATAAGTAATGGCTTTTAGAATTATACGCGTTCAATTGCTGAAGCGACGTTTCCGAAATTTTGAAGACATTTTTCTCCAAATGACGTTTTTGGGCATAACGCGCAGGATATCTCAAAAACTTCTGAATAATTTTTCACGAAATTTTCAAAACACGTGTTTCATGTTAGTCTGTATAAACTGAACCTAAAATTTCATTTTTATTGTTTAAAAAAATATTTTCTTAGGTTATTATACTGCGGGAATTTTCAAAATTTTGTATTAGCCAAATACATTTTTGTATAAAAATATAAAAATGCCATTAATAAAAATTCATGCAGATTTAGGGTAATTATTACAATCTGAAATATAATTAGGCACAAAAAGTTTCATTCGTGTTCCAAAATTTATTTTGTTATCCTGCGCGTAAGCTGTTATACCAATTTTCTGATCGACAAATGTCTGACAGTTTGGACCCCCTATAAATACTAATTTCGCATCGTCAAATTTTTTCAATACTTGAAATGAAAGAACATACTTATATCTTTCATCCTCCCAAAATTTTAAATCAGATTTAAATCATGAGTTTAAAGTGTTTTAAATCAGTGTAAATCAGTGTTTTAAATCAGATACATTTTAAGGTGATATTAACGGTTGAAAATTTTCTTTTTTCCATTTTTTCCAATTTTAAGAGTCATGAGACTCATTAACTTTGAATATGGCGTGTTGTGATTCGAAGTCATGACAGCTGAAGGGTTTTTTCGTAATTGATTAAGTATACAAATATTCTCGTATGATGTCACGCTGAAAAAAATAGCCCTACCTCCCCGAATATGAATCAACTTAAAGTAAGTAAAAAAGAGTGTTGTTGAAAAATAAATTATCACATATGTCTATTGTTAAAAATATATATTCTTTAAGAGATTATTACCTCTTCAAATGCTTCAACTGGGGGTAAATGGTTGGAAACAATCTTGTTTACAGCAGCTAAATTCTTAGTTAATTTGTAACTATTCAGCATTCCGGAAGATTCTAAAATATAGAAAGTGAGAGATATTAACCATAACTTGTGCGAACTACCTGGAATGTCATTTATAATACAACATGACAAGTTAACGTGCGACAACGAAAAATAATATTTTGTGTATGTTAGTGAATGTTTCATTGTTATTCTTAAGTTGATAAAAATCAAATATATTTACAGAAAAAGAAGAGTAATTTTCAGTTACCACTCTCATGTTTTAGTTATTTATGTGTTATTTAATGTGACTAGATTTTTTGTGTTTAAATGGAAACATGTTTCTAGTTTTATAGAATGGAACACTAAATGTCACACCAGTTGTCATCTGCTAAAAAAAATGCATTATATACCCCCAAAAAATGAGTATATATACAGTATGTCCTCGAAAACCCGACAACTTCAAAGATCCGGAATCAAAGCCTGGATCGAACCAAGGTCAGTGGCATTACGCGCTAATGCTCTATCACTGAGCTACCTGGATGATACCATGGAAGAACGAAGACTAAAGGAGACGACATGAATTACGTCACTTGAAGCTGTTCCTACCCCCTGCTTCCGCCATATTTGACCGCGGTGAGCTGCGCTACGAACCAGTTCTTCTCCCTGCGCAAGTCAACTGCTTAAATGTCAAATATAGCGGACGCTAGAGAGGGGCGAAAGAAACCGTTTTTCAGCTTCAACTCTCTCCACGAGACTGGATTGATATGTCGGCTCCTTTTAATCTTTATAGCTCCATAGATGATACCAGTTCAGCACTTCTCATTCTTATGTGCTGTCAAGGCTTCAACCGCAGCATACGATGGAATTTTTGTAGAAAATTTCATACGTCTTTATTTTATAATTATGGGTTTTATTTGTTTAAAAGGCGTACAGTCAACAGAGTGAAAAATGTCCAAACCTATGATCAAACCAGGTTCATTGACATTACGCGCAAATGCTCTACCACTGGATGGACGACACCACGACTAGCACTTCTCATCATCCCTGGTTAGTCGTGCTGCAGTTGGAGCCGTCCCAACAGATAAGAGTGAAAAGTGCTAAGCTGGTATCGTCCCAATGCTGGTATCGCCCCACTGTCCTAAGGCTGCGAACGAACCATCCTTCTAACTGTTATCAGTGTCGGCGTCGCTTTTTGTGGCCACGCGGTGTCTTTGATTTTTAACAACTTTAGCAGGAAAGGGACTGATGTCCTGCAAAAGAGGAACCTTTCCTTCAAGTAGAGTCGAGCTCCTTATTTCCTGACCCATTGTTGATTCCCTTCATTCTTTTGTGAATAAACCGCAGAACCGTGCAGAATAAAAGATTTTCCAAGAAAACTGGAGAAGAAGGCACAACACGCGTCTGTACGCAGCCTTAGTGGTAGAGTATTGGCGCGTAATGCCAATGACCCTGGTTCGATCAAAGGTTTGGACATTTTTTTACTCTTTTGGTTATACGCCTTTTAATCCTCTCGCTGCGTAATTGTTTAATCAAAATAGCTTCAAAAATTGCGTATTTAACTCCTTTGCGACGAGCGTCTTTTAAGAGTTTTTATTCTTTTGCCACTGGTTTTTCAAAAAAACATTTTCGTCTGATTCAATCGGGAAATTTCTCCGATTAGATAAGGCAAAATTTAGAATAAAAAAATAACTGGTGGGAATGATCAAGGAGAGTTAATTAGACGGAAAAATGCATCCCCGATGAAATCTCGGGTTGCGCAAATTTTGCTACATTTACGTTGCCCGAGAAACTCTCGGGTTGCGCAGCGAGAGGGTTAAGCAAATAACATTTACAATTTCAATTAAACATTATGAAATTTTCTACAAAAATTTCAAACATTATGTGTATAGATTTACTGTAAATGTTATTTTATATTAGTGGACCAATATTGCCGTAAAGTTTTATGGCTACTTCACACAACTAATATATTAAAGATTTAGAGGGTTAAATTTTTTTTAAATTTCATGAGAGAACAGTACGTTATAGTTTTGAAAGAAAAGTTTTTTTTAAGTGTATTTTTTGTTTTATTGTATGGAGTAAATAATGAAATTATGCAATATTTAGAAGTGAAAACATATGCAACTAAAGTGGTAACACATGTCACGTCAGTTAGTGTTAAGTTTAATCTTAGCGTTATTGACGTGCAGATTACGGACATACACGTTTGTGCTATATAGCATAGTTCCTGAAAAATAGAAATGCAATATATCTTTTTACACTTTTTTAATTAACTCAACCTATGATTTGTATGTAACGATGGAATTTTACGATAGAATTTCAACCTATTTCATGATATGCTAGAATTATAAAAAAAATATGCACAAAGATGCGTTTCCGATGACAATACAAAATTTTAATATATTAACCCTTTCCAGCGCGGTGTCCTTAAAAAAGGACACCTAATTTTAATTCCAAAACTGACAAACAGCACCAAGAATATTTAACTAAAATTTTCCTATAATAATGTACATGAAAATAAGCAAGTTCGTATTTTCTAATAAATTCGTTTATAAATTACGGTGTCAGTCCATTATTTGATCCGTTTATAAGCAGAATTACTCCGCGCCGGTAAGGGTTAACAATTTAATTATAGCTCAATTCCATCGTAACTGACGTAACACTTGATCATCGAATTTTGTTTTCAAAACTGTGTAGAAAATTTACTAATAAAGCTAGAACAAATTCTTACCATTTAAAATATTTCTTACTAAGGGTTTAATATCCAAATACCTGCCGATTATTTCAATCTCTCTTTTAGTCCCAAAAATTGCAAGTAAAAATTCTGTAACTGATGTAACATAAAATATCAAACGTTTTTTTCTGGTTTCATTGAAGTGTAAAAAATATCATAACTATCTCGTTAGAAAAAGTGATTTAATGTTCTCAATAACACTAACAAGGAAGGTCTCCATACTGGGCATACTCAGAATATTTTGAAAAAAAAAAGTGCTAATTAAACTACTTATGTATGTAATAAAGGATCAATCAAATTTAGCGGCGGAATTACAGTAGAAAGTATGTAAAAAAAATAAAATATTTTCGAGTATTTGGCGCGAAAAGGCGAAAGCGTCACGCTATTTGGCGAGCAATACTTTTCCTCGCCAAAAGCAAACAATTTTAGTGCACCTGAAAATTGATTGTTAATTGATTTTTAGACCAATGTCAGACGGATGGTCTTAGAATGCGTGTAAATAGTATTTACTGAATTTAAACTTAAACAATGAGAGAGTTTTATAAATACATTTTTTCTTATTACATATTTATGTTGCTTGTTACTTAATTTTATTACTTTAAAAACAATTTCATCTATAAAAAATACTTTCATATATTTAAGCGAATTCCAAAATAAAGGCAAGATTCATTTACCAGTTATTCATTTCGAAGAATTCGTCGTTTCCATAGCAACAGAATTGAATCTACAGTGCTCAATTGGACTTAATTTTGAGACACTGAAACAATTTTAATTTATTTTAATTTTGTTTTAATTCATAAAATTTGATATTTAACTTTCATTATAAATATGTATATGGCAAAACTATAGTTAAATCAATCTAAAACTGACAAAACTAAAGTCATTTACATTAAATTTATTTAAACAAGTTCAACATGAAATATTTTTATCTTAAAGATTATTCGGCATAAAAAAGTATTTTTCGAAATTTCATTTCATCGCCAACTAACCATTAAATCGCTGATAAAATAAACGAAATTTTCATTATTTTTTAACGAACGTTCTATAGCGGTTCCGCCATTTTTTTTTTTTTTTTTTATAAACATATATATACACATGAGAAGAACACTCTGTAATTTTTTCTGATTTTCCTGAATATGCCCGTATGGAGACCTTCCTTGTAAGTAATGACAAATTATAACAGTAACTTGTTTAATTAATTTCTGAACAATAAAAATAAGAAAATAGCATTTGCACATGTAACTGACGTAACTTTTATTATGTAACTGACGTAACATTATGACTTTAAAAAACAATAATGTTACTTAGTTTGTAAAGAGTAATTTACAATGCCTTTTTATTAGGATTGTATTATAGAACATAATAATATTAAGCTTTCCAATCATACCCTTAAATTAAACCTATTACAAATTTTATTTCCTCCCCAAAATGAGATTTTTCAGTGGAATTGCCTTATAAATGAATGCATTAATTTTAGGGCATTATTCAATTTGCCCGCCACAAGTGATAAATAGCCCGAAATTCTCTGTAACTCATACAATTCCATGAGAGTTGAAAATAAACGGTCAATTGCGAGTTTTACTCGCGCACAGAGGGTTCCGTACAAGAAATATATTAATTAGTAATTGTGTTATTACAAAAAAAAAATCGTTGCTAAAAGAAAAATAAGACTTTGTGAAAAACTATACAACGTAGTGTTGGGTATAGCTGCATATACTAAAAAAGTATAAATGGATATACTATGAAAGTTCAGAGAGATATGAAGCCTAAATAGTATCAAATATTGATATTCTGTATAACTCTTTTTTTAATCTTATCCTAATCTGTTTTTGATACACTTAATTCGGTGATCAAAATGAAAATAGTGCATATTTAAACTTCATTTCGGGATGGAGAAAATGCATCCCCACAGAAATCGCATGTTGTGCAAATTTTGCTATTTTTACGTTGCCCGTGGAAATCGCGGGATGCGCGTAGCGAGAGGGTAAAAAGTAGAGGAAGAAGAATGTAAGAAGCTTCTTGATGAATAGGTATTTCTTACCGGTTATCTTTCCTTGCAATATACTGATTGAGGATTCACTGGCTCTTCTTGCTAGCAAAATTTCAAGCGGTTAGTCTCAGAGTGTGAAGACATCTTTGAGCTTTCAAAAAGAGCGCGCGGAAGGCTTGCAAAACAAGCTTGTGAACTTTACAGAAGTATTGGCAACTAACGCTATCTGTTAACCCAGACCTGAATCAACCATTAAGGCTGTTCTTAACTGCTTTGCTCTACAAGCGCAAAACGTTTTGACACATTTACAAATTCATTTTTTAACGGAAAGACATAAAATCGGAAAGCCTGGCCATGGAAGCGATTTGGAATTGAACGGATTTTTCCATTTTTTTGATCAATCAATTACCTATTGAGTTATAAACGAATTTGATCACGCGACAAACACGTATTTCGCTCACTCTTGAGTGCTCTTTCTTCCTTCGCGCGGATATTCGGTTCAAAACGCACACTTTGACACTATTTTTTGAAAGATCTATTGCGTTTGCAAAAAAAATGGAAAAAACAGCTCAATTACATAGTTTCTGAATAACAACACCAGCTAGTTTCATGCATTTTCGAACAAAAATAAATTAAAACTTATGTCAGAAAGTTACCCTTTTGGATTTGAGAACACCCTTAAACATCGCAGAAAAGCCGAAATGAACCGTTAAACGGGGAAAGAGTGGGTTGTGCTTTTAAATAGACGGAAAAAATGCATCCCCAAGGAAATCTCGGGTTGTGCAAATTTTGCTATTTTTACGTTGCCCGTGGAAATCGCGGGATGCGCATAGCGAGAGGGTAAAAAACAGAAGAAGAAAAATGTAAGAAGATTGTTGATGGATAGCGTGTTTCTTACCAGTTGTCTTTCCATGCAATATACTAATTGAGGATTCACTGGCTCTTCTGGGATGCTGAAGGTGCTGCTTAAACTCGGGTTCCGACCATCTACGCCTCTTTTGAAACAGGGCCTCTTGGGAAGGACTATCGAAATTGGAAGATTGTGCATCGTTGCTCCCTCGGATTTTGGTTCGAATCCTGTGGAAGCTCTTTAGAAGTTTGGAATGGTTTCTTCCTTTGTCCTGTAGGTGCAATTAAATAAGATTTAATTACGTTATTTTTATATCACAATATTAAAATATTTATTTGCTTAAAAGACGTTATAAAAACGCATTAAAAGTAAATTAAAAATCTATATTGACATGTTTCAGCTCTTTTACATAGTCGTCATCAGAATGTATAACAGAAAATTACAAATACATATGAAAAATGGAAATAATCATCGAATATAAACAAGTAATCATGTAACGCGCACTACATTTTCGCGACTGCGCGTGTTCCCTATATGTCGCGAAGCCGTAAGTTGTCCAACCATTAAACCCATAAATTCGGGATATGAAAAGATAATGTATCGTTACAAACTCCTGAACCTCTTAAATAAATCTCAATGGACTCTCTTATAAATAATTGTAAATAAAAATTTGACCTGTAGATTATTTTACTCTCGTTAAAAAGTATGTTAATGTTCTCCATTTGATTCAGCCGGGATAAAGCAGTATTAGCTCTATTATATTTTATGTCCGCTATATGTTCTTTACATCTGATATTGAATTTTCGTTGGGTTATACCTATATAATGATTTTTGATTCCTCCCTCCCTAATAAATGGAATCCTATAAACTCCTGAGAGGTCATCTCTATTAATAGGATCAATTTTAGTATTTAAAAGCATCTTTAATTTCGGAGGAGGCTTCGCGGTCAAACATAAAACACCAACCGGGGTTTTTTATGTCATTTTTCAAAGAAACCCGGGAAATAATTTGCTATAACCCTTTTCATAGAGGGAACACGCGTAATCGCGAAAATGTAGGGCGCGTTATATGATTACTTGTTTATATTCGATGATTTTTCCATTTTTCATATGCATTTGTAATTTTCTATTATACATTCTGATGACGACTCAGTAAAAGAGTTGAAACATGTAAATATAGATTTTTAATTTACTTTTAATGTCTTTTAAGAAAATAAATATTTTAATATTGTGATATGGTTAGTAGTGGACGTAATTTTGACTTATTACTCGCACTTATTTACAATATTTTTGATAAACATTCTTGGAAATTCAATTAAAGTTTTGCAATTAAATAAGATTAAATTATTTTATTCTATTTTGAATAATTATAGACAGAGAGGCGACTGCATAGACCATCGCCTCATCGAGTTGACGGCTGTTCAAAATTTTATTATTACACAGATCTCGATTAACATATTAAGATGCAACTGGTCTGTCAAGTCATATCCTGGGGGAAAACATTTGCAGTCTCGATTTTAGTGGTTGATCGATAGATGTATCATTGCGTTTTCCTGGACTCCAAAGGTTTGAAAACATGGAGAACTGGGAACAAGAAAACACTATAAGTTAGAAGTTTTAAGTAAGTATAAGAAATTAGAGTAACTCCTAAAGTACTCTGGTGAATTCGATAAAAAAAATTTAGGTGGTAGAGTATAAATACAAGATGATATGTAGCAGACAGTTAAAAAAAATTTAATTAGTTTCAGAAAAGAAAAATTCTGAAAAATGGAAAAATTCTGAAAAATTGCCACTGCTCTAAAATAAAAAGTTTAAGTCACAGAAAAAACTGTTTGCCATAAGTCTTGAGCATAATCCAGTGGATATGGATTCCAAATTTCATCAAAATCGATCTGGAAATTTCCGAAGAAACGGGTCTTAAAGCTCGCATATTTCCCGTAGGATTTCACCCAGTCTTGTCTTCCCTTAAGCCTTTAGCGGGCGGTGTCCATACTTTTATAAAGTACTGTAAAACAAGCTAGTTTTTATTTAATAATAAATTCGTTTGTAAATTCCGGTGTCTATCCAGCATTTCATCGTTTTACAAACAGAATTACTCCGCGCTGGAAAGGGTTAAGCAATTTTAGTAGAAAGCTAATTTAAGAAAAGGTAAAGATAACATAAAAGTTTAAAGAGATATCAAGCTTAAATAATATCAAATATTGCTTATAACTCTTTTTTTTTTAATCTTATCCTAATCGGCCTATGATGAATTTAATTCAGTACTGACAATAAAAGTAATTCATATTTAACTCCTTGCGCTCTGGCGCTGTTAGCGGACGTATGTCTCTAGCCACTAGTATTGCCGCATTTGGCAGATTTTTTTTAGAAATTTTGAATTCACATCACAAAAATTTAATTCGTAATTTTCTGTTACTTTATTTATGGAAAATCAGTCACCCTGTAAAGCAAAAATAAGAGTTAAAACTTTCTGGTAAGAATTCGGAACGTCTAATTAAAAAAATTAGCCATATATATCATCGTCGGAAATGGCCAAAATAGCATGACGTACGCTGTGTACGTCATAGAGCTCCAAAAGGTTGAATTTCATTTGGAATTTCATAAAACTAAATTCAGCGTAGTCAAAATCTTTTCTTTTTAAAGTGCAGCTAAACCTAAAGCCTTGTTCAGAGTTTAAGCTGGCACTGTGCTAAGCGCGCTTCGAAAGGAGGTCTCAAAGTTACAACGCCGCCCTGGTCCGTACCCCGTTTTTCCAGATATGTTTTTAATTAACCTTTAAAGACACGGGAGGCGTATTGAGGGATACGCTCAATGCAAACTAGCCGCGACTCCCATAGTATTTATGTGATTAATTCTAATTAAATTAGTCTGTTTTTAACAATTTGACGTTTACTGCTTTTATACTGCTACTGAGCATTGCATTACACAAATATATCATTAAAAGTTCCCACCTGGGATTACAAGCCGATGATACATAGCGTACGCTGCCCCTGTCATTATGTATGTCCAAACCGTAAGTGTCTTTAAGGGTTAATATCTCGGCTAATTACCGACGATTTTTTTCGAAATTCACTATCAACAATGCTTTTATACTTCTGCTACGATAGGTACCTCAAACGCTCCTCAACACCTTTGCTGAACGCCTGCAAATCGAAATTTGTGTGTAACGGAAAAATGCATTTTTCTAAAAACCTATGTGACCAAGGGTAATCGCTATAATTTTCCTGCAAGGTTTAAATTAACCTCTACTACCTCTAATTTTTTCATAATTCTAGTTTCAGTAGATTCAGAAATAGATGGGGGGGGGGGACATATTTTTGCGTTACATTTTCGAGTATATCTCAGAAAATATAATACTTTAAATTCACAGAAATGTATTTTTGAGTTCTGCGTTACAAAGGCTTTCACACGATACCCCACACGATGTACAGTCGTGGAAAAAATAAAAAATAAACACCCCCTACTAACTCCTCAATAAATTATCGTAGACGAAAGTGACTGGTACCGAACGATTGGAAATAAAGTCTACTTTTAAATGATGTATATAAAATTTGCTTAGGGGGGCATCTATATATTAAAACAAATCCAAACTTCATTTTTTTTTTCAATGGCAATACCCAATTTTAACCAGATATTTCAAATCTTCGGTTCAAACTATGCCTAGACATGAAATTTCAAGTCATTTGAATAATAAGTTTTTGAATTATAAACATTCAAAATTGAGTGCTCCAAATGTTAAATTACATTTCCATATTTTTATTTATATCTCCTGAAATTATGCTCCTAATGTGATAATTTTTTTGTGTAGCAATAATACTAATATGCCCAAACATAAATACGTTGAATTTGCAATTTTTATAATTTTATGATATGAATTATGAATTATGAAATTAATATTCGAAAAAAAATATGAATTGCAACCTACAATTTTTTTGATGGATTTAGATTTATTAAGTCCTGCTTTATGGAAATCCAAAATTTCACATTTTTCTTCCAAGTAGTTTTCAAATTATGCTTAAAAAACGGCAAAATGAGGGTTTAAGGGGCCGTCTATGATAGAATTGACTAGATATTTTGAAATTTCTTATGATGCCCTGTAATCTAGCAGATTTCATTGACTGCTTGAGTGACGCTTAAGGTGCCTTGATCAAGAAGAGGGCTCTCTCGGTTAACAATCGAGTACCAAACTTCAATTTGGATACAGTCCTTAAAATACGCTCGTTTTAAAATAATTAATTTCTCATTAACTTATGGTACGAATTGCATAAAAATTTGATTTTAGGCTAATTAAAGGGTGTAGAATTAATTTATGCTGTCAGAATTGGGTATTGCCATTTAAAAAAATGAAGTTTGGATTCGTTTTAATAAGTAGATGGCCTCCTAAGCAAATTTTATGTACATTATTTAAAAGTAGACTTTATTTCCAATCGTTCGGTACCAGTAACTTTCTTCTACGGTAATTTGTTGAGGAGTTAGTAGGGGATGTTTACTTTTTTTTTCCACGGCTGTACAAAGAAAAGATTTTTTTTTCAAGTACCTTAATTAGCCCCACTACGTTTTTACTAAAAAATATTTGTAAATGTTTAATAATTCGGAAATATGTGGGTTAATAGTCTTTATTACTTCCCCAATTTGAACTTTTCACGTTCCATAGTTTACGAGCAAAATGGCTGTGACAGACAGACAGGAGTGATCTTATAATGGTTCCGTTTTAACTTTTAAGTACGGAACCTTAAAATAAATACTGTTTTAACAAAATAACTCCTTTAAGACCTAATTGTACTTTCATTGATTGGATAAAATTCTTACCGATTTTTCCTGCAGATCCTGAGTGTTGAAAGAATTGAGCAACATGGCAAGGAATAGGTTTAGCACCAAGAAGTTGCCCACAGTCAACGCCACAAGAAACAGGATGATGCAGAGGTAGTACCTGTCCCCGGAAGCTCTCATACAGTCCCACAGTGGTTGGACCCATTCTCCACACAATATGCGAAACATCATCAACAACGAATGCCAGAAGTCGGTAAAGTTCCACCTAATGGAGAAAAGATCGATTAAATCAACACAGCTATATCAATATAAGCAGCAAACCTATCATTTTCCAGATTTTGAGATGGCCAAGGTCATTAAAATAAATTGCAACCTATACAAGAGTCGTATTTTTCTGGAGGCATGGCTTACTAGATTGGCGAAATTTCTACTCAATGAGGCTAAATCAATTTCAGCAGAATATGCCATTTTAATCTGACTCAAATAACGACCTCCATGTTTAATTGTTTGTGACACATGATCTCTCAACTGCAAGTTGAATTTATATCATCTTTCGTGAATTAACGTTTATTTACATTACTGATGAGGAATTTTAAACAAATTCGAAACGTTTAATGTTATTTCTTAAAGATTTTTATAAGTTTTTAAACTGTTTAATTAAATTATCTGTATTTTTGTATTTGTTTTTATCTAATTATGAACAGATGTAATATCTTTTTTACTTCAACACAGCTATGTTTGTTATCATTGTTAACAATGAGTGGAAGAATCACTGTTATATCCTTCTTTGAAAGTATTAAGGTAGTTTTCATTCCTCCTTGAAAATGGCATTTTTTAAACATACTAGCTTGTTTACAGGAGAAGCCCAGTAGCGTGGTTGTTAGTACGCCTTTCAACCACGCTACAGGTCCCCATTCGATTCCAGGCAGCGGAATAGCCAAGGTTCACTCAACCACTCATCATTATTAGATAAGGCGTCATTGTCCAACAGTATTCATTTTTATAATTTTTCTTATAATAAATTGTGAGGCAGTCTTTAGGTTTGCTATTCAAAAAAAGTTACCTTGGTACCGGATCTGGCGCAAAATTTTGTTCTGAATAGATATCTTGAAAGAGCTGGACTCCCATAATGGCGAAAATGTAGACAATGACAGCGAGCACCAACGTCATGTTTCCCACAGCTCCAAGTGTACTGGCAATGATCGTCAGTAATAGCCTCATTGTCGACCAAGCTTGAGCGAGTTTTACAACTCGCAACTACAGAAATAATAATGAACGAGATTGAACACGCTGAAATTCGACGGAATCAAAAAGGAATAAAATTTGCCTCTTTAATCCTTGTTCGTTCCAAATTCTTATCTTCTGAAACGCAACTATTCTTTTAAGCTAATCCATTTTTATGCAAAAGTGGAGAAATCATTTTACAATAAAATTTAAAATTTAAATATAAATAAAATATTTATTGTCATTGGTTATTAACTTATTATATAAGACGTTACAATCCAACAGTATTCATTTTCATTATTTTTCTTATAATAATTTGTAAGGAAGTCTTTAGGTTTACTATTCAATAAAAGTTACCTTGGTACCGGATCTGGCGCAAAATTTTGTTCTGAATAGACATCTTGAAAGAGCTGGACTCCCATAATGGCGAAAATGTAGACAATGACGGCGAGCACCAACGTCATGTTTCCCACAGCTCCAAGTGTACTGGCAATGATCGTCAGTAGCAGCCTCATTGTCGGCCAAGCTTGTGCGAGTTTTACAACCCGCAACTACAGAAATAATAATCATTTGTTAATAAAGAAAAGAAAAATAAGTATAAAAATAAAAATGTTAAAAAAAAAAAGAAAAAAGAAAAACATTCTTTGATAAACATTCAACGTTCATCTTGAAAATTCCGTCTATATGTTTGGTTTCGATTCATATTTTCCCCCAAAAATTTCCGAAAAAGGCCCAAAAATTACAATACATTAATTTAGCGTGAGCACCATCCATACTCAATAATAAAAAAATCACCTTTTTTTTGCGTTTGTATAAAGCGGAAGCAGGTGAATTTATTAATATACATTAATTTTGCTCTATTTGTTTTTAACAGAAGTGAAAAGAAGAGACATTATTTAGAAAATATTTTTAGGATATTTAAATTGATTTCTCAAGGTGTAATCGCAAATTAATTAATATTTAACTATTAATTTATAAAGTCTTATTTTTTAATACTAGACTCTTTCTTTTTTATTTATAATTTATTTTTTTGCATTTTAGTTTTTAAAATGTTTTATTGTTGCAGTTTTACAGCACTCTGGCATATTTTGGGAAACTTTTATTGGCTCATCATTAAATCCGCTGTTGTTTCAATTCTAATACAATTGCACGAGCTACAGAGAATATTTGGCGATTTATCACCTTTGGCAGGCGAATTAAAAAAGGCCTTAAAAATTAATGTATTAATTTAAAAATAAGTTGTAAAAATATTAAAAGGTTGTATTGCCATTAGAAACACAACTTATTTTTTATAATTCTAGGATATTAGGAAGTTGGTTTAAAGTCGATTGCAAAAGTCCATCTTTACATAAAAAAGGCCTTAAAAATTAATGTATTAATTAAAAAATAAGTTGTAAAAATATTAAAAGGTTGTATTGCCATTAGAAACACAATTTATTTTTTATAATTCTAGGATATTAGGAAGTTGGTTTAAAGTCGATTGCAAAATTCCATCTTTACATAAAAAAGGCCTTAAAAATTAATGTATTAATTAAAAAATAAGTTGTAAAAATATTAAAAGGTTGTATTGCCATCAGAAACACAACATATTTTTTTTTTTACAATTCTAGGATATCAGGAAGTGGGTTAAAAATCGATTGCAAAATTCCATCTTTACATAAAAAGGCCTTAAAAATTAATGTATTAATGAAAAAATTAGTTGTAAAAATTTTAAAAGGTTGTATTGTCATTGAAAACACAACATATTTTTTTTTTTTATAATTCTAGGATATCAGGAAGTGGGTTAAAAATCGATTGCAAAATTCCATCTTTACATAAAAAGGCCTTAAAAATTAATGTATTAATTAAAAAATTAGTTGTAAAAATATTAAAAGGTTGTATTGCCATTAGAAACGCAACCTATTTTTTATAATTCTAGGATATTAGGAAGTTGGTTTAAAGTCGATTGCAAAAGTATATATTTACATAGAAAAGGCCTTAAAAATTAATGTATTAATTAAAAAATAAGTTGTAAAAATATTAAAAGTTTGTATTGCCATCAGAAACACAACATATTTTTTATAATTCTAGGATATCAGGAAGAGGGTTAAAAATCGATTGCAAAATTCCATCTTTACATAAAAAAGGCCTTAAAAATTAATGTATTAATTAAAAAATAAGTTGTAAAAATATTAAAAGGTTGTATTGCCATCAGAAACACAACATATTTTTTATAATTCTAGGATATCAGGAAGTGGGTTAAAAATCGATTGCAAAATTCCATCTTTACATAAAAAGGCCTTAAAAATTAATGTATTAATTAAAAAATAAGTTGTAAAAATATTAAAAGGTTGTATTGCCATTAGAAACATAACATATTTATATAATTCTAGGATATCAGGAAGTGGGTTTAAAATCGATTGCAAAATTCCATCTTTACATAAAAAGGCCTTAAAAATTAATGCATTAATTAAAAAATAAGTTGTAAAAATATTAAAAGGTTGTATTGCCATTAGAAACATAACATATTTATATAATTCTAGGATATCAGGAAGTGGGTTTAAAATCGATTGCAAAATTCCATCTTTACATAAAAAGGCCTTAAAAATTAATGCATTAATTAAAAAATAAGTTGTAAAAATATTAAAAGGTTGTATTGCCATTAGAAACATAACGTATTTATATAATTCTAGGATATCAGGAAGTGGGTTTAAAAACGATTGCAAAATTCCATCTTTACATAAAAAGGCCTTAAAAATTAATGCATTAATTAAAAAATAAGTTGTAAAAATATTAAAAGGTTGTATTGCCATTAGAAACATAATATATTTATATAATTCTAGGATATCAGGAAGTGGGTTTAAAATCGATTGCAAAATTTCATCTTTACATAAAAAGGCCTTAAAAATTAATGTATTAATTAAAAAATAAGTTGTAAAAATATTAAAAGGTTGTATTGCCATTAGAAACTCAACATATTTTTTATAATTCTAGGATATCAGGAAGAGGGTTAAAAATCGATTGCAAAATTCCATCTTTACATAAAAAAGGCCTTAAAAATTAATGTATTTATTAAAAAAAGTTGCAAAAATATTAAAACGTTGTATTGCCATCAGAAACACAACATATTTTTTTTTTTTTTATAATTCTAGGATATCAGGAAGTGGGTTAAAAATCGATTGCAAAATTCCATCTTTACATAAAAAAGGCCTTAAAAATTAATGTATTAATTAAAAATTAGTTGTAAAAATATTAAAAGGTTGTATATTGTCATTGGAAACAGAACATATTTTTTATAATTCTAGGATATCACGAAGTGGGTTAAAAATCGATTGCAAAATTCCATCTTTACATAAAAAAGCCTTAAAAATTAATGTATTAATTAAAAATTAGTTGTAAAAATATTAAAAGGTTGTATTGTCATTGGAAACAGAACATATTTTTTATAATTCTAGGATATCAGGAAGTGGGTTAAAAATCGATTGCAAAATTCCATCTTTACATAAAAAAGGCCTTAAAAATTAATGTATTTATTAAAAAAAAGTTGCAAAAATATTAAAAGGTTGTATTGCCATCAGAAACACAACATATTTTTTATAATTCTAGGATATCAGGAAGTGGGTTAAAAATCGATTGCAAAATTCCATCTTTACATAAAAAGGCATTAAAAATTAATGCATTAATTAAATATAAGTTGTAAAAATATTAAAAGGTTGTATTGCCATTAGAAACACAACATTTAAAAAAAAATAATTCTAGAATATCAGGAAGTGTTATCAGGATCGATAACATTAAAAATCGATTGCAAAATTCCATCTTTACATACAACAACCCAAGTTGAGATAAATAAAAGAATGTAAAAAAGAAAAGCAAACAGATTTTAAAACACTTTTAAATCTTTTAATAACATTAAAATGTATTTTAAGCAATCTCTGCCCATATATCGTAATACATCCGACTTCTTTTGCGTCACCCTGTAAAATAAATATAAATGGTACATGCATTATTTCAGTTAGGGAAGGGCTGTCGTGTATCTGAATAACCTATGTAAATTTTGTTAAACCCATAAAAATTTCTGCCCGTGATGCAGATGAATTCTTTTGTATAGTACTGTAAAAGAAATACAAATGCGAATTACGCTATTGTCGGTTGGAAAACTGCTGTTGTGTATCTCAATAACATAAATAAATTTCATTAAATTTGAATTAAAATTACTGCTTGTAGGCGGCACTGCATCAGAAATATTTTTTGTGGCCCTGTAAAATAATTTAAAATGCTACTCACTTCAAATGATAATAATAATATTGCATTGTCATCGGATTTACATATACGTATGTAAAATTTCAACTCGATCGGATAAATGAAAGTAAATTAATATTTTAATTGGAAAGAAGTTACATATATGTGAACATCGCCAGTTAAATGAAAATATGTAACAACAAAATAAAGAATTTTAGTTGAAACTTTGACGTTAGATTGAAAAAAAAAAAAAAACAAAAAAAAAAAACCGGTTCTGAATATTTTGATATCGAAGACATAATATTCCACTAGTGTTGCCATATTTAGTTTCACTAGTGCACTGTAAAAAATGTTTCTAGAAAAAATCGAGCAACACGTTGCTTAAACATTTTCGAGAAATTTTTCATGGATCTTCTAGGAAGTAACTTTTCCAGTCACATACAAATGCTTTAAAGTTTGATCAGGATTGCTTAAAAATAAAAAAAAATGAATTTTCCAGGGATTTATTCTTTGGAAACCTAGTGCTCATTACATAATTAACTTCATTGTTTTTGTAACTTGTATACAGTCGTAACCTTAAAGAGTATTTGGCGATTTATCACTTGTGCTTGGCTAACGGAAAAATGTATTGAAATCAATTTATTAATTTTTAATTAAGCTCTAAAAATATTAAAATGTTCTATTGTCATCGGAAAAGCACCTGTTTACATAATACTTTTAATTCTATCCTATCAACAGGTGAGGGAAAATAGATTACAAAATTACATCTTCACATACATGAACCAATTTAAATTAAACAAGTTGGAAATTGTACGTCAAACGTAGCAAATAAGGCGCGTTCGTACTGTAACTAATTTTATAAATATTCAGATTTTGGTACAATAGCTGTTGCACTCTTATGCAAAAATGCACGAATGCAAAATTTAACATGATTATATATATTTAATTCAGTAATACGGAAATAATAGGACTTCATCTTAAATCTGACGCAATCACCATGGCAACCTACAATCATTACCTATCATGGGATACCACTGAACTAATTACGTATGACAGGATTTAATAGAATGAAGAAAACTTTTATTGATATCTTTTTAAGTTTTGATTCGATTTTCATAAAATTTAAATTAACTCAAAAAAATTCTGCGTCGATTCTATATATTAAATTTCAAACCATTTGGATGGGTAGTTTATGCGCTGGTAAATGCGTACAGACGGATAGACCATACAACGCTATAGGTGCTACTTATTTATATAATCATGAACGCAACCTAATAAAAGAATGTTAAAATAAGTACATTTCTAATAAAACACTCATACTACAATATATATTAAAACACACATACACACATAAATAACGCCTGCATTCATCAGTTAATGGTATATATAAATATTATACAGACATACAACATACAGACTTCCCCAACATGGTTTATTAGTGAGAAATTGCAGACTCAGGCATCGGCCGGAGTAGCTCAGTGGTTAGAGAAGCAGTCTTGTATACTGTGGTCCCGGGTTCGATTCCTGGCTTTGGCTAATTTTTCACTCCAGTTGGGTTTATTGTATTTATTGTTTGTATGTCTGTATAATATTTATATATACCTTTAAGTACATTTCGTTTATTAACAATGCAAGCATTTTTAACAATATACAGTCGTGGAAAAAAATAAACACCCCTTACTAACTCTGCAAAAAATTATCGTAGAAGAAAGTTGCTGGTACCACACGATTGATAATAAAGTCTACTTTTAAATGATGTATATGAAATTTGCTTAGGGGCCATCTACATATTAAAGCGAACCATAGCTTTGTTTTCTTCAATAACAGCATGCGATTCTGACAGCATAAATGAATTCTACACCCTTCAATTAGCCCACATTTTTTTTTTTAATTCGTACGATAAGTTTCCGAGAAATTAATTATTTTAAGACGAGCGTATTTTAGGAGCTGTATCCAAATTGGAGTTCGGTCTGGATTGTGAACCGAGAGAGACCCCTTCTTGATCAAGGCATCTTAAGCGCCACTCAAGGATTGATTGAAAACTGCTAGATTACAGAATCAAGCAGGACGGTCGTTCTGCCAAGCCAAGCTGAAAAAAAATGCTAACCCCGCCAAACAAACAAACGCCAAGAATAAGGCAAGACACCGTAACTGCTTATTATACTGATGACAACTTCTCCATGTTAAATGAACGAAATATGCCAGCGTAAAATTTCCCATATCAAAAGAAGCAATCATCGCAGAAAAATAAAACCAACACTAGAAGGACCTAATAAAGAAGATCTTCAATTTGAGATCAAATGCATCATCATAAATTAACTATAAACAGAGATATAGATTTTTTAAAATAACGTCGAGATACTGAAAATGACAGATTTATTTTCTTCGTCACAACTTATGTTTAAATCGAGGTAGAGACTTAAATAATGGACAGAAAAAAGTAAGGATTGAATTTTTGGATAGATATTTACTCAATCTACGTGCTTTTATAAAATTCAGCTTTAAAAACATTAATTTTCTATTCATAATTAGCGAAAAACTGTTAATTAGTTCTAATGTTTACAAATTATGCCAAATAGCGATAAACCCGCCAAAATATTTTAGAAATCTTATACTTTTCTTTTATATTATCCTTTTGCATTGATTTCATCGAAGATAACTATGGCTGAGATTCAGATAGATTTTTCGCTGTTAGCGAAATGAGTTTGACCAATCAGAAGCCTGCATGTTTGAGAATATTTGCTGTTTGTGGATCCCGGCCTATGTCATGAAAGTTTTGAGTCTTTTTTTTAGTGCCGTGGATGAAGTGCAATGTTTGTAGAAATGTAGGCTAGGATCCAGATAGATTTTTCGCTGTTAGCGAAACGAGAATCGCCAATCAATAGCCTGCATTTCTGCAAACAGCGAAAAGTTCACAAAAATGCAGGCTTCTGATTGATGAATCTCGTTTCTCTGACAGTCAAAAATCTATCTAGATTGCGCACAATGGAGGATATTCCAAATATGGGTTCGAAGCTGAAAAAGTCACGTGATACCGGTAATTTATCGAAGGAACTTCTATCTGATAAGAAGGGAAGATACTACTACTTTGCCTCATGAACCGTTTCATTGGCTAGCGGGGATTTACATTACACGTCTACGGAGCCTTCCCTTCTTTACGATAGAAGTTTTTACCTTGACCACGTGATCAAAATGTAGATGGAATATCCTCCATTATGTTGAACACAATTTTGCATTTCCACATCCAGGTAGGGTATTAATTGTCATAACAACAATACATATTCGAAACTATTTAAGGCACTGATTCTGAACTCCTTTGCTATACCTTTCAATATTAAAGAAGTTGTTGTTTCCATAGTAACAGTACTTTTCTGTATTGCTTTCTCTAAAACACAAATATAGAAATTTAACAAAGAGCGCTCAGAATCAACACCATAACAGAGAGCCTTCATACATAAGAGTGGTGATATATGCACAGGAAGCATGCTCATTTCAAGTTTTTGCCGAAAGTATGGCTACAGCGTCTAGAATACCTTGTGTGGAAATATGCTATCCAAACAACGCTAAAAATTTGTATCCCTTAAATGTGCGACGATACTGCTAAAATCCCAAGTATCGATCACAGCGAAATCTGCGGGATTTATTATTACATTGTATAGACTAGCAATATCTTGCAGTTTGAGAAAATATCCTGCAGATGTGATCTGTATATTTCAGCAGCATCATTACACAGTTAAGGGATACAATATTTTAACACTTTTTAAAGTATTACAGGGATAGCCAATTTCCACACTATATATACAGCGCCTAGAAGATACAGTGTGGAAAACGGCTACAAAATAGTGCTGAAAAATTGAATCCCATAAATGTACAACGATGCTGAATAACAAGATGTCGATAGTAGCGCCATCGTAGTGATTTAAAAAGGATAGTCATTCTAAAAGAGACTCTTTTACCTATTTCACGTCATTCCTTAACTAAATTAGCTTATAACAGACCAAAATATCTTATATTTATAGTTTCCGATATTTAATATTCTATAATTTTTGAAAACTCAGTGTTTATATTGAAAAGAGTTACGAGATGGCACTCGTATCAGCATATTGCCGCTGAGCATTGTTGGAGATTTATGGGATACAAGTTTTTAGCATTTTTTAAAGCATTTTAGGAATAGCCGTTTTCCACACTGTATCTTCTAGGCGCTGTACTATAGCTCCGTTATAGGCCTAGATTATATGTTGTAGAAATCGACTATCCCAGCAATACTTAAAAAAGCGCGGAAATAGTGAATCCCTTAAATGTACAACGATGTTGAATTCCAAACAGCCATTTACAGCGACATCTGCAGGATATTTTTTAAAGAAGAAAGAGACACGTGTAATGCACCGCTATAGCGTCTAGAATACATACTGTGGAATTTTGCTATCCAAGCAGCGCTAAAAAGTTGTATCCCTTAAATGTGCACTGGCGCTGAAATCCAGGGAGCTGATCGCAGCAACATCTGTGATAAACTTTCAATGTAAACATCGTAATATTACAGCGGGCTTGACGCCAAGCACACAGGTCAGATGTATGTTAATAAAATGTAAAAAAAAAAAAAAAAACGCTACAGCGTCTAGACCAAATTATAGCGCCTAGAATATATAGTGGGGAAATTGGCTATCCCTGTAATACTTAAAAAAGTGGTAAAATATTGTATCCTTAAATGTGCAACGATGCTGCTGAAATATACAAATCGCAGCGGGGTATTTTCTATAACTGCAAGATATTGCTAGTCTATACAATGTAATACGAAAATCCCGCAGATTTCGCTGCGATCGACGCTTGGAATTTTAGCAGTATCGTCGATCATTTACGGGATACAAATTTTTAGCGTTGTTTAATAAAATATTTCCATACTAGGTATTCTAGACGCTGTTACCAAATCGTCATGAAGTTTTAGGAAATATCCTACAGATACCGCTGTGATCGACTCATTGGATTTCAGCATCATTTGAAATTTAAGAGATCCAATATATTAGCACTTTTTAAAGTATTACTGGGATAGCCGATTTCCACACTATATATTCTAGGTGCTGTAGCACCGCGGTAGCCTGTCTTTTTCGTTTACCTCGGAGTAGATATAGATAAAGTCATTTGTAGCTGTTCCTAAACTGTGGCCAACAACATATAAGGCCAGTTCATAACGTCACACGGAGTTGATTATCTGTACACGGCAATGGACACAAAAAAATCGACTCGCAGCTTTGTACTAATCATCGTGTAAAGATGATCCAACTCTGAGACTAACGAAAAAGACAGGCTACGGCGGTGGGTCCGATTCTTCTTTTTTTACAGACCGCTGGAGTCACGTGATGCTCGAATGCACCAAAGAAGGTGCGTGAAAAGAGCATCACGTGACTCCAGCGGTTTGTAAAAAAAGAAGAATCGGACCCACCGCGGTAGCCTGTCTTTTTCGTTAGCCTCGATCCAATTGCATGTGACTTTTAAACATCATGAACTGGCCTATTATGTCATTGGTCGTGCTAACACCCTCCCTCCTGCGTCCACCGTATATAGCGGCATCTTGTGCTGGAGACTGCTAAATGGGCTGCTATCGGTCAAAATCAAGAGAGAAAAGGGCAGAAGAGAGGGAAATAACTCGGTTTTTTTTTTTGGTAACTAGTTTTTCACACGGGAAGATTGACATGTCTGTTCCTCTCCTTTCATAACTTCATGGTGGTGAAATACGCCAAAGCATCCTAAATATCTGAGAAAGTCTTGACTCGCGTTACGAAAACATCACACAAAGCAGGCAAAGCAAAGAAACAAAATCATTCATCGGCTCGTGAATATGAACGAGCCAATGAATGATTTTTCTTCTTTGTTTTGCCTGCTTTGTGTGACGTTTTTCTGACACGTGTCAAGGCTTTCTCCAATATTTAAAGGGAATTGAATAGGCCGGGATCAAGATAGATATTTCGCTATTAGCGGGATGGGATTGATCAATCAGACGTCTGCATTTTTCCGAACTTTTTGATGTTTGCAGTAAACACCGAAAAGCCTGCAAGGATAAAGGCTACTAATTGGTCAATGTAATTTTACTAACAGAGAAAAATTTATCTGGATCACGGACATTAACTTTGGTCGGTTAAAACAATTTTGAATAAAATCAAATCAGGAAGCCAATGTTTGTTAACTTTTCTGGTTAGTTTAATTGAAATCTTCCTCGTCTATTACTGAAAACTGAGTTACCGTACTTTGGACAAAAAATTGAATATGAGTACACGACTTATGCATATGTCACCACTCTAACACAGTGTTGCCAGATGGGCTACTTTTTTTTAACTCAGATACTTGATTGGCACCACTTTTTTGAAATTGTAAAATGTGCCTTATTTAATGACATATTAATTAAGGCGAAAACAATGGGCATTTTACCGTTTATACTAAGTGCTGGCAATCAAGAAATCTGAATTTAAAAAAAGTAGCCCACTGGCAACACTGCTCTAACATATAAATGTTCTGTGTTATGACCATGATTCTAAGTGCAGTTGGTTAAATTTGAGTATCTGGGCATTAGTGAAAGCAATAGTGGCCCACTGTGGCTGAGTGGATAAGACACAATGCCGCTAATCGCTTGAGAGCGTAGGTGGAAGCAGATTCGAATCCCGCCGTGATCCGCATGTGATATGATGTATGTGTTCAATAAATCAAACAAACAAACAAGCAAGCAATAGTGAAAGGTACAGTTGGCATGGAAACAACGACTTCTTTAATTCGTATAGAAAATTAATGAATAGTAGTAAATGACTCAAGTTTAAAATGTAGGCAAATGGTCTGGAAATATCAATGGCTCCCATCTAGTATTTCACAAAATTAATTTAATAGAATCACATGATGTATAACTTGATGCAACTCTTAACTAATGAAAATTCTGCAACAAGACTTATGTAGGTAGATCTTTTGAATGAATAATTCAGAATTCTGAGAACAAAACGAAGTTCTTAAGGCTCTTCCTCACACACCCCTCAAAAAAGGAAATACGATAGAAAGATTTAAGAATTTGGATAGCTTCAATATGTCTGTGATCTTTTGTCAGAGTACAGAAAAAGAGTCTGGGCATAAAAAAAACAAATTTAACGAACGATAAGGCTATAGATTTCAGGCAATTTTTAACCGAAAAATATTTAATTCTAATGTATATGCGGCTTTAATAATAGAGTATTAAAGATAATCAGTTTAGGAGAAATTTTATAGTAAATTAATATCCTCACATTTATGCAAATAGGTATGTATAAACAGGCTTGAGTAAAATTACATATTTATTCTTTCTTCTCTATAACACGATCTAAATGAAGATGAAGTTATATGTACAGTTTATATCTTTAAATTTTTAGATATTTTTTATCAAAAGTGTTCCTTTATTATGTCTAGAATTGCTAGATTTACAGATCTTCGATTCTTTAGATGCCTGCGGGTTTTCATTCTCGGATTAACCGTAGGTATTTGTACAGGTAAATTTATTTTGCAAAACCGTCAGCAAAAAAAGTTAGAAAAAACAATTAACTGACAGACTAACTGTAAATATATATTTTATTTCGACTCTGTTTTTTACTAAATTTTCATCTTTCGTAGAAAATTTTAAGGAGATATAAATTGAGAAAGACTGATACTTTGAAAGAAGAAATTGACTTTCCTTACTTTTAAATTATTAATCACTATAAAAAATGAATGATAGGTAAACAAAATGTATAATATTGTGTTTGCTCCCTGCTTATAAAGGCTATACAAGGATTAATTTTAATTTGAGCTAGTAGAATTATTTCAGTTATATATCATTTGTTTTAAAAAAAGAACTGATATCTACTAAAAAACAACTTTTCAAAAGTAAAAAATAAGCCAAGCAAAAAAAAAAAAAAAAAAAAAGGTGAAAGTTGTGGCTAAAAAATAGTGTGATATCAAATTTCCAAGCTTATATTGCGGTACTTATTTAACATTTTTTGATAAAAATTTATCATATGTAAGTCGAGTACCTAAGTATATGTTGATAGAAAGCCTTTTCTCCTTTACCAAATACATCATAACGTGTTTCTGAAAATTAATTTTTTTAAATTATGCATGATGGGCTTGGTGGCCATCTTTCCATATTTTACACAAATTTCTAAGCACTCAAGCTCGTAACATATTTGCATTATTAAGAATTTCAAACTTATAGTTTTAGCTACAGACAGATAAATTAAGAATTTTTTTTATTTTGAAAAAACAAATTGATTTTTACTGCTTTAACTAATTAATTAATCCCCCTCCGAAAAAAGAGAATCATAAGATGAAACCTGAAGTTACTTCAGCTTTATTTTTAGACACAAATTTTTAGGCACTCATTTCCATAAATTAAAAGAATAAAATGTTTGCTTTAGTAACAATTTCGAACTTCCAATCTTAACAATGAACTTGTGTGCTTAGAAATTTGTGTAAAATATGGAAAGATGGCCGCCAAGCCCATCATGCATAATTTAAAAAAAAATTAATTTTCAGAAACACGTTATGATGTATTTAGTAAAGGAGAAAAGGCTTTCTATCAACGCATACTTAGGTACTCGACTTACATATGATAAATTTTTATCAAAAAATGTTAAATAAGTACCGCAATATAAGCTTGGAAATTTGATATCACACTATTTTTTAGCCACAACTTTCACCTTTTTTCTTTTCTTTTCTTTTTTTTTTTTTGCTTGGCTTATTTTTTACTTTTGAAAAGTTGTTTTTTAGTAGATAGCATAATAAATTTCAAAATATCTACTCACATCTATCACAGACGGCCTCTTAAACCACCGTTTTTCCATTTTTTCAGCATAATTTTAAAACTACTTGGAAGAAAAATGTGAAATTTTGGATTTCCATAAAGCAGGACTCAATAAATCTAAATCAATCAAAAAAATTGTAGGTTGCAATTCATAATTTTTCCGAATATTAATTTCAGAATTCATAATTCATATAATAAAATTATAAAAATTACAAATTCAACGTATTTATGTTTGGGTATATTAGTATTATTGCTGCACAAAAAATTAGCACATTAGGAGTATAATTTCAGGAGATATAAAAAAATATGAAAATGTAATTTAACATTAGAAGCACTAAATTTTGAATGGTTATAATTCAAAAACTTATCATTTCAAATGATTTGAAATTTGGTGTCTAGGCATAGTTTGAACCGAAGATTTGAAATATCTTGTTAAAATTGGGTATTGATATTAAAAAAAAATGAAGTTTGGGTTCGTTTTAATATGTAGATGGCCCCCTAAGCAAATTTTATGTACATCATTTAAAAGTAGACTTTATTTCGAATCGTTCGGTACCAGTAACGTTCTTCTATGATAATTTGTTGAGGAGTTAGTAGGGGATGTTTACATTTTTTCCCACGACTGTACTTTAACTAAACAATCGAAACATCAAATGAGTAAAATTTCTGCTTACCAATCGGAATGTTCTGAGCACAGAAAGACCTCCTACAGTTTCAAAGCTAAGATCTACTAGGCTTAGTGTCACCACTACTAGATCAAATATATTCCAATTACTTTTAAAGTAATCACGGCCTAGAACTAACAGTTTCACGGCAGCCTCCAGCATGAAGATAATGGTGAACACCTATAAATATTTGAATCTCTTAAATAACTATATAGAATAAGCAAATTAAAAATTTTGAAACATTGAATAATGCAAATGATTACAATGCTAATAGATAAGTTTTAACGAAATAAAAAATGTCAAAACTGCACATGCTGTAGAAAATAACCATATTAAAGATTTACTGTATACTGAAAAAAATTATTGAAAAACATACATTCTCATATTACCGCTTTTACATATGCGTTAGTAAATTTGGACTACGCATTTCAGGATTTTTCTCATTTTATCTTTATTTATTCCGGTTTGTTGCTTTTATTCTATTCATTTAACTCCATTTTGAAATTTATGATATTTTAATAACGTTATGAACCTTTTTCGACGAAACAGGAAGTTGTTTACCGTCACGTTTTGGTAGGTATATTTTTTTCCCACCTGAAGTAAGCGCTCAAAAGTAGCATCGGTGTTGGTTACATACAGGGATGAGATTTCCGCGTTTTTGCACACCAGTATTTTGTTAGCAAAAATGATATTACATTTAATCGGAGCATTTTTGCGATTTAACAGAACAACATTTTCTCTAAGAATATACTGGTGTGCAAAAACGCGGAAATCTCATCCCTGGTTACATACTACTGATTTTTTTTTTTTTTAATCCTGCTAGTCGTTACGTTAGCGTTACACTACAAACTATTAGATGAAACAACAAATACTGTAGTTTTGCTATTTGTAGCGCTTTACTTTCTGCCCATTGTCACGAAAACTGAATTGGCCACCACAGGTTATTACACTGTAAATAAAATTCCGTATATATACAGGTGAAATTTCTGCCTTTTAACACATTATGTACGGGTCCATTTCACGGCGGAATTGTGCCGGGGGCGGGGGTTTTGCGCGCAAATTAAGTTAACCCGTACTAGTACGTGTCCCGCGCTCAAGTATCAATCGTCATCAATCGTCCTAAAATTATTAAATAAAAAAAGTTATTAACAAATAAGAACGAATTTTTTTAACAATTTTTGTTTTTTTTACTTTCTTCTATCTTCAATAGAAGAAAGTATTGTAATCGAAATTTTTTTCGACTTCCGGTTTTCGACGGATTTGCATGTTTTAGGGGTCAGAGATTCCAAAAAACATGTTTATAGAAAATGTCTGTCTGTCTGTCTGTCCGTCCGTCCGTCTGTCCGTCCGTCCGTCTGTCCGTCTGTCCGTCTGTCCGTCTGTCTGTCGCCATTGTACCATCAAAAAGTGTATGAAGTTATGCATAGAATTAAACCAAAATTTTATTTTAAGTTTTTGGCTATGGCAAGCAGGTCCTCCTCGAATTTGGAAAAAATTCGCCGGTAGGGGGCGCTGATATAGCAAGTTTTGTGCGATTTTGAATATTGTACCATCCAAAAGTGTATGGAGTTATGCATGGAATTGAACCAAATTTTTATTTTAAGTTTTTGGATATGGCAAGCAGGTCCTCCCTGAATTTGGAAAAAATTCGCCGGTAGGGGGCGCTGTAAATGCGATTTTTGTGCGATTTTGAATATTGTACCATCCAAAAGTGTATGAAGTTATGCATAGAATTGAACCAAATTTTTATTTTAAGTTTTTGGCTATAGCAAGCTGGTCCTCCCTGAATTTGGAAAAAATTCACCGGTAGGGGGCGCTGATATAGCAAGTTTTGTGCGATTTTGAATATTGTACCATCCAAAAGTGTATGGAGTTATGCATGGAATTGAACCAAATTTTTATTTTAAGTTTTTGGATATAGCAAGCAGGTCCTCCCTGAATTTGCAAAAAATTCGCCGTTAGGGGGGGCTGTAATAGCGATTTTTGTGCGATTTTGAATATTATACCGTTGAAAAGTGTAGGAAGTTATGTATGGAATTGAACCAAAATTTTTTTTTAAGTTCTTGGCTATGAAAAGGAGGTCCTCCCTTAATTTGTAAAAAAATCGCCCGTAGAGGGCGCTGTAATAGCGATTTTTGTGCCATTTTTGCGCCATTTTGAATATTGTACCGTCGAAAAGTGTATGAAGTTATGCATAGAATTGAACCAAATTTTATGTGTTTGTTTTTGGTTATGTCACGAAGGTCCTCCCTGAATATGGAAAAATTCTGCCGGTAGGGGGCACTATAATTGCGATGTCTGTACCATTTTCATTATTGTACCATCGAAAAGTGTATGAAGTTATCCATATAATTGAACCAAATTTTTTGTGCATGTTTCTGGCTATGGCAAACAAGTCCTCCCTGAACTTGAAAAAATTCCGCCAGAAGGGGGCGCTATAATTCCGATCTCTGTGCCATTTTCATTATTGTACCATCGAACAACGTATAAAATTATACATACAATTGAACCAAAATTTTTGTGCTTGTTTTTGGCTTTGGCCAACAGGTCCTTGCGCGGTAAAGGGGCTCTGTGCTAGCGATTTTTGTATACTTTTCTTGATTTTCTCGGCGGCTCATGCAGCGGCGGGAACTCGCTACCTGCTAAGCCGGCTATTCGCAAACAGCTTATAACAACAAAATAAGGAAAAATTAATAATTTTAACAAATATCATGATATAGATTAACTCGTTTTTAGTCCGTTTAATTGACTTGAGCAGAAATTTAAGATGAAAATCAAAGTTGGTATAGTATTGAACTAATAATATTGAAGTATTAACATGTGCAAAAAGGTTTTGAAATTTTAAGATGTATAAGATAGAAGAAAGTTTTGGGATTGGCACATCCAACTAGTTTAATCAGCCATTACATAACTTTTTTACTTTCTTCTATCTTCAATAGAAGAAAGTATTGTAATCGAAATTTTTTTCGACTTCCGGTTTTCGACGGATTTGCATGTTTTAGGGGTCAGAGATTCTAAAAAACATGTTTATAGAAAATGTCTGTCTGTCTGTGTGTCCGTCTGTCCGTCTGTCCGTCCGTCCGTCTGTCCGTCTGTCTGTCGCCATTGTACCATCAAAAAGTGTATGAAGTTATGTATAGAATTAAACCAAAATTTTATTATAAGTTTTTGGCTATGGCAAGCAGGTCCTCCCGGAATTTGGAAAAAATTCGCCGGTAGGTGGCGCTGATATAACAATTTTTGTGCGATTTTGAATATTGTACCATCCAAAAGTGTATGGAGTTATGCATAGAATTGAACCAAATTTTTAGTTTAAGTTTTTGGATATGACAAGCAGGTCCTCCCTGAATTTGAAAAAAATTCGCCGGTAGGGGGCGCTGTAAATGTGTTTTTTGTGCGATTTTGAATATTGTACCATCGAAAAGTGTATGAAGTTATGCATAGAATTGAACCAAATTTTTAGTTTAAGTTTTTGGATATGGAAAGCAGGTCCTCCCTGAATTTGGAAAAAAATCGCCGGTAGGGGGCGCTGTAGTAGCGATTTTTGTGCGATTTTGAATATTGTACCGTCCAAAAGTGTATGAAGTTATGCATAGAATTAAACCAAATTTTTATTTTAAGTTTTTGGCTATGGCAAGCAGGTCCTCCCTGAATTTGGAAAACATTCGCCGGTAGGGGGCGCTGTAAATGTGTTTTTTGTGCGATTTTGAATATTTACCGTCCAAAAGTGTATGAAGTTATGCATAGAATTAAACCAAATTTTTATTTTAAGTTTTTGGATATGGCAAGCAGGTCCTCCATGAATTTTCAAAAAATTCGCCGTTAGGGGGCGCTGTAATAGCGATTTTTGTGCGATTTTGAATATTGCACCATCGAAAAGTGTATGAAGTTATGCATAGAATTGAACAACAACAAAAAAAAAAAAAAATAAAATAAGTTCTTGGCTATGGCAAGGAGGTCCTCCCTTAATTTGTACAAAAATCGCTCGTAGAGGGCGCTGTAATAGCGATTTTTGTACAATTTTTGTGCCATTTTGAATATTGTACCGCCGAAAAGTGTATGAAGTTATGCACAGAATTGAACCAAATTTTATGTGTTTATTTTTGGTCATGTCACGAAGGTCCTCCCTGAATTTGGAAAAATTCTGCCGGAAGGGGGCACTATAATTGCGATGTCTGTACCATTTTCATTATTGTACCATCGAAAAGTGTATGAAGTTATCCATATAATTGAACCAAATTTTTTGTGCATGTTTCTGGCTATGGCAAACAAGTCCTCCCTGAACTTGAAAAAATTCCGCCAGAAGGGGGCGCTATAATTCCGATCTCTGTGCCATTTTCATTATTGTACCATAGAACAGCGTATAAAATTATGCATACAATTGAACCAAAATATTTGTGCTTCTTTTTGGCTTTGGCCAACAGGTTCTCCTTGAATTTGGAAATATTGCGCGGTAAAGGGGCTCCGTGCTAGCGATTTTTGTATACTTTTCTTGATTTTTCGTAGTTCTATTGTGCATCGGCGGCTCATGCAGCGGCGGGAACTCGCTTCCTGCTATGCCGGCTATTCGCAAACAGCTGATAACGACAGAATAAGGAAAAATTAATAATTTTAACAAATATCATGATATAGATTAACTCGTTTTTAGTCCGTTTAATTGACTTGAGCAGAAATTTAAGATGAAAATCAAAGTTGGTATAGTATTGAACTAATAATATTGAAGTATTAACATGTGTAACTAGGTTTTGAAAAATTAAGATGCATGAGATAGAAGAAAGTTTTGGGATTGGCACATCCAACTAGTTTAAAATAAATTTATCGGTTCCTTTAATTTAACTAGAAGCTATACTCACGAAGTTTACGAAAAAAATTTATTTTTGTGTTTCAGATAATTCTACAAGGAGCTATCATGCCCACCGTTCAGACGAAATTTTCCAAAGCAGTTGAACATATTTGTTTATAACTTTGAGTAGAAGCACGAAAATCTAATAAAAAAAATTATTGTGTATACCTTAAGATATGTACAATAAACTGTTAAAATTTCAAAAAGATCCATCATGCAGTTTTCTTAGAAAAAAAATCATAAAAAAGTGCTTTTTTTTGTCTCCTAATGTAGAAGGTCCCCTTAAAGTTTCGCAATTGATATTTTGGCCATAAGCAACATGTCGTTGGATGCAGCCTGTTGTGTAGGGGACTGAGGATTCATACTCTAATGATGAGTATCCAGGTTCAATTCCGGAGGTAGGCAAGATGGTAAAAAACGGGTGTGATAATATTGAAAACAAATACCTGTTAGGAGTAAATGCGTATCAGTGTATATATAACTATTCTTGTGATTTTTTTAAAAATACACTGTAAAATAATGCGATTTTTCCTGCACTTTATGTTGTAATTTTTCAAGCACCGATGCTGTGAAATCCATTTCAAGTACCGATACTGTGAAATCGAATTCGAGGAACAAGTGAAGGTAAAAATCGAATTCTTTCTGTCACGTGCATCATGCAGCCAATAGCAACGCGACCTTCCCCAGACATGAGAAATTTTACAGAACACTTAAAGTCAGCAGCTTATAAATTTTACAGCAACTGTGTTGTCAGCACCTATTGTTGTAAAATACAGTGATTTTTCCTTCACTTTATGTCGTAGTTTTTCAAGCACCGATGCGGTGAAAGCGAATGCAACCACCGATGTTGTGAAAGCGAATTCAAGCAACGAGTGAAGTAAAAATAAAATTATTTCTGCCACATGCACCACGCAGCCAATAGCAACACAACTTTACCCAGACTTGAGAAATTTTACAGTACTCTTAAATTAAACAGCTTGTAAATTTTATAGAAACTGTGTCGGCAGCCGGGATGCCAGAAATTTTTGTTATAAAATACAGGATTTTTCCTGCACATTATGTTGTATCTTTTCAAGCACCGATGCTGTGAAATCAAATTCAAGCAACAAGTGAAGTAAGAATGGAATTCTTTCTATCACGTGCACCAAGCAGCCAATAGCAGTGGAACTTTCACAGATTTGAGAAATAATTTTACAGCACACTTAAAAACAGCAGCTTGTAAATTTTACAGAAACTGTGTTGGCAGCATCTTTTGTTGTAAAACACAGATTTTTTTTTTTTTTTTTTTTTTTAAAGAGTGTATTTCTAAAAATTCGTCTAGTCTCTAAAAACACTAAAACACTGCTCGCACTTACTTCTAAAACAGACATTTCCAGCCTTTAGTAGTGGAAAATTTCCATCTTGAAAACGAGGGAAAGTTAAAAATGGAGCATAAACGGCAACTTTGCCTCCAGTACATTTTCCGTTTTTTCGCGGTTTTTTTTTTCTTTTTTTTTAAGAATGTAGGTGGGTTATAGCGCCGTCAAATTAATGTAGTAATATAGTTAAATATACAATTTCTAAAGAATTAAAAATAGACACTTACAAGGTTACCCAGTTTTAAAATTCTTTCTGTTCTTGCAGTCATACCGTGGTGTTCGAAGGCGAGGAAAGCCGTGTTGAGCAAAATGCAGACCGTTATCATGAGATCGAAGAGAGGATCGCTTATTAATCTAGCCATGTATCGGTTGAGGCGAACGAGGAAAACGAATGCTATCTGAAACATCCGATTGCAAGAGTTGCAACACTGACCTGAAAAAAGGAAATTAAATCTCATTTCAAGTGCCATGAAAAATAGTGTCTGAATTTGGAACAAATGCTGTACATTCCCGCGGCTGCCATCTTGGATTTTTTCCTGGCGTGAAAACCCCTTTTCCGCCAAGTATTAAATGTCGCCAAGCAGCGATTTATGCGCATGTTAGGCTTAACGGGGTTACCAGAACACGTCACTCGTCGGGGTTGCCTTATCGATATACGCCAACAAAAAATCGCCAAGAAATCAAAGATGGCGGCTGCGGTAATATACAGAATCTAAATCCTGAATTTAAAAAAAAAAAAAAAGCTAATTATTATGAATATAAATAAATAAAAATTGACACGTTATAAAATACAGCTTGACCTCAAAAATTTGGCTTTCAGAAATCCGGCTACTTTTTTTTTTTTTTTTTTTTTTTTTTTTTTTTTTTTTTTTTTACACTAACAGGAGAAAGAAAAATAGCCATTATATACGAATAACTACAGGATCGAAAGCGAAGAATTAGCGGACATCGAGATCGCTGACGCTATACTAAATGGAACTGCCGATAACTCTGATAGCCACTCACAGGAATAATGAGGACTAGGAACTGGTAGAGAAAAAGGTGTTACTGGAAAAATGCATCAATTTGCCTGGAAAATTAATATCGGCTTTAGAGAAAGAAGACTGTATTTCTGAGATTGTTATTCTTCACTTGTATAAAATACAATTAAAGCAAGTTATTAAAAAAGTTAGCAAAAAATTAAAGCAAGTAAAATTGACATCTATATTTCGGAAATTACACCAGAAGAAATGAATTTACTGTTTATTAGAATTCTTTTTTCTAACAGAAAATATCAATTACAGTAAGTTTTAAATTTTTTTTTAATTTTTCCTTTTTCTCTCTTAAATATAACTTGACTGTAAATTAAATTATGAATAAAAGACCCCATTAAGAATATCGGAAGTACTTTTGATATTCTTTCAGATATCCGAAATTTTCAAAAATCCGGTTTCAGTATCGGTCCCGACGAAGCTGTATTTCCGAGGTTATACTGTAGTACATAAATTTCGTGTACAGCAACTAAAATAAGTCTAAAATTTCTGCGAATAGATCACGCTGCGCTATTTCAGACTGAATGAATTCTCAAAAGGACGTGTAAAGCTTTATCAAAGTTCACTCGCTTTTTACTCTTAGTTCTGTTTCGTAGTTGAAACGCAGAAAAAAGGTCTTCGTTTTGGATTTTTGTATGAGAGTTCTAACATGTTAGCAGACTCAGACAGCATAATCTCTATAGGCTGAATTGTAAATAATTTATATAAGTATTGCGTGGCAGCGCAATACTTATTTATTTCCAGTGTCACTTCTCAATGTTAATTTAACATAGAAAAGCCTATGGAGATCATAACTTTTTCATTTTTTCTTCCCACCTTTTTGTCCCTGATGCCACTCATTTTTAATTCTTTGCTAATTCTAATTTTATTATAAATTCAAAGTGTAAAAACATTTGCCAGACGTCGGGGTCAAAACGGATCATAAAATGCCTTTGCATATAGGTGGATTATAATCTAGGGAGTAACATGGGCTAATTTTTATTTACATTAATCGAATATTTTTCTTAATAATTCCAAATTTGGCTTTTTTCATTGAGAATCAACGGACATTTTCTAATAAACAATAACATTTTTCCTTCATTGTTGTAAATAATTCAAAAGCCGTAATAATAATTTGTCTATTTTTAGTTGAATGATTTTCACGTGAAACATGAAACTGGAATAGTTTTCTTTTTAAGAATTAAAAAGAAGATGAATATGACGTCATAGTGGAGATAAAAATGACATTTTCAAGCAGATTTTTTAAGTTCAGATTGTAATTTTTTGATCAAACTACAGCAACCTGCATTACTGCACTGGTGAATTCTTTACTAATTCTAATAATATTATAAATTTAAAGTGTAAAAACGTTTGTCTGACGTCAGGGTCAAAACGAATAGTAAAATGCCTTTGCATATGGATGAATAAAGTAGTAGACCCAGAGAGTAACATGGGCTAATTTTATTTGCATTTTGAAATATTTTTCTTAATTCCAAATTTCGCTTTTTTCATTGAGAATCAACGGACATTTTTACAATAAAATTTAGCATCTTTTTCACTGTTGCCAATAATTCAAAAGCCTTAATATTAATAATTTGTCTATTTTCAGTTGAATCATTTTCACGTGAAAAATTACTGAAATAGTTTTTTTTTTTTTTTTTTTAAAGAATTAAGAAGAAGTTGAATATGGCGTCATAGTAGAAATAAAAATGACATTTTCAAACAGATTTTTTACGTTCAGATTGGAAGTTTTTTCCCAAAGTACAGCAACTTGCACTACTGCACTGGTGAAACATTTTGACTTATACATAGGTAAATTGCATCACAAACTGTGATACGATACCGCATGAATCAATGCCTGATGATGATACCCTCCATTAATTTTGAAATGTGTTCGTCTGAATAGAGTAGTTATTACTACTATTATTATTATTATTATTATTATATTATTATATTATTATTAGTTATTAGTAGTTAGTAGTAACTTAACATATTAAACAAAAACTTAATTTGAAGAACAAATTAAAAAAACAAAATTTATTTCCTACATTGTTTAAGCCCGAGAAGGCACAGATATTAAGATACTTCATTCAATTCGTTCTGCATTTAATGTTAATTTTTTGTAACAAATAAGTTAAACCAATTGAACATTAAAAAATAAAAATAAAATTCATACAACATGATACTTTAAACACCCTAAAAACTTAGATTCCGTTCAAATGAAATCGAAATAAATCTTAGACTTTTTAAAAGTTTTATATTTTATATATATCCTTTCATTTTATGTACAATCATCATAAAAATAATAGAAAATCTGCAATACAAATATTTACAACTGAAAAATGGAAAACGTCTAAGATTTATTTAGATTTCATTTGAACGGAATCTAAGTTTTTAAAATGTTTAAAGTATCATGTTGTATGAATTTTATTTTTATTTTTTAATGTTCAATTGGTTTAACTTATTTGTTACAAAAATTTAACATTAAATGTAGAACGAATTGAATGAAATATCTTAATATCTGTCCCTTCTCGGGCTTAAACAATGTAGGAAATAAATTTTGTTTTTTTAATTTGCTCTTCAAATTAGGTTTTTGTTTAATTTATTTTTGTAGACAAAATTTAAGAGCTAACTTTGAGATAATCTTTTGGAACATTAATCCATATTTATATTTTTAAAGGAATTATTTTATATTACAATATGAACTAAAATTATGATACTTCTACACTGCGCATAAAAAAATAAAGACAAAAAATATTTGACGAGAAATTTTTTTAAAAAGAAAGTTAATTTTCTTTAACGGTCAAACACTACTACACCGAGAAAAAATATGTTAAATGTAAGGTTATTTTTTTTTTCATAAACTGTTTTCTTAGTTGACGGTTTTCAGCCATAAAATATTTATAGATTTTTTTTATACAAAGTAAATTTTAATTAATTACTAGATTCTTAGAAAACAATCTAGAAACTTTGGAAAATTTTTATGAAGCAAAATAGCGATATTTGATAAGAATATTTAGTACTTACTAAAATGCATTCTGCACCAGATAATGGAACAACTTTGATCACTTGATCGTCTATCCATTGTGTCAAATACGTGCACCTAGAAAGTATATTTATTAACGTTATTGAAACAGATTAAAATGGTAATCAACAGTTTTTCTTAACTGAGCTTGAAATAGAATGGAATGATTAACTTAGAATTATCTATCATTTGCCAGATGCTTTTGTCAGTATTATTAACGATATCAATAATAAAAGGGTGGTTCTAGTATGTACTGTATGCTTTATTATTAATGACAACTGTTTACTTTAATATAGTCCGGGAGACAGCGACATCGAAAGCCACCGTGATTGCGGAATTGAAATTTTTTTTATGTAAATCGATAGTAAAAAGTCATAAAAACAAAATTAGCTAGGTATGAATAGGTTTGAGAAACTGAAAATATGTTTAATTAATTTCATTATTATTAAAAGGTATAATGTTTTACCGTTATAGCGGAAAACTGACACTTGGCCAGTGTTCAGACGCGAAATAAAGACGCCACCGGTAAAAATTCAAAGCAAAATAAGTATGGAATTTTATCACCGGCCGCTACCTTAAAATAGGTATAACAGACTTTTTACGCAGAATAAAGTTTGTTATGCCAAGTTTTTCTGAAAAAGCATAAACTTTTCTATAAAATACTCCAACAGTGATCAAAGTTCACAATGTCGGTCAAACATTATATCTTTTTAACCCATTTCCGACGAGCCTCTTTTTACGTTTCTTTTAATTCTTCGACATCAGTCTTTCCCATATTGTAATTTAAAAATATTCAATCGCTCAAAATTTGAGATTAGATAATGTGAAAATTTCCAAACTAAAATACTGGTATTGAAATTTAAAAGTTTTGTTCGCCTTAGATGACAAGTTTTCTTGCCATCCGGCTTTAACACTAGAACCGCCGGAAATTTTACTGAAGTGTTATAAAAATATTTTACACCGGAAATTTTAATTGAAACTACTTAACTTATTTATTTAACTTATTTCTCCGTGGTACATTTTAAACTTATTTTAGAAAGAAATTTCTGGTGATAATCGAAATATTTTTATTTGTCAGCGGTCAAAATGACCTCTGCGGCGGTTCTAGTGTTAATAAGTTAATAATAATTAATATAATTAAACATTTAAACTATATATAAATATCACTTCAAAATATCAAAATACTCAATAATTGCAGTGATAAACATAAATTTAAAAAAAGGCAAAATACCTTTATTTATTTACATTTCGACATGTTTCATTGCATCAGACGACAACATTCTCAAGAAAATAAAATGATAAAAATATTTTCGCAAAAATTCAAATTAAAAAACTTGTAAGCAAAAACAAAAATCACGCAAGCACAAGGATAATGAAATTAACTGTAATATTAAAAATGGAAATTTGTGAACGTGATTATTTTATATTTATTGCTTCACGACTCCATTGTTACAAAACCATCCGCAAAAAAAAAAAAAAAAAAAAAAAAAAAAAAAAAAAAAATAGTATGTAAGAAAATAGACCCAATAGAACATAATCAATTATCAGGGGTATATGAAATACCTTTCACCAAAGAAGATGGAGCAGTGCAATTTTATATAGGATTGACGAATAGAAAGCTCAAAACTAGGATCAAAGAACATATAGCAGACATCAAATATAACAAGTAAAGTACAGGTCTGGCCATTCAACATTACACAGAACCTTTACAAATAGATTTTAAAAATAGTAGAATAATTTATCTATCAAGATCTTATTTGCCATCCATCATCAGAGAATCAATAGAGATTTTCTTACGCATTGAGAATATTTGCAATGATTCAACATCCATGGAGGCCCCTAAAATTTAGAAAGAAATGCTACATAGAGCCATGAAACAATAAATGTAAAACAATTCACGTTCAAAAATTTCCATTTTTAATATTGCAGTTAATTTCATTATCCTTATGCTCGCGTGATTTTTGTTTTGTTTACCAGTTTTCAATTTGAATTTTTACGAAAATATTTTTATCATTTTATTTTCTTGAGAATGTTGCCATCTGATGCAATGAAACATATCGAGATGTAAATAAATAAAGATATTTTGCCTCTTTTAAAAATGTATGTTTATCACTTATAGCAATTATTGAGTATTTTTGATAATTAAACATTTTTTGGCTTGTCAAACCTAGTCATACCTAGCTCATTTTGTTCGTATGACTTTTTAATATCCACTTACATAAATGTTTTTCAACTCCGCGATCACGTGGCTTTCGATGTCACCGACCCCGGGACTAATAGGGTGTCTTATAATAGATTTGTAGCGATCTCATCTCACTTGATCAGTATAAAGCGAATTACTAGTTTAGAGTAACTAGCTCGGCCTTTTGCTCGACGCTAACGTTCTCGCCTCCTGATCATGACATCCCTGGTTTATATCCCAGAGGCTCCAATTCACCTCTCCTCCTTGGTGACCCGGACGTGATCAGAAGGTTGCGTGTTCAAATCACGTCCGGGTCACCAATTTAGCGAATATACATGTATATTTATTGAATTAATAAAAAAAAAATCACGAGACAAACAATGGAACATGAAAAAAATAAATATGAATATAAGATACCGTTTGTTGCCATGCGGCTGGTATAAACTCAAAAATGATGTTTCTTTCATCAGTGGAGCGATACGATTGTAAGATGCACGCGCATGAAAATAAATGTATTTCTTCATTAGAGAAACGAGGTGGAACCCGCCGAATTTCGACGAAAGAAAATGTTTACAAAGGAACTGTTGCATCAAATTTATAATACATCAACAACAATAATTAGAATAAAAATTCCATCTTACGTTTGTTAATTTAACTCTCCAAAGATATATTTTAACCTAAGATTAACAAAATACTTTTTTCATAAACTTCAACTGTTAAAATTATTGAAAAATTAAACTTAATTCCTATACGTCATCAGTAACATATAATCAACATAAGTCATTTTGATTAAGTTATTAATTGATGCTTGGTATTCCGGAATGAAAAATCCGCAAAAATGACCTTGACATAATCACCTTGACATAATCATAGAATTTTTCTATCTTTACATCTAAACCAAATCAAGTCATTTTCCACGTTTCACATCCATATTAATCATTTAAAAACATTTTAATGTGCAATAGGTTATTAATAAATATATTTTCAAGCTTGAAGTCACGTTTGTCAACTATTACAACTTTTCATGTTAAAATTCCCACTCGTGATTTGAGGTCTTAGTATAATCTCTATACCTGCGCGTAAAAATTCCAGAAATTTATAACTTTTAGACGTATTCAAGGGGAAATATCTCGTTTTATCAAATAAAATTATCGTTTACTTTTAAATATGACGCCATTTTCAGTCGCTGAAATATTTTGCCTGTTGACTCAAACTCAATATCAGCGAAATGAAAAAATAGTGAAATATAACAGCATCATCAGAGAAATTGTGTCTTTTTTTAAGCGTAACGTCATTTTCTGTTCAAATTTTTAAAATTACATTTTTAATTGTAATGAGAAAATGGCATCGGTAAGAATATAATCAATAAAGATAACTAATCCACTTTTAATAGAAATGAAGCACTTCAGTTGCCACAATTAGAAAATTGGTATTAAAAACTATAAAAAAATTAATATCTCAAAAATAAACTGAGATACAGCTTTCAAACAAATTGCATTTAAAAGTGCATTTTTTTCTGCATACGACGGTGTAAACATTTAAAATATGGGATGTTTAGTAGTTTAAAAATTTGCAGTAGCGAAAATTGCAAAAGCGAAATTTCATTTCAAATTTCAAAGTGTTGCCATTCACAGAATGACGTATGCGTTACGCACAGATATGTTTGTCCTTTATAATATAGATACTACAGATTGAAGGTTTTTTAAAATTCGATAAGAAGTAAACGGAGGTAACAGCTATTGCAAATTTTCTGGTATTAGATTAACGAGACGCAGGGACGGCGAACCTAGGGCACGCTGCAGATTATTTTTGGCACGGCATAGATTCAGTTTCTACATAAATATATAGTAGATCTTCACAAAATGCATTAATTAACCTACATCTTGTATATATTGTCCATGTTTATCTGAATTCAATTTAGACAGGGAGCTGACAGCACAGACAATCACCTCATCGAGTTCGTGGATGAAATTCTAGAATTAGTTAAATCTTGGTTCGCATATTAAAACGCAATCGGTCTGCCAAGTCATAATTTGGTGAAAACACCTGAAAACCCGATTTTAGCGGCTGACTCGTAAGTTTACCATCGTGTTTTCCTGCACCAAAAGGTATGAAAACATGGAGGACTGGGAACAGAAAAATACAATGGTAAACCTACGAATCAGTCCCTAAAATCGGGTTTTCAGGGATTTTCCACCAAGCTATGACCTGGCAGACCGATTGCGTTTTAACTAAATAACTAAGATAAGATTTAACTAATTCTAGAATTTCATCCGTGAACTCGATTGTCTCTGCTGCCGGCTCGCGGTCTAATTAGTTCGGTTGGTAGTCATTGTTATACAGATTGAATAAACTGCAATGTATCATAATCTAGCTCAATATTGGCTCCCAAAATTTTAAGGATAAGAGAGAATTAGGAGATTATCGCAAAAGAAGGATTAAAAGGCATTATAAGCAAAAATGCCGATGGTAAAATTATAACATCTAGGAATTCAATTCTAGACACTAAAAGCTGTAGGTTCTGGTGCTTGCTATTTAGGCATTTTTTCCTGCGAGACTTTCTTTTCGGAAATGAATAATGTGAAAAATTCAAGTAAAAACATCTTATCAAAGGAGTTCAATTCAACTTGCATTTTCTTAAAAATAATTAAGTACGAAACTGATATAAATTATTTGGCATGTAAGATGAGACAACAGAAATAATATTTTTAAAATAAATTTTTATAGTATAATATCAAATATTATCCATATATTTTTTAATTCTAAAAACAAAATGTTAAGTAATTTTGATTCATTATTATTTGATCGATTAATTTTTTTTATTGCTGGCACGTCATGATCATGTAAAATATAGTTTCGGAAAAAATTGGCACTCGGTTCGCCGTCCCTGATAGAGTACCCAACTCGGATTTCCCGGGTTACAAAACACATTAACGACAAATGTACATAACATAGGTAAAAAGCAGTTTTTTAAATTGAAGACTCTAATATGCTTTTTACATTTAATATACATTTTAGTTTGCCAACTAGTAACATAAAACAAGTAGGCAAGTATGATCGAAAATTGCACAAAGGGTTTCGTTTAATATTGCTTTCAAAACACGTTATCATTTAATTAATAAATCCAAATTGCAGATTTCTAATTATTAAATCCTTAATCTTTTTCAATAAGAACGTACATGTCAACCCCATTAAATTTAATTTTAAATTATTATAATTGGAAGATAGTTTTTTAATCAAATAAAAAACATTCAAAAACTCATTTTCAGACAGTTGTAACAGCATTTATTTGTATATATGAAAAGAATATTTATTTACATTCTTTAATTTCAGCTTTTAAAAAAAGGAAACCTTTAAAATGGCAAAAAAATGCAAAAGTTCTTTTAATTAAACCTGTTCGAAAATGAAATATAGTCAGTTTAAAATTTCGCAATTTCTGAAAAACAATTTTTGGATTAAAAAAATTTTGATCAAATATTCTACTACAACATTTATCTTAAAAAAAAAATTACAAAAAGTCTGTGAAATTGAATCTATTAGGTAATGAAATCTATTCCGGGGAAAAAATTCCAAATTCCGATGCCGAGCATCGAACAGGGAGCTTTTTGAATAGCAGGCAAACGCGCTACCACAGAGCTATCTATCCTTCGGTAAAAAGACTGAAGTTAAGGCTGGAATGTAGGATTTTCGGATGCTATTAATTCTCAAGTAAACATTTTCAGCTGCTTAACAGAATTCATGCACTGTAAAAAAAAAAAAAAAAAAAAAAAAAAAAAAAAAAAAAAAAAAAAAAATACAGATGTTTCTTAATCTACGAACATGTACTCCAATCACGAACGAATCGCATAATAACCTCTTTCGATGCCATCAATTCTCAAGTAAACATTTTCATCTGCGTAACACAGAACTTATAGACTGTAAAAAAAAACACAGATGTATCTTAATCTACGAGCATGTACTCTAATAACGAACGAAAATACACAATAACCACTTCCGATGCCATCAATTCACAAGTAAACATTTTCAGCTGCGTAACAGAGTTTATACACTGTAAAAAAATACAGATGTGTTTCTTAATCTACGAACATGTACTCCAATCACGAACGAATCGCACAATAACCTCTTCCGATGCTATCAATTCTCAAGTAAATATTTTCAGCTGTGTAACAGAATTTATGCACTGTAAAAAAATACAGATGTATCTTAATCTACGAACATGTACTCTAATTACGAACGAAAATACACAATAACCTCTTCCGGTGCTATCAATTCTCAAGGAAACATTTTCAGCTGTGTAACAGAGTTTATACACTGTAAAAAAATACAGATGTGTTTCTTAATCTACGAACATGTACTCTAATCACGAACGAAAATATACAATAACCTCTTCTTATGCTCTCAGTTCTCAAGTAAACATTTTCAGCTGCGTAACAGAATTTATACACTGTAAAAAAATACAGATGTTACTTAATCTACGAACAAGTGTTATAATCACGAACGAAAATATAAAATAACTTCTTCCGATGCTATAAATTCTCAAGTAAACATTTTCAGCTGCGTAACAGAATTTATTCACTGTAAAAAAATACAGATGTTTACTATAATTATAGACGAAAATATATAATAACCCCTTCCGATGCTATCATGTAATCCTTTTCAGCTGCGTAACAGAATTTATACACTGTAAAAAAATACAGATGTTACTTAATTTACGAACATGTGTTATAATCACGAACGAAAATATGCAATAACTTCTTACGATGCTATAAATTCTCAAGTAAACATTTTCAGCTGCGTAACAGAATTTATACACTGTAAAAAAATACAGATGTTACTTAATCTACGAACAAGTGTTATAATCACGAACGAAAACATAAAATAACTTCTTCCGATGCTATAAATTCTCAAGTAAACATGTTCAGCTGCGTAACAGAATTTATTCACTGTAAAAAAATACAGATGTTTACTATAATTATAGACGAAAATATATAATAACCCCTTCCGATGCTATCAAGTAATCATTTTCAGCTGCGTAACAGAATTTATACACTGTAAAAAAATACAGATGTTACTTAATTTACGAACATGTGTTATAATCACGAACGAAAATATGTAATAACTTCTTACGATGCTATAAATTCTCAAGTAAACATTTTCAGCTGCGTAACAGAATTTATACACTGTAAAAAAATACAGATGTTAATCTACGAACTTGTACTATAATCACGGACGAAAATATACAATAACCTCTTCCGAGTCACCCAAGATTCCGAAAAGCGTTCCTTTATCTTTAGAATCTTCAGTAAACAATTTATTTTCGAAATTTAAAGAATTTATAAAAATCCAAATTTCATTAGCTGCCCGTCACTTTCAGAAACGCTTCCGAGTAGCTTTTACAGTGCATTCATTAATCATTTCTCTCTACCCAGAAAATCGCTTTTTCGGAAATTATCAATTCTCCAGTAAATATTTTATGTTCAGCAAACATGTTTATCAGACAAACATACAGAAATTAGGAGCATTAACATTAAAGCTAACATTATAAAATGACAATTGCATGAAAAAATTCATTTATGCAGCTGAAAATTTTAGTTCAGAATTGAAAGCATCCAAAATTAGTATGTTGTGGCCATCACAGAACTTTCTTCTATATAAATCACGTCAATTAAATCATTTAAATAGTACAAGAAATAACAACGATTTAGACCCAATTCATATCAAAGTATATCTGAATTTGAAGTTGGATGAAAATTCGTGCATTAGTTCTTGAGATAGAGGTATAGCGGAAATTCTGAAAAAATGTAGCATAGCAGCGCCACCTGTTGAGCGATTTACACCAAAAGTAAACAGCACTAAACGATATCAAGGTATACCTGAATCTGAAGTTTGTTGAACATCCAAGCATTAGTTCTCGAGATAAAGCTATTGCGGAAATCGCAAAAATACAGCATAGCAGCGCCACCTGTTGAGCGATTTACACCAAAAATTAAACAGCACTAATTTGTACGTCAATTCATGTCAAGGACTAACTAAATCTGAAGTTTGATGAAAATCCGTGCAATAGTTCTTGAGATACAGCTCTTGTGGAAATCGTGAAAAATGCAGCACAGCAGCGCCATCTGTAGGACGATTTACACCAAAAATTAAACAGCACTAATTTATATCAGAGACTAACTGAATCTGAAGTTTGAGGAAAATTCGTGCATTTTTTCTTGAGTTAGAGCAATTGCGATAATCATGAACAATGCAGCATACCAGCGCCACCTGTTGGGCGATTTTCACAAAAAGTAATCAGCACCAAACTATATCTTGGACTAACTGAATCTGAAGTTTCATGAAAATCCGTGCAGTAGTTCTTGAGATATAGCTATTGCAGAAATCGTGAAAAATGCAGCATAGCAGCGCCACCTGTTGGGCGATTTTTACCAAAAACTAATCAGGTCCAGTTTATATCAAGGTCTAACTAAATATGAAGTTTTGTGAAATTCCGTGCATTAGTTCTTGAGATAGAGCGCCCACAAAATTTTTGTCACATACAGACTCACAGAGTGACAGACAGACAGACATTTTCTAAAAACCGCCAAATCGTGTTCTGGGCATTCTAAAACGTATAAATCCGTCGAAAACCGGAAGTCGAAATTTTTCACGAATCCAATACTTTCTTCTTTGTAAAGATAGAAGAAAGTAAAAATGATTCAAACATCATTTTTTTGCATCTGTGTATGCATCCTGTGTTATGAATAATCATATTTCCCAACTTTAACCTTTTCAGTTAATATTTAAGAATAGTTAATTTTGCCTAATGGTATTCAAAGCCCAGTGGTATTTTAATCTATTTTATTTTTCAAGAAGCCTTTGCACTGAAACAAGCTGGATATTATTTTGACGAAACAATCAACTTTTGTAGATAATCATAAATAAAGGAATATTTCCAGTTTTCATAATAGATTGATGAAAAATGTAAAATCCTAATTGGAAATTTAGATTAATTGACCTACTGCTGATAATTATAGAATAATGACCTACATATTTTTATGCTTTTTACTTTCTTCTATCTTTACGAGAAGAAAGTATTGGATTCGTGAAAATTTTCGACTTTCGGTTTTCGACGGATTTACACGTTTTAGGGGTCAGAGATTCCGAAAAACATGTTTTTAGAAAATGTCTGTCTGTGAGTCTGTGCATCTGTGAGTCTGTCTGTCTGTCTGTATGTGACACAAATTTTGTGGGCGCTCATCTCAAGTACTAATGCACGGAATTTAATAAAAATTTATATTCAGTTAGTCCCTGATATAAATTGGCGCTGATTAGTTTTTGGTGTAAATCGCTCAACAGTTGGCGCTGCCATGCAGCCTTTTTCACGATTTCCGCAATAGCTCAATCTCCAGAACTAATGCACGGATTTTTATAAAACTTCAGATTCCGTTAGTCCTTGATATAATTTGGTGCTGATTACTTTTTAGTGTAAATCGCCTCACAGGTGGCGTTGCTATGCTGCATTTTTCACGATTTCGGCAATAGATATATCTCAGGAACTAACACACGGATTTTTATAAAACTTCAGATTCAGTTAGTCCTTAAAATGAATTGAAGTTTTATACATTTCGGTGTAGATAGCTCAACAGGTGGCGCTGCTATACTGCATTTTTACGATTTCCGCAATAGCTCTATCTCAACAACTAATGCTTGGATTTTCATCAAACTCACATTCAAGTATACTTTGATATGAATTATTGCTGTTTGTGTTTTGGTGCAAATCTCTCAACATGTGGCGTTGCTATGCTGCACTTTTCAGAAGTTCCATTATAGCTGTATCTCAAGAACTAATGCAATATTTTTCACCAAACTTCAAAATCAGTTAATCCTTGAAATGAATTGACATTTTGTACATTTTGGTGTAAATCACTCAACAGGTGGCGCTGCTATGCTGTATTTTTCAGTATTTTTACTATAGGTGTATCTTAAGAGCTAACGCACGAATTTTCATCAAACTTTAGAATCAGTTAGTCCTTGACATGAATTGACATTTTATACAGTTTGGTGTAAATCGGTCAATAGGTAGCGCTGCTATGCTGTTTTTGTGATTTCAGCAATAGCTCTATCTCAAGAAATAATGCTTTTTTCAATAGCAGTACACATTTCTGACAGCATAAATGAACTCTACACCCTTCAATTAGCCTAAAAACAAATTTTTATGTAATTCGTACCACAAGTTTCTGAGAAATTAATTATTTTAAAACGAGCGTATTTTAAGGGCTTGAACCAAATTCGAACCAAGTTCGGAATTCGATTGTTAACCGAGAGAGCCCTCATCTTGATCAAGGCACCTTAAGAAGTCAATGAAGTCTGCTAGATTACACGACAGCAAAAGAAATTTCAAAATATCTAGTCACTCCTATTATAGACGGCCTCTTAAACCACCATTTTGCAGTTTTTTAAGCATAATTTGAAAACTACTTGGAAGAAAAATGTGAAATTTGAGATTTCCATAAAGCAGGACTTAATAAATCTAATTCCATCAAAAAAATTGTAGGTTGCAATTCATAATTTTTTCGAGTATTAATTTCATAAATCATAATTCATATCATAAAGTTATCAAAATTGCAATTTCAGCGTATTTATGTTTGGGTATATTAGTATTATTGCTACACAAAAATTTAGCACATTAGGAGCATAATTTCTGGAGATATAAATAAAAATATGAAAATGTAATTTAACATTAGAAGCATTAAATTTTGAATGTTTATAATTCAAAAACTTATCATTGAAATGACTTGAAATTCGGTGTCTAGGCATAGCTTGAACCGAAGATTTGAAATATCTCGTTAAAATTGGGTATTGTCATTGAAAAAATGAAGTTTGGATTCGTTTTAATATGTAGATGGCCCCCTAAGTAAATTTTCTATAGATCATTTAAAAGTAGACTTTATTTTCAATCTTTCGGTACCAGTAACTTTCTTCTACGATAATTTGTTGAGGAGTTAGTAGGGGGTGTTTACTTTTTTATTTTTCCACGACTGTACATCAAACTTCAATTTCGGATATATTTTGATATGAGTTGGTGCTAAATTGATGTAATTTCTTGTACTATTTAAATGATTTAATTGACGTGATTTATATAGAAGAAAGTTTTGTGATGGCCACAACATACTAGTTTTTAATGTTCTGTCAATCAAAAATATTACGCCCAAATGGCATAAATGTAATTATTTTATTAAGTAACGTAAAATAGTAAACATTAAAAGTCAGGTTCTTTTTTCATTTGTTTGTTAAAAATAACATATTGTATTTTAATTCGAGTTTATAAAGAGTGCATAAATCGCTTTAAATTGTGTATTCCGAACAAAAACATGGTTTTGAACACATCCATCGTTCATTCATCAAATGGTTTTCTTTAACAATTTTCGACATTCATAACTCCCCGGGTCCTGCGCAACACCGGGCGTGACTCGGGCAAAGCGCTTAATTGGGCTCAACTTATACTTTAATGCTGGACTAATAAAAGTAATTTTTAAATTGTACATATCGTAGAATAATACATGATATAGATAATAAAATGTATAAAAATACCATTACTTACACATTTAATGTGCATGATTATTTTTTATTTCGCAAAATCTTCTATCAGTAACGATATTTAAAAAATATATATATATATATATTTATCGTTCACGGCTTTTTTTTTCGGAATCGTCAAATCTACACTCTCAGAAAAAACTGTAAATTTATGAGAGTTTGCCCTTCAATTTTCACGGGCAATAAGCCTTATTTAATGAAAAACGGTCTGATCTATTCAATAAGCGGCTTTATCCCTTAGATACTACTTAGAAAATTAAGGACAATCCACATATTTTTACAGTTCTAACCAATATGTTAGCAAAAATGCGGATTGGTAATTAAATATGGATTTATTTATTTATTTATTTATTTATTTATTTTTTTTTTACGGGGTATGACTGGAGTCTCTGCTGCTGGGCTCTGCCCGTAATTTTACAGGGATATTTTTGTGTGGGTATACATTCCCCAATAAATATATATCACCTTTTCCTGTAATAAATTCTCACAAAGAAACATTTAAAAACAAATCTAGAGCAAAAATATTATTATTTTGATGAGAGGAAACATTATTCTGAATTGTTTAGAAAGATTCGGGGACCCTAGGCGGCCGCCAATTGGCGTGGAGCCCTGGGTAGGCCCCGTTTTCCTGATGGTTGCGCTGGCCCTGATAACCCATATATAATTGCTGAAATGGAATATCTTTTGTAAAGGAATATCTTTGACATACAGTAGCCTCCCTCTTAATCGGCCTAAACAGGACCGAGGGTTAGCCGGTTAAGAGAAAAATCGGTTAAACCGGAGAAGTAAAAAAAGAAAAAAAAATAATAATAAGTAGCTGCATATTTAATTAATTAAATGCGTAGGGTGCATTTATTTTTTAATTTGTGTAGTTTTAAAAAAGTACATATTTTCTATATTTTGTGAAATGAATTGTAGTCGTAATTAACTGAATTGAAATAAAAATTATCACTAATAATAAACAATGAACAATATTTCATACAAATTAAATTGTTGAAAATCTTGTCACATACCTTTATAAGAAGTTGAAATTATTCTACATTATGTACATTTGAGTTAATTAATCATAAAGAAATGAGAACCGAAATTTTCCTTTATGAATTTTGCCTGATGTTGGAAAAAAGAAGTCGGCGGGTTAAAGCGGAGTTCCGGTTAAGAGGAAGGCTACTGTATTTTGCAGCAATGGATGTCTGAGAATATGACGGTGGTGTTATACCGGGTGTCCTAAAAAGGACTGACTGATTTTAAAATTCAATAACTTGCAAACGGTGACAGATATTTAAAAAATTGTTGCAAGAGGGTTATGCATAAGGTCTAATGTTTCTCTCTTTTTTTTTTTTTTTTTTTTTCACAGTGATTTTTGATTTTAGTTCGAATTACAAATAATAGACGGCGCTGTAAGCAATAGGCGCTAAAAATAGGCTCTATTTTTTACCCTTTCTCTTCTTCCATGCGGAAAAAGGAGGTTAAAATGTATTGAGTAGGTCCCGAAGTACCAAAAATCGAGCCTGAATTTAGCGTCTATTGATCGTAGAGCCATCTATTGTTTGTAATTCGAACTAAAATCGAAAATCACTGTAAAAAAAACTTTTGACCTTATGCATAACCCTCCTGCAAGATTTTTTTAAATTACTGTCACCGTTTGCAAGTTATTGAATTTTAAAACCAGTCAATCCTTTTTAGGACACCCGGAATGATATGCAATATGATACCTTAACAAGTGTAAAAATTTGATCTTATTACAAATGCGAATTTTAATATGGTTATTATACTTTGAAAATAGCCTAAAAGATAAACCCTTTTCATCTTTTTTTTTCCGGGGTATTCATGTATTTTATTTTATTTCTTATTTTAGAAATAAAAGGTTGTCCAAAGTGTTTTGAACTCACCCGATTGATAAAATGATCCAAATCAAAATTTTATTTGAGGATTTAATCTCATTTCACTAAATCTTCGTTCAAGGGGGACCGGGACACAAAAATCTTCAAATTTTGCAAAAATATTTTATTTCGTTAAAAATTTCTCTGTTTTTTCCTGCTCAAAATGACATTTAAATCATGTTTCTATCTGAATTAGAACAAAAAATATTATTTTTTTTTTTTAGTTTTGGTTTGTTTTTAAAATCTAGCTTTCAAGCAATGGCTGTCATGGAAACGACTTCTTGTAGAAATGCGTTTTTCTTCATGATAGGGTTTTTTCACCATTTCTCATATTTAATTTCTTATAACTCGAGAACCGTTAAGGGTAACGGGTTCAAACTTGGAACATATCTTGTTCAATTGTTTTACTTTAATTTTGATTCAGCATATTTGAAAAAAATATTTACTTTTGAAAATATGATTTTTTTAATAAAAGTTGCGCCACTTTTTAAAAAAAATTTTTCGTTAAATATTTTTAATTTTTTTTATAAATTAATATTTTCAAAAATACTGAATCAAAATTAAAACTTATATATTTATGCTTATTTAAATGAAAAAAAAAATGAAATTCTATAAATAATATTCCGAGTTATATCGATTTTAATTTACCCCACTTTTTTAATAAATTTTAAATTAAAACATTTTTCTAAAAAATTATGAGAAGTTTTATTATGAGTTTTTTGTTACAAATGATAAGGTTAACTATCACAAAAAAATTCTGAATTTTAACTCAATAAATAAAAATTATTTGAAAATGTGTCCCGGACCCCCTTTAACCCAGTATATTTCTGTAATGCAGATATTGCCTATGTTTAGAATTAAGCGTTTTAGTTCCTTTATCTAGAGCTGTTACTGTATATTTATTATCGGTATATTTTATAGTAAAGAATTAAACATATAAAGAAGCGCAAGTGAGTTAAGGTCGGAATTATATGCGGCCTAAAAATTTAACTAACATGCATATGAGTTTTCAATTAGAATTTATACTAAATCTTCTACATTTAATATGTTCAATCATGTAATATGAATCAATGCTCGCACTGTAAAACAATCCTGTAATTTTTACAGAAAAAACTGTAATAAACTGTCCAAAAAACTTTAAAGAAAAAGCAGTTTGCTCTGTAAATAATATGGATTCTGTAATTTTTAGAGAAAATAAATCTATATTTTTTACAGAAAAAACTGCTTTTGGTAAAAAAAGTGCGGATTTTTTTCTTTCCCTTTTTTTTTTTTTTTTTGTAAGTTAAACGGTTTTCCACTGGTGCTAAAATTGACAATTTTTTTTTTCTGACAATTTGAGTTTTTTTTTTTTTTTTTTTTTTTTTTTTTTTTGTAGATAGAATAATTCCGGGATTTATGCAGCATGTTATTTTGAATTTGTGTATAAAGTTCCATGGTGGACATAAAATGAAAAAAAAAATCATGCTGTGCTATTTAATGTTAAATATACAACGCGTGTAATGCGACAAAAAAATCAAAACAAATAATTAATATTTAAAAAAAAAAAACTTTTTAAACATTACACTGTGGCGCGTCACCCGTACAAATTAGGCTGAGACCTAAATTGAGATCTGTGCGGTAGTTATGCCGCGCTTGTAAAAGAGAACAGAATGAAAGTATAAATAAAAATATTTAAAAAAAATATTCATATCTGGACTATAATTAACGATGTAATAACAAAAGGAAACTAAATGAGTACAATGAAACGTATTAGTTGATTCAAATTAATAATTGTTTGCCTACTTTCACTATTAAAATTATCGACTTCTTTTTTTACATTAAATTTTAATTGTTATTTTAGCAACAACGTAACATCAATGTATTAGAAAGAGAAAAGAAATAAAGTAAAATTGTGTTTACATTATTTATTTGTTAACCTTCTCGGGACCGGCGGCTTTTACACGAATTTTATTTGGTTGGAACCACTTTTTTAAAAGAAGTTACCTTTACTTAAGTAATCATGAAAATGCTCTAATTAAAGAAAGCAAATATTACTTTACTTTTTTACTGGTGCGGGTGCCAAAAGCAAATTTTGTATGCTCTTTATGGAGGTGCTTATATGCACCTATGGGCCCGAATGTGTTAATAGACCTGTTTTTTTTACTACAATCTACACAAAAGTGTCGAAAAAGTACAGTCTTTATGTAATTACATTTGACACATGATGCAAGGAAGCCAATTACGCTTCCTCTTTTTTGGAGTAGTTTTCTAAATATTCCTTGCAAAGAACGTCTGCGTTACACGTAATCCAATTTTTCATTATTATCATCTTGACTTGCATTTTTCTTGCCCTTCGTACTTTTTGTTTTTTTCCTTTTTCTCCTTTGGTTTTAGTAAACTTGATAACATGCCTAACATGGTTAGTTTGTGCAAAAAGAAAAGGAAAAGTTAATACTACTTAATCATCCCGTACAAATGAAACTGTGGCATGTATACCGGAATTGCAGTGCGACATGTATCCCATTTTGCATGGTGCAGACGTCGGCCAACACAGTTACCTGCCATCGCTAAAGGGAATGGCGTAACCATACACACAGTACTCTACACAAACGCTACAATTAGTTTTGATTTCGAAATCATGCATGCATTTAATAATTAGTGTATGAAAAGTATTTAAGCATAACGTGTTTAAAAGTTTGGACAGTGAAATCATGCACTTACGTCAAAATAAGGATTGTACTTCTACAAGTAAAGATCGAAATGGGATTCACGCTATACACTGGTTAAAATAATCTCATTGCGTACCAATACTGCGCGTTTGACGACTATCTATCGATAATTACAAGAAATACAATCCTCTATCCCGTATGCGACTACTCTCTCGGAGTTGCGCTATATTTTTTTACAGCTAGTTCTATTAAACTTAAAAAAAATCTTTTAACGTATTTTTTGTAAGATAAGCATGAAAAATTTATGATTTCAGATTTTCTTTTGTATCATATGCATTTTTTCTTAATGAAATTGCTAATATTCAATTCTCAATTTGCATAAATTTATAAATAATATGTGTTTGCATTCTGACATTACTTTTATAAAAGCCCTTTCATCACGTATCCGAGTATAATTATTGCTTGAACTTGATCTAGATTCCTTGTTAACTAAATTTCTAGGACTCATAATTTCAGTTATTGAGCGTCCCAGAGGTCCTTACTCCCAGTTTTTACATTAAAAAGACTTCTGTACAGAAACGTGCTTGAAATTTGTTTAGTCGCGCTGTCAGCATTCATCTTATTTTCATCGACAATAATAGCGTGGAAAAAAATAAAAATGTTTTTAACCTTCACAGTTGCAAAAGACTGATCATGAGGTAAATGCTGTGTGATTATTATTGTCCAACTTGATTCATTATTATGGGCGGCGTAACGCTATTAACTCCTTGGAGAGAACATGAGAATTTAAGAGCCTAACAAAACAGTTTCACCAGAAAAATAATGACTTAAATCATTTACAGTAAATGAGTATTTCGGAAGAAAATGTAAAGGAGAAACATAATATGAAATTTTTATGTTATATACAAGGTGGACTGTTAATTAAACTGACAGTACACAGAGTGTTTTGCAGCGGGATTTAATTGAGAGAATGACGCCAAATTTTATAAGAAGATTAAACAAGATGGGGGACGAAGGATTCTGTGAAAAAAATAGCTCAAAAAGTCACCGCTAGGGGAATATGTGGCGCTGTGTAACAGAAAAGAGAGTTTTAAAAAATGCAGAATCAATACCGAAATAAAATTACCTTTTATTTAGCACATTTAACGATTTTAGTATTGATTCTGCATTTTTTAAAACTCTCTTTTCTGTTACACAGCGCCACATATTCCCCTAGCGGTGACTTTTGAAACTAATTTTTTTTCGCGGAATCTTTCGTCCCCCGTCTTGTTTAATCTTCTTACAAAATTTGGCGTCATTCTCTCAATTAAATCGTGCTAGAGAACACTCTGAATACTGTCAGTTATGTTATGTCATGTTATGTTATATTTTCTTATATAAAATTTTCAAGACTCTTTTAAACCCTTCTTGGTCGAATTGCATTTCGAATTTACGATCCAAAAAAAAGTATTTCACTTATTGCTGCAAATTATTATATTCATTATATGCAAATGAATTGAAAATGCAAAATATTTTTGTTAATCAACAATTTTTTGTTAAACATTTTTGAAGCACGATTTTTATTTTGTTAGGAAAACATTATATTTGAGCCTATTTTTGTTAATTATCCGCTAGAAAAATAGTGAAAAATTTACTTATGTTTTTATTGGGCATAATGTCATAACGTCACCCCCAAGTTACATAACAAAAATGGCTATAAAAAAAATGATAATTTTAAATTACATACTTACTTAAAAGTGTTTACACTGCACAATAACAGCTATTCATCGATATAATAATTTTTATAATGCTGTTAATAGTTTGCAGAATTAATAATCACTACCTTATACAGATGGATAAAAAACGCCATTCGATCCTGTTGCTAGCAGTATCAACAAAAGTGGCTATAAGCTCTCGTGATAACAAACCAGAACAAACACAGACTTCACCACCTTAAGGTGGCTGGTCACTCAAATTCCAATTTTCCCTCACTAATGTAAAGTCTATGGGCATTTGATGCATTCGTCTATTTAAAATATCTCCTCGGGAAATTAATATTTTTAACTTCTATTTTTTCTGTACACTTCCTAAAAAGTGTCTCGTTTCGTCTTAGTTCTCACAATATTTCTAAAGTATAGACTTAATTTTATAGGAAGTGTTAAGATCTTACTCACAGTTCGCCCGCTTTTAACACATAAAATATTAAATTCAGCATAGATTTTAGAAATATTTTGAAAACTGAGAAAAAAAGAGACGTCCTTTAAGAAGAGTACACAGAAAAAAGATGTTAAAAATATGAATTTCCTGAGAAGATATTTTAAATATACGAATGCATCAAAAGTCTGTATAGACTTAACATTACGGAGGAGAATTCCGAAGCTGAGTGACCAGCCCCCTTAAATGCATGTTACGATGCGTAAGTAACAGATTATAATTCACCAAAAGACCAATAAAAAGCGCCAAATGGCAAAAAAAAAAAAAAAAAAGAACATGTAACTCCTGAGTTACACTATGCATTTAAGGGTTAATCTACTGTTGGTCGTACATGTAATATCCCATTCACTGATCTCCAGTTTGTCCTTAAATCCACCCAAGTTTTAAATTAAACAAGTTGGAAATTGCTCGTCAAACGTGGCAAATGAGGTGTGTTCGTACTATAACTAGTTTCATAAATATTTTTTGCACCCCATATTGTACTGAATGTATATTTTTTGCACTTCATAAGTGCATCATTATTAAAATGCACTTGCAATAATTTTTTTCCCATTCCCCGTAATGTAACAGAACACTTTTGACTGTCCCTGTAATTAAACTATACATCCGAATTTCATAAAATTTGAAATGGCTAGACAAAATTTTGCAACAATTATGTATTTAAATTTTCAGGCTATTCGGAAGGCTGTAACATCACTAAAATGCACTTGCAATAATTTTTCCCATTGGCCGTAATGTAAAGAAAAACTTTTGACTTTCCCTGTAATTAAACTATACATCCGATTTTCATAAAATTTTAAATGGCTCGACAAAATGTTGCAACAATCATATATTTAAAATTCCATATCATTCGGTTGGGTAGTTTTTGCTCTGTTATATGCGGACAGACCGGAAGGGCGGACAGACGGACTGAACGACCACTATAGGTGCTACGTATTTATATAATTACGAACGCACCTAAAAATAGTCTGATGCTATATTTATTAAATTTCATCACTAGATAAATCAGAAGTAACATCTTCTGACTGAGAGATATTGCAGTCATTGTCCGCGGGCTGATTCTCTAAATCCATCATAAAAGTCTTTTTGATATGCAACAATAACGCTGACATTACAGAAAATACAAACAAAAATAGTAGGACTTAAAAATAAAATTGTAGGTATATAGTTGCGCCATTTCTTAGCAATATTCAGAACTACAAAAAATTACAAAAAACAATCGCGGAAAATAACACGAATTAACTTTGACGATGCAATTTTCCTCTTCCTCGGATGGCATGCAACGCCGACCGGACGGACACAAAAAATCCGAACGTATGACATGCGACACCGACCAAGAAAGGGTTAATCCAAAATTAAATGCTTTGAGTAAGTATTGTCATTTGTAATAATACACTTTTACACAGTTAAAAAATTTCCTGTAAAATTACAGAGAATTTACTGTTAATCATTATCTTAAGTCATATGTAAAATTACAGATAATCTGTTAAACAACAGAGAAATTATTCAGTAAGTTTACAGTAGACACTCTAAATTTACATAGATAAAAATACACTGGACTGTATGTTTATTTTGAATGACAATTATTTAATTTAATTTCCGAAATTAGTGATTTTTTGAACTTCGAGGAATTAGAATTTCGGGAACGAATTTGAACTGCTGTATTATAAACGTTTAATTAATTTAATTAATTTAATTTAATATAATTTTTATAATATCTAGCCTGCCTGGGACTTGATCCCGAGTCCTCTGGATTGGAGACGAACATCTTGCTGACTTCGCTATAAGAGCTGTTACTACTGCATGCAAAGGAGGCCTTTTATGATTGAACTAGAAATACTTCTAATTTACTTTTAATATTACCAAGCTTCATGCGCATGGCGAATGAATGGAGTTATGATTAAAGAGGAGGGGTCATATAGTGCAATGTCTATGAGTTCCGAGTGAAGTAACTGAGGAGATTGTCATAAGATTTCGTCTGCTTTTTTAAAAATCACATCTACAGTTTCTGAATACCGATGGGGGAAACTTCCCCCCAGTAAAATTGAATAGAAAATTTTGTGTTATATAAGCAGCTGATTCATGGAAATATTTTCTCACAAATATGGTAAAAAGTTCTATTTTTTTTTAACCATTTGGAAAAATGGTTATTGTTCTCGTCAGGGTAGGAAATCAAAAGCATATCCGAAGGTTTTTATTGGTTTAATCCGCATTTTATTCGTTTTCTGATTGGTCTATAGAGTAATCTGTATTTCCCTTTACTTTCAACAGAGATGGATACCTTCTGTTGCCACTATGACAAAAAAGTAATAAAAACTACAAAAAAAAAATTAATAACTCAGAAACAAATTGAGATACAGCTTTCAAACAAATTGCATTTAAAAGTACATTTTAACAGTACTATCCGACGGTGTAAAAAGTAATATTGTCGGGTGCTTAGAAGTTTAAGAATGAAATTTCATTTAAAACTGGTAGTCAGATTTCTTGGAAATCTGACGATGGAAAAGCCTTTTCCCGAACAGCCAATGAAATGCTTGGATAATACGTAAGTTTCAGGTGGATAATAACTAATGAAAATGAAGGAAAAGGAATAACAATTTCTGCCAAAGATTTAATTTTAATTTGTAAGATTTTCACGTGCAAAAGAAAAATGGAATAAGCCAAAAAAAAAAAAAAAAGATAAATAGGACAGGAATGAATACATATAAATATTTCACACCAAATACGAGTCGCAGGCGATTTTTGTCGCTTGGAATTTTTACGTGTAATAACACTATTAATGTTTAATCCTTGGCGTACGTAATGTATGATCAACTCCGTGCGATTTTTCATGTCTTAAATTTTAATCTTTTAAAAAATCATTTTCCAAATGGTCGTTGTAATTTGTTAAATTGCTCTTTTATTTTTTTTTTACTGGTGTCAGTTTGCCTGATAAAACAGTTTGTGTGTTTCATCGGTTGTCACAGTATGGCGGAAAACAGGACCTGACTACTGTAAAAGTCAACTTTCACCAGTAAAAATTAAGATCTATTTTTGCCAATTTTTAGGACTGAAATTTTGCATTAATAAGGCCTTTAAATTCAAAGAAAACTTCTATATAAACTTAGTGGTTGAAGTTTACACCGGAGGTAATCAGCCTTCCTGAATGCGGTTACAGTTGAAGCTTCACTATTTTAAGGATGTGTCAATTCCTCATTATTAATAGTTTCATGGGCGAATGGAACAATTGCAAAGCGATTGCCGATAAAAATCCTCGCTAACTTTCTAAAATATTCTAATTTTTAATAAAACAATTTTTAAAACCTTTCATATTCCTAGTAAAATTGCAAAAGTATTTTAAAATTGTGTTTTTTGAGTTCTAGGTTATAACAAAGATAAAAATGTTTTAAAATAAAGACATGAAATCCCTACAGGGAATTTGATGTAAGAAAAGGGAAATGCCTGAAAAATGATGACCGAGAAACTAAATCGAATGCATTTAACCGAGAACTAGTGTGAATTTACAAATAGTCTCATTTTTTTCTGTGTTTTTGAAAAAAGTTTTAACAGTGTATGCATAATTTTAACAAAATTGGTTCGTTAGGTATATGATTTTAATAAAAAACATAAAAAGATAATTTTTTCCCTGAACCATACTCCTAAATCCGTACGGCGCTACAAATACTTAAATATGCGTTGTCATCGCCATTGAACTTGTGCGCAATATTTGAGCCTAATAGGTTGGTTAGATATGTGATTTCAAAAAGTAACATAACCTACTGTGGACCCCTGGATCCTGTCATTGATAAGATACGGCCCCTGAAAATACTTAAATATGCGTTATCATTCAAAATGAATTTTTTTGTAACAATTGAGCAAATACGATTCGTTAGACATCTGATTTTAATCAAAAATGTAAAAGAAAATTTCGTTCCTGGACCCTATTCCTAAAAATTTACGGAACTGAAAATACTTAAATATACTTTGTCATCGAAAATGAAGATATGCGATTTCAAACAAAAGCATAATTGAATATGGACCCATGGCCTCTCTCACTGACAAGGTACGGCCCTGAAAAATTCTTAAACATGCGTTGTGATTGACAACGAACTAATGTGCTTAACCCTTATTTGTGTTTACTAGTCAATGATGAAGACGGCACCTATTCAGCATATTCAAATGGGTAGAGTTGATCCAGGCGCCCTAACGTCATGCCAACCGATAAGTGTTGCCATTAGGCTACTTTTCTAAAATTCGGATTTATTGATTGACACCGCTTTTTTTTTAAATGGAATTTTTTTTTAATGACATGTTAGATAAGGCGAAAACAGAGGGAATTTTACCATTTCGAAAAAGTGGTGCCAATCAAGAAATCCGAATAAAAAAGAAAGTAGCCCACTGGCAACACTGCAACCGTTAGCTGTGGGATTTAAATCAAAAACGTATAAAAGAATATTTTTGCCCTGGACCGTGCTCCTAATGCGATTCGGTGCTGACAGTACATGAATATCACGTTGTCATCGAGGATGAACTAATGTAGCACATTAGCTCATCCTCGAAATCGATTGTGTGATTTCAAAGAAAAACATAAAAGAATATTTTTGCCACTGCGACTCTGCCGCTCGTGAAATACGGCCCTGACAGTACATGAATATTGCATTGTCATCGAGAATGAAGTCTGGAATTTTAGGTACGCGTTATACGGCGAATATACATAAAATTAAAAAACTGAACTCTGAAATTTTATGTTTTACATATTATCACCAGGAATATTACGGTATGTAAAAATGATGAAATATGTAACTAAGGTTATATTCCATTTCCCACAATTTATGATAATTTACTCTTTAATTCTTTAACTTCAGTTTTTGCACCATTGATTCTCCAGTATCTCCTCTTTTAATATTGGAAATAATTAATAAAACAAAAGGTAAAGGTTTTAGTTATTATCATTAATCAGAAATGTGCTTGCAATTTGTTTAGAGTCGCTGTCACTTTAGTGGTATTTTCATAAATATTGTGGAACATTATTAACAATTATAAAAATTTCCCCTTTCATAATTAAACCAAGATTGATCATGCGGTAAAAAAGCTGATTGATGACTGTTGGTTTGCTTGATTTTTTGACGTAATTAGGTCAGTTCCTCAGGGGGATTATTGGAAAGATGTGGTATTTTAAAACGTTTTTACATAAGGATAATGAGAGAGAAAGGTTTTAATGTAAATAAAAGTTAAATTATTTTATCTGACCTAAAACTTTCTAAAAGATGCAATTAAGGCTGATTTTCTGTTCCCTATTTAATCACTAGCATCCACGAGGCAAGTATGCCAGAGTATCTATTGCAAATAGCTAATTATTACTTTAAAGCGACACTGGAGATTAAAAGTCACAAAATTTGACAAAGAAATATATATTTTTTTCTTTTCGAGAATTATGAATCTAAATTATCAAATTTATCTCATACTAAAAGGATTTTTCAATTCTGACGCTTCTTCGTAGAGGTATAAGCTCTTATATTTGTAAAAACTGTATATATTAAAGCAGTTTCATTTACTTAAAATGCTGTTTTCTCAAAATTGAAAATTACGCGCATTTCTAATTTTTGAAACGTTCCATGTGCATTTCTAATTATTGGATTCTATTAAAATTCATACTTTATATCCTCTGTACAATAATAAATAAATCTTAGCATACAATGTTGCATTTCAGGAATATTTTAATGTTGAAATTTATGTGAATATGAAATATATAGCTACTTTAATGGAAAAACTAAGCATAATTATCAAAATATATTTTTTCTACTTATATATTCTGCGAACTTTTGCAATCCATGCCAACTTCCATTGTAATATATAAAAAGTATCTCATGAGTAAATATTGTCATGTTTTATGCAAAAGAAATGCGCATGGTAGGTACATTTTAAAATATAACAATTTTTCGTTATTTTAAAAATTTAATAATTTAAAAACTGTTTATTATTTTATCCCCATATTTTGAATATGACTATTTGAGCTTGCCATTAACAAGTCAAATGAATCCGCTTCCAATTCTCAAATGAATCCGCTTAAAATAGTGGGATTCGGTTTTTAATGTCCACTGCCTCCTTAAACGTCTCATACCTTTTAAAATTTCAAATTTTCCCTTTTAAAATCCAAATTTTTCAAATTAAAATTTTCCAGTACAAAAGTGAAGTAATTTCAAGTTCACTAACTTACTTTCAAATTACTTACTAAATACTTATTGAAATTATATAAATCTTTGTAATGTATTTAGGCCATAATTAAAACTTTATAAAATGCAAAAATAAACACTTATAATACAAGGAGTGATCAAATGAAAAGGTACGAAACGACATGGTGTGTACAAATGTAGACTTTATTCAAAATATTCACCATAGGCCTGAGCACAACGATCCCACTGATGGACAAGCCGCAGGATTCCTTGTTCCTAGAATTCCTGTGGCCGTGAAGAGAGAAGAAGAGGCCAGTCCTTCACGACGTCCTTGAGTACGTCGTCCGAGTTGAAGGGCTTTCCTTTCAGTTGTTTCTTCAGTGGACCAAACACGTGGAAATCGCAGGGACATGTCCGGACTGTAGGGCGGATGATCCAACGTCTCCCACTTGAACTGGTCTCGGGTCATCACCCAGACTCTCACGGCCTGCACGAAAATGGGCACTCCATTTTCTGACAGACTTCTCAGAGACAAATTTCTCCCCGTAAACTGTCACCATCCGGCGATGAATAGCTGCCGGTTTCTCACCTTCCGGTGTCAGAAATCGGATAACACATCTCTGCTCCTCAATCGTCGAATTTTGCAACGCGAACGCCATCCTGTCCGCATACGGACTGCCGCATCATTTGGACGCCACTTTTGATAAGAGCCTCTGCTCTCTACTGCGCATGCGGGCACCCGCGCATGCTCCGATCCCAGTCAGAGACTCCAATCGCATCCCGAGATGTCTCGCTACGTTCTCCCATGGCGGAATATTCAAATATTTAACTGTTACGTTTTTACGTCGTTTCGTACCTTTTCATTTGATCACCCCTTGTACATATAATAAAAGTACAGTTCAGTGAATATTGCACATTTTTTTCACATGGTGCATCACAAGCTGCACGATAACGTAACTTAGAATAGATATATAAACATAAAACTTATGTTAAAATGATCTCTGGTCAATATTTTATATAATGACTTAATATTATTAAGATAAGTAAATATTTTCATTATTTTTAACCATTAATTTTCTTTTCAAAATTTTTTCCCATTTTTCCAATTTGATTGAATTTTTAAAATATTTCCTGACAAAGAATTTATATATTATTAATTTATTCCATAGAGTATAAAGCTAATTTTAACATAAGTTTTATGTTGATAAATTTATTCTAAGTTAAGTCATCGTCCGGATAGTGACATATCACATAAAAATATTTTGCAATGTTAATTGAACTGCAATTTTTATTATATTATATTATGTTTTTTATATTTCATAAAGACTTATATATGGCATAAATGCATTACAAAGTTTTATATAATTTCAATACTTAAAAAGTTATGAGAATTCGAAATAACATCACTTTTGCACTGGCGAAGGAGATTTAAAATGATATCAGACATTTTAACTTTTTCTTTTAAACTCTTTTGTTTTACTTTTTGTTCCTGGATCCCGCATGCAAAAAGAAAATTTCGTAATCTATTTTTTACCCACTTACTGATGTGGTAAAATTTTAGAAGTTGTGCACATTTGTGTTCGCGATGACAATGCAACATTTCAATAAATTTAAGAACTTAGTTACGAGTTAAAAAATTAATTTAAGGGGTCTTGCACCTTTTAAACGCGTCAAAAATTAACGAAAATCTTCAAAGTTTGAATTAGTCTATCTTTAAAACCTTTTTATGTATAAACATGAAATTTTGGATATTGATTAAACAGATTATGCTTTGTAATATACTACCAACAGAAATTTATTAACCCTTTACAGAATTGGTGTATTGTTGAAATCAAAATGGTTCTTTTTTTACCCCATAAGTCATTGCGCGCATGATATCTTGAGAAAGTATGTATGGATTGGCATGAAATTCGGTAAAGATACTAAACATATATGTGTGTTTAAAATGATCTACTTTTAAGTATTTACAATGGTAATATTTTTAGTTATGGCTATTTTTATTCTTTAAAAATACAAAATTTTTATTTTTTTTACGAAAATATTTTTTTTTTATATAGTTAATGAAATAATTTTTGCCTAAGAGTAGATCATTTTAAACACACATATATGTTTAGTATCTTTACCCGAATTTCATGCCAATCCATACATACTTTCTCAAGATATCATGCGCGCAATGACTTATGGGTAAAAAAAGAGCTATTTTGATTTCAACAATACACAAATTCTGTAAAGGGTTAATAAATTTCTAATGGTAGCATATTACCAAGCACAATCTGTTTAATCAATATCCAAAATTTCATGCTTATACCTAAAAAGGCTTTGAAGATAGGCTAATTCAAACTTTGAAGTTTTTCGTTAATTTTCGACGCGTTTAAAAGGTACAAGACCCCTTAAAGCCATTTTTTCGTTAGCTGGGCGCATGTGATAAATTGCCAAATATCCCTCTTGGTTGCATCTGTATGCAAGTTACTACAAGAATGGAATTAATTGTATTATGCGTTAAACTATGTTCTCTAAATTAGCCCAACTGACTGTGAAACTGCAACAAAGTAACATTTTAAAATGAAGTGTTTTAAACACTGACATGTCTTATACTAATAAAAGAAAGTTTTGCTCTGTGTGTCTGTCCGTGTGTGTATGTGTCTGCGATGGCTAGCAAAATCTAAGGCCCTTACGAGGTTGAACATTTTTGTGAGGGTAGCCTGAGGTGTCTCCTGATGCACCTGAGACTCAGAATCTTACATTTCTAATAATTAGTTGAGTTATTAATTAAACATCGCAACTCATTCTCATCAAAATGTCATCTGTTTGATCCCCACTCAAGGACAGCGCTTGCACACCCGCACAAACCCATTTACTCATCGGAGGCTAGTGAAGAACCAACTATCGATTTTATTTGTGTTTTTAAATAGTATTGTTGTATGCTAAATCGATCAAACCGCTCTGTATAATTAAAATTGAAAGCCATATTCCGAAAGATCGTACTCCTGTGTTTCAAAGGCTGCAATCGATTTAAAAAATAACGCAATTAACCCTTTGAAAATAAAATAAAAAAGGGTTGTTTTTCTGAAAAACACCCCCCCCCCTTATTGCAACGTCCCTCCTGGGCGCAATTACAGAGGTACTGGCAAACAAATACTATTTTCTTAAACCCGAAACCTTCTACTAATCGATGGTGCAATTGGTATTTTTAAATATGAATTTTAACCCTTTCAAATACACCAGCGAACGCAGATCACTTCGCGCCTCACGGAGATGATAGTTTTTCTACGCTAAATGTAACTGAACGTCCGTATTTTAAAACAATATTTTTAGAGCATCTCAATAATCCAGATTTACGTCACCTACAAAAATTTTGAAACGTTCGGACGGGTAGAAATATTTTTTACTAAATAAAATGTGTGAAAATGTCGACGAAATCAGTAAAAACCTGAATATTTCGCGGTTTCGCTCGTTTTCGGTACGCATAGACTCCAAAAATTACATTACGCAGAAAATAAAATACCAAGTAGCATATACTTTCAATTAAATATTTTTTTGCGATTTTTTTCATTTAAAAATATAAATTCAGACAAAATGGAGTTAAAGATATGAAATCATAGAAATTTCAGTTTCATTTAACGTTCATTCATCACGGGTCCGGGCAAGTAGAAAATAAAATAAAAATAAAATAAAGAGTGTATTATATTTTTTAAGTACACCTTTATTTATTACGCAAACCTTTATAAATTACAACTCTAGCTACAATAGGCAATTTGTAGCATTATCTAAAATAGTTTTTGAGGAAACAGGAAAAAAGCGGGAGAATCAGTCAATCAACCAACATTTCGGTACTCCAAAACAATTACAAACCATTCAACAAACCATTAATTGATCAATTTTAAGGAATCTCACGGTGATTGAAAGGCCTAACTAGGACTTGCAAACTATATTAATTACCCTTTTAGCTTATGACTGATACATTTGACTTTAAAAACTGGATTGCTAATTATTTTTCCCCCATAACTCGAAAGATTTTATAGAATACAAATGTGACACAATAGGTTGCTAAGCAGATTGTTAAAAAGAAACTATTTTTTTCAAACCTTTTTTTTGTTCTTTGATTATACACTGTATTTCAACAAAATTAAAAACTTTATGTATGTTTTTTTCCATTTTTCCCCTAGGCATTCCTAGTTTTCCATATGGGAATTTGGTATCTCATGAGGGATATATCATTCTTAATTCACTCACCGAGAAACCTAGAATAGTAACATACTTGGTTTTTTTTACCTGACTTCTAGTAATATTTTCTATTGAAAATAATTGGTGGCTAAAAATAGAATTTTTTTTTATTAACCTTGCTTAATGACAATGGAGAAGCTCAATTGTATTGCTGAATAATATTTTTCATGTATTATGACTTATTGTCGAATAGCTAATAAAGACTGTCCCAGATTTTTTTTTCTTTCTTTTTTCACTGCATTTTTGTCATTTTTACTTTCTTGCAATTTGCTTCCAAAATTTTGATGTAGGTTTCTGATTTGTTATCTATTTATATTTTATCTATTAACCTTCTCATGCATTAACTATTTTTAAAACATGCGAAACATATTTTAAATTTTAAATAGATTTAAAAAGGATTATTGAGAACAATTAATGTTGAATCTATGACGTAAAGCAAAAACATATCCGTGAGTAAAGCTGGTCACATTGACGGTAGCAACGATCTTCGAAAGATTATTTTTAACACAATCATACTGATTGGTAAAGTTACCATACGAATTGAATATTTTCAACTGAGCGAAAAAAATGTCCAAGACGGGACTAGAACCCAGATCCTTGGCTTACATTGCCAAAGCTCTAGCGTTTAACCCTTTATCTACTGACAGTACTTATAAGTACCACTTACTTTAAACTTTCATCACATACTGAATATTATTAATATTCTATTGGTACTTCGCAAAAACACTCATTTAACTCCACTTTATCCGGACACATGGCAGTAGTAGTTCTAGGTTTGTTATTTTAGCGAGGAAGGAGGCTATCTTTCACACAGAAGATATGTTTTGTGCCGACATTTTGTACATATTGTCACGCTCGTCTTTTTATTGCTGCAAACACAGTAAAGGATATAAGATAAGTGTTGGATTTTTTTATGTGTTCATTATGATCTTAGAATACAGTTTGACTAGCTATGTTAGGTGAACGGTGTATGTATTTGATTTAACAGTTGAATTACTCGATGGTATTTATACAGTACACTGGGTGTTGGAGAAAAACTTCTTGTTTTCTTTTCGTCTGTGTAGTTATCCATCGTTTTGATCTGTTTTAAAATGTAATTACTAAAATGTAGTGTAGTAATTATTTCCCTGGTATTTCTTTTCTGTTTCATTGTTAGTTTTTATAGGAAATTGAAAAAGTTGTGGCACCTGCTCGTTTTTGCTATGCTAGAAATGGCATATGTAAATTCATATATTGCATATGTGGAGATGCGAGAGAACGTGTTGTCCCTGGAATATAGACGTCGCATAACTAAAGGACTGCTAACAAGATAGAAAACTAAAAAAAAGTTTTTTTTTTACCCTTTCAGGGGCAAAGCATTTTCAATTCTAAAGTGTTGAAATAAATGATTGGCACCGGAATTTGTGAAAAGATTTATTTGCAACTAAGTAAAAGCCTATATTTGAGATACTTATTAAATCGAAAATATTTTTTGGTGTCTTTGAAATACCTTGTGGGTTTTTTGTTACGATATTTTAGTCATAGTGTACTGACGGTACTTTAAAGTATCACTTTAGTTAATTACCTCTAAATAATTAAATTTCTCACGGGTGAGTATTTTTTAAAGTTTATCCTTTAATTTCCATTGTAGTAACTGAAAAAAAAAATTACATGAAAAAAAACGCAGTAGGTCATAATGCAGTAGATAAAGGGTTAAACTACCTCGGCTGACAACCAAGATTAAACCCCGAGAGCATATTTCGCCGAAATATGCTCGCGAAATGAATAAATTTCGGAAAAATGCCAACCACATTTTTTTCCAACTTTAGTTGGAAATATTCAATTTTACCAATTAGTTTGATTGTGTTAAAAATAATAGTATACCTACGTATCCATCGTTTATATGGATTTCCTTTACCTGCGGTTTATTCTGTAGAGCTGTCTACATGTCAGACTAGATGTTATTACCAATAAGGTTATTTGGGCGAAATATGCTCGCCGGTTGCCAGCGTAGGTACCTTAAACAGTAGAGCGTGGGTAATGTAAGCCAAGGATCTGGGTTCGAGTCTCGGCTTGGCCGTTTTTTCGCTCAGTTGGAAATATTCAATTCGTATGATGACCTTCGTATTATCTGTAATATTTTTGTTAATTTCTAAACATTGCACATTTTCAATTTTGAAATCGCCGATTAAACAAAAGGTAAATAAGTGTACTTTTAAATGAATTTTCGTATGAAGATTTATCTCAATTTACTGACTTCTTATGTCTTTAAAGTAATATTGAAGCACGATTATTTATAAATCTGCGTGCAACTCAATTACGGAAGATTAAATCTTTTGCACTTAAAACAATATAAATAGTTCAGAATTCGTTTGTTTCAGTGTAATATTCCGTACTAAATTACCAAATGAAATTTAAGTTTTAGAAATAAATAAATAAATAAAACAAGAATTTAACAGATATGTAATCGATCAACCTGCTTATATACCGAAACAATCAGAATCACAAAGATTTATGTAAATGTTGAAATGTTTCACGATTGACTGCTGTCATACGGCTAATACGAAAGCACAAAAAGCCCTTTTTGGTGTATTTAGTGCTATCAATCTAAGAAAATATACTAAACTACCAGGTTTCACCCGCTACGCAGGTCTGTTTTTCCAAACGAAATATATCGGTGAATTTGACCTTGTGTTTTAGAGCAATATAAAACTTTATTAGGAATATCTCTCCGCATTGCGAATAAGGGTGCGCACGCCATTGCACTGTTATATGTTTTTTTTAAAGTCAGGCAACATTTGGGTTGTTAAGGACCAATTATTTGGTTTATCATATTAGGATTTGGTAAAGAACGAATAGAACAATATGCAATATACTAAAACCACCCATTGAATATTATCCAACTGACAATGCAAGTCTCATCAAAATCCACCCAGTAGGACTTTTTAAAGGGGCTCATCTTTCATAATCGGGTTTATCTGATTACAGAACTTCCCCGCATAATTCTATAACTAAGCAACGGAGAACGGTATGCAATATGTTAAAGCCATTCCTAAAAAAATATATCTAACTAACAATGCAGGTCTTACAAAATTACGTCCAGCAAAAACGTTTTTAAAATACTAATCTTTCATAATCGGGATCACCTGATTATAGAATTTTTCCACCCAATGCTATAGCTAAGTAACGTAGAATGATATGGAATATTCAGTATAGTATGAAGTATGTAAGGGAAATGAAAGAGCTTAAGAATATTTCATGATTTAAAGAAATTTTGCTTTGTTGGCACGTTTTATTTTCATATCAGAAATGAATAAACATTTTCAATAATATGAAAATTCAGAATATTTCATAAAAGAATCCCTAATTTTAAAACTCAATGGTTCATTAATTATATTAAATATAAATATGCAATATATGACCTGCTTATTAAATTACACACAAAATTTATATAAAGTAACGAAAAAATTTATTACATTTTTGTCCATAGATGGAGCTGGAAGGTCTCAAATTGCAAAAATGCTTCAATTAACTTCAAAATTTAAAGATACAAACATGATTTTTGCGTTTCATTCCTTAAATGGAACAGAAAGTAAGCAGCGAGATATCTTTGGTAGAGTTTTATACGTCAATTTGAACATTCATACATTTTGAAGCAGCGCAGCACTATATTGGGCAGTCTCGCAATCTTTTGACTTTCATGTCCCTGAATAATAATTTTTAGTTTAGTACATTTTCTTGTGTTTTTTATTTTCTTCTATCTTTACAAGAAGAAAGTATTGGTTTCATGAAATTTTTCGAATTCCAGTTTTCGACGGATTTACACGTTTTATGGGTCAGAGATTCCAAAAAACATGTTTTTTACAAAATGTCTGTCTGTGAGTCTGTCTGTCTGTCTGTATGTGACACAAATTTTGTGGCCACTCTATCTCAAGAACTAATGCACGGAATTTAATAAAACTTTATATTCAGGTAGTCCCTGATATAGATTGGTGCTGATTAGTTTTTGGTGTAAATCGCCATGCAGGTGGCGCTGCAATGTAGCATTTTGCAGGATTTCCGCAAAAGCTCTATCTCAAGAACTAATGCACGGATTTTTATAAAACTTCAGATTCCGTTAGTCCTTGACATGAATGAATGCTGTTTGCGTTTTGGTGTAAATCGCACAACAGGTGCCGCTGCTATGCTGCATTTTGCGGGATTTACACTATTTTCGCAGTAGCTCTATCTCAAGAACTAATGCACACATTTTCATCAAACTTCGGATTTAGTTAGTCCTTCATATGAAATGATGCTGACTACGTGTTGGTGTAAATCGCCCAATAGGTGGCGCTGCTGTGCTGCATTTTGAACTATTTCCTCAATAGCTCTATCTCAAGGACTAATGCACGAATTTTCATCAAACTTCAGATTTAAGTATAACTTGATTAATATTGCTGTTGATTATGAGTTGTTGCAAATAGCTCAACAGGTGGCGCTTCTATGCTGCATTTGTCATGATTTGCGCAATACCTCTATCTCAAGAACTAATGCACGAATTTTCCTCAAACTTCATATTCAGTTAGACGTTGGCATAAGTTGGTGATAATTAGGTTCTGGTGTAAATAACCCAATAGGTGGCGCTGCTATGCTGCATTTTGCTGGATTTACACGATTTTAGCGACAGTCATACCTCGAGAACTAATGTACGGAATTTCATATTTTTAGAATTCTCATGATGAACACAGATTGCCATTTAATTTGGCACTGAGATGGTGAATTTTGAAGTATTGACATGTAGGAGATAGAAGAAAGTTTTGTGATGGCCATAACATACTAGTTTTTATTTCATGTACTGGGAACATCCCATTGCACGATTAATAACAATATTAACGAGATAAATAAGTTATGGACGATGTTGGGGGCCCAAATACCAGGAAAACTCCTATACCGTTCCGTGTCCCTGACGCTGATTTTTAAGTTTGGAGCTGTCTGTATAAAATTGTTTCAATAAAAGTAATTCGATGTAATTTTTTTCCTAAACTGGAACAACTGTTTTATATAAATGTGTAGCAAAAAATTAACCTGCACACATTTTTACGGTTGATATTATTTTTTGAACTCTGCCCCTGGGTTTTTTTTATCCTTACCGTCCCTCTTGCTAAACTTATACGGAAAGTCACTTCAGATGCAGTCACAGAAATTTTTTCAAGTTTTTTCTCATACAGAAGTATGCTAGAGAAAAAATGTCTAAAATTCTTTGACAGGAAATTTACTTCAGAATTTAAATCAGCATTTAAATATCAATTTCAAGCATCGTGGCTTTATTGATAGTCTTACCGTCCCCAAGGTTTATTCCTGCCCTTTTCGAGGTAAATTTAATTTTTTTTAAATTTTATCCATTGTAAATAATCGTTTCTAAAAATCATTGAAAATTGTGGCTACCACTTAGTCTTAGCATGATTTGCCTAAAATAGGTGGTAATTATCCTTACCGTCCCTTTTTTTCCCATTTCGTCCCTTTTTTCCTATACCATCCCCTTTTTTTTATCTTACCGTCCCTTCTTTAACATCCCTTTAAGACAATGTTATACCAAAATGTTGCACTAAAAATACTATATTGCCATTATTTCTTGTTTGAATGTCCTGTGGGTACTATGCAAATTCATTATAAGTAAAAATTTAGAAGAAAATAAAAAGTTTTAGTGGTAAAATGGTAAGGAAAATTAAATTCGCAAGTTTAACATAAACCTCATTTAAAAAAAAAAAATCACTGCTGAGCATTTTTTCTTTATTTTGAATCATTAAGGCATTCGTCTATCAGATTAAAATGTTATTTTAGCAAGTTTAATTTCACCAGATTTTTATTCCCGAAAGTCAAAAGATTGTGAGAATGCCACATATATTGACGAAAATTTGAGTTTGTAAAATCACTATGTACACAAAACGAATGAGCAACCTGATAAAGATATCACTTATTTCACTTTTATATTTATTTTATTTAATGAATAATTTAATTTTAAAGTTAGGGAATCATTTATGGAACAGACTACACAATCTACCACTAAAATAATTTTTTTAAAATGATTTTCAAGGATTTCCTATTCACACCTTTTAACACTATCTGAATCTCAGTTGAATAATTAAGTTCTCAGCTTTAGCTTATAAATTACACTACTCACTTAAAATTTGTCTAAAAAATACCCGGCGACCCATATGCCATTACGTTCAATTTGCTAATACATCTATCAGAAACGTGCTTTCCGTTTGTAAAACATTCTTATTTCCTTTCTGGTGTTTTTGTCGTTAACAATAAAGGTCAGTAATGAAAGAAAGATTCGATTTTGACCTTCGTTACGTTGATGGACTAGTCTGGAGCTAAAAACCTTGCAATTATTTTGGAAGTAAATTCGCTCAAATTTCCCTTCTGCATTTTGACCATATAATGAATATATGAATTAATATTGATGACAGTTTTGAGCGTTGAGAATCATTAAGAATGCTGAGACATATTCATGAATCAAAAGATAGAAATGAAAAGGATAGGAAGATATTAAAAATCCTTTTTTGCACTTTTAAACAAAAATAGTTTTCAACTGTTCCAGTAATTATTTTGAACGACTTTAGTAGTTTTGAAATGTATAATATTGCGCTTTTTCAAAAATAAGTCATAATCGCAAAATAAATTGTATTATGATTTTTTAAATACTCGTAATATAAGACACTAAAGCATTATTTTTTATTTTACATGATTTATCAAATATTTTCTATTTCCACATCTTTTAACACCCCCTGAATCTCAGTTGAATCATTAAGTCCTCAGATTTAGCTTATAAATCAATCTACTAATTCAAAGTTCGTCTAAAAATACCTGGCGACCCATATGCCATTAAGCTTAATTTGCTAATATATCTAACAGAAACGTGCTTTCCGTTTGTTAAACACTCTTATTTCCTTTCTAGTACTTTCTGTCATAAAACATAAAGGTCAGTAGTGAAAGAAAGATTCGATTTTGGCCTTCGTTACATTGATGGACTGGTCTGGAGCTGAAAAACCTTGCAATTATTTTGGAAGTAAATCTGCTTAACTTTTCACTTTTGTATTCTGACGTTATAATGAATATATGAAAAAATATTGATGACAGTTTTGAGCATTGAGAACCATTAAGCGGCTGTGTAACGTTATCAACTTTTTGGGAATTTTGGCCTCCCTCTCCCCCTTTACGATACCATACGTTATCATTCCTTGACCTTCCCCCCCTCCCCTAATAATATCATTGTCAGTGTCTAAAAATTCTTTTTTTTTTTTTTTTAACTTTTTTTTTCGTTTTCTTTTTATACGTTTGCAATAATATACAACTATGGTTATACATTTATTATTCGCATGCTTTACTGATTTAAATGAAGAGGAAGAGTTAACAAAATATCACTATGGAATAACTTTAAAGAAATACTATTTAAAAGTATTCAATAAAAGTTTTTTTTTTGTTACATATTGCATTTAACAGTATTATTGTTTTCTTGCGCTTGCTCTCTGAAGGGGGATAAGCAGAACTTCTTTTAAGAGGCTATTTCAGTCAAGTGAAAAGACCCGTTCGCTAATGCTAATCGTATGGAAGAAATTTATAAAGATATCTCGGTTGCATTTCAATATTTTTAAATGATTTTTTTGCATTAGACAGCTGAGATCGATCTGTACAAAGGTTGTTTTTCACTTTTTCAATTTTGTTTACAGATATTTATTTATGGTGATACTTTAATTTTCGGAACCGGTTTCGAAAGTGAAAACATCCTCATAAAAAAAAAAAAAAAAAATCTGCAGTGAAAATTGAAAAAGTAAAAAACGGCCTGCATACAGATCGATCTCAGCTATCCAATGCAAAAGAAATTATTTTAAAATATTGAAATGCAACCGAGATATCTTTATAAATTTCTTCCTTAGGATTAGCATTAGCGAACGGGTCTTTTTCGCCTGACTGAAGTAGCCTCTTAAACAAAACAGGTAGACAAGATCCTTCCCGTTTTTTACTAGTAAACTTGGCAAGTGTAATTTCGAAGGTGGTTTCTCTAAGAACGAATTATATGCGCATTTGATAGGAGAATAGGAATGGCGAACGTTGCGGTATTAAATATTTTGGATTGAAATGATTTTATAATAATTTAATGATTTTAATAATAACTTTGTATTTTCATAAAAATAGATAACAGACTGAAAAAGAAATTGACAGACTATATTGATGTAAAAAAAGTTACCAAAAAAAGAAAATTTTGGTTGGATCATAAATGATAACGATATCAAAAACAACCCCCCCCCCCTAAAGTGATAACGTTATATATGTACAGCACCTAAGAAGTCTGAGATATGTTCATGAATCATAAAAATTAAAAGATAGTAAAAGTCCTTTTTGTTTCACTTTTAAACAAAAATGTTTTTTAGCTGTTCCAGTAATTATTTTTAACCTCTATGGTAGTTTTAAATTTTATAACACCATGTTTCTTCAAAAATAAGTCATTAAAAAAATGTTACTAATTTTTTTTTCTTTTTTCTTTTGATTTTTCATGATTTAACGAAAAATTCCTATTCACACCTTTTAATACTGTTTGAATCTGACTTGAATCATTATTTTCTCAGCTTTACAATACAAAACAAGCTTTACAACACATTCAAAATTCTTCTAAAAATACCTGGCGACCCAGATGCCATTATGCTTAATTTGTTAATACACCTAACAGAAACGTGATTTCCGTTTACTAAACACTTCCCCTTTTTTTTTTTTTTTCTTTGTCGTTAAAAATAAAGGTCAGTGGTGAAAGAAATATTCGATTCCGGCTTTTGTTATGTTGATGGGCTGGTATGGAGCTAGAAAACCTTGCAATTATTTTGGAAGTAAATTACTCAAATTTACCTTCTGCATTTTGATGTTATAATGAATATATGAATTAATATTGATGTAAGTTTTGAGACTTGAAAACCAGTCGGATAAATGTTCATCAGTCGTTCATGAGTAAAAAGAAGTGAAATATATTAAAATTCCTTTTTTTGGCAATTTTACACAAAAATGGTTTTTTGCTGTTCCAGGAAATGTTTTTAACAACTAAGGTAATCGTGTTTCTGTTAAAAATAAGTTATAATCGCGAAGTAAATCCTGGTATGATTTTTTAGATTAGTTGTAATATAAGCCAATAAAGCAAAATATTTTTTATTTAGATGTTTCATGATTTATCAAGGATTTTCTATTTTGACAATTTTTCAAGTCCTTTTAACACGACCTGAATTTCAGTTGAATCATTATGATCTGAACTTTAGCTGATAAATCACACAAAACTTTAAAAATAAGTCTAAAAATACCTGACAACTCAGATGCCATTACGCTTAATTTGTTAATACACCTCACAGAACGTGCTTTCCGTTTGTTAAACACTCTTATTTCCTTTCTAGTGCCTGTTGTCGTTAAAAGTAAAGGTCAGTAAAGAAAGAACTATTCCATTTTGGCCTTCGTTACGTTGATGGACTGGTCTGGAACTAAAAAGCTTGCAATTATTTTGTAAGTAAACCCACTGAAATTTCACTTCTGCATTTTGACATAATGAATATATGAATGAATATTGATGAAAATTTTGACCTTTGAGCAACATTAAGAAGTCTGATATATATTCATGAGTCAAAAGAAGTGCCATAAAGTTACCATAAGTTACCATACCCAAAGAAGTTACCATAATATAAGTCAATAAAGCAAATTGTCTTTTTTTTTTTTTTCATTCTACGGGATTTAACAAAAAAATTTCCCATTCACGCGTGAAGTAAACTCACTAAAATTTTACTTCCGAATTTTGTTGTAATAATTAATATATGAATTAATATTGATATAGGTTTTGAGATTTGAAAACAAATAAGGAGTCGGATAAATGTTCATGAGTCAGAAAAGTGAAATACATTAAAATTCCTTTTTTGGTACTTTTAAATAAAAGTGGTTTTTAGCTGTTCCAGAAAATATTTTTAACTACTATGATGACGGTGTTCTTTCCAAAAATAAGTAATAATTGCGAAATAAATCCTAGTATGTTTTTTTAGAATACTCGTAATATGATAAACTGAAGCAAATTTTCTTTTTTCTGTTGATTTTTTTATGATGCAACAAAACTTTTTTATTTACACCACTTAACACCGCCTGAATCTCAGTGGAATCATTAAATTCACAGCTTTAGCTTATAAATCACATTACTCATTCAAAATAACGTCTAAAAATTCCTGATAACCAAGATGCCATTACGCTTAACTTGTTAATACACTTAACAGAAACGTGATTTCCGTTTGTTAAACACTTTTATTTCCTTTCTAGTGCTTTTTATCGTTAAAAATAAAGGTCAATAATGAAAGAAGGATTCTATTTTGGCCTTCGTTACTCAGATGGACTTGTCTGGATCTAAATACCTTACAATTATTTTGGAAGCAAACTTACTCAAATTTCACCTTTATAATTTGACGTTATTATGAATATATGAAATAATATTGATGAAAGTTTTAAGCTTTGATAACCATTACGGTATATTCATGAATCAAAATAAGTGAAATATATTAAAAAACCCTGTTTTGTACTTGTAAACAAAAATTATCTTTAACTGTTCCAGTAATTATTTTTATCGACTTTGGTAGTTTTAATATTTATAATACCGTATTTCTTCAAAAATAAGTCATAATCTTAAAATAAATGCTAATATGATTTTTTAGAATACATTTTATATAAGTCATTAAAGCAAATTTCTCTTTTTTCGTTTGAGTTTCTGCGATTTACCGAGGATTTCCTGTTCACACCTTTTAACACCGTCTCAATTTTAGTTGAATCAATATGGTCTTAGCTTTACAATATTAATCAAGCTTTTCAGCACATTCAAAATTCTTCTATAAATACCCGGAGACACACATGCCATTACGATTAATTTGTTAATACATCTAACAGAAACATGCTTTCTGTTTGTTAAACACCTTCCATTCTAGTGTATTTTGTTGTTAAAAATAAACGTCAGTGGTGATAGAAAGATTAGACTTTAGAATTCGTTACATTGATAGACTGGTCTGGAGCTAAAAAAAAAAAAAAAAACCTTGCAATTATTTTGGAAATAAATCTACTCAAATTTCACTTCTGTATTTTGACAGTATAATGAATATATGAAGTAATATTGATGTAAGTTTTGAGATTTGAAAACCAATAAGGAGTCGGATAAATGCTTATGAGTAAAAAGAAATGAAATATATTTAAAATATTTTTTGGCAGTTTTTAACAAAAGTGTTTTTTAGCTGTTCCAGAACCTGTTTCTTCAAAAATAAGTCATATTCGAGAAATAAATCCTAATATTATTTTTTAGAATACTTATAATATAAGCCAATAAAGCAATTTTTCTTTTTCTGATTTGTCAAGGATTTTCTATTTTCACGCCTTTTAACACCACCTGAATCCCAGCTGAATCATTAAATTCTCAGCTTTAGCTTATAAATTACACTACGCATTCAAAATTCGTCTAAAAATACCCGCGACCCAGCCATTACGCCTAATTTGTTAATACACCTAATAAAAACGTGCTTTCCGTTTGTTAAATACTCTTTTTTCCTTTCTTATGGTTTGTGTCGTTAAAAGTAAAGGTCATTAGTGAAAGAAAGATGGTATATAGGTCTGGAGCTAGAAAACCTTGCAATTATTTTGGAAGTATATTTACTCAAATTTCAGTTCTGTATTTTGACGTTATAATGAATATATGAAGTTATATTGATGACAGTTTTGTGCGTTGAAAACCATTAAGAAGCCTGAGATATAGGGACGAATCAAAACAAGTAAAATGTATTAAAAGTACATTTTTGCACTTTTAAACAATGATTGTTTTTAGCTGGTTCAGTAATTATTTTTAACTACTTTGGTTGATTTAAATTTATAACACCACGTTTCTTCAAAAATAAAACATAATCGTGAAATAAATTCTAGTATGATTTTTTAGAATACTCATAATATAAGTCACTAAAGCAAATTTTGCTTTTTTCTTTTGATTTTTCATGATTTACCAAGGATTTACTATTCCCACCTTTTAACACCGCCTCAATTTCAGTTGAATCAATATGTTCTCAGCTTCACAATATAAATCAAGCTTTACAACACATTCAAAATTCTTCTATAAATACCCAGTGACTCAGATACCATTATGCTTAATTTGTTAACACATTTAACAGAAACGCGCTTTCCGTTTGTTAAAAACTTTCCTTTCTAGTGTTTTTGTCGCAAAAAATAAATGTCAATGGTGAAAGGAAAATTCAATTTTGGCCTTCGTTACGTTGATTTGCTGGTCTAGAGGTAAAAAAAATTGCAATTACTTTGGAAGTAAATCTACTCAAATTGCACTTCTGCATTTTGACGTTATAATGAATATATGAATTAATATTGATGTGAGCTTTGAGACACATTAAGAAGGCTGATACATGAGTCAAACGAAGTGAAAGAATCTTTTTAGTTTTTAAGTAAAAATAGGGTTTAGTTATTTCATCAATAAATTATTTTTAACTGACTTTGCTATTTTTGAAATTATAAATAACTGAAAAATAAGACATAGTCGAAAAAACCCCTAGCATCGTTTTTCAGTATGTTGTATGCTCAAAATTAATCACTACCCCAAACATAAGACATAACCCAAAAATAATCCAGACTTTTAAAATGTGTTTGTAACGTTATACTGCAATAAGGTATTGTCATTTCTTTAATATTCTGTAAATAAGTAATCGTCACCGCGAAATTGCACACCTCCCCAAACGAAGTTTTCATGTAAAAAATAAAGAGGTATTTGCAAACAGTATATTGCAGTTTTGTTCAATTGAACGAAAAAAGACAAAGTTTTTCTTCACTTCGACGTCTATAAAAAGAGTAAAACGTGCGTGGGATCTAAACACCAGGATGGTTCCTCGTCATATTGCTTATTTAACCGGAATATGTACACATAAAGCCCATGGTTAAATAAACAGTCACCGCATGGGCGATAATTTTCCTTGGATTGTAACGCCATGGAGTTTAATTAACTTTTGCAAAATTAGGAAGGTTGTAAAAAGAGGTTGTATTATAAATAAAGAATATGCAGTTAAATTAGCGATTCAGCAGTGTTATTTAATCAATAATAACAGCAATAATATCCTTACCGTTCTTCTTGGAATAGCAGATCGTCCTCTTGTAGGTAGCTGTCCTCCTGTGCTTATCACTATGTCCGGTGCTTCTCCTAAGCACTGACTTGAACCACCACTACGTTCATCTTCGTCCTCATCTTCTTCATATAACGTTTCTCCAGGGGTGAAAGTTCGCCCTGTAAGATTTTTTATTTGTATTTTTGAAATTTAAATAATTTAATACTTATAAATTGAAATAAAATTTATTCTGAATGAGGAGTTGTTTAACTCGTTTCAAAAACGACATACCAAAATCTGAGATAAATGATTTTATTTTGCGTTTTAAATTAACACATTTATGCTTAGCGTCCCATTTTTGAGGCGGTTCGAATTTTAATAATCTTTTATAATTTTCTTCTACTTTATAACATGAAAATTGTGTGAAATAATTATATATAAATGTCTTTATCTGTTACCGAGGGATGACAGCATCAGATTCCAGGTCGATATTTATTTGCTTAAATGAAATCTTTTTTCGGTGTTTAGATAAAGAATTTTTCAATTAAAAAAGAATAGTTCATGTATTTCGAATTCGATTAACAAATATAGATTCAGCTAACGAAGATTCAACTAAAAAAGTATATTTTATGTATTTCTTACTCGTTTAACGAATATGAATTCAGCTAACGAATGTTTTATTGTCTTTTTCTATTCGATCGCTATAAAATGACGCTCCATGCTGTATTTTAATTGCACTGAAAGTTAGGTTTCAACTAACACAAATTTTGGCAGACGAACGTGATTCATGAACGAATTATTTTCGTTAGCCAAGGAATGTATCCCAATGTATTCAAAAAGTTTTAAATTCCATTTTAACTTCCTAAAATGATTATAGTTGGTGTATGCAGAAGATTCAACTAATTCTGTGATTAGTTTTACGCTAATATGAATACTCGAATATCCAAAAATAGTATTACAAGCAGATAATCAGTGATATATGGAAAAATAATTGGTTACTATGATGGAATTTATCCGAGGGAAAGTCAGTAAGTAGGTCACAAACTAATATGAGAGGTCGGAACTTAGTAGTAAATTGTTTTCCAAATACAGTGTTCCACAAAATTGATGGTACAGAGAGTAGTTCTCGAAAAATATGCAAATTTCACCGTGTTGCATTGAAATAACGTTTGTTAATAAATTGGAATAATTAATTAGCAGCCTTTGTTACATTATGCAATAAAATGTTAATGAAAATTTCCTTTGAACATACTGAAAAAATATTATAAACTTATTATAGTTCAAAAATACTTCCACAAAAGTCATAGCACATTCTTAAAAATTTTTACATTTTCACTCATTTGCATATTTTACTGAACACAGTCGTATATCCCACAGAATCCACAGCACATATAAATGTATTTGTTGTTATCTCAGCAGAAGAAATCTCATATGAATTTTAAAAATAACGGAAAAAGAACTTACAGTAAAGGAAGCAAAATTAATTGTTAATCTTCATGGAAAAAAGGATAAATCTTAAAATATCTTAAAGAAAAACAGAAGAAATAATGTCTCGAAGCCATTTCATTTTTAAAAAAAGGTAATTAATAGGTACATGCACAAAAAAAAGATTACAAATAAAGCTTGAAACGACCTTTCCTAAAAAATTAACAGTGAGACAGAATAATAGTACTCTGCATTTCTGAAAATCCCTCAATGAGTGCAAGAAAAATAACAGAATAAGTGGAAATGTATGGCAATTAAATAATATATACAGAAACTATCAACAGGGTCATTAATGATCCTGAGTTTAGATCAAGATCTGCAAGGTGGAAACGCACATCTCTCCGATCAATAGAAAGAAAAGAATAGAATTTACCAGAAAATCTTCAAATGCATTTCTAAAACATATAATTCTTTCACATGAGTCTAAAGTTTAATATTTTCAGCATAAATGGACGAATTGGACTTTGGAGGAGAAAGTATGATGCATTGAATCTCAGATATACGACAAAAACTTCAAAGCATGTTCGAAGAGTTGTAATGATTTGGGACTGCATGTCAGTTTCAGGAGTATGAAATTTTGATTTCACTGAAACTTCTATCGGCTGGTTTGAATAGTTAAATATTTTAAATAAAATTTGGATGACAGTGCATTAAAGTTAGGTGTTTCGCAGGGCTGTTACTTCCAATAAGAGAATGATCCCAGGTACACTGCTCAAATCGTCCGATTATGGCTGCTTTACAATGCCCCCCACGGACTTGCTACCTATTCACAAATTCCAGACATAAGTCCCATTGAACATTTATAGAGTATCTTACAGCAGCAAGTGAATAGTTATGATACCAGAAATAAAAAAATAGTTGAAAAGTGTTGTACTTGAAAAATGGAATAAAATTTTTAAAAATATTACAGAAATTCTGGAAAAATCAATGATAAACAGACTTAAAGCAATCCTGAAAATGAAAGGATATGCAACTAAATATTAGAAAAGATTTTTCTTTAATAATTTTTAAAGATTTCCACGTGTACCATGACTTTTGTGGAAACATTTTTGAACTTATATTTTATGTATTTTTATTTTTGAAGTTTCTAAAAGAAATTATTATTATTTTTTTCTTGTATAATAATAGCAAAAGCTGTTATTAAATAATTCTGAATTGTTAATGCAGTTTTATTTGCACTCATCATGGTTAATTTTGCATATTTTCCGAAAAATACTTCCTGTACCATCACTTTTGTGGAATACTGTATGCCAATAGGTGACAGCATAATCCAACTATAAGATATGAATTTCGAATTTATGTGACAGCAGTTGCATAAGGTAAGTAGGGTCGTTCAAAAGTTGTTGACGAAGAGCGAAGTAGTCGTCCAGTTGAGAGTGCGACAGAAGAATTAGTGCAGAAGGTTCAGGAAATGGTTAGAGCTGAGAAGCGAACAACAATATGCAGCATAGCAACCATTCCTCAACTTTCCGCACCGAATCTTCTATCGCAATCTCAGCTGGGCGATCATTTCGCTCTTCGTCAACAACTTTTGAACGGCCCTACTCATCTTGTACAACTGCTGTCTAATAAATTCGAAATTAACATCTTATAGTTGGATTATGCTGCCACCTATTGGCATATTTGGAAATAATTTACTACTAATTTCCGACCTCTCATATCAGTTTGTGATCTACTTACTGACTTTCTCTCGTAATGCAATTGCCTTATACTATGAGACACCATATAGCAAATTAACAAGATGGTACGAAAGTTAAGCTTTAATAATATGGACAGAAGATCAAAGATGGTCAATAACCAAATCAGGTTGACTAATATGAAGCGTGACCACCACGTAAAAGTATACGAGATTACTACGATCATTCATATTGTCTATGAGGTTGTTAATGACAACCTGTGGCAACAAATGCTTCTCATTTAAAAATGTGTATTTTGAGTTTTGGAGAATATTGGGATGAAACTGACGTCATGGCACTCTCTAAAGCAGGGCTTTCTTAGAGTGGACTCTTGGAACATTTTCTAGAGCGAGCCTCCTAGCGACCCTCCTAATGCTTTAGGAAGTGTTTCAAGAGCGAGCCGCATACGGCCCTCTTCCCAGTCAATGCGACACTGTAGAGTATTGAAAGCTCCATTAAATTACTGAGACTTTAATGTAATTTTTAAATTCGACGATACATTTATTGAAACTGTTGCTTATGATGCAAGTATAAATTTATCGGTGAAAGAGTACGTTCATTGCATTTCATATGTTACAGTGATCTGGTAAAACGCTATGACAAAGACTGTGTATCCAAATCAGTGGACTTCGCTGATGTATATTTGCTAGCAGTGGCGCCAACTTATATGGACTCACGGGGCGCGAGTCCAGCCCACCCAATAATTTGATCTCAGCGGTCAGCGCCCACCCAGTTTCAATAGATTTAATTCGTAATTTATTTTTTTTAATTGTTTAACACTAGAACGGCGGCGAGGGGTCATTTTGACCCTTGCCAAATGAATACATGTCGATTCGAACCAGAAAACTTTTTACAATATAAGAGTAATATATGCTACACAAAAATAACTTAAATAAATAAGTTAAATAGTTTTAGATAAAAATTCTGATGTGAAATAATTTTATAAAACGTGAGTAAAATTTCCCGCCGTTCTAGTGTTAATCGTTGAAATGAAATTTGGTTTTCTTAGCGTTCTCAAAATAATTTTGTTTGAAAAATAGTAAGGACATGCATTAGACTTACAGGAGCACTGGAAACCCTTTCATCGGATATATAGTTAAATTTCTCACGAAAACAAATTTCCAGTACATTTTGCCCTCTGTTTCGATGGCTTGAATTGATAAAGCACTTAGATGACTAAAATAAATGCTTTTTTTGAGATTTTGTTTTTTGCACTTTCAATAGTTAGCAATTCCAATGTTATCTATAATAATAAAGAAAGAAGTTTGTGTGTAAGTGAGTGAGTGAGTGTGTCGACGGTGTTCTGAAGAGACCGCTGCACGTAGAGCTACAAAATTGTGGAAAAGGTACGTCTATATATGAAGTTTTGCACCTCGAAGCCCGATTTTCGATTTTTTGATTAGATTTTTTTTAATTTAATTTTTTATGCGATTTTTAGCACTTTTTTAAGTTTCGAGGCGATTTTTTCCATATAAGTGAGAAGAATATGGTTTCTTTCTTTTAATTCAATATAGTAAATTTTGTTCCCTTTTCAAAAAAGTTTATTCGGAATTCATGCAGCGATTTTTGAATTTTTAGCGAATTTTTTATGCAATTATTGAACAGCATTTAATGCATTTCCATACCTATATGGAGGTTACTGTACAGGGACACAGTTCTGTCGCCAAATGCCGCCAAGTTTGTCGCCAACTTGGCGGTATATCGCCAAAAGTGACACCAACTTGGCGATATCTCTAATATTTCGCCAAATTCCCATAGACTTCCATTGTAAACCAATATGGATTACTTGCTTACAGAAAATCAACAAATTGAGATATTTTAATGCAACAAAAACTAATATTAACTTAAGGGATTATATTAATTCGATTTTTCCATGCGGTTTCTTTCTTTTAACCCAATATAGTAAATTTTGTTCTCTTTTCAAAAAAGTTTATTCGGAATTCGTGCAGGGATTTTTGAAATTTTTGCGAATGTTTTATGCGATTATTGAACAGCATGTAATGCATGTCCATACCTATAAGGGGGTTATCGTAGGGGGGATCCAGTTCTGTCGCCAAATAACGCCAAATTTGTCGCCAATTTGCCGATATATCGCCAAATTTGACGACCAAAATGAGTCGCCAAAAGTGACGCCAACTTGGCGATATCTCTAATATTTCGCAAAATTTCAATAGAATCCAACTTTAAAATAATAGGGCTTACTTGCTTACAGAAAATCAACAAATTGAGATATTTTAATGTAACAAAAACTAATATTAACTTAAGGGATTATATTAATTATTAAATTAATTACGAATGAAAGTAACATGATCTAATGCTTAGCATGATTTCCAAAACATAAATTTTAAGAAAGCCCACATGTCAAAGGAATTAGGTTTGAAACTTTTATCCAATTATAGTAAATTTTGACTTTCGTGATTTTTGAACTTTTTGTGATTTTTGATGCGATTTTTACGTTTCTTCGCGATCTGCTGCAATTTTTTGACATTCCATTTTTGACCCAAATTACATTCTGCCCTCATTTCAATAAAGTTTATTCGGATTTCGTAATTTTTCGGGAATTTTGTATGTGATTTTTAGTGTATTTTAGCGATTTGCTACTATTTTTCCACATTAGTGAAAGGAATCAACTTGCAATCTTCGAACACAATATATAATTTTTTTTCTTTTCAAAATTTAAGAAGCGATTTAAATTTTTTTTGCGATATCTTAATGTGATTTTCAGAGATTTTTCGTAATTCCTGCTGTTTTTTGACGTATACCCGGGCAACGCCGGGCAAGTTCGCTAGTTTAAAATAAATATTAATATATTTATAAGGAGAATTTATAGGAATATAATTAAAAAATATTTATAAAATTATAATTGAATTATAATAATTTAAAAATTTGCATAGAAAAAATATAATTCCGAATTATCTTTAGTAATTATCTCCTATCCTCTCTCTCTCCACAGACATACACATTAAGGAGGGAAAATTATATGTGTTATTTTATTCAAAAAATTTTGACCCCACCCAATATTTTTAAAAAGTTGGCGCTACTGTTCGCTAGTGACTTTAGGAAAGATGCGTAAAAAATAATACCACAATAACATTAACTGTAATGGAAAAAGCTTTTGATCATTGTTTTCCCATAAAGCATTGTTGTTAACCGACTGCATTTGAAATGACAATGAGTGTCTTCGACCGGTAGTGTCATTGAAAATTGGAAAAATTATGGAAAATTTAGTAGTAGACATGATGACATTCGGTTTCAAATTCACAAAATGCCTGAACAGACGCAATTTTTTTCAAAGGACTTTGATCATTTCCCCCTTTTTTACCTATTTTTAACTGCTTTTCATAAAGTTACATCCATTTTTGCTTCGATGCAAGGTTGCCAAACGGCAGTACACCAAACAGGTGAAACTGTCATCGCAAATTTTAGAATAAATGGACTACAATATTTTTCCCTTTGATCCTTCATATGATAAAATCAGGGTTCGCACAGACTCCTTAGACTCCTTGGAAACTCCTTAGAAATGAAAACATTCCCAAGTAGTACTTAGAACTACTTACATAAGCAAACCACTACTTAGAAACTCCTTATATTCTATTGCGGCTTCGGACGCAAGCGATATTGCTGCCGAGGAAAAAAAAAAATCGTGATTGAAAAATGCACGGTAAATCCTTTATGCACGTCATTCATCTGAAGCACAACATTGATTGGGTAGGGTAATCTTAATAGCAGGGCTCACACTATGTCCGTTTTTCAATTATTAGGTCCGTAAAGACCGTTTTTCGACACTGTTAGCCGACCTTTATTTTAAATTTTATCGATGTTTGGCATTTAGCCAAGAATCTTGGAAAAATCGCATTTTTCGCAAATATGTTTAAAAATACCGTCAAATTTCATCAATCGATAGCGGAAAAAATTCGTAAATTTTGTCAAAGTATCGTGAAAAAACGCGAATTTCTCCAACAGATTGCGGGAAAACTCGGATTTCTTAAAAAGGCGATAATTTCTTAAAAGACAGCGAAAAACGCGAATTTACTCAAAGGATCACGAAAAAACGTGAATTTTGTTACAGATCGAGAGAAAAAACAGATTTCCTCAAAAGATCGCATAAAACGTGAATTTCCTAAAAAATGTGAATTTCCTCAAAAGATCGCGAAAAACACGCGAATTGCCTCAAAAGATCGCGAAAAACATGCGAATTTCCTCAAAGGATCGCGAAAAACACACGGTTTCCATCAAAAGATCGCGAAAAACACACGGTTTCTATCAAAAGATCGCGAAAAAAAACGTTAGTTTCGTGAAATGATCGAAATAAAACGCGAATTTCCCCAGAAGATTGCGAAAAACACGTGAATTTCCTCAAAAGATCGCGAAAAACACGCGAATTTCGTCAAAGGATCGCAAAACACACCCAAATTTCGTCTAAGGATCGCGAAAAATACGCAAAATTCGTCAAAGGATCGCGAAAAACACGCGGTTTCCAACAAAAGATCGCGAAAGAAACTCAGATATTCGTTAAACAATCGAAATAAAAACGCGAATTCCATTAAAAGATGCGAAAAAAAGCGAATTACTCAGAAGGTCGCGAGGAAACACGCACATTTCTCCCAGAAGATCGCGAAAAAAACGCGAATTTCATTATGAGATCGCGAAAACAATGCGAATTCGTCAAAATTTCACTTTCAAAGAAAGCGATTACCGCTGTTCTAAAAGAATAAATTCAAAACTTGTTATATATTTTCTTGTATGTTGCATTTAGCATTTTTTTTTTTTTTTTAAGATGTATCATGTATGTGATATACTCGTACATAATAAGTGTTTGGGGATTGACATCTCTATTTATATGACCTAGGGGTGATTCTAGTCCAAATTTTCCGAAACTGTAAGGCATTCATTTCCGAAAACTTTAAAAAATGCGAAAATTCGGACATACGGTCGCGAAAAAAATTAATTTTGTCAATCGTTTGCAGAAAAATCGCCAATTTCATCAAAGAATCGCGGGAAAAACGCAAATTTCGTCAAAGAATCGCGAAAACCCCCGCAAATTTCATCAAAAGATCACGAAAAAACCCACAAGTCTCGTCGAAAGATCGCGAAAACCCAAAAATTTCGTCAAAAGATCGCGAGTAAACGGCAAATTTTGTCAAAAGATCGTGAAAAAAACGGCAAATTTCGTCAAAAGATCGCGAAAAAACCCACAAATTTCGTCAAAAGAGCGCGAAAAAACCCCACAACTTTCGTCAAAAGCTCGCAAAAACCCCCACAATTTTTGTCAAAAGATCGCGAAAAAACACAAATTTCGTCAAAGAGTCACGGAGAAAACGCATAGCTAGTGTCAGAAGTGTATCCCCCCACCCCCCTCTCTCTCTCTGGTGTAACTTTTCAGAAGATTTCCTGTGAATTTCAGAAATTTTTTTTTACTCAAAATCACCCCTGTGACATGACCATTGGTCACTGCATAAAAAAGTAGATAGTCAATTTTGTATTTAAACTTACGAAATCAATAAACAATATATTGTGAATACTGTGCAATTTCAGCACTAACAATTAAATTCTAATAGAGTCAATTTTGTTTTTGAAATGTTCTTTCTCCAAATTGGGCATTAAAAATTGGAGTGTGCATACCACATAACGGTGCAGCAAATAAAAACAACAACAACAAAATAAAATGGCAAATCCTTAAATTTTTTTGGACTCCTTGGATTTTTTGGGTACTCCTTGGATTTTTTCTTCCCAACTCTGTATGAACCCTGTAAAATTAATCTCGATACAGAAAATAACTTACTAGAATATCGCAAGGGCATATCAGGTGTGGAACTGGTATTTTCGCTTCTTGGTACTTGAATTCTAACCGGTGGACTCCTTGGCGGGACGCCTGCTCCCCTCCTAGGACTACACCATCTTTGGGGTTGCTGGGATCTTCTCCGAAATGTTGGTTTGATAAAAGAAGTTTGAGCCTTTAGAGCTAGCAAAGTAGAATAGATGCGCGATGGCCAACTGACCTTAATTCGTTTGATTTTATCTTGTTCCTAAAATAAAAGATTTTTCTTAATTGAAAATCTCAAACTATTGGCCATCTCCAACAATACATATAAACATTTTATCCATCAATAATATATAACATATTTTTTCTATCAGGTAAAACCTGTATCATATATATTTGTACCCAGTTAATTTCAATTAAAGGATGTTAGGATTACAGTCAGCATCGGTCGAGTAATCCTATTCTATTCGAACCCCGAACCACTAGTCGGTCTGGCGTTAATTTGTTTAGCTGTGGTTCGAGTTAACTTTAATGTGAATGTTTTGGGGTTTGAATATTTTAGGACGACCTGATTTTTCAAAAGAAAATTCGGAATATTAAAGATGTGAATAATCACTTTGCTAACAAGTCGTAAACAAACTTAGTGAAAAATGTCCAAGCCGGGAATCGAACCCGGGCCCCTGGAATAGATCTCCAGTGCTCTACCATTAAGTCACAAGGACAATGCCCAGCTTGGCATCTCTCACTTATATAAGTCAATAAGGCTGCAACCGCAGCACTAGATAGAAAAGTCTCCATGAGTACACAATTTAGTGGCGAAACATGAGACGCAAATGAACCCAGCATCGGTGAATATACAATTTTAATTAATTTTTCAACTACTTTTCAGCAGTGAAATTACGCTTGAAATTATTGAATATTAAAGACGTGAATAATCACTTTGCTAACAAGTCGTAAACCAACTTAGTGAAAAATGTCCAAGCCGGGAATCGAACCCGGGCCCTGAAATAGATCTCCAGTGCTCTACCATGTTTCGCCACTAGATTGTGTGCACATGGAGACTTTTCCATCTAGTGCTGCGGTTGCAGCCTTACCGACTTATATAAGTGAGAGATGCCCAGCTGGGCATCGTCCTTGTGGCTTAGTGGTAGAGCACTGGAGATTTATTCCATGGGCCCGGGTTCGATTCCCGGCTTGGACATTTTTCACTAAGTTGGTTTACGACTTTTTAGCAAAGTGATTATTCACGTCTTTAATATTCAATAATTTCAAGCGTAATTTCACTGCTGAAAAGTAGTTGAAAAATTAAGGAAAATTCAGAAAATTTTCCAAATGAAAAAAACAATGTACTTTAAAATTGACTCATTAATTGAATGTATTATTCATTGGGATTATAACGATTGGTTGAATATTTTTCATCTTTATACAAAAATATAAAATTGATATCAGAGATATATAACTGTATACCACTTTTCCATAATTATATTAAAATATGAATTTATTTTCTTTCACTTGGGATAGGTTTTGTGTTGAAGCGTCTTGAGTTCGGGTCGATTATCGGATTCACTTTGATTAATATTACATATCCTCAGAGTCATAAGAGATTTTTCTATCATGTTCACAATCCCGATTTATTTAAAAAAGTAAAGCTTAAAGTTAAGTCAGGTTTAAAGAATATTTCGATAATAACCAATATTCGACATAACCAACAAAATTTCTTAAATTCTGTCAATGTACACTGTAAAAAAAAAAATCTGTAAAGTTACTAAAGTTTTTCTAGGAAACTGGGATTCCTAGAATTTTTTATGTAACGGCAACAACAAAAATTCCTGTAACAGACCCACTTTTGCGCCGAAAATCAAAAAATCTGTAAGGTTACTAAGAATTTTTTAGGAAACTGGGATGCCTAGAACTTTTCATGTAACTGCAGCCAGGGTTACAGATAAAATTTTAGTAAGATTACTGTAATTTTAGCAGATTCATTTGTAGACCTACAGATTTCGGTAGCTTTACAAAAACTAGTTTTGTAGATTTACGGCTTTTTTTGTACAGTTACAGATAAAAGTTTAGTAAGCATGTAACTGTACATCTGTAGAGCTACAATTTTTTTTTCATTGTACTTTTGAACGGGTGTCTTTGAAATTCCAATAGTTATAATTTAATAGACAATGTTTATTACAGCATTGTAATATTGCCTTATATATGGTGCAGCAGAAGTACATCTTTAAAGTGACGAAAACGTTTTCTAATAAGTAAAAAAATTGCATACACATAACAATTTCTATTTACAATATATTTCTGTGTAAACGAAGAACAAAACTTCAATGTGAAGTGGTAGTATTTTACTATCCGTGAGAATTTGAGAGTAATGGCACAATACAAAATTGATATACGGTAGTGACTTAAAATACTTAGAAAACCTATAAAGTCTAAGAAATCAGTAAATGAATTGTAACGATCTATATTAAACTAGCTGAACCGCCGGAGTTTCCCGCACTGTAAAAAAAAAATCTTAGAAGTAACTAAAATATTTCTAGGAAACTGGGATTCCTAGAGCTTTTTATGTAACAGCAACAACAAAAATTCATGTAACAGATACATTTTTGCACCGTAAAACAAAAAATCTGTAAGGTTACTAAGAATTTTTTAGGAAACTGGGATGCCTAAAACTTTTTATGTAACTGCAACTCGGATTACAGATAAAATTTTAGTAAGATTGCTTTAATTTTAGTAGATATTTTTTGTAAAGCTACAGATTTCTGTAGTTTTGCAAAACTAATTTTGTAGATTTACATTTTTTTGTACAGTGTACAGATATAATTTTAGCAAGCATACAGATTTCATTAACTTTACAATTGTAGAACTACAGATTTTTTTTTTTTTTTTTTTTTTTTTTTTAACAGTGCGGGCTCTGGATAATAACCTTAAATATACCTAAAAAATTGTTGAATTCAGACATTTTTCCCCAGAAGGGATTTAGAGTTGAGACCCCACGGATTTGTATCCTCCTTCGAATTTGTATGACATCATATTTTTAAACGAAACTGTGTCCAAGCGAACATAGAATTGGGGACCTTACCGACTTCGGAAGTGTACGAACAGCGGAACTGTTGGAGTTTAAAAAACAGAACTTTACATAAGTATACAATTTGTTTGGGGTATGGCACATATATAAGAGCTATCAACGGGAGTGGAAATTCCTATGTGTATAACCAGGAGTAAATTTTTAAACGGGGTTAAATTTTGCAGCTGCGAGATTAAGATATTTCGTTAGTTAGTCACCGATGATCTGACCTATTGTAGTGGCTATAAGCACATCAGAAGTAGAGCAATACAGGAAAACCACGCTTTTTATGAAATTTCAAATTTTTTTATAAAAATTTTTGTGTAATAAAAGCCTTACTAATCGAAAAGTAAGATTATACTTATACATATTTTTAAAAATAATGGATTTTTAATGAAAAATTAAACTATTATATTTATTTTTCCCCTAATAAAAAAAGTAATTTAATTGTATAATACTTTTTTGAAATATTATGGTTTTTAAAGAAAAAAAATTATATCTACATCATGTGTACGAAAATGCTAAATTTAAATGTTTATTTTAAAAAACATTTTAAATTATTAATTTTTTTAATTATTTTTAAGATTTGGGTTTCTTCCGACTGATAAAGAAGGCGATAGTGTTTCTTCCTAGAAATTAACTAAACAAACAAACAAACAAAAACAAAAAAAAAAAAAAAAAAAAAAAAAAGGAACAGAAATTTCGTGTGATATAAAGACAATAAATTACTTATTTTTATGTCCAAGAGCACGTTACCACAAAAGACTGTGAAGAGACTGTGAAATATGGCCTTGAGTTTTGTTTAGAAATTTTCTCAACTTAATGTCGCTGAATCACACAACGATTTCATGATAAATACGGAAATACGAATACTTTGATATACTTGGAAGGAAAAAAACTTCTTATTTAGAATTAAGAGCTTATGAAATCGCAAAGATTTTTCGCAGCGATCTTTTAGTCAGACAACAGAAAAGTCAGAATAAAATAAGAGTGGCTTGGTTTCTTGAAGTTTTTTATCTTTTATCGCTTAGCTGTGAAATAGATTTCATGAAAATATATCAGTAATGAAATTTTTTTCTGCTTTAATTTGGTGCATTACAACAATATAAAGGTTAACAATCTATATTATAAAGGACAAACATATCTGTGCATAACGCTGATGTCGTTTTATGAATGGCAACACTTTCCGATGAAATTTCGGTTTTCCAATTTTTGCTACTGCAAATTTTTAAACTTCTAGACATCGCACATTTTCAATCTTCACACCTTCGTATAGTGGAGAAAATGTACTTTTAAATGCATTTTGTTTGAAAGTTGTATCTCAGTTCATTTTTGAGATATTAATTTTATTGTAGTTTTTAATTCTATTTCTCCAATGGTGGCAACTTGAGTACTCCATTTCTGTGGGAAGTAAAGGGAAAATAGCAGATTACTGTCATTTTTGTTGCTATTTTCTCATGGTAACTGAAAAAAATGTAATTAAAATACCAGATACGACAAGACTATCGTCGGCAATAAAACTCCATGAATTTTGATTTTATTTCGTTTTTATATATCAATTAAATGATTTTTAGTTTATTGCAAACTTACTTTACAAAAGATACATCTATTTCTCTTTACAAAAAATGTATTTTAAAGAATATTTGAACCAATATAAGTGTATTTGATTTCAAAAATGTATTTCAAAGAATATTTGAATCAATATAAGATGCATTTTTTATTGCAAATAATTTTGTAGGTTTATTATAAAATCAATGAATCAGTTCCTTCTTAAAAATTTTCTTTAGCCGAAATTCGAAGGGTTCCACCTCGTACATTTAAAAGACCAGGCTATTTTTTTGGTGATCAGTCCTGAGCTTTTTAGTGATTTATTTTTTTTTTTAAATGAAAGCTGTTTATTTGTAAATGAGCCTGTTCTGGCTATATTTTATTTTATCTCTATTTTTATATTATATTTTTAATTTTAAAATCTGAGCATTCTACTGAACCAATTGTTATAATTATTTTTTTAAATGAAAGCTGTTCATTTGTAGATGAGCCCGTTCTAGCTACTTTTTTTTTAAAATTCATTTCCATTTTTATATTTTATTTTTAACTTTAAAATCTTTTTATGTTATTTCTTCAAAATGGTGGCAATCGGATTACTTTTATTGTTGCAGAGAAATGAAAAATAATGAGGCTTATATATTTTGAAATAAATAATAATTGTTTAACGTCTGATATATGATTTAAAAATAAAAATAAATTACAATTCATGAGACAACTTTTTAACTGTAAACATGATATATGGTTTTCCGGTCATTTGAATGTTATTTATTGCACTGATGAGGAGCTAAAATTAGTTCAAAACGGTTGCTTTTTAATTATATTAAATGTATTTATGTAATTTTTACTTGTATGTCTGATGAATTGTAATATATTTTTTATTTTATTTATTTTTATTGTTTATTTCCGAGCTGATGCCATTTTCTCATTACAAATAAAAGAAACTTAAAAAAAAAATTGAACAGAAAATGACATTAGCCTTTAAAAAACACGCATTCTCATACATAAATCTTTTACATTTCAACATTTTTCCATTATGCTAATACTGAGTTCGAGCCGCTTGGCAAAATGATTGAGTGAGTAAAAATGATGTCATATTTAACACAAAACGATAATTTTCTTTGATAAAACTAAATATTTGACCACAAATGCGTCTAAAAGATCAATTTCTGATTTTTTAATTGGCGGATACTGAGATTAGAAACTCATGTCAAGAGTGCGAATATTCACATGACAAGTTGTATCGGACAAACGTGACTTTAAGTTTGGAAATATATTCATTAATAATATATTGCGCGTTAAACTACTTTTACATACTGAATACAGATATGAGAGTCACGTATGTAAATTTTGATAATGTGAAAATGACGTAAGACTTAAATGTTATGGCGATAAAATTCAATGATGTGACAAAGTGAAATTCTTTTTACTGATTTTTCACCCCGTAATACCAAACGTAAGAGCCTCAATCGATAACTTCATCATATTTACTCATCTTGATTACGTGTTCTAATACACTTTAATTTATTTTTCAATAATTTAAACAGTTGAAGTTTGTGGGTATAGTATTTTGGTAACGTTAGGATAAAAATATTATTAGTTTTAAGAGTTACATATTTAATGTAAGACGAATTTTTTTTAATAATTATTTTTGTAAGTTTATTATAAATTCGATCTAACAATCCTTTTCTAAATATTTAGTTCGTCGAATTTCGACGGGTTCCAATTCGTAGGTTATTAAGCAAAGAACCACAACAGTTTTTTTAATGAAATAACTACAATATTTAATGTTTCAACATATAATAGAAAAATTAATGGATTATAGCTATTCTTTTCTCAACCACCTTACTCAATCTGTTACCATCTATCGTAAACATAGTAAATTAAATTACATTACGCATTTTCAAAGAACGTATTTTCTGAGAACCTGCGCACGCATGTAGAATCGGATTATGAGATCCGGACGAATCCTTTCTAGCTGCTTTATTTGAAATCTGATTGATGGCAGCACTAGATATTTTAATTGTAAAAAGGTAGAAATTGGAAGTATTATTTTATCGAATAAAAACTAAAAACCTATTTTAACACCTCTTGGCTCGATAACTGCGATTTGAAAAATATTTACTCACATGTTAGAATACATCATTTTAAGCAGGTAAAAAAAAAGAACATAGAATTAAAAAAATATTGACTAAAAAGTATTTTTTTACGTCTGCAAAAAACAGAATATTGCGTGCTTCTGAAAAATATTGTCAATTTTCTAATATAAAATTGTGAAGTACAAAAACTTATTTTTGTACGTCTCCAGCCTTTTAATTTTACAAGTTTAGTTTAGCAATAACGATGCAAAACTATTTAAGATATAAATAAAACCTTGGAATAAAAAATTATCTCAGTATCGCTGTATGTTGAGAATTCTATGAAAAGCTTACATTGACTGTTGTGCTGGGAGACAACAGCATGAAATAAATTGGCCATTTAAAGCTGACTGTATAAGTAACATTGATTTTTCTGTATGTTGCTGATATGCAATGCGGTGATAATTGAAAGAAAATTTATTTGATAAAATAAGAATTACACATAATAAGAATTGATAAAATAAGAATTACACATAATAAGAATTGATAAAATAAGAACTAAAATAAGAATTACACTATTATATCACCGCGTTGTAAATAAAAACTGAAAAACATATTTTAAAAATATGCTCACAGAAAACCTTGTGTTCACATAAAACGTTTACTTTTCTATGGCCATCATCGAACTTACAGTCGACAGGATGCGTCGCAACTGTATGCAACTACACTTAAATGTTGATAATTGTAATATTCGTATTTCCACAAACAATTTTCCCGTTTTCGACTACTTAATAAATACAAATAGAGAAAACAACGATACAATACAAACAGGGAAAATTTAAGTTTGAAGAGTCAACTAAACAGCAAGTTCATTTTTGAAAAGTTTGTATAAAATAACTTTACCCGAAGTGTTGTGGCAGCTTCTTCTTCATAGGCAATGGCTACTACAGCTAAAGTGAGATTAATGAGGTAAAACGATCCAAAGAACACAACAAGCATGAAGAAGAAAACACTGGTGGGTCCAGTAGTAGCATTAATCTATACAAAACAAAAAGAGAAAAATTAATTAATAAGATTCTTGCAACAGCAACGGTATATTTTTACAAACTTTATCCTGATCTGTACTACAGTAGAACATCTTTTATCCGAAACTCTCGGTTAACCCAAATCCATTTTTAAAGCTTTTTTTTTTTTTTTTTTTTTTTTACTCTCACGTTCCTTGTGTACAAAATCCATTTTCAAACCTTTTTTTTTTTTAACTATCATATTTCTTGTGTGAAAGCGGTCCATTCTTAACTACGAGTACATATAAATACTTTAGATCCCCTTTCTTAGAGTTCCTTTGAATTTAACTTCTGCTCTTATAAGCTGCGGAGTGGAATGAACAAAACGAACGAAGAAAAAGAACAAATTACCAGGTTTGGCATAGCTGGAGCAACAGAAAGACTGTGATACTCGTGAACTTATAATATTAAAAAACTTCGTGATAGAGTTTCAAAGCAAAGGCAATCGAAACTGTGACAAACAAAACATTGTTTCAAACCCTTGTGAAATATGTAAAAGGTACTTAATTTCAAAATTAACATTCATGTAATTTATTCTTTTTTCTAATTTGTTATAGCTTTATTTTTATTAAGCATTTTTCACCATAATAAGAAATATTGCACATATTTCTTCTTAATTTTAAAATTCAAGCATTCTCGATAATCCGAAAATTTCGATTTTCCGAAAGATGGTCGGTCCCAGTTACTTCGGATAATCGAGGTTCTACTGCATTTGTTTTCAACAAACTATGTCTATATAAAAACTATAGAATATAAATAGCAATATTTTAATTTCCGATAGTTTTACTTGTCATGCATAGAATTAATTATCTTTGAAAGACTTAAACGAAAACGGTTAGGCAAACACTTATTATTAGTCTTGCAAATATTTCACAGAATGATAATCAAACCAAATCTAAGGAAAAAAAATAATAATAACATTAGTAATAATAATAATAATAAGAAGAAGAAAAAGCAATCTTTACAAACTGTAACAAAATATATATTTTTAATTTTGCCCTGATAACAGATTTTTTAAAATTTTTTTGGAGAAAAATAAAGAATTTTCCTTGAATATTTTAAGCTCTATGAAGAATATTTCAAAATGCCCCATGCACATTCCCTATCAATTAAAATCCCCAGTATTTTTTATAGCTGTTTGTCATTATATATGTCATAAAACTATGCATCGTCTTTTGAAACTAAATATAATTGGGAAAGTTAAAGTTAGTTAACTGCAGAAATAGGATGCGAACCCATTATGTACTGAATTATGATTTCATGAAAATTTTATCTTCTAAAGCATTTTTCGTGAATTTTTGAAACTACATTAGAAGATTTATATAATCGTTTATTAAATTTTAGAAGGATTGAAGGATTTAGAAGGATTAAATAAATTTGAATTTATAGGGATTTTGTGCAATATTTATAACCCCACTCAAATCTTTTATTTTAAATATTTTCCTGAGTATTTTGTAGAATTAGGAAATGTACAAATATAATATTCTTACAGTAGAAATATAGATATATTTCCGAATTGAAAAATCCCCCCCCCCCTTCAAAACCAAGAAAGCTGAAAAGATGCAAAGGAAAAAGAAATCCTCCTTTTAAAAATATTTTTGTTTTGTGTAACCAACTTTTGTTTAAGTAATGCATCTATAACTCATTTTAAACTGTATTACTACTAATCGATGTATTAAATAAATTTTATAACAAGTTATTTTAGTGGTACTTATAAGTACCGTCAGTAGATAAAGGGTTAAATGGTAGATTGAATTCCAGCATCATTCCTTCTTTTTTCTAAAAACATTGCAGTAGATTTAGAGATATGGCTGGTACAGAGACTGGCTTACAGGTATGTCTGATATATTGTTTTGATTAGCTTTAAATCAGATTTTATAATTTTGTTTACAGTTCCTATAGAAAGGTGTGTACAGGTTTTGGGACAGTTTTCTGATGGGAGGGCTTTTCTTTAATGGTGTTCTCAAATCCAAGAGGGCACCTTTCTGACATAAGTTTTAATTTATTTTTGTCCGAAAATGCATGAAACTAGCTGATGTTGTTGTTCAGAAACTATGTAATTGAGCTGTTTTTTCCATTTTTTTTGCAAACGCAATAGATCTTTCAGAAAATAGTGTCAAATTGGGCGTTTTGAAACGAATTTCTGCGCAAAGGAAGAAAGAGCACTCAATTGCGGGTGAAAAACGTGTTTGCCACTTAATCAAATTCGCTTATAACTCAATAGGTAATTGATTGATCAAAAAAGTGGGAAAAACAGTTCAATTCCAAATCGCTTTGATGGCCAAGCTATCCAATTTTATACCTTTCCGTTAAAAAATGAATTTGTAAATGTGTCAAAACGTTTTGCGCTTGTTGAGCAGAGCAGTTAAGAACAGCCTTAAAAAACTGAGATGGGACTTTAGATATAACAAGCGGCGAATGTAAATTTGTTGGATATGCATTTATTACCCTGTTCCTAATCAAATGTAATCTTTGACGTTTCTTTCCTTTTTCGTTAATTTTGACATTTTTTTACGCGTAGAGATATTAAAACCCTGCTATTCAAATTGAAAAAAAAAAAAAAAAAAATCGAATCTCCGAAAAATGCAAATACATAGCTTTCGATTCGTTGTATATTTTCCAGCAACATTTTAACCCTTTATATCCTGAATTTTGAATACAACAAGTTGGAAATTGCTCGTCAAACGTGGCAAATGAGGTGCGTTCGTACTATGACTAGTTTTATAACTTTTTTTTGCACCGCATATTGTACTAAATGTATATTTTAGTACACTTCATAAATGCATATCAACTTCATTCTGTTCGAAAGGCTGTAACATCATTAAAATGCACTTGAAATAATTATTTCCCATTGGCCTTAATGTAACGGAAAACTTTTGACTGCCCCTGTAATTAAACTATACATCCAATTTTCATAAAATTTGAAAGGAGTCGACAAAAATTTGCAGCAATTATATATTCAAAATTTCAGACCAATCGGAAGCTTGTAACATCATTAAAATGCACTTGCAATATTTTTTTCCTATTGGCCGTAATGTAAAGGAAAAATTTTGACTGTCCCTGTAATTAAGCTATGCATCCAATTTTCATAAAATTTGAAATGAGTCGACAATATTTTGCAACAATTACATACTTAAAATTTCAAACTATTCGGAAGGCTGTAACATCATTAAAATACACTTGCAATAATTTTTCTCCATTGGCCGTAATGTAGCGGAAAACTTTTGACTGTCCCTGTAATTAAACTATACATCCGATTTTCATGAAATTCGAAATGAGTTGACAAAATTTTGCAACAATTATATATTTAAAATTTTAGACCATTCGTTCGGGTAGTTTTTGTTCTGTTATATGCGGACGGACGGACAGACAGACAGACGGACTGAACGACGACTATAGGTGCTACGTATTTATGTAATTACGAACGCACCTAAAAATTGCTTCCACTGAATAATTATTTACGTTAATGTCTAAGGTACCCAAAACAACATGCATAATAATAATTTGATTTTTAGATTTAAAAAAAAAATTAAAACTGATTTAATAAATCGGTAGTTAGAGCTCTTTTTGCAAAATATTTACAGGAATAATTAGATTAATTAACAAAAAATACTGTGATGGAAACCTCAGAATATTCTTATAAGAACAGTGTAAATAAATGTACTGTGATCCTATCTGTAACAGAAAAGTGTTTTGTAGTTGCGAAGTTTTCGTGTAACACTTTTTAACAGGAAAAAAGCTACACTTAGGGGAATGGTTGAGAAAATAACCACATTAAAAAATATTTAGCTTCGACTGTTTTATAGTGGTCTTCAAATATGATTGAGCAAATTATTTTCTACGAAAAGTGTAATTTACTTTTATTGGTAGACGAACTAAATAAATTTTACGTTGAATTTTCTTTAATGGTACTTAAAAGTACCGTCAGGATATAAAGGGTTAAAGCAAAGCATATTTTTAATGGCATAGACGATAATTAAGACCATTTCCAAATTAATGCCATGTAGGTTTATTTTATTTTATTTTATTTTATTTTTTTGTTGTTTAAATTTAAATGATACAAAAAGTCAAATTCGATACAAAATACGTGACCAACCTCTGAAGTAGGTGTAAATTGTAACTTTACATATTCAACAATTTGAAATATCCTCTATCGAAAATAATTTCTACTGCTTTTAAGAAAACATCTTTTTTTGTGTTGTCTTTCTATACAAATAAAAGTAAACTATGGAAATATATTTTTGAAAATAACCTTACTTTGTTGTAAACATCTTCCCAATAATCCAAAGTAATCAACTGGAAAGTTGTTAGTATGGCCCATCCATAGGAATCAAAATTGGTGTAACCAAAGTTTGGATTTTCTCCAATACCAGGAAGACAAGTGTAACCTTCTGGGCATCTTCTGTAATAAATTATATGGATGCATTTCTTTAAAAAAAAATCCAAGATAGATAAACAAGTAAATAATAGGTAAGAACACTGATTTAGTATATATAGTCTGACAAAAAATCGACCAGCAAGAAAAATCATGCATCAAGCACATATTATGAAACACTTTCCAACACTTACAGAATGCTGTAACGGAACCTTACCTTTTATTAAGGTGAAAGAAAATCTGTAAATTTAGCAATTTACAGACTCTAATGTATAATAACTCAGTACGTACTTTCAGAAATAATCATCCATAGATGGCAGTATCTAGTTCTTTGGATATCCTTTAATAAAAATTTATTTATATTCTATACAAGCATCTCTTAGTATTCTAAATATAGTTCAGCTGGAAAATACATAACTGAATTAAAAAACACCCTTAAGTAATTCATTCTCATACACAGTAATGCTTTCGAATTATTTTGTGTAGCCCTGTAAAAGGTCTATATAATTTGTACACAGCTCGTAATACGCAAGCGTCAGTTAAATTGAAAACCGCGTACCATTTATCTCTCATAGAGCGTACTGTAACCGAATTCTTTTGTGCGTCCCTGTAAATGAATGATACATGCTTTGCACTCCATATTCTACAGAAAGCATGTTTTAGTGCACCTCAACAATGCGTATCAACTTTATTATGCTTGAAATACTATAACGTTATTAAAGTACACCGCAAAAGATTTTCCCATGGACCATAATGAACTCACTGTAACTTTTGTGTGTCCATGTAAACGACCTATAAACGTTACACACAGTGTTGTAGTTGTAAAAAAAACCACAGGGTACACGCTATAAGCAGAGGGTATATGCTAGAGCCATGAATGTTCATGCTATTGTTTTATTTGGAGAACAGATGGTATACGGAGCTTCTTTAACCCTTTCCGGCGCGGAATAATTCTGTTTATAAACTGATGAAATACTGAATCGACACCAGAATTTATAAACGAAATTATTAGAAAATACGAACTTGCTTATTTTCTCGTACATTGTAAAAGGAAAATTTTAATTAAATATTCTTGGTGCCGTTTATTAGTTTTGGAATTAAAATTAGGTGTCCTTTTTTAAGGATACTGCCCTCGAAAGGGTTAAAAAATCCAGAAGGTATACGGCGTATACCCCCGTATATCCTCCACTACATCCCTGGTTACACACTCCATTTTCAATATCGACCATGTCAATAATATATAATGACTCATTAAATAACATATATAAATTACATGACAAGCAGAGTACATTTATGGTGTTAGAGAACGGACAAACAGCAGACGGCAGACAGACAAATTCAACTATGTTGGTAAGTATTAAAAATTAACACTTAATGCTGTTTAATCAATGAAATTATCGCTTAGTAAAAAGAAAAATATTACGTGACTGAAAATTAAATCTTTTTGAAACCGATATAAATAAAAACCAACTTTTAATTTTCTAATACCAACACCTAACTTTTACGCACACACAAAAAATATCTATACCATGAAATTAGCTAAAATTAAAATTTTTACGCAGTTTCTATGAGCAGTTAACGAGAAATTTTATTTTTAAAATGAAAATAATTTGGGGTTGAATAACTGAAACTCTTTACTGAAAATTCGTCTTTAATAGAAATTTTGATAATATTATTCGATAGAAAATATAATATGTAATAAGAATTAAAATAAATCATTTAAATATTCCTCAATTTGTTTAGACACTGCTAAATATTTTTAATAATATAATTTGTAGTTACCAGTTTTTAAATTTTTATATGACTTTTTTAAGTATAATTCACAACTACTTAGAAAAAAAAGCAAAATTTTTTAACATACAACCAAGAAACTTCTAGAAATTATTATTTTTTTAAACATATCTAGGTTACAAGTAAAATTTCGAATAATTATTTCATATTTGTTAGCTAAAAATTATAAATATTAATGAAAATAAAATAATTATGTTTGGGGTATCTAGTATCTGTATAACAATAAATAAATAAATATACGTAAAAAAATTATTATTGGAAATATATGAATGCAAATATTAATCATTATTTTTACAAAAATAACTCAAAAAATTCAGCTTCTATATAATTTCTAAGCTTCTTTAACTAATGACTTGAAATTTAGCATCTTAAACTGAAATTTACTCTAACTTAAAATGATGTCTGAAATTTTGACATTACTGCTGAAAATTTTAAAGTTTCTTAGTATTTTAATGTGGATACAGACCCTTAAGTATTTATTGATCAATTTTATTCATGACGAAATATACAGAGTGTTCCAACAAGACTACCTAAACTCTAAACAGCTTGATTCCTCATTTGGAGTACAAAAATAAATGCTCAAAGAACTACAACTCTACGACCTGTAGTTTTCGAGAAAAATGCAAAAGAAAAGTATTACGTCATATCCGGTGCAAAGAAAAAAACTTTGTTGAAACCATGGCGATCTTTTTGCATATTATTTGGTGCAAATAAATTATACAGATCACATACAGAGATGTAGAAAAGTATTCAAAAACATTTCCGTTTCTCAGTGGGACTGTTTATGACGGCCGATTATCTACACTAGGGATATAGACCCGAAGGGGGTGGGTGTCCTCTGTGGGGAGTGTTTCTAAGGGAACCTAACCCGTATTTACACAAGGAAATCCAAGGTTAGAAAAAAACCACGGAAAACACCGAACGATTAGGCCGACGGGCACACTTTGGTTACAGAGGTGTGAAAATTATTAGAATACTTGTGAAATTTACATTAAAATCTTGTTATATTAAAGAAATAATACATTATTTAAGAAATATTGATACATTTAATATTTAATGTGCATCCACTTGTTTTTTTATAACGATTCTATGAGTCTTGGCATACTTTGTATGAGTTTTTGCTTTTGGCAATTAATTTGTATTTCGTTGTCACGATGCCAAATTTGGATGAGCCTTTCTATCAGACCATTCTTGTTTGTGATGTTGCATTTCTATAATTTTAATTAAAGAAAACACTTCCATGGCCTGGAAATAGTCCAGATATGAACCCCATTGAGAATATTTGAGCTATTGCAAAGAAAAAAAATTTAGAGAAATGAAACATCAAAAACAAGAATCGTCTGATAGAAAGACTCATCCAAATTTGGCACCATGGCAACGAAATGCAAATTAATTGTCAAAAAGTCATACAAAGTGTGCCAAGACGTATCGAATCTTTAATAAAAAACATGGGGATACACACTAAATACTAAATGTATCAATATTTTTAAAATAATGTATTATTTTTTAATATAACAAGATTTTATTGTAAACTTCGTAATTATTCTAATAATTTTCACACCTCTGTAGAACTCAGCACCTCCCGTCTACCAGCTTCGCGAGCAGAACCTCTCGGCCACTCGTGGGGATGTAGTATATATGAAAATCGATCGATCATATACAGAGATTCATAAAACAATTTGACTATGACAATAGATGGTAAATGACGAAATTGAGTTTTCAAATGCTTTATGCATTTTACAAACTGTTTATTTAAATGTAATCTTTCTCCTTATTAAGAGGTGAAGTTTTGATACAGTATTCTGAATGTGTCGGAAGTGTTACATAATAAATGCTTCATGGGTGTTGTTTTTTTCATGTGCGTACATCAAGTAAACCTCAAATGAATTTATTATTAAAATAATGTATCTATAAGTCATTAAATAATATTTCTAAGTAATATTGATTCCTAAGTGCAGATGAATTAATTTACATTAAAAAAAAAATCGTTGAGGAATCGATAAAAACTATTAATAAACGATTTTTAAAAACGGTGACTGACACTTCTTTAGAGAGAAGATGATGCTAATATTTCTTATTTCTCTTCGTATATTTATTTACTATATCAGGTTATTTCTTTAAATGAATTATTAAAACAATCTATAAATCATTAAATATTAGTTTTAGATATAAATGTTTCACAATTCTTCACAGAAAAAAGGCCTATAGCTGAATCGATGAAACGCTACTGACAAGCGATTTGCAAAAAAAGTGTTTTATCTGTGACAAAGAATTTTATCAATACTCTGTCCTGAAAAATTCCGCATGGGAGTTACGTCTTTGTATGTTTCATCAATAAGAATCAATAGAGAATATGTATTAACATCTCTTAAACAGTCACAAATCGTATGATTAATACCTATCATATTTGATATGATAAAAGTAACCGGAAAAATCTTTTTTTTAGAAGACAGTGTTCAATTTAAAGTCATCTATATTGTACGGAATAGCTGATTAACCTCAAAATTAGGCTGGTTACCTAAAATATCTGGTCAGCTTATCCTAATTTCAATCAATGTACGAGAGACATACCGAAAATAAGTTTCGTCATTTTTTTTTCACATGAAAATTTTATTGCCAATAAACAATTAAATTTAACCCCCGGTTTTTAAAATAAAACCCGACTGCGTAAAAAGCGAACTAATTAATTATTTCTCATCATTGTGAAACTATTTTTTTTTTCAATTCCTACTATTAGCTCACACTCTCGCTATATATCTTGTTCAAATTTTCAACCGTTAATAAAATACTTATTATTCATCCAATCAAGCTCAAATATTTTTTTTTAAACTTGATGTAGTGGATGACATTTGATGTTAATCCAGTTTTTTTCAAATATTAATTCATTAATTAAATTAATTAATTTTCAATAACCGAGAGAACCCTCTTCTTGATCAAGGCATTTTAAGCGCCACTCAAAAGGAAAGACGAATGGGAGAAAAAAAATTCTCTTATTGACCCAAGTAGGAATTGACTTAATTTTTTTTTTTAATATTATATTGCTTGTTTATATCACCTATTTTTTTTATTTACTTGTATTGATGACTTTTAAGTTGTGTTTAATTGTTAGTTTCTATCTATAAACACTGTTTTGATGAGATCTATAGATGTCTATGATGGACAGAGTTGCACTAAAGCTAGAGATCCTACATACACAACTTCTAGGTTGTATAATATTTTAACGAAGCTTCTGACTGTAAAATAGTCAATGAAACATCGTATTCATTTTGAAGGACCTATTTAATGATATACCACTCAATAGGGTGCGTAAATTTTTTTCGTCTCTACCGCCATTTTGTATTTTACGGCCCCCATTTTGAATTTATAAAAACAAAACATAGCCCATAACCATCGGGCCGTTAAGACGAATTGATAGAGACCTCATTCATTAAAATCCATCCAGCCGTTGGGATGTTTCGAGGGTATAAAGAAATCCACATACACAGATACGTGTGAAACACATAACCCTTCTTTTCAGTCGGGTAAAATATACACCATGGCATCATGAACTATACAACTTGCACTATTTTTCGACTTAGCCGCCACCGACAGTGAGAAATTTGTCGTAGCGTGCGATCAGTGTGAAGAAGCCATTCTGGTAAAACTCGGTGCCCTGCGATGCAAGGAACTGTAATCACCGCCTGCTCCACTTCAGAATTGTTTTGGAAGTGACGTCCCTGGAGTGCGGCATTCAATGCTGGGAACAAGTGAAAGTCCGATGGGCCCGCAGCAAGGTTCACACAAGATCAGATTCGTTGTTTCGGATGGGAGAGATTGATCACTCGGCCTACATCCCGATATTTCCCCCATCGGGCTTTCACCTGTTCCCTGCATTGAAAGCCGCACTCTCGGGACGTCACTTCCAAAACAATTCTGAGGAGGAACAGACTGTGTGACGCTTCTTTGAATCGCAGGGCACCAAGTTTTACATGTTGGTTTCTTCAAACTGATTGCACGCTACGCCAAATGTCTCAATGTCGGTGGCGACTATATCGAAAAATAGTGCAAGGTGTATAATTCATGATGCCATGGTGTATTTGTTTTTTGTAGTAAAGTTTCCATGGGAAAAAACTTGACGAAAGTTAGTTTCGAAACGTCTCTCGTATCATCAATTCATTTTTCAAAAATCGAACAAAATGCCTTCAAAATGAGCACTGTCCACAGAAAACGGGTACATCTGGTCACGGTAGACATGATCTATTATTTCATAAGAAGAGCTGTTGCTTGTTTCAATTATTAGTCCATATAATAAAACTTTTAGATATTTACCCTAATAGCACAGCCAGTGCAGCTACGTCATCATCATCACACACTGTTAAAAATATGCAGCAATTGCTGCATATTCACTCCACCACTTTTATAGAATGTTTCTGTTCTGACCAATGAGAATTCCCCATAATATAGTCAAGTTACAGTTTCCTATAAAAGCGATGGAGTGACGATGCAGCAAATGCCCCAGATTTTTAACAGTGCAGGCAAAAGGTAACATCCTTATTTTGTCACATTCTGACTTTCCGATCAACATCACTTCGCAACTTTACTGGGAAATATCAGTGTCCAAATTTTGAGCAATTTGCACATCGTTTCAAAATTGTACATATCGGCTTCACAATGGCTCTTCAGTGACTCATTTTCCACTTCACGTGACCATAATTTGAAAAGTAAGACTTACATTTTTTTGTTTCCCATTTTGATCACATTCGGGCCATTAGGGGTACATACTTTAAATTCATATAGTTCCATTCGTTAAAATTTATTGCCTAAATCTATATAAATTTCCAACTTTATAAATATTTCTTGTGATATAACTGATATTAAAAGAAACTTTAGAAAGAGAAATAAAAAGTTATTCAACACAACTGCTTCCGATAAGAACAAAAATTATCTGCACGACACATGTTGCAGATTTGTTTCTCACATGGTTTTACCATTGATTATTTCTCTAAGTTTAATATTTATTTTTAACATTAAACTGGCGATTGTTATCACATTCCATACAGTACAATATATAATGTACGCTTTTCTAAACAGCCTCATTTTCTACCCACTGTGCTGTCTTCGTGTTGAAATTGTGCATCCGCTCCACAGAATGGACCAATCAGTTGATTATAGACAGACCACATTCTGATTACAATGACGTTACATGCACATTACTCATACAGAGCCAGTTATTATTACCAAGCGACATGTGTTACTGGTAATTCACGCCCTTGTATAAATATTGTATCTTTCCGCATAGGGAGTTTCCACCGTGGTATGGTAATTGCTAACTAAGAACTCTAAACATTAAGGATAACCTCGAACTCTAAACATTAAGGATAACCTCCTTCTGATATGATGTTTATTGAACTTATAGATCCGACTTGTGTGCTTGACATCAAGTGTCTGTTTATAAGCTGTCGTCGATATAACGACGGGATAGACACAAGGAAATAGACAACACCTGAGTATTACATCAGGGAACTCCACAAAGGGTGTGCAACGGAGTCATTGGGCCTGATTGTATTCCTTTATGGAGTTACTCATATTTTATAGTTATGAACCAACTATTTAAGATAGATAGCAACATACATATTTATGGAATGAAAAGAAGTCATTTAATAAAAAAGAAACAAGAACATTTATTTAAACGAAAATTTTATATTTCAAAGATATTAAATGCTATTGACAATGTAGAACGAAAAAATAAGGGTTATTGTAATTAGTATAATTGGCACCATAGTTGGTGCAGTGCATCTGACGTGGCACGGATAGTACCTAAGTATATTTACAACTATTCGTACATCAAACTATGTGTGGATTATGCGACCATAGTCGGTTGTGTCAGAAAATATTTGACTACCTGACTACGAGTCATCCATATAACTTAGCGATACAGAATCATGCCAGTGTTCTTTCCATATCAAAATCAACCCATCTGTGCACACGGGTTCAATTCCGAATACTAAAAACCACCTTATTTCGACTTCGAAACACTTATGTCCAAAATTCAAAATTAAAGTCTACATTTGGAGATTAAAAAAATATATTACCTAGAATCTGATTTATTGCCACAAACTATTGGTTGGCCACCGGAATCTACGATCCACATAGATTCATTGTTGATGTGGAGTGCATAACTTTGTTGAGTTTCATTACTTGATGGCATGTCGAGGACACACTTGTGATGTAATACACCCACGTAGAGCTGAAAGGAATAAAATAAAATGATTTTGTGTATCTTAATTATGCACAAACAACGTAAGATGAGACCTTACACTAGTCACGCAGAAAAACTCACAAGCTAATGTCGAACCTACGGGAGCGTTCTTTTCAAATTTCTTGCTTGCATTGTAGTTGGACTACTGACTCGCTTATAAAGGGTCTCCAGTATTTTGAGTGTGAGCGTGACGTCAAACAATTAACCTGTGTGGCGTAACAGAGATTTATATACTATATTTTACTCTAATTTTTCGAAGTGTGTTTGGGGTCTTGGGATCTACGGTTGCTTGCTTTCGCTGTAGTTTTATGCAAATTAGGCTGCGGCGTTCGGAAGAATCTTAGGGGGTATTTCCGCCCCGTGCAGTCAATGGCGGATCAAAGGGAGTGATTACGGGGGTTATGACACCCCTCTGAACAAATATTTATTAATTGATGTCTCTGAATGCATATTAAGTTCTTTCAATTCCCCTCCCCCTCCACCGCTCAACAATTTGAATCTTTCTGACTCTTTAAAGTTAACTTAAATCCCCGTTATTTTTTGACACATCGTGAAGTCATTTTTAATCTCAGATGCAAGAGATTTGAAAGTGCTCTTACTGAGAAACTATGTAATGTCTCGCTGCACGGTGTGCGAGTGCGACCTTGTATGTGATTAAATAGTGTTTTCAATTTTTTCGATAAAAGCAAAGAATCTTACAAAAATGTTTGTAAAATTTGGTGTTTTAAACTGAATTTCCGGATGGGACAGCCAATTGCTTCCTCGTAACGACACTTCTGTAGCTGTCAAATCCTCAAAATTGTCTAAAAACACATTTTTTGAATGATTCTTTGCCTTTATAAGATTATACTCTTAAATTTCTTGGTAGCTGAATAAAATCTGTAAATTTATATTTTAACGAATATGAATGCAAATTTTTATTTATTTATTTATTTATTTTTTTTTTTTTTGCGATTTCGAATGAAAATGACTTCACGAAAGTATCAGAAAAGTAGTCGGTTTGGATATGGGAATAGCTTTCAATATAAAAAATTTCCCTGAAGTGATGTGATCCCCCCCCCTCCCAAAAAAGAGCCGTTATCGACCCCCTTTAAACGGAGGGCTGGATCCGCCCTTGCGTCTAGTGAGAGTTAAAAGCCAGAGTTAGAAGCGCTTGCCTTTGGTAAGAAATTTTCTCATTTGAGTAAAATAAAGTCTCATTTGAGTAAATAAAAGTTTCTCGACAGCCACGGGTTGTCAACGAGTAAATGATATAAACATCAGGTGTAGCAAATAGGTATTATATCTACAACACACCTAGTTGATGTGACATCTCCTTCATGTCACACATGGCCACGCGTATCACAGTCACTACGGAGAAACAAAATTTGGGATCTTTCATTCGTCTCATTATTACTGTAAAATGATCGTCATATGGTTACTCCACCGAGAAGTCACTGTGATTGTTGCTTTGTGATGAGTCACTAGGGGACATTACAACTAGGCCACCTTGTGATTCTCATGTGACTGTCATTTGAAGACTCAGTTTTGAAGTCCTCGTGAGCATTGTATTGTGCTGAGTCTCCAAATAATGTCACAATGAAGTCACATGGTGACTTTCAGGTAACTGAGACTCTACTGTGAAGTCACCATTGCACTCCTTTGTGAAAAGTCACCAGATGATTTCATTTTTCATCACTTGGGAACTCGTCACAAATCAGCTATCGTGATGATTTTACAAGGAGTCTCCAAATGACGTTCACATGTGGGTCACAAGGTGACTTCATTGTAAAGTCTTCTGGTGACTCGTCGCAAAGCAGCAGTCATGGTGACTTCTCGGAGGAGTGATCAAATGAGATTAAGAATGAGACGAATGAAAGATATCACATTTCAGTTCATTGTAGTGACTGTGACACTTGCGACCCTTTGTGAGGTCATGGAGACTTCCTATAGGCAGGCTAATGGCTATGCTGTTAGGATAACACCTATTTTTTACACTTGCTGCTTATAGCATTTTCTTTTGAGTACTCACGTGTTTAGAAATTAACATTTTGTATTCGTTGCTTAAGTTTTGCACACTAGTATAAATTGAGGCAGTTGCTGTCGATGTAAAGAATCGAAGAATTTTATGTAAGTTGATGTTTGGATATATTTCTTAGTTGTTGAAATAATGATTTACCTTGTTTGTCCGCCACGTAATTTAGACTAAAATTCGGAAGTTACTCTATCACCCCCTGCCCAATTAATTTAAATAAAGTTGCTTTAAAATTTATATCTTAATATGACTGAGTTATTACGTAGCGGTCTTGCCGGGGTCGCTACAGCATTTTAATATTTTAATATGTTTTTAAATTGGATACCTCAATTTAATCTTCCATGTCGTTTGTTGTTTTTAATGAGGCTATTTTCACTTTCGGAAAAATAAAATCTGCAACTAAAATCGAAAAAGTAAAAACTTACTGGGTTAGAGATCAACCTCTGCTACACTATGCAATAAATAAATAAATAAAATAAAATAAAATAAAATAAAATAAAAAAGTTAAAATGCAAGCGAGAAATTTGAAAAGAACGCTCCCAATAATTTAACATTAGCTTGAGCATTTCTTCGGGTAAAGAAACTGAGTAAAGAAAATGCTAAAGCCGTTATGTACGTGATATTACAATTATTCTAAGATGAACAAATTTTACGGGACTTAAATTTAGAGCTTTCGAAATTCTAAAATTGCTCTTAAGCTTTATCTTTTTTCAAAACGTCGGGAATCAATGAACCTTTTAAAATTTAATCATTTTTCTAAATCCAAAAACTGTGTGATCTAGATCTACGTGACTTCAAACTCCAAATTTCGGCAAAATTCAAGAACGTCCAGTCACTTTAAGTTAACCAGTATTTTCCATTAGAGGTCATATTTTGCATGACCAATCGTAATGAAGCTCTGATATTTGTTATCATGAAAAAACATATGTTAGGCTATATAAAATATCTGCTGCTGTTAATGCCATAATTTTCTTTACAGAATAAGCTGTCAACTTTCTCAAAATCAATGCAAACTCTTTTGTAATGATTTACGATCAATAAAAAAAAAAAAAAAAAAAAAAAAAAAAAGTTAAAGATAAACACGTTTGAACTGCTCTAAAAAACTAATGTATAAGCAAGATGCATTTTATTTATAATTAATATAGAAACAAATCATAAAAAAAAATGAAAAGTAACAAGCGGATTGAAGTATCATTTTTTGATATTAACGATATTTCAACAGCCTCTTGAAAAAGAAAAGATTAAGATATACGTAGTTAAAAATATTGATTTTTAGTAATAATAAAACCAATTACTAAAAACCAATATTCTTCGTAATAGGTTTTAAGTATAGCAGTATTTTCTTGACGTTTTGAGTAAATTAGATTTTGCTATTTTTTATACCATGAAACTATTCCAACACGCGCTAGCAACATTCTATTAAAAATATTTAAGGAGAAAGAGGAAATAAATTACATTGTTCCATTAGTTGCGGACAAAACAACTAAACTAATTAGGAAGAAACAATGAAGTAATAATTATGTAAATGTATTACCAGCATAGCATGATTTATTTTTTAAAGTAAGTCAAGGTTTTTGTGCTAATCAAGACATTTAATCAAATATTTTCGCTATCTTCTAGGTTAAAAATTTATCTGTTTTTAACTAAAGTAAAGTACTCAACTGTATGCGACGAGAGAAATGATATATTGTCACATCTGGAGCATTGATTGTCTCAAGTCTGCGTTATAAATAAATTTATATTTTGGAACTGATGCATCAATATTTCTTGAAATTTTTTCTGATTTGCAGTTACTGATAAAGGAATTTTCAGCATTTTAAAAAGTAAATGTAATTGATTTTATTTCTATTGAAATGATCAAAATTAATTGAAATGTTTGCAATAAGCGTTTTTTCGGTTTTACCAAAGCTACACTGCTAAAAAATATGAGAAAGGACACGGTTTAAAAAAAATATGCAAGTAAGTCTATTTGTAACTAGCGTAAAATTAAACAGTCATAGGCCGGGATCCAGATAGATTTTGCGCTGTTAGCGAAACGAAATTGAACGAACAGAAACTTGGCTTACTTAAAACAGCGAAAAGTTCGCAAAAATGCAGGCTTCTGATTAGTCAGTCTCATTTCACTAACAGCACAAAATATCTGGATCCCGGCCATGGTTAAAAGTGTACCAGAAAGCAGAAGAAGAAAACGTCATGTGCAAATCAGCGTTTATGACGTCAGGTACCAGGTAAAGGATTTAAGGGGTGGAATAGAAAGTACAGAAAAGTTTCTCTTTCTCACTGTCTCTTTCGTAACCCAATTGATTAAAGTTATTATTATTTTTTTTTTTTAAGGAAGGGGGATTTAAACATATCACAAGTACGTGATTTACCAGAACCCATGGTCTGGTGAATTACCAGGAACTGGAATTTGCAAAAGAAAAGTGTAACACAATTATCCATCTTGAAAAACAGGGTCGGACCGGATCAGAGAATTGCGCAAAACTTGGATTTTCAGAGTGCGTAAATATTTTAACCAACTCAAGTCATTTTACGTGTTTGTGAAGTGTCAGACATTACAATGTTTAACATATGCCATAGAACCAAGTATAAAGATGGCTTGGTATTGTATATCTGAATATGGATAACATAGTATAATAATTGTATTTTTCTGTAAAATAATGTCAGTAATGTTAATTTGTCAAATATATTTCCATCGAGAGTTAAGGAGATCTCCCACTGCTTTCGTCCTTGGCGGAGACAGATGAAGGTTTGGTCAAAAGTTTATTCGAAAACAGAGATTTTTTTCGGGATCAGTCACTTGTTTCTGGCTCGTAGTTATTAGGTTGAGCAAAAAGTTCTGGGACATTTTTAATCTAACAGTTACCAGATTTTGTATCGTATATATGAGTACTAGTGGTATATCTATAATAGGAGTTCAGGAATTCGATTATGGCCTCTTTCGATCAATGCAACACTTTTTCAAGGGCCGTTGTTTTGAATCCTTTAATGAAGTCGAAGAAGCATGTCAAGAGATTTTTGATTCGAAAGAGCCGCATGGTACTTCCAGCAAACCCGGAATCTGGCAGAACGATGGCAGAATGTCGTGGACTATGACGGCCTCTACTTTAAAGTGCAGTCCTTGTTGCTTTTGTTGTTAATTTCCGCATAACAACGCAACATTCACAAATTTCCCAGAACTTTTGCTCAACCTAGTATTATTTTACACATCGGCAGCGATGTAAGAAAAAGCTTTATCATAGATCACCCTGTTCGGTTGAACGTGTCAGAAATTTATACAGTCGGACCTCTATTTAACGAAGTCGCTAAATCCCGAAAAAAAGTTCGTTATATGGAAAATTCGTTAAATAGAGTGTCACCCTTTAAAATACTTTAAACTACGTAAAACACATTTTAAGTCCATAAACACTAAATATAATTAAAAAAAGTAATTAGTCACACTTTTTTATAAATTATATCTATTTGTTTTACTTATTTTACCCATCAAAAAGAAATCTGCAAGGGAAATAAGAATGAAACAAAACATTGTCTGGAAATACATTGTGTTTTCAGTTAAAAAAATAATTTTACATTAAAATTACGATTTTTTATTATGGTTGATACGCTGTTTGGAGGAATACCGCATTTTAAAGCAGTATACTTTTTCTTCATGCCTTTGTCCACCTCATAAAGAATAATTTTTTTTCTTTGATGCGCAAGCACTTTCGCTTTGACATTTTCGAGCTACAAAAACCGAAATTACCGACACGATTGATCATGATCGACAATCTAGAAAACGGGAAACTATAGTTTAAGGACACGGGGCAGCTCCATTTAGAGTTAAAAGGAAATATTGAAAGTTTGCTCTTCTTGGATGGGAAGCAAAGAATCACAACGATTTTACTGCTCTAGGTGAGTTAGATGCCTGGTAAGACCTGTTCATGGTCACTAATCATCATAAAATGTGTTAAAAAAAAGAATAAGTTTGAAATGTCCAATAATATTTTAAGAAATAGGGAGAAAAAAAATTTTGATCCCAAGGAAAAGTTCGTTAAATAGAGAATACACTTCGCTATTTGGAGGTTATTTTACGAAGAAATTTGCAAAATGTTCTTGGTTCCAAGAAAAAGTTCGCAAAATAGAGAAATTCGCAAAATAGAGGTTCGTTAAATAGAGGTCCGACTGTATATATGAGACTATACAGTGCGTTAAGAAATCTTAAGGGGGTAGGATACCTTTAAACAATCAAAATTTTCGAAATTTGTTTTATACATATCTTGATTTCGTAATCATTTCTGAATAATATGCAAAAAACCGCATTAAAAAATACCCATTAGTTTACTAATTATGGCAGTTTTATTAGGACTACATAGGATAATTAAACTTTGCGTTGCGTTTATTCAAAACGATGGATTTTGATACTGTGCGCAGTGTTACTAAAAAACTATGCATGGCAATCAAAAGAAATTTTTACCACATATTCATTTCTGCATTATCTACAACTTAAAACCAGAAAAAGGTAAGATTTTATTTTGTTTTTCTGTTTTTGTACGTTGAAAATATTTCTTAAAAAATGAAATTTTTTTATTTTTTATTAATTTTTTAATTTAGTCAATATTTTTTTTACAAATATTATGGTTTTAGTATAAAAGTAACACTGTTATGTATTTATTTCACCAAAATTTCCTCTTTATATGCTTATTTTCAGATTTTATCACGCGCGCAAGATTTTTTTGTCTTACTATCATATATTTTTTAACTTATCATTTCAATATTTATTTATGTATTTACAAGTATATATATATTTTTTAATGTAAATTTAAATATGAGCTTTATGTTTAAATGAAGTTTGATTTTAATATTTGACTTATTACACAAGTTTTGAAGCTTGGAACATAGTGATATTTTTTACTTTTTGGACGTGTTCAAAAGTATCCTAACCCCTTAAGGCCACTAACGAATTGGTGACACTTCTGAAAAAGACACAAATCCGAATTTTTAGCGTGCGGATTTAAAATTGATTGTAAAACGTTTTCTGTTATAATTGCTACATTAAAATTTAAGTTACATTTTATTAAAATCTTCTAATTTTTTAAAACGTAAATAAGGTGACTGTGAAGAAATTATAAGAACACCTGAGGAAATTAGTATATTATACGTCACATCAGAATCATTAGAAAACGTATGCGTTTGTATATTGTGAAAGTATTCCAAAGCAGCAGAGGTGCAGGTTTAGATAGTATTATTTACGATATATTTGAAGATGCCGCGGGGTAAAGAGTTGTCTGCGATCGAAGAAGGAAAAATATTGTTTTATAAGGGTACTGGTAAATCTGAACGAGAAATAGCTCGGTTAATGGAAGGTTTTAAAACTGCCATTCACAATGAAATAATTAGAAAAAAAGGATTCAAATAAAATTAAATGATCTGGAAGAAAAAGTATTTTGACAACACGGAATGATCGACAAATATTTCGATTATCAACTCAAAAAAGTCTTTCAACGCGGGAAATTTCGAACCGTTTAGCGAAAGAACCTCACACGTAACAGTTTGGAAGGGTTTGAAATCAAATAATAATGCAAAATGTATGAAACTGTTGGGAAAAAAACATCATAAAGAAGAAAGACTGAAATGGGTAAAAAAATGTCATGTCATGGGACAAGAAATGGAAACAAGTGATATTTTCAGATGAAAAAAAAATTAATCGTGATGGTCCGGATGGTTATAAACACTATTGGCCTGATTTTAGGAAGGAACCGAAACAATGCTTCAGTCGACAAATGAGAGGAGGATCAGTAATGGTTTGGGGAGCTTTTAGTCATGATGGATTATGCGATTTAACCCGATTTTTGGGGCGTATGAAATCTGCGCAATATCAGGCTATGTTATATGATCATTTGACCGTTCGGATCTTTTTTAGGTGGTGCTAACTGGATGCTTCAACAGGATAATGCTTCTTGCCATGTGTCTAAATCCACCCAGCAACGGTTTAAAAAAGAAAAAAAAAATCATGTTTTGTCATTCAATACTTGAACCCTATGGAAAATCTTTGGGGGTGTACTAAGTCTCAAAGTTTATGCTAATAATAAACAGATTTTATCTGCCAGTGAATAGAAGTAGCCATTGTAAAAGAATGGCACAATATTTCTGAATCTGTACTTAATCACCTGGTCACTTCTATGAAAAACAGAGTGCTTGAGGTTAAAGGAAAAACGGAAGACCAATATCGTATTAATTTACATATTATTTTTGTTTTTAGGCAAGTAGTCTTATAATTTGTTAACAGTGTATTTTTCAATCATTGCTTATATTTTTGTTAATATACTTATTTATTGCATTATTCAAAATTATTGCGAACTAATTTTAATAAATATGTTGTATTTTGATATCTCATGTGACTGAACTATAATTAGAACCTTTATTTACTTCATGATTTTCGAAATCAAAGTGGTCTTATAATTTCTTAACGCACTGTATATATACTACTGAAAAAGCCCGAAGTCTGGTAAATCCTAGCATTTATCAAAGGGAGAAAGTAAAAGCCCGAAATATGCTTCTTCACGCTTCTACTTCGGGCTTTTACCGAATCATTCGCAGATATATGGTATATTAAATCCAATATTTGTTTTTATTTATTTAAACACTAGGTCAGTTGATTGCTAAATTGATCTTTTGCACTCCACTGACTCCTATACTGTGAGGTAAAATTAAAATATAGTCACCAGTGGCAACCCTGAACTTACTATGAAGGATTTGGGAGAAAGGTTAAGGGAGTGACAACAGTGCCGAAATACAATGCAAAACAGTGGCATTAACGTAGTTTTTTCTCGGGAACTATTCACGTGATTTCAATAATATTTTAAACTTTTTCGCAGTAGCTGAATTCGTCAGCTATCAATCATTCGTCAAAATAAATAAATAAGTAAATAAATAAATAAATAAACTAGTTAAACATTTTTGAAAAAAAAAAACTACTTCTTTTTGATTTATCATAGTTTTGGCATTTATATTTTTAACGAAAGATCAATTAACATAATGAAGGGAACGAATATTTTTTCCAACTGGATTAAATCATATTCAAGGCTGGAGTAGCACGGTTGAAGTTTATTCCAACAGAGCGAAAAATGTCCAGACCAGGGATCGAACCTGGATATTTGGCGTGCCGTGCCAATGCCTTACCTGTTAGGCTATCCGGACCGATACCTGGCCGACATAATTCACTCTTATTAGTTGGACTTGGCTGCGAACTGCAGCGCTAGTTTCATTCATCCGAGCTATAACTATAGCATTTACACGATGAAACTACTTTAACACGGAAACTCCTGTATACCATGTAATTAGGTCATAATGAAGGGAACGAATATTTTTTCCAACTGGATTAAATCATATTGAAGGCTGGAGTAGCACAGTTGAAGTTTATTCCAACAGAGCGAAAAATGTCCAGACCAGGGATCGAACCTGGATATTTGGCGTGCCGTGCCAATGCCTTACCTGTTAGGCTATCCGGACCGATACCTGGCCGACATAATTCACTCTTATTAGTTGGACTTGGCTGCGAACTGCAGCGCTAGTTTCATTCATCCGAACTATAACTATAGCATTTACACGATGAAACGACTTTAACACGGAAACTCCTGTATACCATGTAATTAGGTCATAATGAAGGGAACGAATATTTTTTTCCAACTGGATTAAATCATATTCAAGGCTGGAGTAGCACAGTTGAAGTTTATTCCAACAGAGCGAAAAATGTCCAGACCAGGGATCGAACCTGGATATTTGGCGTGCCGTGCCAATGCCTTACCTGTTAGGCTATCCGGACCGATATCGGTCCGGATATTGGAATAAACTTCAACTGTGCTACTCCAGCCTTGAATATGATTTAATCCAGTTGGAAAAAATATTCGTTCCCTTCATTATGACCTAATTACATGGTATACAGGAGTTTCCGTGTTAAAGTAGTTTCATCGTGAAAATGCTATAGTTATAGCTCGGATGAATGAAACTAGCGCTGCAGTTCGCAGCCAAGTCCAACTAATAAGAGTGAATTATGTCGGCCAGGTATCGGTCCGGATAGCCTAACAGGTAAGGCATTGGCACGGCACGCCAAATATCCAGGTTCGATCCCTGGTCTGGACATTTTTCGCTCTGTTGGAATAAACTTCAACTGTGCTACTCCAGCCTTGAATATGATTTAATCCAGTTGGAAAAAATATTCGTTCCCTTCATTATGACCTAATTACATGGTATACAGGAGTTTCCGTGTTAAAGTAGTTTCATCGTGTAAATGCTATAGTTATAGCTCGGATGAATGAAACTAGCGCTTCAGTTCGCAGCCAAGTCCAACTAATAAGAGTGAATTATGTCGGCCAGGTATCGGTCCGGATAGCCTAACAGGTAAGGCATTGGCACGGCACGCCAAATATCCAGGTTCGATCCCTGGTCTGGACATTTTTCGCTCTGTTGGAATAAACTTCAACTGTGCTACTCCAGCCTTGAATATGATTTAATCCAGTTGGAAAAAATATTCGTTCCCTTCATTATGACCTAATTACATGGTATACAGGAGTTTCCGTGTTAAAGTAGTTTCATCGTGTAAATGCTATAGTTATAGCTCGGATGAATGAAACTAGCGCTGCAGTTCGCAGCCAAGTCCAACTAATAAGAGTGAATTATGTCGGCCAGGTATCGGCCCGGATAGCCTAACAGGTAAGGCATTGGCACGGCACGCCAAATATCCAGGTTCGATCCCTGGTCTGGACATTTTTTGCTCTGTTGGAATAAACTTCAACTGTGCTACTCCAGCCTTGAATATGATCAATTAACAGTTTATCTACCGCAAAATCATAAAAAAATGTCTAAATCATTTCAATAGTTCTCGAGAGAGAATTGCATCAATGTCAGGTTCCTACATGTGATTTTTCAACTATTGTAGACCTCTTAAAACGATCTTATTTCAGAATATACCTTTCTTCATTAAAATTACAATAATTTTCTTTTTCATATAACATTTAAACAAAACCTAGGAAAACATCAACTTTATATAACCTTCAACTTTTTAATCGGTAAATTCTAGCATTTACCGAAATGGTTCGATAAAAACTCGAATAAAATGCGTTTAAAATTATACTTCGGGCTTTTACCAACTCCCTTTGGTAAATGCTAGGATTTAGCGGTAAAATCTAGTATTTATCAGACTTTGTGCTTTTACAGTAACATATATGAGAGGCTCACAACCATAATAGACCAAGTCCATTTTGAAAAAAAAAATGAGATAGTCCATTTAGAAGGTGCATAAAATCTGTTTTATCCACTCCCACAGTAAACCAAGTCTGTAAACAGATGACATATACACTGGTTATCAAAAATTAAGGAAAAGTCACAAAATGCTAATTTTCAAATACGCGAACACTCAAAAGGAAATAATATAATTCGAGTAATTACTATCTGTACAACACAGCTAGTCCATATAACATCTCATTCATGTCACACATGGTCACAAGTGTCAAAGTCACTACGGTGAAGCAAAAAAATAGGAAATTCTATACATCTCATTATGAGTCTCAAATGGTCGCTATATGTGACTCCACTGAGAAGTCAATATGACTGCTGCTTTGTGACGAGTCACCAGGTGACTTTACAATGTAGTTAAATTGTGACTCTCATGCGACTGTTATTTTTAGACTCAATTTCATAGTCATCATGAACGTTGCATTACGAACGTTGCATTATCTCCAAATAATATCATATTATAGTCACATGGAGACTTTTCCCAAAAGAACACAATGGTGACTTCACAGTAGTCTCTCTGTCACTTGAAAGTCATCAGATGACTTTAATGTGACATTATTGGGTAACTTATCACAATGCAGCATTCACGATGACTTTGAAATTGTGACTACAAATGAAAGTCACAAGAGAGTCACAATGTAACTACATTGTAAAGTCACATGGTGACTCGTCACAAAGCAGCAGTCACAGTGATGTCTCAGTTGAGATATCAGTTGAGATACATATAGTGATCATTTCAGACTCATAATGAGATGTATGGAATTTCCTATTTTTTTTTTTGCTTCACCGTAGTGACTGTGACACTTGTGACCATGTGTGACATGAATGAGATGTTATGTGGACTAGCTGTGTCGTAGAGATAGAAATTACTCGAATTATATTATTTCCTTTTGAGTGTTCGCGTATTTGAAAATTAGCATTTTGTGACTTTTCCTTAATTTTTCCACACCAATGTAGGAGAAGGTATGTGAAAACAGACTTAGTTCGTTGTGGGAGTGGATGAAACAGATTTTAAGCACCTTCTAAATGAACTACAGTGAAATACGTTTATCACGAAAACGCTTAACATGAAAAATCGGTTAACACGAAATGATATAGTGGTTCGGACAGTATACTATGCAATTAATACATTTTTTTTCTCTTAACGCGAAACAAAAATCGTTTAACACAAAAAAATTTCGCTTTCAACCTTGATAGTTTGAGTTGAAATTGGTGAATTTTGTGTGAAAACCAATGAATTTTGGGTGAAAATGAATGAATTTCGTGTTTTTGTAAATTAGCTTATGTTGTATGAGCACAATGGCTGAGAATTCGGTTCGAAAACAAACTGCTATTTCGCTTCAAATGAAGATGAAGCTGCTTAATGCAGTTGATGAAAAAGAAGGACGTAAACAGAAATCTGGAAAGAGTTTGGCATTGTCAATTCTACTTTATTAACGATAATAAAAAGCAGGGATCCCATTACGTTAATGTTTGAGCGCAGTATGTTTAAGTTATGCGTGAAATCTGTTTATTTTAAGAAATCAATATTTAAAATCCTTACCTGTAGCGCTAAAAGAGCAAAAACCATTAAGCAGAAGACTGTAAGGGTCATCACCTCAACTAGCATTCCTAACGAGTGTAGCATGGCATTCACGATGGTTTTCAGGCCTAAGTTAAAAGAAAGTAACATCTGAACTTGCAACAGAAATTTTCAGAGGCAAAGTTATCAAATTAATTTTGTTTTAATGGAAAAAATTAAAAGATACCACATATATCGCACTTGTAAAAATTTGAATAAGATTTATAAATTTCATAAAATAGCATTCAAGGAATTCATATTATTATCTGATTGAAAATGTTTAGGACTACATATCTCATAATATTTGGAAAAGTGATTAACAATAATAAAAATCTACGAAACTTAAAAACCTGCACTGTTAAATTTACTTAAAATACTGTGAAAATTTTATTGAATCAATGAAATCTCAAATAAAAAAAATTATCCAAAGAAACAGTGCATTATAATCCCACTAACTAGTATTTTTTTTATGTTTTAATATTGTTCATTTCTTTATCAAACAAATTTGAAATATTCAACATTCGACTTAGTTTTCTTACATGTAAAACCTCCTCGAGGCATGTATAGGTGCGGTATAGGCTGCAAAAAATCCTTGATTTTGAACCCTATTTTTTTTAAACAAATATTTTGTGTTATTATTTATACTATATTTTCAGCGATTCATTAAAGCAAAATTTTCTAAATAAATATAGCGGTGCGAAAGATTAAAAGAGGTGTACTAGACAACCATCGCAAATGATTTAATGAGTAATTTCATGCTGTGCTGTTTCAAAAGTCTATTTTATTTAACATTCAACAGTGTTTTAAGTACAAATATAAAGAAACACTTCGTTGAGTTCACTAAATAATTAAATGCACTATACATTATTTATTGTGTACAAGATATTTAAATGTTATGTTTGATTTATTGTACACCATTATGCTGAGAATTGAACATGTGTGGCAAAATTTGTAAAATCTTACATATATGACTACCGGGTTTCTCTGTATCTCACCCAAATAAAATTTGTAACTGTTTACTAACAGTTAATGCTTGTAATATAATATTAAAACAAGAAAGAAAAATTACCAAACATGGATTATAAAAAACTTTCCAGAGCATTTAGTATAATGTTAAAAACTTCATCTTTTAATAAAGGGAAAGTTGATATCTAAGCAAAGAATTTGCAAAACGCATAACACATTTCGAAATCTCAATTTCAGTTATTTTCTTCTACAGGTGGAAAAATCATCTGAATTATTTTGTGTAGCCCTGTATATGTTTTATAAAATTTATACCTACCGAATAATATGCAAAAAAATTAGATAAATTTATAGACGCACTTCTGCCATTATTGCTCAAAGACAATACTGCAATTGAATTCTTTTGTGTGCCCCTGTAATTGAATGATAAATACTTTGAACAGGATATACTGATGTAAATATCCTGTAATTCATCTCAGTGATGTACAGTCGTGGAAAAAAAAGTAAGCACCCCTACTAACTCCTCGACAAATTATCGTAGAAGAAATTTGTTGGTACCGAATGATTGGAAATACAGCCTACTTTTAAATGTTGTATATAAAATTTGTTTAGGGGACCATCTACATATTAAAACGAACCATAACTTTGTTTTTTTCAATAGCAGTACACAATTCTGACGGCATAAATGAACTCTACACCCTTCAATTAGCCTAAAAACAAATTTTTATGCAATTCGTACCATAAGTTTCTGAGAAATTAATTATTTTACAGCGAGCATATTTTAAGGGCTGTATCCAAATTGAAGTTCCGTACTCGATTGTTAACCGAGAGAGTTTTGATGATTGTTTTAACCAAATATTTTTCATATTTTCTATCCCTTAGATTTTAGCATTGCACATAGTCACCCAACTTCCCCTCCCTCAATAGCCAGCCCTGCTTAAGGAGTATAGGAGACTTTGATCAAGGCACCTAAAGCGCCACTCAAAGAGTCAATGAAGCCTGTTAGATTACAGGACAGCAGAATAAATTTCGAAATATCTACTCGCTTCTTATCATAGACGGCCCCTTAAACCACAATTTTGCCGTTTTTTAAGCATAATTTGAAAACTACTTGGAAGAAAAATGCGAAATTTTGGATTTCCATAAAGCAGGACTTAATAAATCTAAATCCATCAAAAAATTGTAGATTGCAATTCATAATTTTTTCGAATATTAATTTCATAATTCATAATTCATATCATAAAATTGTAAAAATTCCAAATTCAGCGTATTTATGTTTGGGTATATTAGTATTATTGCTACAAAAAAAATTAGAACATTAGGAGCATAATTTCAGGAGATATAAATAAAAATATGAAAATGTAATTTAACATTAGAAGCACTAATTTTTGAATGTTTATAATTCAAAAACTTATCATTCAAATTACTTTAAATTTGGTGTCTAGGCATAGTTTGAACCGAAGATTTGAAATATCTCGTTAAAATTGGGTATTGCTATTGAAAAAAATGAAGTTTGGATTTGTTTTAATATGTAGATGGCCCTCTAAGAAAGTTTTATGTACATCATTTAAAAGTAGACTTTATTTCCAATCGTTCGGTACTAGTAACTTTCGTCTACGATAATTTTTTGAGGATTTAGTAGGGGGTGTTTACTTTTTTTTCCACGACTGTACATCAATTTCAATACTTTTGAAATAGTATAACATTATTAAAATACACTGTAAACGATTTTCCCCTATTCACCACAATGTAACGGAATTCTTTTGAGTACCAATGTAAAGGTATTATGAATGCTACAGACTTTATATTCAAGACCGAACATGTCATAGCAAACCTCAATGATATAGATAAATTAAATGACAATCCGAGTACATTTACGTTGGCTAGAGCACGGACAAGCAAACCGAAATCATTAAATATTTTCAACTATCTTAGAATGTTAAGCTAAATATCACCGAAAACTAGCGATTTGAAGCAATTAAAATAATAAAACTTTGTAAAAATCACCATAAAATAAAATAATACACAGGACGCGTTTCGAGCTAAAAACATAACAGCTCGTCATCAACTACAGCAAACACGTGTCGCGCGCAAACAAGGTCAAAAATGAACTGAAGGTAAAGAATTTTGCAAAGGTTGTTGCAAAGGAATGTTGTTATTTTAATTTCAATTATGTTAGAATTAGTTAGAAAGTAATGTTTAAAATAGTATGCGAAATCTTTGTCAACAACTGTGCTGGGCAACATATAACTATGATATGTTCCCGCACCATGTTGGTTAAATCAAAGTAAAATTGCGTAATTTGTTATTTCTGTTTGTATAAATATTTTTTATAAAATATAATCATGAGTGTAAAATTATAATGTTTATATATTTAAGTAAAATAGGAGTGTAAGTTCATACAAAAATTATTAAGTTGATTTTAAATATTAAATATATATTTTTAAAAAATTGTTGTATTGTAAAATGAATGTATAATGTTGAATAGAGTTCGGATCTCAGACAACAACAATAGCCAGACGCCATGGTGTCGTTTTATGACAAGCCAATGGAAAGTGGTGTATAATTAGAGGTCGTAAAATAATAAAAACGTTGGAATAAATTTATGGCCTCAATAAAAGTGTTGGGATAAATTTATGGCTTTTCAGACCACCCAAACTTTAAGGCAGATAATAATATTAAAGTATATGTAAGGGGCCATTTGCAGACTGTTAGCTAATAGGCCTATCGAAGAATAATGCAAAATCTTCTCACATCCAATAACAGTGAACTAGACAAAAATAGTTCCACCCACTGCAGGAGTTGGTGTGCAAGAAGAATAAGGTTTGAAAAAGAGAGTCTGAAAAAAGATGTAGAGGACGCAGGAGCTCTCCTGAAAGCCCGTGCAATGAATCCTGAAAGCCCTAGTAATGCCCAGGCGAGATGGACATATCGGAGTGAGCCTAAGCAAGCCTAATTGAGGATGTATTCCTGATGTACATATCGGAGTGAGCCTAATCAAGCCTAATTGAGGATGTCTTCCTGATGTACATATCGGAGTGAGCCTAAGCAAGCCAAATTGAGGATGTCTTCCTGATGTTAAAATAAAGAGGATTGTTCTACAGAGGTCCGTAGCTATGCATCCTGCCATCCCGATGTTGCCGCTCTGATACGAAGCGAATTCCGGATGACATATGAATATGATCCTAAGCAACGCGGCAACTCTGAATTTGATGAATAAAGGCCACCATCCCGTATATTAAAAAAAGGTACTACTTTAGACTTTTTCTATTACCACTTAAAATCATATGAAAAATTATAAATATACTTTTCTGATATTTTATGGTAGAGAGTAATCTGAGATCCAACAAAACCGATAGTTAAATAAAATTAAGGTAATTTAAAAATGAAAGAGAATTATTCTTTTAGCAAAAAGAAAAGAATATAATAATTAGAGTACATGAAAATATTGTCTTTTTTTTAAAGATTAAATATACATAAAATAATGAGAAGCAAACAAAAGTGTTGCTTTCTTTTTTTTGAATTAATATTATGTATTTCTGTATATAGTTGTGTTCAATGTAAATAAAATATTTAATCAAGTTTTAAAAAGTTTCTGTAATTATTTAATTGATAATGTTTAAGGTGTGTCAATTTATTTTTACAGCTTAAATTTTAGTTTAATTCATAAGTGGAAGAGTTCGTCTAAATAATTCACAACGCAAACTCTTAATTTTATTCGTAATAATTCAAATTTAACAATTACATTTTGACGCGAATTTTAATTTAATTTTATTAATGCTTCGCGTTGCTCTTCTACTAGAATTATGTAATTACGATCACTTATGTTATTTGAATTTATCTATGGTATATAAAATTATATACCAATTTGCTATGAGGTTGCTTGGATGATTTGGACCAATTAACAAATTTGGATGTAAATTAAATAGAAAATAAACAGGTGTAATTATCTGTCCAGCACCCCCTCCTTCATAGTAAAAGTTCTATAACAAGAAAAATATATTTTCCCACATCCATGAATGAAAGTTAAATAATATAATAGCATTAGTATTAAATTTAATTTTCTAAAATAACATCGACATTTTACTTACCAGGTGTGATGGATACTGTTTTAAGAGCTCTTAAAACCCTGAATGTTCTGAGACCTGATAAATTCCCAATAGCTACTCCTCCGATGGCAGTTAAACTAAGTGTTATGTACCTGTCAAAATAGTTAAGTAAAATTTTAGATAACATGCTATATTTTCTTACTTTTCATAAATAAAATGTTTTTCTGAACAATCTCTCCTAACCTACCGAAACCGAAGGCCAGGTCCGGAAGGCATACACTGTTCAAAATTTTGGGCTGTGTTGCATCTTTTGGTGATGCAGTAGCTGCGACAAAAAGATGATGAAATCTGGCTCAAACATTTGGAGCTCATCACCATCTTATAGTTTCAGTTACTGCATAACCGAAATTTGGTTTAACGTAGTAGAAACATTTTAACAGTGTAGGGTGAAAGGGTGATTGGTGATGCAGTGGCTGCGACAAAAAGGTGATGAAATCTGTCTCAAACATTTGGAGCTCATCACCATCTTATAGTTTCAGTTACTGCATAACCAAAATTTGGTATAACGTAGTAGAAACATTTTAACAGTGTAGGGTGAAAGGGGATTGGTGATGCAGTAGCTGTGACAAAAAGATGATGAAATCTGGTTCAAACATTTGGAGCTCATCACCTTCTTATAGTTTCAGTTACTGCATAACCGAAATTTGGTTTAACGTAGTAGAAACATTTTAACAGTGTAGGGTGAAAGGGTGCATCTTCCATTATACGAAGCACCACGCGAGAGGGAGTCAGACATAGCTCTAAGAATTTTCTCCACAATTTTGATACTAACCGAATGGGAAAAATCTCTTGGCTCGGTACCCTTCTCCCTCCTATTGACCTCCCAGCAACAGGACATTCCACACCACGGATTTTATATGCTGGTGTTTTGACATCAACACGCATCTAACGCAAGACTGTGAGTTACCGGGAGTCACTTTCGAAATCACTAGAATTACTTCTTGAGACACAGATGTCAATAAAATCGTGAAAAATACAACATAGCAGCACCATTTTTTAGGTGATTTACACCAAAACCTAATCAGCACCAATTCATGTAAAGGCCTAATTGGCTGTTTGATTAAATTCCGTGCATTAGTTCTTGAGATAAAAAGCCCACAAAATTTGTGTCACATATAGACAGACACACAAACAGACAGACTCGCGACTCAGACATTGTCTAAAAAGAGTAAAATCGGTTCAGGTCCTTCTAAAACTGATAAATCCATCAAAAACCGGGTCTAATTTTTTTCACAAATCCAATGCTTTTTCCTCTTCTTAAAGATAGAATAAAGTAATAAAAAAGGAGATGATATTATATGTCACATAATGCCACAAATTCAATATATTATATTAATATATACGGAGCAAACTCGATATCATTTCACTATATTCTATCGAAGGAATGACGTGTACGACGGTTGTATGCATGTTCTTTATACAGAGTGTCCAGCAAAGGACTCCCTGATTTTAAAATTAAAAAACTCGGAAACGAAGATCGGTGGAAGAAGGAAACAAGTAGTATTTTTATTTTGAAAGCCCTAAAAATGTGATACAATATTTTCAAAATTAGTTAAACATCTTGTCGACAGGTGGCGCTGTACGGTGAAGTCGGAGAAATAGGCTGCAGACTGTCCTTTGCAAGTAGTCGTTCCAATCATCAGCCACTTTGTCTGTTCACTGAAATTTCTTAAAAAGTTTGCAAATTATTTTTTTATCAGGACCTTTAAACAGCGCCTTGCTGCCGTAGGAATGTTGTTTAACCCTTAAATGCCTGATTTTTCAAAAATCATTGTAATAATGTTTTTCGGCTTTCATTTTTTAAATAAATCATGGGAAAAATACTATAAAAAATCGTATTTTATTTTAAGTATGGTTTAAGGCTAAAAAACTCTTTATTACTAATCGGCAATACTGGTCTTTAATTGAAAAAATAATTTTCCTTGATAAAATTCTATAATATTAAACACACAAGAATTTTAGGAGCTATAATAAGAAATAAACTTTACTTGCTTACTGCAGAACAAAATCGGATATTTCGCAAGCTTCCAATCAAAACAAAAAGAACAAGTAGCAACAATTGAAAAAATAAATCTATCTTTATTCTTAAACAGCACGAAAATTGCCATCGACATGTTGGAAATCGATTTAATAATATTTTCAGAATGTATTTTGTTGGCAACATTAGGCATTGTAGCTGCAATATTATTCTAATAGTATTTTAGAGCCTAAATTGGGTATGTTGCCGAAAGGCAACACCCCGCATTTAAGGGTTAACCAGCGGTACTAGAAAAACATGCTTCACAGAATAGGTGACGTCATTTATTTCCTTCAATAAGAAGATTAATCACTCTGTACTTCAGAGTACTTTGTTTAGGGATTCCTCTGTGACTACAGCGCCACCTGTCGACAAATTTTGCAACTAATTTTGAAACTAGTGTATCACATTTTTACGGCTTTCAAAATAAATATACCACTTGTTTCCTTCTTCTATCGATATAAGTTTCCGAGTTATTTAATTTAAAAATCAGTAAGTCCGTTGCTGGACACCCTGTATAATCATATTGGTAAATTCCTTAAGTATGAATTAAACTGTCACATAAAACGTTGTCTAGCTTCCTTTTTATTTAATTTGGCACTATATCATTTTGGCTATTTAAATAGAAAATTATTTTCTAAATATAGTAAACATTAATGCCATACATTAAACGATTTTGTGAAATATTTTATATTTATATGTATGGTGGAAATAATTTATGATTTCTTTTTTAAGCGATGTTAAAACATACGAAAGAAAATCATTGTCAATTGATATTTTTTCTGTTAAAAGAGCTATTAGTCCGACAATTGTAGGTATGTTTTATATATATATATATATAACCTTATTTCCGAATCTAACAGTGGCGTGGCGTCCGGTCATCGCTGGATGCGGCGATGACCAAGCAATATTTTAAAACTCTTAATAAGCTTTTAAAACTCTACGATCCAGTTTTAGCTGAACATTTGGAGTTCATGTATAAGTGAAGGTAAGATTTAAAGTTTCTTTTTTGAACATTCAACCATTGAATTTTAGAGTTAATAATTTTTCACCACAAACTTAAATAATTGCGATGACCACCGAAAATTTTCACGCCACGCCACTGATTTAGTACAAATTAAACTTTCATATAAAACATTGTCAAGACTCATTTTCATTTTATTCGCCTATTTCTCAGTTGGGTATTTAAGGTATCTATACGCCTTTAAAAAGTTTGATCAAAATTTCAATTCAAAAACTTACTATTTTAGAAAAAAAAAAGTTTGAACTCTATGATCCCGTAGCTTTTTAAACTTATACATTTCTCACAAACTTTAACCCTTTATCTACTGACGGCATTTATAAGTACCATTAAAATAACTTGTTATAAAATTCACTTAATACATCGATTAGTTGTAATACAGTTTAGAATGAGTTATAGATGCATTACCTTATCTTGTTCCAAAAGCATTATTGGTTACACAAAATAAAAATCTTTTTAAAAGGAGGATTTCTTTTGCCTTTGCCTCTTTTCAGCTTTCTTGGCGTTGGGGGAGGGGGGGGGGAGAATTTTTCAATTCAGAAATATTTCTATATTTCTATTGTAAGAACATTATATTTGTACATTTCCTAATTCTACAAAATACTAAGAAAAATATTTAAAAGAAAAGATTTGAGTGGGGTTATAAATAATGCACAAAATCCCTATAAATTTGAAATTTAATTAACCTTTTAAATCCTTCAATCTTTCTAAAATCTTTCTAAAATTTACTGAATGATTATGTAAATCTTCTAATTTAGTTTAAACAATGCACGAAAAATGCTTTAGAAGATAAAATTTTTATGAATTCATAATTCAGTGCATAAAGGGTTAAAGAAGTAACTTGAAAGTCTTTTTTGATTTTTTATAAATGTGACTTTTTTGTAGAATTGCGTTGTAAAAATTATCATAACTGAATAAATAATAGTTCAATAACCAAAACATTTTTAAATTATGTCTGATATATATGGTGTTCCGAAATTTGACCGACAAATTCTGAGGGGTGGTAGTAGGCAACAAGCGGATGAAAAATTACCATAAAACATGGTGTCGCAAACCAGTTATTTAATCACAAATACAGGGTCTTCTACCGTAACTGAATTTGGGTTGAATGTCATAACTTTCAGAAAAGTGAAGTATATTATAATAAAACTTTAAATAGACATTCTCCCTTTTGTTATAAATATGATAGTATAAAAAAAAGTGGTAGAAGTTTCCATTACACGCGCCAGCAGCATGCACTTGGCGATTCATATTTTGGATTGCGATTACCAGTTCTTACGGTATCTTCGATTGCTTGAGCACCCTGTTTTTCCAGAACTTTTCGTGATATTATAACATTTAACTCAAATAAGGTACATATCGTTACATTTTCATTGCTTTATTATTATTATTTTTTAATTATTATCGTCAACCCAACTTCAGTTAAGATGAAACACTCTATATTTGTGACTAAATAATTGGTTTGCGATTCCATGTTCTATGGCAATTTTTTATTCTCTTGATGATTCCTCTATCACCTCTCTTAAGTTGTCGCTCGAATTTGGAACACCCTGTATATACAAAGAAGTAGACTATTCTTCTGCTGATTTAAAAAAATATATACACTGTAAAAAAAAAAACCACTGTAAATTTGCCAGAACAAACTCGATCACAGTGAATGTGCAGTATCTTTCTTTGGTTTCCTGACTATATTAACATGGAAAATACAGTAGTTGCGTAAAATTAACAGCACAATGTGCTGGCAATTTGGACGCATTTTTTTTACAGCACAAACTTCTGGCGTCCAAATTGCCAGCACATTGTGCTGTTAATTTTACGCAACTACTGTAGTTTCCATGTTAACATAGTCAGGAAACTAAAGAAAGATACAGCACATTCACTGTGATCGAGTTTGTGCGCGAGATGAACAGTACTTTGTACTGTTAAAATGTCGTTTTTTTTTTACAGTGGATATGCGTTACACAGTTTTAATTTGTGAATTATTAAGACTTTTCAGGAATTTTCAGCGTTGTTTGTCTTTTTATACCTATAACTTTTAAAATATCCATGTTATTGTCATAAAAATAGTCTAGTCCCTGTATAACCTTATTATATTTATTATGGAATTCGTAAAATGTATTTATATTGAATAACTCTAAATTTAAATAGTTTTAAGAAAATAGAACTTATTCGGTTAATTTTGTACAAAAAAATTAAAATAAATTAAAATACCTATTTGTAAGTTTATGTCACATTTTTATGATATTTTTATTAATAGTTAGCAATATTAAACTTAAATATTTACAAAAATTAAAAAAATTAGTTTCGAAGACGTACAGATACCTTAAAACAACAACAACAACAACGAAAATTTATGAAGAAAATACATTAAACTGGAATACTTTACATTTCATTTCTAACTATAGTGGAATTCAATTGTTTTTTCTCTTTTTTTCTTAATACTTACCCAGCTACTATTACAATGAAATCGAGCCAGTTCCAAGGATTTCTGAGATAGGTGTATTTTTCCAGAACGAATCCTTTCGCGATTGTCTTTATAATCATTTCGGTGGTATAGATGGCAAGGAACACGTACCTGTAATCAAAAATGAAAGAGCAATTCATTATTTTCGATTGATAAAGTGGCAACACGCGAGATTTCATGATGAGATGAGTAACTTGTTTTTTACCTAAAAAAGAACATTTTTCGTATAAATTCTTGTTTTTATTTGTAAGTATGTTTTGAGGCATTTTGATTAGTTTTGTGTTCGGCGATTAATGTTATTATTTTATGTAACACAATAAATAGTATTTTTAAGTTACAATAAACTTTTTTATATGGTTTACTAGCTTTTGCTCCACGCTTCGGTCACGTAGAATATAAATTTTACAATTCCGAATCCAAATTTTACATTTAATTTTATTTTGTTCGTTACAATTTTTCAAACTAATAATGCAACCCTCATCAAAATCCGTTCAGTGGGACTTTTAATAAAAGCTATCTTTTATAATCAGGTTCACCTAGTTGTAGAATTCCCCCGATAATTCTATAACTAAGCAACGTAGAACAATATATTGTATACTAAAACCTTCTCTGAAAAATTATCTAATTAATAGTGGAAGTTCTATCGAAATCCAATCAGTAGAATCTTTAAAAAAAGCTAATATTTCATAATCGGGTTCATCTGATTATATAAATTTTCCAGCTTAATTCTATCACTAAGCAACGTAGAACGTTATGTTATATACTAAAACCTCTCCTGAACAATTATGTAACTAACAGTGCAAGTTTCATCGGAATCCATTCAGTTATAAGCAGCCGGAACAAAATTTCCATTTCCATTTTATATATATAGCAGAAGATAGAAAATTATATTTTTATACTCTTAAGGTAACGGTACCATTTGTGGACACTATACCAGTAATAGACACTTTTAAATTTGAACTAAAAAAAAGGCTTTGAAAGTAATGCAGTGATTCCTGCCACTCATGAGGTTACTGATACAACCCTCTAGTGTTCACGCATGCAACTAAAGAAATTGCGAGCCATTAGTTCCGTAAAGAGGGATTGCAATTCAAACAATGGGACAGCAGTCTTTGTATCATAATTTCTTGTAGTTTAGAATTCCGTACGCAAATTTTTGTTTTCTTGATTGGGTCTATATTTAAGCACTTTTTTTTTTTTTGCTTTAATATGACTAAAACTGGTATGCTAATTGACTGTGTTATTCTTCAATTTACCGTCAACTTGATGCATTTCTTATGGGTTACAAAATGTGGAGATGGAGTAAAATACAGATTAAAGACAACAATATTAGATTGTTTGCAAAATGGAATAGAGCCATATGGCCAGAATGGCCATAACCAGATGGCCATAATTAAAGTAATCGCGTTTGAAGGGCTCCACAAGCTAAACTATTTGAAATATTTAAAAAAGATTTGGCATTTTTTCAGTTTAGAGCGGTGGTTCCCAACCTTTTATCGGTCGCGCCCCACCAAAAGCATCTGTAAAGTCACTATGTCCCCCCCCCCCCCTGCAATCTGTAAATTATGTCTCTTATTATTTAAAAGGTGAGCTCTATTCACACACTGATGGTAGTGTAATAGTGCCTTAACAATAACTATTCATTTCACATTTTTTAACTTGTCAAAGAGGTGAATCTTTTACCACGAATGTGTTTTTAACATAATTTTAAAAATGCAATGAGATTATACATCTTTGCCTAGATGCCAAAACGAGATTTATTGTACTTTCCCAACTTCACTCAATGTTAAAGAAAAGTGTTATACGGCCTGAATTTTTATTTTCACAAAATACCTTTAAAATACACTTACATTTAACTTTAAAACTGATAAATTCATACATTTTATAATGCATTCTTGTAACTTATAAAGAGTTGGTGTAAAATCTTTGGACACTGGCATTCCTTTCTATGAATAGCACAATACACAAGAAGTATTTCAAGATTATTATCTTTATCAAATTTAAGTAGCCATTATTCCGCATAACACATTCTCTCCAGTTACCTTTCCCAATATCGTTAATTGTCTTCACGAATAGAAGTAGAAAACTCATTCAATAAATAATGGAAAACATTGCGAAAAATGAAAAACCAAAAACCAGAAAACTTATAGAGAGTATACAATTATAGTTTGGTATACATTTATAGATACCAAAATATTCTAAAAGATTATTCGCATAATTATTCTGGTGTAAATCTATTTTAAAATTTTGATGGGGAAGATTTTAAAAATTCAAAAAAAAAAAAAAACAGATTTCTCAAATTTTACTTGTATTCCATTTATTTTTAGTCTACAACATTACTTTCCCCCCAAAAAAACAAAAGAAACTGATAGCGAATGAGAGAGTTAGAAATTTGGAATTGCCCCCCAGGGGGGCGAACGCCCCACGTTGGGAACCACTGGTTTAGAGCATGCAGAAATAAGTTCTGAAAAAAAAAAATTAAGCAGATGACGCTATATAAAATAGAAAATCGAGAATTTTCTACCAGATAAATTTTGAAACTTTTCATGGAAAATTTCACATAACATGGAAAATTTCACAAATGTTTTTATCAAAATGATAGTAATTATAAAACTACTATGAATGAATAGCGCCGTTTCCAAAGATGTTGATTTTAAATGAGTTATTTTCGTTAATATTTACTAAGAAAACGTCTCTAACTAGCGCTATCTATCGATAGATTTTAAAACTAATCTTTTTTTATTACAGAACTCGTTTCGCATACTCTAAAAAGTATAAATACCAAATCTTTTGAAAATATCCCAAATAGATTATTAACTTGTAGAGCCTTTCAAACACGCGCGATTTAATTATGGCCAGCCTGTATTTTCAGTACTAACAATTTTAATTTTAATAAGTAAAAGTAAATTAGCAATATTTCAATAATACTGGTATTATTTTGTGTGTACGTCAGTGTCATATGTTGTACATATTTCGAGTGTAAAGCCAATAAATAAGATAATGTCACACAAGTGCGTAAGAATAGGTTTGTTTCTATGAATCGATCTATCACATTATAAATTTGTGAAATAGAAGCTAAATTTTCAATTTTTATGCGCTAATTAAAGTTTCCACTTCGAGAACGAAATTTATGCAAAAAATATAAATACACAAAGTTATACTGCCTTTAAGAAATATTTCGTCTGTCCAAACATACTGAGCTTTTCAGTATTGTTATGGATTGAGAATTATTATTGAAATCTTGATACATTTAACTATAAAGTCTAATTTGGACTGCATTTTATGCAAAGTTACATTGCTTTTATTAAATATTTCGTCTGCCCAAACATATGAAACTTTTCTGAACCGTTACGGATTGAGATTATAATTAAAATCTTGATAGGTTACTCCAACTGTCCAAATATACGAATCTTTTGAGTAGTATTATGGATTGAAAATTATTATTAAAATCGTGGTAGATTTAACTAGAGTTTAATCTAGACTATATTTTACAGTATTATATTACTCTGAAGATATATTTCGCCTGACCAAACATACGAAGCTTTTCAGTAATTTTATGGTTTGAGAATTATTAATAAATTATTAATAGGTTTAACCTCTTCGCTTCCTGGGTCCACAAATGGGGATCTCCGTTTTGTCTCATGTTATTAATGGTACTCGAACATAATTACAATTTCGATATCAGAATGATATGTATCGAAGTCTAAAATTCGAACTAATGCAAATAAAATAAAAATCTTCAGCTGAAGTCAAATGGGAGAAGAAATATTTTAGTAATAATTAATAATACTGCATTAATACTCAGTAGCGAAGAGGTTAACTACAGTTAAATTTAAACTGTATTTTACACGTATTGCTTTTAGGAAATATTCTGTCTGTCCAAACATAAACCTTGCAGTAATTTTATGAATTGAGAATTATTAATAAGTTTAACTACAGTTCAATTTAAACTGCATTTTACACATGATTATATTGCTTTTAAGAAATATTCCGTCTATCCAAGCATAAGAAGCTTCTCAGTACTGTTATGGATTGAGAATTATTATTAAAATCGTGGTACATTTTAACTAGAGTTTAATCTAGACTATATTTTACACAGTATTACACTACTGGGCAATTCCATCGTAACTGATGTAACATTTTATCATCGAATTTTGTTTTCAAATCTATGTAGAAAATTTACTAATAAAGCTAGAACAAATTTTTACAATTTAAAATATTTCTTACCAAGGTCTTAATACTCAAATACCTTTCAATCTCTCTTTGAGTCCCAAAAATTGCAATTCAAAATTCTGTAACTGACGTAACATAAAATAGACGAACATTTTTTCTGTCTTCACTGAAGTGTAAAAATTATTAAAACTAATCAGTTAAAAAAAGTGATTTAATGTTCTCTACAACACTAAGTAATGCCAAATTATAACAGTAACCTGTTTAATTAATTTCTGAATAATAAAAAAGAAAAAATGGCATTTACACGTGTAATTGACGTAACTTTTATTGTGTAACTGACGTAACATTATGACTTTACAACGACAATAATGGTACCTAACTTAGTTTGTAAACAGTAATTTTGAATGCCTTTTTATTAGGCTTTTTCTATAGAATATAAAAATATCAAGAGTTTTCCAACCATACCCTTAAATTAAACATATTATAAATTTGATTTCCCCCCCCCCCCCCCCCAAAAAAATGATGATTTTCTGTGGAATTGCCCTACTCTAAAGAAATATTCCGTATGACCAAACATACGAAGCTTTTCAGTAATTTTATGGTTTGAGAATTATTAATAAATATTGGTTTAACTACAGTTAAATTTAAACTGCATTTTACACATAATTATAATGCTTTTAGGAAATATTCCGTCTATCAAAAAGTAAGAAGCTTTTCAGTACTGTTACGGATTGAGAATTATTGAAATCGTGATACATTTTAACTAGAGTTTAATGTAGACCATATTTTACACAGTGTTTTACTACCCTTAAGAAATATTCCGTCTGACCAAGCATACGAAACTTTTCAGTACCATTTCGGATTGAGGTTATTATTACTTGATAAGTTATTCCAACTGTCCAAATATACGAATCTTTTCAGTACTATTAGGAATTGAGAATTATAATTAAAACTTTGATAGGTTTAACTAGAGTTTAATCTAAATTACATTTTACACAGTGCTATATCGCTTTTAAGAAATATTTTGTCTGCCCAAACATAAGAAACATTTCAGTACAGTTACGGATTGAGAATTATTATAAAAATTATGATAGGTTATCCCATCTGCCCAAATATATGAAGCTTTTCAGTACTGTCACGGATTGAGAATTTTCATTAAAATCTTGAAAGGTTTAACTAAAGTTTAATTTAGACAGCATATTTTTAAATTTTTCTTAAACCTATAGATGCTTCTCTGAACATTAATAAAGTTTCTTGTGTTGTTTTCATCGACTGAAATTATGATATGTCATTTTACCGCGCGGACTGAAAAAGAGGTAGAATAAAAAAAATCCTTTATCGCAGAAATTCCTAGAAAACTTCTATGTAGCCTCGTAGTAACTAACGAATCCGGAGTTATTTCTCTAATCTTCAGGAAGCATTTTGAAAAGGACCAACCCGATTCTTCAGCGAGTGACACGTTTCCCAAGTTCCCGGAAACATTTGTACGATCAAAGTGTATCTTTGTTGCCCATAAATTTTGAAAAAGAGGCGGAAAGGTTTCCAGAATCATGTACAACTACGGCATTACATTAAAATTTCGTGACTTTCTTCTATTTCAAAAACTTTTCAGTAGTTTTTTCAGTATATAAAAGTATAGGAAACTTATTGTTTGTACTTACTCTGTTTCTTCAATGGGCTGAGACAGAGCGAGGAAGACACAGTTTAAAAGGATAGTTGTCATGACGAATAGCTCAAAGTACCTGTAAAGAGAAACAGCATTTTGTTTGAAAACCACTTTCGAAAGTAGAAATACAAACGTTTTCAAATTTTTCATAGCATGATCACTAAGCTCCACAATAGTACAAAGGGCTAACTCCCTATTCTGATACCGTAAATCTAGCGGTCCGCCCATGAATAGAATGCCAAAGAATTCCCGAAGAAAACTTTTGTCAAAACATAGCTTTCCTCTCTTAGAATAGTATGATGTAGATATTTTCAAAATGGATTTTCGTTTAAAAACATGACGAAGTTGCCACAATTTTCACCAATATATATTTTTTATATATATAAAAAAAAAAAACTATAGATATTATTTTAATTCATTGCAAATTTTTTATTTGATATTAGTTAAAAAATTAAATTTAAAAATTAAAAAAGAAGAAAAAGAAACTTTTATTAAGTATTGCTCATAAAAATATCAAAAATATGTATGCTATCCAACATAAACTTTATCCCGAGATTTTAAACAAAAATTAAAATCACACACACAAAAAAAATTATACTCGACGTTTCGGTTTATCTTTAAAACCATCCTCAGGAGTTAATTTTCTTAAATACAAAACGGCAAAAAATATTTTTACATGTTACATTATTGAAGCTATTTTCAAGCTGCAGTTTGAATATAGCTTCGATAATGTAACACGTAAATATTTTTTTCACTAGTTTGAATTTAGCTACGATAATGTAACATATAAATAATTTTTTGCTAGTTTGAATATAGCTTCAATAATGTATCATGTAAATAAACTTTTTGCCGTTTTGTATTTAGGAAAATTAACTCCTGAGAATGGTTTTAAAGATAAACCGAAATGTCGAGAATAATTTTTATTTTTGTGATTTTAATTTTTACATCGTGTATAAAATCTTGGAATAAAGTGTAATATGTTGGATAGTAACTTATAGTTTTGTTTTCACATTTGACTGTACAACGTAAAGTTCTTATTTATAATAGGTTTAGAAATAATCATAATGGATAAAAAGCATGCGGAAAAGTTTGAAAAATATGCTTCTAATATGAAGAAAAAGCCAGGATTCTTTACTTGCACATATTGAAAATGTGATGCGGTCGCAGCAGAAAGTAAACCAGTGAGTTAGCTCCGTACTATTATAAAGCTCACTGTGTATAACATACATACATTGGTATTTTTCCTATTACTAAGATCAGAATAAGGTGGACTCGCTGAGCGATAAATGTTATTTTATGTATATGAGAAATCCTATTCTTTGCAAGCAGACTAGGTTCTTTGCAAATAGCCAGGCTAACTGGCGAATCATAATACATTTTTCCAATAAGTCTGATATTTTCAGGTATATTGAAAAGAGACTATGTAATTTTAGGCTATAGAGATTTAGAATAAATAATGAATTAAATTTAAAAAATCAAAAAACCCGACTGCGTAAAAAGCGAACAAATTAATTATTTCTCATCAATGTGAAACGATATTTTATCTTACTTACCTATTTTTTTTACTTGTATTGCGACTTTTAAGTTGTGTTTAATTGTTAGTTTCTATCTACAAACACTGTTTTGATGAGGCCTATAGATATCTATGAAGGTTAGAGTTGCAGTAAAGCTAGCGATCCTACCTAAACAACTTCTAGGTTGTGTACTATTTAAACGGAGCTTCTGACTGTAAAATAGTCAATGAAACATCTTCTTCATTTTGAAAGACCTATCCAATGATATGCCACTCAATAGGGTGCGTAAAAAGTTTTTTCGACTCTACCGCCATTTTCCTTTTTACGGCCGCCATTTTGAATTTATAAAAACAAAACCTAGTCTATAACAATTGGACGGTTACGACGAATCGATAGAGACCTCATTCATTAAAATCCATCCAGCCGTGGGGATGTTTCGAGGGTATAAAAGAATCCACATACCCAGATACCCGTGAAACACATAACCCTTCTTGGCAGTCGGGTACAAAGTACCACCACGTGCAATTTCATAACTAAATTGTCATACAGAGATAGAAGTGGTACCTTAATGAGCGGGAATTGTGTTTATTATCCCAATATCAAAATAGGTATCTTATACATATTAAGAAATGTACCAACTTTGAATGTTCAAATGATAATACCCTCTTTTGATATCATATTTAAGTATCTTGCATCAAGGTAACTCGGATAAACGTATCGTCTATATATTTTTTCTTAAATCTTCGTAGTTATAAAAGAAAATGTGGTAGGGCTTGAATAAGCTTAATTTAGAAGAAAGAAAAAACATTGAGTTTTTCCGGCGAATTTCAAAAATTACTTTTTTCTATGGATTCTTTAATAACAGACGGCTCTTTTAGACCGTCGAAAAGTAAAATTTATCTATATCTCGAAAACAAATGATTTGGAATGAGCTGCAAATCTTACACATCCATGTTTCTGACGATTGGGGTTCGTTTTATATAAAAAATAATGTATGCCATAATTCATAATTTATTCAATATGAATTTATTAATAATTTTCCTAAAATATGTTTCTTAATCAAAAAAAAAAAAACAAAAAAAAAACAAAAAAAAAAAAAACAAGCTCGGAATATATTTGGGTCTATTCATTGAATGCCATAAAAAAAAAAAAAAAAAAAAAAAAAAAAAAAAAAAAACCCTCAATCAGATGATTTTTCGGGAAGATGTAATTTAAAGTTTGTCACATGATTTTTACATTAGCATCTCAAACTATGACCTTTTCTAACTCTGTGAGGATTTAAGAAATATATAAGCTAAATATTTTTCGGGTTGCCATAATTCAAGGAACTCAAGTATTGTACCATACTAGTACTTTTAAAAATTCGGAATTGCTACAACTTTTAATAGTTTAGACTATCCCTATTTTAAAAATTACACTGATATTCAGACAGTCGATATAATTAATTCATAACCTAATGGTATGAATATCATAACTTCTAATAATAAGCTCGAAGTAGCAGGAGTCGTTCGGTAGCTTCAGGGCCCCTATTCCTCCCTTCTCGCTCTTCGGTGTCACTAATTTGTGTAATTTCCCTTTTAAATTTGTCCGGTTTCAATTTTTGATTTTTTTTTTCAACCTGGCTTTCGCTAGAGTGTCTTTTCTCGGGACGTGACTGGAAATCTACGAACTTTGCTTCCGCAAAAGAATTGGAATAAGTAGAAGAATAAAGGGCTGCGGACGAAAAGAGGCCGCTCGCCGCGGCGGTACTCTTAACGGTACTCGTTAAAATGATTTGGTCGTGAAATAGATGGTCAGTGCTTTTTGAAAGAGACATTTTGATGTCTCCGCTCTATCACCAGAATCCATCATTGTTTTTACGGAAATTCAGTGTAATCTCTTTGTTATCAGAGATTACAAAAACTAAAATAAAAAATGTATGTTATTTTAAGAAACCATATCATAACACCCCTTTGCCCAATAAATAAATAAGTTACCGATAGTTCTGTAGAACAGAATCAGGAAAATGGAACTTCCTTACCTTCTGTAAATTTTGGAAAAGTTGTTTCGATTATTTTGTGAAAACTTTTGGTTTCTGAGATTTCTGATAGAAAACATTAGAATTATCTCCTAAAGGTTCCAGAAGATATATCTGTTAGTCAGTGAGATATTAAACCCCCTTCGCTAATGTTCAACATATGGGTGTGTAATGCATTCGTATTTTTAAAATATCTTCCCTGGAAATATTTTCTGGGTTACCATTATTGAAGGATGTCTCTTTTTTTAGTTGTCCAAATACTTCTAGAATAGGGTGAAAACCCCAATAACTGACACCTTAAAGGCTCCTTCTTGTTATCAAATCACTATTACAAAATTTTAAATCCATTTTATACCTATCTTCCTTTTCGAAAGGACAGAATAAAAAAAATAAAAAAATATTGTTGACAAAAGTTTGAATAATTATGCATTCTATTTTAAAAAGTAATTTTTTTTCATGGCTATGGTCAATATCTTCAAAACTGACACCAACCCTATTTTGAAAAACCAATAACTGAAACAAAGTGAACCAGTGTCTGACACTTCATTTGCAAAGATAAAAAAAAAAAAAGCTCTTTCAAGGAATTTATGCTTTAAAAATACTTATATCTTTCAACACACATATAATAAAAAGGTTTACTTAAAGACGTATATTATTCATAAAAATTCTAAAAGTCTAAAAACCAAATGAATATACATAAAAATTCTAAAAGTTAAAATATTTTAGACTGTTAATATTTTTATGTGCGAGGACTGTTCAATAAAGAATGATCGAGATTTTTTTATTATCAAACTTTATTGCACACAAATTTACTTTTATGTTTCATTCTTATCCTTATATGTAATGAATACATGGTAATTTTTTTGTCCATTTATTTCCAGTAGTACGTCAGAGGCAGCCATGAAACTTCAGATAGTTTCAGTGTCGCCTACGGGACGATGGAGGCAACACGAAATGAGCAAATATGCTCTTGCCTGACGGAAATTTTGCTTTCGCCTGAAGAAATCGTCAGTCGAAGTGTATTATTACATAAAGAGATTCGTCTCATGTTCATGTAACATCACCTTCAATTTCGAACAACATCCACGCGAACGTCCTGGTGCTCGGGTATGAAGAGTCTCGAAATTCAAGGCGGAGAAACACGTTTCATGTTGACTTTTTTGTTAACAACTAGGAGAGCTCCTCCCCCCCCCCCCCCCCGCATAATCGCTTCGTGATTCCATCCGCTATCGCAAAGCAATCCCTATTTTCTAGCCAAGCCCAGACGTAATTGTTTCGCGTTTCCATTCTGGATCACTTCGCGATCCCTTTATACGAATATTGTATAGTTAGTGTTTCTGCTTAAAAATAATGTAAATAGTTCAATTAAGCTCTATTCTTAAGCTAATGTTAGTTTTTCTTGCATTGAAATATCTCAATTTGTTGATTTTCTGCAAACAAGTAAACCCTATTGGATTTCAATGGGAGTCTATGGAAATTTGGCGAAATACTGGCAATAGCACCAAGTTGCCGTCTCTTTTGGCAACTAATTTTGATCGCCAAATTTGGCGATAAATTGCCAAGTTGGCGACAAACTTGGCGACAGAGCCAGATTCCCCCACCCTTGGTAACCCCCCTTATAGCGTCCGAAAGCTCTGGCCAATCAGATGCGTTAAGTGGTATCTACGCAGATTTTCATTGGTCCATTTCCAAAGCATTACTTTTTTTTTATATATATAGAAGGATGTGTGGGTAGCGCGCAATTTTCACTGCAATATTTTTATGAGTTCTCATATCTAACGATCATCTCTTACAATAATAGCGGCGATATTATGCTGACTTCTGTTAGCTCATTTACTGGGACTCCGTGTCCATCTTCCTTTGAAGATGAATGTCTTTCTTTTTCTTAAACATCTCAAACCATCATCTAACTGTGCTACAGGGAAGAATAGACTCTCCATAAGTTTCGTATAACATACTCTTCGATTGACGATTTCTTCTGACGAAAATAAAATTACCAGCAGGCAAGAACATACTTGCTCATTGCGTGTTGCCTACACGTTCCCGTATGTGATACTGAAAGTATTTGAATTTTCATGGCTGCCACTGACGCACTACTGGAAATAAATGAACACAAAAATTTGCACATTACACTGACAATGGAACAGAATTGAAAATTTGTGTGAAATAAAGTATTTCTGTAAGAAAAAATTATGATAATTCGTTATTGAACAGCCCTCGTATAATATACGTCTTTAAAGGATCTCAGTACTTTTAAAATTGGAAATTTTCAACATTTAATATCATAAAATGTATATGATTTAAAAACAGAATTTCTATTGGGATAAAATATATAAGTATGTTCTTTCTTTTCATGTATTTAAAAAATTGCAAGATGGAGAATTAGTATTTATAGGGCGCTCAAAACTGTCAGATATTTGTCGAGCAGAAAATTGGCATAACAGCTTACGCGCAGGACTACAAAATAAATTTTGCAACTAGAATGAAATTTTTCGTGCCTAATTGTATCAGACTGTAGTAATTACCCCGAACGTAAATAAATCTGTATTTAAAGCATTTTTATATTTTTAAAACAAAGTTGTATTTAGCTAATACAAAATTTTGAAAATTTCAACAGTATAATCACCTAAAAAAATATTCTTTTGAGCAATAAAAATAAAATTTTAAGTTCAGTTTATACAGACTGACATGAAATATATGTTTTGAAAATTTCATGAAAAAATATTCAGAAGTTTTTGAGATATCTTGCACGTTATGCCTAAAAATGGCATTTGGAGAAAAATGACTTCAATGTTTTGGAAACGCCGCTTCAGCAATTGAGCGGGTATTATTCTAAAAGCCATAACTCCTGTTCTAATGGGAATTTCAAGGAAACAATTATATCAAAATGTTCAGAAAAAGTAGGAGTTTAAAATCTAAAAAAAAAAATTAAAAATTTCGAACATTTTGAAGCTTTAAAAGTCCTGAGACCCCTTAAGTAAAACTTTTTATTGTATGTGTGTTGTTAAATTTCAAGGTGTAACAGCCCTATAATTGATTTATAATTACCGGGTTTTTAAAACTTTTAGTATTTTTATGTAGTACTTTTAGTATTTTTTAGCATTTTAAAGAGGAAACTTTTATTTTAGGAATTAAAGATAGCAATACTTGCCTGTGACATGATAGCCTGATGGCGAATCTCCTCACTTTGGAAAACGGACTGAAGAGGAACAAAGAGTCTTCTGCGGAATAGCGGTACAAGTAATAACTGGAAGACCGTTTGGCTATCACGCAGAAAGTCTGTGGGAAAAAAATGAAATTATAGTTCAATGATAACGAAGCCAATAATTATAATGATACAACAATGATAATTAGTTTTAGAATACTAAAAATTAAAAAAAAAAGATACTTTTATGTTAACCGTGCGCAAATCTCGCCATTGTCGCCATGAAATATTTTTTGTTTTTTTATTTTTAACTCAATCACAATGATCACGGAACTATTAATAAAGAGGGACTGACATACCCTAAAAGTAGTGAAGCTTCAACTGTAACCGCTTTCGCAAGGTTTGATTATCTCAGCTGGAAACTTCCACCAGTAAATTTATATAGAAATGTTCTGCATATTATAAATGTAAAATTTCAGTCATAAAGAATGACAGAAATATATTTTCATTTTTACTGGTGGAATTTTACTTTTGTGGTTGTCAGGCCCTGCGTTTCCGCCATATTGTGACAGCCGGTGAAACAAACTGGCTGTTTTACCAGGCAAACTTAAAACCAGTAAAAAGAAATAGAATTTTTGTCATATTTACGAGAGAATATTTTCATGAATAAGACGCTTAAGTAAGACAAAACTTTCTATTTAATTTTTCTGATGGGAAGTTTGCCGCTTCTTTATTCAGAAACTGTAGATCCAATTAAAAAAAAAAAGCATCCGCCATCTTGTGACAACCTCCTCAGTTACTTCACTCGCAACTGGTAGACGGTACACTATATGTACCCTCCTCTTTATTCATAACTCCATTATAATGATTGGTAAAGATATCATACAAATTAACATTTTACAAACTGAGTGAAAACGTGGCCAAAATGGGAGTCGAACCCGAGACCTCTAGCTTAAACTACCAACGCCTGCCTATTGAGATACTTGTACCAACACAATCGTATCTCAGATAATCGTATTGGCAATAGCATTTGGTCTGCCACGTAGGCATATCAACAGGATATACCGCAGTTAAAATGGTACTCTATTAAATAATGGATGCGCAGATACACTTTTTAATATTTTGCCAATACCGTCGTCTGATTGGATGGTTTCGACTAGTTATCGGTGAAGGTACCTTAAGGAGCAAAGTGTTGGCAAAAGGTCTGGAGTTCCACTCCCAAACTGGACACTTTTTCACTCAGTTGGAAGAATGTCAATTTGTTGAAATACAACGTTTTGGTTGGTGGTATTTATTATTATTATTATTATTATTATTACTTTGTTTTTAAAATGAAATGAGTGGACGGCATATGCTTCAAAAGTATGTATTTTAAATTAATTGCGTTTAAATTTTGTATTTTAAATTAAATGAATGCAGTGTGAGTAATGGCGCTGGGGGAAAGTATTTACCTATTTATCACCTGGGTCCAACTAATATAAAAGTACCTTTGTAAAAAAATATTGTAATAAGTGTAAAAAATGGTATAAAAATTGATGATCCCGAAGCCAATTATATATATCTTGAAAATACAATATATCAAGTGTATTCGTATTTCTCAGATCGATATTTTTCTATCATCGCTATCTTTAAGATATATCGCCGAAGCAAAATATTGAAATCTGAGAAGGTTTTTCTAGTTATTACACGTAGGGAATATAACCTCAAACACGTAACAGTAAAAACAACAGACAAACCATAAGGGTTAAACAACTTTGACCTTCGTTAAAAAGTTAGAAATATTTTTAAAGTGTTAATGTTTTGCGAAAGTGTAAAAATTAATAATTACTAAACCTACCATTTCTATGTTAAAACTACAATATATCAAACGCCTCGATATTTCTCAGACCGATATTTTTTTGTCATCGATATCTTTAATTTAATACACTAATAAAGCAAAATATTGAAACCTGAGAATATTTTTCTAGTTATTACACGAAGGGGATATAACCTCAAACACGTAACAGTGAAAACAACAAAGAAACAATGTAGCAGACACACGGGTAGACGATGAAATCAGACAGAGGAAGAGAAATCCTAAACATTTTTCACCTTTGTTAAAAATTGTAAAAAATCAAAAAATCAGAAAATACTGTTTTTATTTCTTTATCGTATATCTGTTTCAGTTTTGTGTCACTATTGCTTTATATCTTGTAGGGTGCGGTCTTCCCTTTGAAAAGCAGACAGCTCTGATTCGTGCAATTTGGTCTTTAGCCAAAACTTTTGCAATGAAAGAATTCCATTAAGGTTTACCAGTTCATTGTCGTTCATTCGTATGCGCTTTTATACAGATTTTCAAGGTAAATTTGAAGGTAGAAAAAAACAACAACTGGAAGGGTGAATTTATATTACGTTTAAAAAGGAAATGTGTAAAATTTATGCATGTGACAAAATATTATTTTTAAGCAACGTGTATAAGAATCATACAAACAGGAAGCAAGAATTCTGCTTTTTCAGAATTTAGTGTCGCTCCCGGTGAAAATAAAAAAAATTATAAATATAGATTATATAAAACATATTTCAGTATTAAGGGTGTTCTCAAATCCAAAAGGGCAACTTTTTGACATAAGTTTTAATTTATTTTTGTTCGAAAATGCATGAAACTAGTTGGTGTTGTTGTTCAGAAACTATGTAATTGAGCTATTTTTCCATTTTTTTTTGCAAACGCAATAGATCTTTCAGAAAATAGTGTCAAAGAGGGCGTTTCCGCGCGAAGGAAGAAAGAGCACTCAAGAGCGGTCGAAGAACGTATTTGTCACGTGATCAAATTCGCTTATACCTCAATAGGTAAGTGATTGATCAAAAAAGGGAAAAACCGTTTCAATTCCAAATCGCTTCCATGGCCAGGCTTTCCAATTTTATACCTTTCCTTTAAAATATGAATTTGTAAGTGTGTCAAAACGTTTTGCGCTTGTTGAGCAGTGCAATTAAGAATAGCCTTAAGACTTAAAATAAACGCTTTTATTTTATACAAAATGGCGTCATTTGCATCCGCTGAAGAATACCACATTTACGATCCAGTTTTGAACAACATCTATAGAAGGGCTGTGCATATATAACGTTATCTACTTTTTGGTAATTTTGAACCTCCTCCCTCCCTTACGATATCATACGTTATCATCCCTCGACCCCTCCCCCCCCCCCGCCCCGGAATGATATCGTTATCAATGTATGAAAATTCTTTAGATTTTTTTGAATTTTTTTCTTTTGTTTGAAATGATATATAAATAGGGTTCCATATACTTTTCGCATACTTTATTGATTCAAATGCAGAGAAGTCAATAAAATATCAGTTTATATATCAAATAACATTTAAAAGAGATAGTTACTATTTAAAAGTACAGTGGAACTTCCCCTTAACGAAGTCCCTATGAAACGAAGTTTTCTACTTAACGAAGTTTTCTGCTGAACCTGGACATTGAACACCATTAACGTGCAAATTAATCTCCATATTACGAAAAATATTAAGTTGTAACGAAAGTTTTCCGCCAAATTACCATTACATAATACTAACTATACTATGTATAATTAAGTGTAATTTTCTATATAACCACCATTCCTCCAAAACTTCACAGTGTCATATGATACAACACTAGTACCTAAAGCTGTACACTTTATTCGGGGACATTCTGTAGCTGACTTTTTGCAACAGAACTGGAAGTAAATGATGGTTCTAATCTGGTAGCATGATAGTTCCATTTCGGACACCCTGTACATAATGATAACGACAGTTTTTTACAAATTTAACAATACAGTGTTAGAAAGCAAGTCTCTTTATTTCAAATGCCAAAATCGTTTGACAAAATATGAGCCAACACGTTAACGCGAACTGCTTGCACAGACCGTATTAACTGTGGCGCGAAACTTTCGTTACAACCTGATATATTATATGTAACGAAGTTTACTCTACTTCCGTGCGTATACAACATTCGAACGGAGAGGTTGCTGTTGCTATGGATGGAGGCAGTGTTGCCAGATTGACAAAAGTCAATTTCCCCAAAATTTCTAAAATTTTCCCCAAATCAGTGTTTTTTCCGCAAAAGTCCCCAACTCAGTTTTTGCTCAAAAAGGGAATTTTTAAATTTTCAATTTACCACTATAAAAAATATCTAAGTAATTTAAGCTCAAAAATTTTCCCCAAATCAAGCCTTTTTTTGAAAAAATTCCCCATTTACAAAAAACAAACTTTTAAACTGGGCTGAATGCATAGTCTGTAGCTACATTAAGAGAATGAGAGATATATTTTGCAGTGACAAGTTATTTCACGCTTGTTTTTAAAAGTATTGTCTAACAATGTTGGACTATTGTTACATTAGCTCCACAGCTTTAGACAGTCTCTTATCAGTTGGGATTTGAATGAATCCGAGATGGTACGCTGTTTTAATTTTTTTGTCATCCCTATACTGAAGTACATAATCATAATGCAAAGTATTTTCGCTGTATTAATCGATGTGCTTTTGTATATCATAAGAGAAAAATATCTGCTTTCCATAGATTTAAATAATTTTTTTTTTAAGTACGGCAAAAGAATTTTTCGTATAAGTCCTGCAGATTTAGATTCACGTGCAGGTTTAAGCTGCTTAAGGCTTTAGAGTCTGATGTATCTGTAATACGTGTAAATTGTAATGTAGTAAACAACGGACACAACCACATCCAAGAGAATTATGATTGATATTTCTGATTTCTGGGTTGTATTTCAGTTTTTCAAATCAAAATTGAGTTCGAGACAGATCTAGTTTTTCTACAGGACTAAAAGAAATCTTTACGGAAAATAATAATAATAAAAAAAAAAATCCCCAAGCTTTTCCCCAAAATTTTTTCTAGTCCCCCAAAATTTCCCCACGAACTACTTGTCCCCAAAAAATTCCCCTAGAGGTTCAAAATTCCCCAAAATGGGGACAAAATCCCCAATCTGGCAACACTGGATGGAGGAATTTATTTCAGCGGATTGTATGAGAATGAAATTATTTATTTATTTAATCATTTCCATTAAAAAGAAAGAATACTAAAAGCCTTCGATACAATAAGAAAGGGATTCCAGTTACACGAAAATGTTACAGATGCATTGTCCGGGTATTTACAAAAATGTGAAAAATCTTATGAACAATGTATTTTTTATAAGGAGCCTGTACAAGGTAATATTACAAACATTTTTCAAGTTAAGGAATTAAAATAATGGGAAAAAAGAGAAAAGTTACGCTACGGCTTAGTTTTTGTTTACCCCTCTTTATTATTATTATTATTTTTTTTACATTACTCTAATTAAATTTTTCTCATATGTCTACATTGCATTAGAAAAAGTTACTGCCCGAATTAAAATACATTTTTCAATATTTCCATTTTAGGTGTATTTTTCAATTTATGCATGTGAATTTTATTATACAAATTTCATGAATTTGAGTTGATTTCTATTTAACGAATTTTGTTTATAACGAAGTGTTTAAGTCTAACGACGAGACTTCGTAAGATGTAAGTTTCACTGTATTTAATAATAGCTTTTTGTTTCACAATGCTTTCAACAGTAATAATGTCTTTTTGCACTTGTCCATGCACGGGGTGGGGCAGACGGAATTTTTTATAAACAAAACAGGTGGACAATGTTCTTTCTCATGTCGAACAGCGGATTATATATACATACACGTATGACAGAAGAATAGGAATGACACACGTTGGGGTGTTCCATATTTTAGAATTGAATAATTTTATAATAATTTAATGATTTTAATATAACTTTGTACTTTCATAAATATAGATAACATACTAAAAATAGATAACATATTATTTTGATGTAAAGACCAAGTTACAAATAAAAATGGATAAAAAATGATAACGATATCATAAGACACCCTCCTCCCTTTAGAGATATCTTACGATATCATGTACCAGACACCCCTGCCCCCTAAAATGATAACATTATATACGCATATCCCCTACGTCACTATCGCGGAATAATACACAAACACAGACAGCGATGTCATCATTCCAGAAACTGGACAAAAAAAATCGGGTATCTAATAATTCATAAGACTTCATTTGTTTGTAACATTAATAGGGCTACTGAAAATTAAATATAACAGCTCCATGTTTTATCAGAAATCATTCATTTATATTTTTTTCAGAATTCGGAAAATGTTATTACACACGGATTAATGAAATTGTATTCTTTCAGCTTTCTGATAGGAATTACGTAAATGCGGAGAAAAAAAGTCACACATATATACTTTAAAATACATTTTTATATCAGACGATATCCTTGGCATAGCAACTATTTTAATTACAATTTTTTGTTCAGTTTTTGTGAGGAAATGGCAACAAAAAGACATAGTAATCTGTTATTTCCCCTTCAATTTCTATAGAAAGGGAGTACCTGAGTTACCACCATTACAGAAATGGCTTTAAAAACTAAAAAAAAAAAGTCTTAAAAATAAACTGAGATGCAGTTTTCAAACAAATTGCATTTAAAAATACTTTCTTTCCCCTATACGACGGTATAAAAATTGAAAATGTGCGATGTTTAGATGTTAAAAAAATTCCAGTAGATATTATTAATATTTAACCGTACAATGAGACATCTGCTTCGTTTTACGACTGGCTTATGTAATGGAACGTTATTTTTTAGGGACGACAGCTTAATTGTTGCCCGAAAGAAATAGCATATCGGAGACTAACAAGTATTTGGACTACAATATTGATCACTTTCTGCCCCTATAGAAAAATAAGATTAAACAGCAAATCTGAATGCCGATTTAAGATGAATGAAAAAATCCAATGGGCACCAAATCACCTTAAGACTGTTCTTAAATCCAAACTGGCTACTTTCTGGCACATTTTATGATACATTTTTGTTCGCAAACGTAGCAAATTAGCACGTTCTCTTATTAAGAAACTAAATAATCAAACTAGGTTTTTTTTTCAGGTTTTAAGGTGAAAACAGGAGCTTTTTTTCAGAAAATGCTGTTAAAGTCGGCGTTTTGAACCGAATTTCAGACACAACAATGTAGTGAAGGAAACAACTGCCGCCCTGAGACAACAATTGCGTATAAGGGGCTCTAGATATACGAGGCAATCAATAAGTTTTTGCCCTCACATAGAAATAATTGAGTGAAATTCATGAAATTACTACATTTTATGAGTTTGTAGTACATAGTCAGTGTGCACAGTAACACATTTGTGGAACCGGTATTTCAAAGAGAGGGGGGAGGATGCATTCCATCAAACGTGATAGTAGACCCAAACGGGGGCATTTTTCTAACTTTTACCGACCCCCACATGTGACATATTACTGGTAAGGTCTGTGACTGCTTATTCATGCTATGCACCTCCCGAGCCCCTTTCCCCAAATTTGCCCTCCTGGTGACACTTTTCTAAATTTTCGTCGAACCCCGCCCCCATCAAATGATATCGTTATCAATATCTAAAAGTTCTTTTATTTTTAGATTTTTCTTTCTTTTTATACGCTTGCAGTGATATAAACATATGATTATATATATATTAGTCGCATACTTTACGGGTTCAAGAAGTTAATAAAATATCAATACATGAAATAAATTTATGTCATATAACATCTAAAAGAATTACTATTTAAAAGTATTTAATAATAACTTATTGTTATATAATGCATTCAAAAGTAATATTGTCCTCTTGCAGCTGCCCCATGGCCGGGGAGGTTAAAAGCAGAACTTATCAACAAAACAGTGGACAACATTCTTTGTCTGGTAAACGAAAGTATCATTTTCTACATATCATGCTCCTGATTTCTCTGACAGCGAATTATATGCGGATATGATGAAAGAACAGGAATACCAAACGTTGAGGTATTCCAAATTTTGGAATGAAATAGTTTTATGAACACTTAATGGCTTTAATAATAGCTTTGAATTTTTATGAAAACGTATAATAATAATAATAATAATAATAATAATAATAATAATAAAACAGGTAACAGACTATTAGGATCTAAAGAAAACTTATTGAAAAAAGAAAAGTTTGGTTGGATAAAAAATGATAACGATATCAAAAAGCAAATCCCCCCAGAGATATCTTACGATATCAAGTACCATACCCCCTCCCCTCCCCCTAAAATGATAACGTTATACATGCACAGCTTCTAACTCAAGATGTAATTCATTTATCTGAAAGTAAAAAAAAAAAAAAAAGAAACATTCGAATGCAAATCACTTCAGTATCATGCATGCCTGTAAGTATTACGTTTTTATGTTAAAAAATGAGTTAGAAAATGCGTCAGAAAGTTTTGCGTTGTTGAGCGGGGAAAAATATTTTTTTTTTAAGAATCGCCTTAAGACTCCATTTTGCGTAAATAGTATTTTTCACAATAGTTGAGCAAATATATACCGATAAATATGAAATGTATGACGATTTATATAAAAATGTTAATATGATATATATTAAAATGCAATAGTAAAAAAATTAAGTAGATCAAAAGAGACACAATTGCGCATGCGTCAACTATTTTTCGAATATTTTTAATTTAGAGAAGAATAGAAAGGACTCCTGTTAGCCCAGCAGTCTAAAGCAGCAGTTCAAAGCTCTGAATTTTTGTAGAGGACGCAGGTTCGAGACCTGCGTTCGATGATTTGCGATAATTCATTTCAATAATGACATATTTTATTAGGGGGAGAAGTTATATGATTTTTATTTTATTATTATTATTATTTGAATGCTTTATAATTAATTAAATAAAATTTAACACTCAACAGTATTTTGAAAAAAAAAAACAATAATTTTATGTTTAAAATATTTAAGTTAAAATATTTTGCATGTAATTATCAATTAAATAATTTGAGTTGATCTGCATTTTTTGTTATATTTTCTGACCATTATCAAGAATATATATATGTGTGTGTGTGTGTCAGAAAGAAAGGTTTCCCATTCCTTTCCGTAAAAAATAAAAAATAAAAAATATTCATATGAGAACTATAAAAGAAATTACCTTCATGTCCATGGTTTAATATTTTAAAAAATGATGTAATAATAAAAATTTTCGCCAAATTATCTTAATTAAACTATTCCAAATTATTATAATATCTATCTTTTTTACTTAGCTTTAATACTATCTTAAATATCTTTTATCTTTTTTCCATGCTTTAAATGTGTATTCTTTCATTATTCTAAAAACCTTAATTCCATTCGTCTAATCTTATAAAACCCATTAAATTACTTTTTTTTTTAATTTTATTTTGAAACTAAATTCTTTTTGTTTCGAATGCTTTTAATAGCATAAATTCATACCACATTCGCTCATATGGATGAAATATGAATTTATGCTGAAATACTAAATATGAAAGAAGATAATAAAATAAATACAAAATACAAAATATTTCTGAAAGAACTATCATGAAATCACCATGTTACGCAATTTCTTGCTTTCGATCGAACAAGAAACACATCAGGAAAATCATTTTATTTCAGATAATTTAAGCTAGCTCTTTTTATGAATATTAATTGTGTTTTTATTTATTTATTTATTAAACTTTTTTTTTCTTTAAGTCTTCATAGTATTAAAAAGATTTTTTATCTACAATTATAGTTTTAAATATTTTTTAAGTTTATAGACTAAGTTTAGATTCAACATTAACTTGAAACTCTTAATAAAAATAACTAATTTATCCCATATAAACGAATTAATCCATCAAGAATTCCAATCAAATAAATTCTTGAGACGTCTCCCAAAAACTCATTTTCTTATCAATTTCAAAGTTTACATCTGATATTTTTTTAAGGATTTGGTAAGGTCCTGAAAATACTAGTATTTGGATAATGAAACTCTTCATAAATAACAAGATCGCCTACTTCAAATTTTGGCTCAACATAATTTTGATCATTATATGTTTACTTTTTAAATGGTAGTCAGTTCGAGCTTTTGTAATTTTAAGGGCTTCTTTAACAAAAAAAAAAGGGGGGGGGTAATAAGATTGTTGAAGGGGTAATCATAGGGTAATTTGCCAAACAGTAAATAAGCAGGAGGAAATTAGTTATTGAATGGGGGGGGGGTATTATTGTATTCATTTACGACTTCAGCAAGAAGTTTAGTTCAATGGATTTTAGAGGTAGAAGAGTTAACCTTACATCTTAGTCTAGTTACTATCGTTTGATTGTACTTTTAATTTACGTTTTAAAAACGTAAATTATTTGTTATGTATATTAAATTATATATATATAAATATATATAAATTATATAAATAATATATATATATAAAATAAATAATAAATATATATAAATTATGTATATTAAAACGTTGCTTAAATTACGTAAAAAACGTTTGATTTACTTTTTAAATGGAATTCATCAGTTCGCGCTTTTGTAATTTTAAGAGCTTCTTTAACAAAAAAAAAAGGGGGGGGGGGTAATAAGATTGTTGAAGGGGTAATCAAAGGGTAATTTGCCAAACAGTAAATAAGCAGGAGGAAATTAGTTATTGAATGGGGGGGGGGTATTATTGTATTCATTTACGACTTCAGCAAGAAGTTTAGTTCAATGGATTTTAGAGGTAGAAGAGTTAACCATACATCTTAGTCTAGTTACTATCGTTTGATTGGCTCGCTCGCATTTACCATTCGTTTGTGAATGGTGAGATGAGGTTAAACGCTGCTTAATATTATGGTTCTTCAAAAAATTTTTGAACCTGGAAGAAGTAAAGGCGGCATTCCTGTTGCTTAAGATTTTTTGAGGAGTCCGAACATTAGAAATTTGATTAAAACAGAATAATTGTTGTGGGGTTTGAATATTAAAAATTTGTTTTAAACAATTGGTATAGGTTTCAGTAGTGACACTCTTTGAGGGAAACGCCCACACATATCGGGTTACAAGATCGATGACTATATGAAGATATTTTTTAGTTGAATTATAGTAGTTGAATCCTTCCACAGTATTAACAGAAAGACATTGAAAAGGTTGATCTGTGCTAGGCATATGAATTTATGCTATTAAAAACATTTGAAACAAAAAGATATTAGTTTCAGAATGAAATGAAGAAAAGTAATTTAATGGTTTTTATAAGATTAGACGAACGGAATGAAGGTTTTTAGAATAATGAAAGAATACGCATTTAAAGCATGGAAAAAAAGATAAAAGATATTTAAAATAGTATTAAAGCTAAGTAAAAAAGGTAGATATTATAATAATTTGGAATAGTTTAATTAAGATAAAATGGCGAAAATTTTTATTGTTACATGTATAAAAATGTAAAATAAAATTCAAGTTATAAAAATATACTATATTATAAATCGTTAGCTGCATCAAGATTCAAATTTAGGCTTTTAGAGACTGAGACTGATAAAAATAAAATTCATGGAATCTTTTAATGGTAGTGTAGTTAAATAAATAAATAAAAATAAAAACAAACATTGTTATTTTTTCCAAAAAAAGGGGGGGGGGGCGTAGGAAATAAAAATAAATGCTCTACCGAATATTTTTAGGTAAATTTCAGATAAAAAGCAATCATAATTAGTTGCAAATTTTTAAAAATTAAAAAACCTATTCAATGTAGCGAAACAATTATTAAAATTGTTTCATTACATTGAATAGGTTAGACTGACAGCACCATCTATCGCCTTAAAGAAATAGGAATCACTTTTGTAATATAAAAATTTGTCACGTTTTTAATAATTAATATAAAAACAACTAACTAAAATGTCAAGAATTTTTCTATTGACACAATCAAGTTATTTACCGTCAAATCTTTACGGGTACTATCTGATTGCATTTAAACAGATTTATAGAAAATTTCAGTATGAGAAAACTGGCAGTATGAATTTTTACTAAGTTTAGAAAGAAAATATGAAAAATTTATATTTATCGCAAAATACTTTATATGCAACCAGTATAAAGGTCGTAAATTTTCTGGAATATATTACATATTATCTTGTTTCTTTAGAAAATAATATAAACAGTAAATCTAAATATCGATTTAAAATATACATTCTTTTATTACTCATATACCAGTGGATTAGTGCGAGGGCTTCGAATTGCAATCGTCGAGATTATTTGCTGATACCTTTTTTTTCTTTTTTTTTTAAATTAATTTTTAATTATTTGTAAATTTTAATCAAACAATGTGTTTTAATGAGATGTACGTGTACTATACCGAAAGTCGTTTAAAAATCCTTTCGTTACTCTCAGAAATACTTTCTTCAATTCACGGAAATGTTCTGTCAGCACTGCTACTGGTATATAGCCCAGAATTGAAGAAATTTCTATTACAGTAAACTCTGTCTAAGGCGGAATCGATTGGGACTGAGAAAATTTTCCGTGGTAGACAATATTCCGGCTTATGCAGAAAAAACTCCCCCCCCCCAAAAAAAAAAAAAAAAATCCCTCGAATTTGATGATTTTTTTTAGATTTTCCTGACTCGAAAATCGGTTGAAAACTGAAATTCGGAAAGATCTTTTGTCTTTATAGATAAATGAGAAACGCTATTCAATTTCTTAGTACCGCTGTAATACATGCGAATTGGAAGTTTAAGCACACACACACTAAAAGAAAAAAAACTAACATCCCCCCCACCCCCACCCGAAAAAACTTCGAGAATGCGACTGAACGCTATAACTTTGAATTTGAGTACATCCTTAAAGTATAATATATTGCACATTCAAAAATATATATTTTGATAAATGTTCATTCTACTAGAAATATTAACTTTTAAATATAATTTTGCATATGAAAAAATGGCACAAGCATAAATTCTTTAAAATTTAAACAGTTTCTGTCCTTTTGAATTAACTTTTCAAAGGGTTACGAAATTTAACTAACATGCACAGCATTAAGTATTTGACTTATCAGTTTTAAAGTTTAATAAACAAAATGCTTCTCATTTTTAAATTATCCTTTTTTCCGCCTTATGCAAAATTTTGGTTTCGGTGGGACCTTAAAATGCTTTCCGTTTCCGCGTTAGACAGATTCCGCCTTATGCAGCATGAATTAATGTAATTTTCTATGGGTTCGCCGGGACTTGAAAAATTTTCCGCGGTAGACAGATTTCCGGCTTATACAGAGTCCGCCTTAGACAGAATTTACTGTATTTGCATCCCGTTCTAGGACAGAAAATTTCCGTAATCTAAAAAAAGGAGTTTAAAAAAAAATACGTCTATTGTTCTTCCGTGGATCGCCTTGGGTTTAAACCTGGGACCGCGCGCGTCGAATCGAGTATCTTAACGACTCGGCTAGCGAGCACTTAGCAGAAGGCGAGTTTAAAATGATGACACGTGTTTTCTTGTTAAATTTCTTGTTCAGAAAGCTCGGGAATTTAAACTTAATGGCAGGAATATTTCGTCGTCATGAAATAATGGTTGGAGTTTTAAGTCTTAAAGAATAATAGAGGATAAAAATTATTACATATTAGACAATTTAATAAGAGGTAATTTGATTGTGAGATATAAAATATGAATATTATATTTTGAATTAAATTCGAGAAGAAATGTTTGCATTTTTGAAAAAAATCGATTGTTTTAACTTGATTGAACTACTTTATATTTTTTTAAATGTGTTTAGAATATATTTTACATCCGAATATTTTTTTTAATACTCTAAAAAATAATTTCCGAATAAGTTAAAATGAATGAGACAATTGCTAATTTATAAAATTTGGAAGCATTATTTTTGTTTGTTTGTTTTTAAATAAATTAGAAATTTTAATTTATTGAATTTTTGGTTTTTCATTTAAAAAATAAATTTGAACTTTGGTATTAATACAGCCAATATGCATGGGCGCAAGGAAGAAACGGAATTTTCGCCTCTTTTTCAGACTTCCAGGAAGAATTAACGGGGAAAGCACGTTCTCTAGGAGTACGGAAGTTATTTGTTTAAAAATGACGAATAATTTAGTATACAAAGACGAATTTTTCTGACAGCGTACGACGGCTCATTCATCGTTGTGCGTAACTTTGACTGGTAAAAACAGAGTAAGAAAAAAGGAGATTTGTTTCATAGTAAATATATTTTTTTTAAACTCGTATTCTTATTGACAGTCATTTTTCATAAAATTAACCGCTATTTTTCAGAGTTTTTCTTCTCGTCGGCTATCTTTTTCTCAACGTTATTTGTAAAAAAAAAAATCTTTAAATATTTATATTTTTTAACTAGAATTATTTATAAAAATTAAATTTATTGAAATATGTTAAATATCTGCATAACATGTATACGCATAGTGTTATTTATTATGCTTATTAAAACTTTAAGCGTCTTCCGACACTAAAAACGGAAAAAACATATTCTTAGAATATTGAAAAATCATAAAATTCAAAGTACCATAACTCGGTAATGTTTGGTCGTACAGAACTGAGATTTTTATTGACTTACTTGTTCGAGCAAGGAGATAAATTAACTAAGTATAACACATAGGACGAGTATCAAAATCAAATTTCGTAATTTTTAAAGTAACAATTTTGCCATAAATGGCTTTTAATTTGATAAAGAACAATATTTGAAACATTTTTGCAACAGTAACTGTATCTCTAAAATTTGTGGTTTGGTAATAAGCTTTTAGTAAGATAAGACACTCTACATATACTTTTTGTACATATTTTTTTTAGAATAACAATTTTGCCGTAAATCTCTTTTAATTTGATAAAGAACAATATTTGAAACATTTTTGCATCTGTAACTGTATCTCTAAAGCTTGTGATTTGGTGATAAACTATTAGACTAGGAAGGGAGGATGCTCTACATATACATTTTTTACGATATTTTTTACATAACAATTTTGCCGTAAATAGCTTTTAATTTTATAAAGACCAATATTTGAAATATTTTTGCAACTGTAACTATATCTCTAAAACTTGTGGCTTGGTAATAAGCTATTGGGGTAGTAAGAGAAGAGACCCTGCATCTACATGTATTTTTTTTTACGTAATTTAGTTTTTAAATAACAATTTTGCCGTAAATCGCTTTTAATTTGATAAACAACAATATTTGAAACATTTTTGCAACTGTAACAATATCTGTAAAACTTGTGATTTAGTAATAAGCTGTTGGACTAGTAAGAGAGGACACTCTACATATACTTTTTTACGTAATTTTTTCTAAATAATAATTTTGCCGCAAATAGGTTTTAATTTGATAAAGAACAATATCTGAAAAACATTTTTCCAACTGTAACTATATCTCTAAAAACTTGTGGTTTAGTAATAAGCTATTGGACTAGCAAAAGAGGACACTCTACATATAATTTCTTTTTGCGTAATTATTTTTAACTAACAATTTTGCCGCAAATCGTTTTTAATTCGATAAAGAACAATATCTGAAACATTTTTGGAACTGCAACCATATCTCTAAAACTTGTGGTTTAGTAATAAGCTATAGGACTAGTAAGAGAAGACACTCTACATATACTTTTTTTAAAGTAATTTTTTTAATAATAATTTTGCTGCAAATCGCTTTTAATTTGATAAAGAACAATATTTGAAACATTTTTGCAACTGTAACTATATCTCTAAAACTTGTGGTTTGGTAATAAGCTATTGGATTAGTAAGAGAAGACACCCTACATCTACATGTATTTTTTTGACGTAATTTAGTTTTTAAATAACAATTTTGCCATAAATCGCTTTTAATTTGATAAAGAATAATATTTGAAACATTTTTAAAACTGTAGCTATTATCTGTAAAACATGTGGTTTAGTAATAAGCTTTTGAAGTAGTAAGAGAGGACACCCTGCATTTACATATATTTTTTTATGTAATTTTTTTTTAAATAACGCTTTTGCCGTAAATCGCTGTTAATTTGATAAAGAACAATATTGAAACATTTTTGCAACTATGTCCTTTAAACTTGTGGGTGAGTAATAAGCTATTGGACTAGCAAGAGAGGACACCCACCATATACATGTTTTTTTCTTTTTTAGGTTAATTTTTTTTAATAACAATTTTGTCGTAAATCGCTTTTAATTTGATAAAGAACAATATTTGAAACATTTTTGCAACTGTAACTATATCTCTAAAACATGTGGTTTTGTAATAAGCTGCTGAACCAGTAAAAGGGTAAATGGCCCTACATATAAATGTTCTTTTCATATATATTTTTTAAATAACAATTTTGCCTTGCCATACATGGCTTTTAATTTGATAAAGAAACATTTTTGTAACTGTAACTATATCTCTAAAACATGTGGTTTAGTAGTAATCTGTTGGACCAGTAAGAGAGGACACCCTGCATATAGATTTTTTTTTTTTAATTCTACTTTTTCACTATTTTTACGTGCGTTCGTAATTATATAAATATGTAGCACCTATAGTCGACGTCTGGTCCATCCGTCTGTCCGCGCAAAAATTATCCAAACGTATGGTTTGAAATTTAATATATATATATATATAATCAATGCAGAATATTGTCGAGTCATTTCAAATTTTATGAACATCGGATCAAAACTTAAAAAAGTATTAAAAAAAAAATGCAATTTAACAAATTACAACGACCATTTGGAAAATGATTTTTTCAAAGACTAAAATTTAAGACATAAAAAATCGCACGGAGTTGATCATACATTACGTACGCCATGAATTAAACATTAGTAGTGTTATTACACGAAAAAAATCCAAGCGGAAAAAATCGCCTGCGACTCGTACGTATTATCCCCCTGAAACTTATGTGTTATCCAAGCATTTCATTGGCTGTTCGGGATAAGGCTTTTTCATCGTCAGATTTCCAAGAAACCCAATTTAAATTAAATTTCATTCTTAAACTTCTAAACATCCCACAATATTACTTTTTACACCGTCGTATGGAGAAAAAAATTTACTTTTAAATGCAATTTGTTTGAAAGCTGTATCTCAATTTGTTTCTGAGTTATTCATTTTTTTTTGTAGTTTTTATTACTTTTTTGTCATTGTGGCAACAGAAGGTATCCATCTGTGTTGAAAGTAAAAGGAAATACAGATTACTGTATAGACCAATCAGAAAACGAATAAAATGCGGATTAAACCAATAAAAACCTTCAGATATGCTTTTGATTTCCCATCCTGACGAGAACAATAACCATTTTTCCAAATGGTTAATAAAAGTTTTCTTCATTCTATTACATCCTATCGTATGTAATTAATGATATCACATAATAGTCAATGATATTTCATAATCGGTAATGATTCTAGGTTGCCATGATGATTATGTCCTTTTTAAGATGGAGTCCTATTATTTTTGTATTACTGAATTTAATATATAGAATCATAATAAATTTTGTAGTCATGCATTTTTGCATAAGAATGCAACTATTGCACAAAGATCTGAATATTTATAAAACTAGTTATAGTACTAATGCACCTTATTTGCCACGTTTGACGTACAATTTCCGACTTGTTTTACACTGTTATAAGGAATGTATGTCTAATCAGAAATATAAATAATAGAAAATGTGGTAAAAGTGTGAAAATCCTTTCACTTTCTGACTTACATAACTTGACCTATTTGTCGAAAGATTTTTTTTACTGTGACGTTACATCAAGTTAATAAGTGCGGAATGAGCTGTCATTATCCAAATGTTTTGTCTCTATTTTGAAAAGGGTAAATGGCAATAGTAAAATGTCATAGGTTGAAAATTTCAGCAAGGATATCCATGTAACCTGTTCCAAATTAGAATTTCGGTTATATTTATTCACATAAATAAAATTGTATTAGGCCTGATGACGGATTTTTATGCGACATAATGTTGGGACCAATTAAGACATCTTTTTCTACAGGACGTTTCAAAAAGGAAAGGTTGATTCCAAGGATTTATTTAAAACACACTGTATAAAACAAACACACATTTGAGATATCACTGGATTTAGGAATGTCCAAAGCTTTGTATCTGTTACGTTGCATTATCTCAACAAGAATACTCGACAAAAATAAAATTGGTAATTCAATTTATGATTCTGATATGATTTCAAATTTTTATCTATAAGAATAGAATAAAGAAAGTATAATATATGACTAACCTACTTATGGGCGTGTATGTCATATATATATGTATTGATATATATATATATATATATATATATATATATATATATATATATATATATATATATATATATATATATATATATATATATATACCAACGAAATATAAAATTCCACCATATCTTTAAAGTACTCTATCGATTTTTCCCATCTAATATAATTTTTCTAATCCTAGTTTATTTAATTCTCGTCCGGTAACATTTATCTTCACCTGTCTTTAAAATTTTCCAATAATATTTCAATTTTACCCTAATTTCCAAACATCTAAATACGAGTAACTTTAACGGATAATTGAATGCAGATGCCATAAAGCTATCTAGCAGAGACCTATCGAACTAAAATGTAAGGTAAACTTGGAAAAAGCAGAAAAAGAAGCAGTGTCAGTTGTTCCCGCCTTTTCCAGTATTAAGTGAATAGCTTTGTTGACCTTTGATAAAATAATTAACCTAAAAGTCTACCAAGAGACGTTTTGTCTTGCGTTATTTTTCTCTTCTGAGTGTATATACATTCAAGTCGCAATAGTATTATATAATTTTTATTTTTAGACCATTACTGTTATAGTAACGTCTTTCTGCGAAATGGGTGTTGTTTACAATTAATCCAAAAGTTTTTTTTTTTATATATAAGAGAATTGGAAACAAGTTTTTATAATTAAGTTTTTGTATTTCTGATGATAAAATTGCTTGCAGTTTTACAGTTGTAGACTGCTACAACGATTCATAATTGTAGAACCTCCTTTATTGGGTTAAGAGAGAGAATATGGCATGAACAAAAGTAACCCTAGCTACTCACTTCATGACTTGCACGATGGTCTTTCTGATGTTACGAATGAAAATGTGACATTCAGAGAAGTTATTACGTTTGGAGAGGTAATCAAGAAGAGATTCAAAGGAGCGGATAAGCGAACTATAAAGAAATGTGGTGAAACTACTATAATCAGAACAATAAGCCTAAAAGTCCTCCAAAAAAGAATCATAGCTGACAGGAAAGACAGAATAAAAACGAATGAACATGCACTAGTAGAAGTCGTCAAGGGACAGTAAGAAGAGTTCGTCAATGAAGAACTCCAAGCACTTATGGTAAAGGACAGAGGTTGTAATAAGAAGAAGGTAAGGAGGTCCCTTTGTCAGCCGAATTCGCGTTTGTAACAAAATACTCGCCCTCTAGCGATCTAAAGGGGAACTTCAATACCATTGCTTCTTTCATCGCGTTAGCATTGCTTACTGTGTGTCAAATATCCTTTGGGATATTTAATTGTTAATGAATATAAAAAAACCTACAAAAAAAAAAAAAAAAAAGATAATACGTATTGTTCTGTGCCACAGAGTTACTCTATGTGATCGAAAAATCCCGCTTTAAGCTTTTATTTATTCCTTAATGAAAAGGGTAAAATTAAAAATTTTAATTAATTTTTCAACTACTTTTCAGCAGTGAAATTACGCTTGAAATTATTGAATATTAAAGACGTGAATTATCACATTGCTAACTAAGCGTAGACCAACAGCAATGTGATAATTCACGTCTTTAATATTCAATAATTTCAAGCGTAATTTCACTGCTGAAAAGTAGTTGAAAAATTAATTAAAATTGCATATTCACCGATGCTGGGTTCCTTTGTGTCTCATGTTTCGCCACTAGATTGTGTGCTCATGAAGACTATTCCATCTAATAACTGCGGTAGCAGTCTTACCGACATATGTGAGTGAGAGATGCTAAGCTGGGTATCGTCCTTGTGGCTTAATGGTTGAGCACTGGAGATCTATTCCAGGGGCCCGGGTTCGATTCCCGGTTTGGACATTTTTCACTCTGTTGGTTTACGCTTAGTTAGCAAAGTGATAATTCACATCTTTAATATTCGGGTAAAATTAAATTTACAAAATCAAAAAATCAGACTGCGTAAAAAGCGAACTAATTAATTATTTCTCATCAATGTTAAACTATTTTTTATATTACTTACCTATTTTTTTATTTACTTGTATTGATGACTTAATTTGTGTTTAATTGTTAGTTCCTATCTATAAACACTGTTTTGATGAGGCCTATAGATGTCTATGATGGTTAGAGTTGCAGTAAAGCTAGATATCTTACCTACAAACCTTCCAGGTTGTGTAACATTTAAACGGAGCTTCTGACTGTAAAATAGTCAATGAAACATCGTCTTCATTTTGAAAGACCTAAATTGTTTTTTTCGTGTCTTCCGCCATTTTGTATTTTACGGCCGCCATTTTAAATTTATAAAAACAAAACCTAGCCTGTAACCATCGGATGGTTAAGACGAATCGATAGAGATCTCATTCATTAAAATCCATCCAGCCGTTGAGATGTTTCGAGGATATAAAGAAATCCACATACCCAAATACGCGTGAAACACATAATCCTTCTCGGCAGCCAGGTAAAAAGGTAAAATACCTGTCAACTCTGCAAACACAAGACACAAGCAAAAGTCAGCAGTGATAACCGCTCAAAAGTACCACCTATTTTTCATTACAAACAGGAATAAAGCGAAGAATACTCGTAAGGAAAGTAGGAGAAACCAACACTATACCAGTGGAAACGAAGGTGAAGAAAGTTTACTAATAGACAAAGTGGAGTTGAAGGGAAATTATAACCTCGAAATTTGAAACAAACATAGGAGAGATTAATGCTCGGGGTACTGAAAAAAGCCCCTATCAAACTTAAAAGCTAATAAGTTTGTGCTGGTTGAAATTACTGGAGCTACAAAGTTGAATATGCATTACGCTTGGGTTTACGAGATTGAGGAAGTTCGGGAAAATAATTTAGAAGTGAATGGGTGATTTTACTAAATCAAAATTTGTTTTGTTTGACAATGATGAAAAGTTATCACTGTGCAAAAATCTAAGTCAAAGCGAAACTTCCTTATCCCGTGTAGGAGAACTGAGGACGGAATAGAAATATCAATTTATTTTTAGGTAATATGAATCTGAAGAAAAAAGGGGTTTTAAAGTAAATGCCTCAACTTTTGAGCTAAAATTCGTTTAGTTCCTTTTTATACTTCAAAATTTCCGTTTCAGATGACTTGTGCAGCATTGTCTTCTTATTAATTTCTTTTTCATCAAAAAAATTTCATTGAATTGAGTAACGTAATTTTTTAAACCTAAAAATGAATATGAAAAGTTACTATTGGAATAATAGGAAGTACCAGTATGTGATAAATGTGAACATGCCCCTAAATATACTAAAACATAATAGCAAAGGTGTTAGAGCGAGTGTGTATACAAATTAACGTTATCCTAGTCTTACTTGTTACTGCTGCTGAAAACCATATTTATAATTATCGTAGTTCTGCCAAGTGATTGGAAACATGACGGGAAAATGAAAACCAGGCAATATTTCTTCAAAAATCTCGGTGAAATTTCGGCAAAAGAAAATGAAAAGAACATATTTCAATAAACATCTTTCTGCTGTCAGAAAAAAAAAATTGATGGTGGATTCAGGGCAAACATAGAAATTCGGTTTCCAATTACCCCGACTGCTCCTACGAGTTGAAAAAGAAAATCTTTTTCTAAAGCCTTTTTTCGTATTTTTTTTAATTTCTACCTATGCCATTCGTCAATCACTAGATCATGAGAAAAATGAAGAATGAATGGTAATCTTTTCTATAGTAACCTTTTATCCCCGAAGTTTCGGATAGTTTTTTTGCGGGGGGGGGGGGGGGGGGGCGAAATTTAAATGAGATAATAATGATTTGCGTTCCTCTCATCTCGAGACCAACTTAAAAGATTTGAATGCTTTTCACGAAATTGTTTTACTCTACGCTGCCGAAGTCAGTGGGGACGGGGCGTTTTGAATCCTAAGTTCGTTAGGAAAGATTTTCTTTTAAAAATATAAAATAATAAAAGTTTGAGATCAGTTTGGAAAAAACAACCTGAGCGCGCATAGCTCTCCATTTGTACACTGCGAGGGACGTGGAGCTCCCTACACACTACATTCGTTTGGAAAGATTTTCTTTTAATAATAAACGTTACAATGGAGCGGATGTAGACCGCCCGCGTACGCGTACGACCGCTGCCAAGAACGCAGGGGCGCATGACACTTGGTTCGTTTTGCAAGATTTTCGTCAAGATGGAGAGAGTGTAACCCGTTCGGGTTTACGTTGCCAAGGGCAGTGTTGTCCCTGCCTTAGTTTTGGTTGGAAAGAGGCTCGTTTGATTCGAGATTTATTTGTGAAAATTCACCAGATTATCGAGATGTATTTAAAGAAATCCCGGGCAACTTGAGGCTGGTTAGACATAAACGAGTCTTCAAGTTGCTAGATTCAAGTGTGTCCTCAATCGCGTGATTGATGTTCCATCCTGTAGAGTATATAAATCTGTATTGCAGTTCATTCGAATGCCTACTTTATGCCAATCCAAAAAATAAATTTCCAGCTGGCACTTCACTTTTTTAAACTTCCCTTTTTGAGAGTGAAAGAAAAGGGTAAAAAGGGTGTAAACCTTTAAAAAGGGTGAAATAACTATATTCTTTTAGCTTTCCCAATTAACATTCCACAACAATTCTTATTTGATAAATTACAAAATATATCAGGAAGCTTACTCATGTTAAGTTTGACTAAAACACTTCCTTTTGAACCCTTTAGAACACTTAAGTGTTAAAAGAAAACACTTTTAGTAAAATTTCCTACTAGTAAGTTACCTTTTATTTTACATATAACAAATCACATAACAATATAGTCATGAACCACACAATGTTCTTCCTGTTAAATATCTTTATAACACCTAGGAAAATGTATTTCTCAATTGCTAAATAATCACTAAATTCAAATATCCTTCGACCTCGATCTATTTATTCTTATGGTATTTTGTCTATGTCCCTCTGGCCTTTTCAAGAAAGAGTCATAAATCTCTTAGAATAATTGTCATTATGGTAATTCGTTAAGAACTTATTAACACGACGTAATATCATTAGAAATTCTCGATCCACGATCCTGTGTAAAAGATAACATGTTTTAAAAATTTGCATTTGAATGGTTTAAGGATGGGCAAGGAAGTTCAAGTACAGTTACCAAAAAGTGAATTTACAGCTGGCATCAAACTTCACTTTTTTGTGAAATATAAATATACCCCTTTAATTTTCCTAATTAACATTCCACAATAATTCTTATTTGATAAATTACAATAAAATATCAGGGAGCTTACTTATGTTAAATTTAACTAAAACACTTCCTTTTGAATTATAATATTTTACTATTTTTTGAACACTTAAGTGTTAAAAGAAAACACTTTTAGTAAAATTTCCTATTAGTAAGTTACCTTTTATTTTGCATATAATTAATCACAAGACAATATATTCATCAACCACACAATGTTCTTCCTGTTAAATATCTTTATAACACCTAGGAAAATGTATTTTTTAATTGCTAAATAATCACTAAATTCAAATATCCTTCGACCTCGATCTATTTATTCTTATGGTATTTTGTCTATGTCCTTCTGACCTTTTCAAGAAAGAGTCATAAATCACTTAGAATAATTGTCATTATGGTAATTCGTTAAGTACTTATTAACACGACGTAATATCATTAGAAATTATCGATCCATGTAAAAGGTAAAATGTTTCAAAAATTTGCATTTGAAGGGTTTAAGGATGGGCAAGGAAGTTCAAGTATAGTTGCAGAGTCACGTTGATTTTGTCTGTAGATTTTATTTATATTTTAAGGTTAATATGAAGAAATCAATATTTGTGTTATTAATCTTTTACCAATAACAGAAAGATAAACCCGGGAATCCCTGGTTGCCGAATATAGATGAAAACATTTTTTAAATTGATAACTTGATTAGATTTTTTAGATTTAATATATATTTCTAGAATGTCCACTAACAGTCATAAATAACTTAAAATAATAGTCATTATGGTAATTTGGAACTTATTAACACTATGTAAAATCAATAAAAATTATCGATCCGTGATCTGGTGTAAAAGATAAAATGTTTTAAAAATTTGCATTTGAAGTGTTTATGATAGGCAAGGAAGGTCGAGTACAGTTACAGAGTCACGTTGATTTTGCTTGTACATTTTATTTATATTTTAAGGGTTAAGATGAAGAAACCAATATTTGTGTTATTAATCTTTTGCCAATAACACAGAGATAAACCTGTGATTCCCGGATTACCGAATATAGATGAAACATTTTTTTAAATTGATAACTCGATTAGATTTTTTAGATTTAATATACATTTTTAGAATGTCCGCTAACAGTCATAAATCACTTAAAATAATTGTCATTATAGTAATTTGGAACTTATTAACACTATGTAAAATCAATAGAAATTATCGATTCATGACATCGATCCGGTATAAAAGATAAAATGATTTAAAAATTTGCATTTGAAGAGTTTAATGATAGGCAAGGAAGGTCAAGTACAGTTACAGAGTCACGTTGATTTTACCTGTAGATTTTATTTATATTTTAAGGCTAAGATGAAAAAAAAATCAATACTTGTGTTATTAATCTTTTGCAAATAACAAGTGGATAAACCCAGGCTTCCCGGGTTACACAAGATAGATAAAAACATTTTTTTAAATTGCTAACAGAAATTTTTTTTTAGATTTAAAATATATTTTCAGAATGTCCACTAACAGTCATAAATGACTTAGAATAATTGTCATTATCGTAATTCGTTAAGAACTTATTAACACGACGTAACATCATTAGAAATTATCGATCCATGTAAAATGCAAAATGTTTTAAAAATTTGCATTTGAAGGGTTTAAGAATAGACAAGGAAGGTTAAGTACAGTTAGAGTCACGTGGATTTTACATGCAGATTTTATTTATATTTTAAGTTAAGATAATGAAATCAATATTTATCTTATTAATCATTTACAAATAACAAAGGGATAAGCCCGAAATTCCCAGGTTACAGAAGAGTTTTTTTTTTGTTTTTTTAATTGATAACTCAAATAGATTTTTTAGATTTAATATGTATTTTTAGAATGCCCACTAACAATGCCAAAAATCATATTTATATGAAAAATAGTAATTATGCGTTCAAATAAAATGTTGGAAATAATATTAAAAGCCATATTTTCGTATTGTCCTCGCGCCAGGAATTAACAGCTGTAGATATCGCCAGAGATTACTATTTACAATCAGCCTTTTCGATTTTGATCATTTCAGTGGTTTAAGCGAATAGTTCTATGACATGTCTTAAGTTCGTATTTTAATTATATTTTATTGTTTGAATTATTGATTTATGATTGCTTATTTTATTTTCATTAAGGTAACAAATGCTGAGCTATTATGTTAATTTAAGGGCAACCGGATTTATCTTTTGTAATCGTCTATACGCAATAGAAATAGACGTAAATAAATAAAAGAAAGTTATGCTTGAAAATCACTTTAAAACAATAAAAACTGAGTAAATTGGGATACAGTTTTCAAACAAATTTTGACACAGTTTTCGAAAAATTGCATTAAAAGTACAATTTAATCTCTATTCGACCATGTAAAAATTGAAAATGTGCGATGTATAGAAATTCTAAAAAATGCAGTAAAAGTTAAATTTAATTGTTTGCTGTTGCAACCGTCAAAATTGACGTCCGCGTTACGGACGGACACGTTTGCTCTTTGTAATATAGATAGATAGATAGTAATACATAAAATATATAATGTGAACATTAAAAATTACACAATCTTACTTAAAAGACAACTAATGTAATGAAAAAGATGCTAAAAGTTAAAAATATACATTTTATTTAAAAACTTCTTAGTACTTTCAGACCTTCCAGGTTCATCATCAGAGGATATCTTGATAACTAAATGTTGTTTATTTATACAAATACGTAACTCTGTTTTGAAAATGAGAGAGCCAATAATTACTAGAGTTGAAAGTAGAAGTAGCAGTAACAGTTTCATGGATTGAATTTAATTAGCGGAAATATATATTATATTTTTAATTGCAGATCCATTTATTTTATGACATCACTTTGTTTATTATACGTCACTTTCCATAGGTAGAAAAAATATATTTAACTTCTGTACTTTATACTTTCAACTCTAGTAATTATTGGCTCTCTCATATTAAAAACAGAGTGACCTATCTGTGTAAATAAACAACATTTAGTTATCAAGATATTCTCTGATGATGAACCTGGAAGATTTGAAAGTGCTAAGAAGTTTTTAAATAAAATGTATATTTTAAACTTGTAACATCTTTTTCATTACATTAGTCGCCTTTACAGTAAGATTGTGGAATTTTTAATGTTCATCTATACTAATATTATAAAGAGGTAAAAATTGTTTATTTGTAGGAGGTAAGCTCTGGAACTACCGAACCGATTCCAAAAGTAATGGTATCAAAATGATGGTGTTAGTCCAACTTAGAACATAGGCTATATCCTATGTCCGTGCTACTGGCCAAAAGGGGGTGCAGGATCAAAAAACGTTTTAAAAATGCGATTTTTGGGTTACTGAAGGGCCTAGAAACATGAAATTTGGAATGGTAGTTACTTATAAGATACTAATGATCTCTAAGGACATTTCTTAAAAAAATCGAAATTAAAAAGGGGTGTAAATGCGCGAAAAGCACTTTAAAAAACGTTCTAAATGGCGATTTTTATGGAATTTCAGGAAGTACCAAATTGATTTAAAAAATAATGGTGTCAAAGTGATGGTGACAACCCTTGCTCCAACATAGGCTACATTTTATGCCGGTGCCACTATCCATAAAGGGGGTGCACGAGCAAAAAAACGTTCGAAATTATGATTTTGGGTGTTACTGGGACGCCCAGATACATGGAATTCGGCATGGTAGTTACTTATTAGATACAAATGATCTCTAAGAACATTTCTTTAAAAAAAATCGAAATTTAAAAGGGGTGAAAATGCGCAAAAAGCGTTCTAAAAAACGTTCTAAATGGCGATTTTTATGGAATTTCAGGAAGTACCAAATTGATTTAAAAAATAATGGTGTCAAAATGATGGTGACAACCATTGCTCCAGCATAGGCTACATTTTATGTCGGTGCCACTACCCCTAAAGTGGGTGCAGGAGCAAAAAAAGTTCGAAATTGCGATTTTTATGTTACTGAAGGGCCCAGATACATGGAATTTGGCATGGTAGTTACTTATTAGATATAAATGATCTCTAAGAACATTTCTTAAAAAATTCGAAATTTAAAAGGGGTGAAAATGCGCAAAAAGCGTTCTAAAAATCTATCTAAGTTCGATTTTTACGCAATCTCAGAAAATACCCAACCGATTTTAAAAGTAATGGTTAAAAATTGATGATGACGGGCTTTGCTTCAAAATAGGATCTATTTCATGTCGGCGTCACTACCACCTTCACTGTAAAAAAAAATCTGTAAAGTTACTAAAGTTTTTCTAGGAAACTGGGATTCCTAGAACACTTTATGTAGGGGCAACAACAAAAATTCCTGTAACAGCGTCCGTTACAGGAATTTTTCTTGTTGCCGTTACATAAAAAGTTATAGGAGTCCCAGTTTCCTAGAAAAACTTTAGTAACTTTACAGATATTTATTTTACAGTGTTGCGGTTGCATTTTAAAAAACGTTCTAAATTGTGATTTTTTGTGATACTGAAGGGACTAGCAACTTGAAATTTGGCATGGTAATTACTTATGAGATGAAAATGCTCTCTGAGAAGAGTTCCTTAAAAATTTGAAATTTAAATGGGCTGAAAATAAAAGAAAAGCATTCTAAAAACGTTCTAAATAGCGATTTCTACGCAATCTCATGAAATATAAACCGATTTCAGAAGAAATGGTTTCAAACTGATGGCGACAGTCCCCGCTCCAACATAGCCTATATTTTACGTTGTTGTCACTACCACTTGGGGTTTACAGGAGCAAAAAATGTTCTAAATTGCGTTTTTTGTGTTAAAGAAAAGGTCTGACATTTTAAATTTGGAATGGTAATTACTTCAGAGATGCAAACGCTTTCTAAGAATTGTCGAAATAAAATTCCAAATTTAAAAGAATGAAGTGAGCGAAAAGCGTTCTAAATTACGATTTTTATGCAATCGTATGAAATACGAAACCGACGTGAAACATAATGGTTGCAAATTGATGGTGATAGAACCTACACATAAGCTATAGTTTATGTCTGTGTCACAATTCCTAGAGAGTTGCAGGAGCAAAAAACTTTCTAAATTGCGATTTCTGCGGTACTGAAGAGGCTAGAAACTTTAAATATAGCACGGCAGTTATTTATAAAATATAAATGTCCTCTAAGAACAGTCGAAAATAAATTCGAAATTAAAAAGTGGTGAAGCAAAGGGAAGGAGAGAAAAGCATTCTAAAAGAGTCCTAAATTACGATTTCTATCGATCCTCCTTTCTACGATGGAATATCAGGAAATAATAAACAGATTACAGAAGTTATTGGTTGCAAATCAAGAGTGATAGTCCCTGATCCTATACGGGCTATATTTTATTCCAGTGTCACTACCACCTGGTTGGCAGGAACAACAAGAAAGCCTTTAAAAACACCTAAATTCCGTTTTCTTTAGAATATTAGGAAATACCAACCGATTTCAATGTTGACAAATTAATGGTGACAGTCTCTGTTTCAACATTTTTCGAAGCATTCTATCTCAACTCTGCTTCTGTTTCGGCATTTTATGTTGGTGCCACTAACACCAGAGAGGTGGTACACTGTTGGACAAGAAGCTTGAAATTTGACATGATAGTTAATTTTAAGATGTATATGTGTTAAGATAGTTTATAAAAAATTCAAAACTTCAAACGAATACTGAAATGAGCATAAAAGTCTCAAAATACTTTCTAAATTATCATTTATTTGGAATTAGTTTTAGTTTTTCTTATTAATTAAAATCTCATTTCTGTCTATTGCACTTTTATAATGAAGTTTAGTCAAACTGTGGCTTAATTTGTAATTTTTGAATTATTCCAAAAAGTGTTCTTCTAATAAAAAATAGTCGTACAAATATCACTTGGCATATTTCAACTATTATGCGAGCAAGGCCGCGGGGTTTGCTAGTATTATATATTTTATGTTGAATCAAGGAGAAAAATTGCGTTTCGTCTTATGAGATAGTAATACTTTTAATCGAAAAAGTTACTGCAGTAACATATCGCAGTTAATAATTAATTGCCAGCTGTTATTTTGCATTATATATAATAAAATTATTTTCTGTGTATTTTAAAGTCCTTATGGATCACAAAACAATTGCATGCATTTTGTATGCAAATAAAATTATTCCATTTCAGAGGCCTCTTTGGGGGGAAAAAAAGCGTACTTTTTATGGTAACTGTGTTTTTAATTAACAAAGAGCTAGTGCAAATATTTCTTCAATATTTCATTTAGAATATCCGCTTATCCAATGAACTAGATAATAAATCAATATGGTTTGAGATATTTAACTACACTGTAAAAAAAACTTACACTGTAAAAAAAAAAAAACCTACACTGTTAAAAAAAAAAAAAAAAAAAAAAAAAAAAAAATCTGTAGCTCTACAGATGTAATGTTACATGGTTACGAAACTTTCATCTGTAACTGTACAAAAAAGCTGTAAATCTGAAAAACTAGTTTTTGTAAAGCTACAGAAATCTGTAGCTTTACAAATGAATCTGCTAAAATTACAGTAATCTTACTAAGATTTTATCTGTAACCCGGGTTGCAGTTACATGAAAAGTTCTAGGCATCCCAGTTTAACTAAAACACTCTTAGTAACCTGACAGGTTTTTTGATTTTCGGTACAAAAGTGTATCTGTTTCATGAATTTTTATTGTTGCCATTACATGAGAAGTTCTAGGAATCCCAGTTTCCTAGAAAATAATTTTGCAGATTTTTTTTTACAATGTATAACTCTAATTTGGTCAAAAAATGTAGAGTTTCCTTGTTTAATAATTATTCTAAGTTGAAATATTAATTTTCTAAAATAAATTACGCAGTAAAGAAAAGAAAAAATATGTACACATAACCATTGTACTGTTTCTCTTTTTATTCTTTGCATTTATATAACGCAGCTATATGTGATTAGTAGCATAATTAAAGCTAACACAAGATATATATATTTTTTAAAGCAAAAATTTCTATGAGAAATAAAATATCATAAAGAAGTACTTATTGAAAGATTTCTATTGATACACTGTAAAAAAAAATCTGTAAAGTTACTAAAGTTTTTCTAGGAAACTGGGATTCCTAGAACTTTTTATGTAACGGCAACAAGAAAAATTCCTGTAACGGACGCTGTTACAGGAATTTTTGTTGTTTCCGTTACATAAAAAGTTCTAGGAATCCCAGTTTCCTAGAAAAACTTTAGTAACTTTACAGATTTTTTTTTACAGTGTATTAGCATTGATTCTCTTCATGTTATATGATGCTAGCGAAAGAAAACAAAAACTCTTGAAATGAATGTTTTTTTTTTTTTTAAGCTGTTTTTAAATCCAAACTGCTTACTTTGTGGCACATTTTAAAAATAATTTTCTTTCGCAAACGTAAACGCAAACTTTATCGCAGTTCTGGAAATATACTGACTTATTTTTTTTTTTTTTGAGGATTATAAGGCTAAAGGGGAATTATATGCAAAATAAGAAAGCAAAACAAGAAATTGAATGATGTTACGTTGATATAAACATAGTTACTTTGATTTTATCAGTTTTTTTTTTTTTTTTTTTTTTTTTTTTTTACAAAAATTAAAATTAAGAAATCATTATTAGTGTAATTAATCTCCTACAATCAATAATAATAAAATGGTAGCTAAAAACAACTGTTGTAACTTTCCTGAAAACAATATTAAGTTTAAAATTAGCTTCTTGATATTTTTTTCCAGGAAAATTATTTACCTGGGTTAAAACAAATACTTATACATAAAGACAGACCACACGCACATATAGTCGTATATATATATTTACAATTAAAAAAGATTAAATGCCTTTGTAATTAATCATTCACAAATAATAATAATGGAATGAATTCAAAAAGCTACAGTAACGACTTTCCTGAGATCTGACATGTCCTTCCGTCTTGGCTTACACTTGTGTTACCACGCTTAACCCTTTATGTTCCAAATTATGAATTCATGAACATTTCATCTTCTAAAGCATTTTTTGTGAATTTTTGAAACGACATTAGAAAATTTACACAATTATTTAATCAATTTTAGAAGGATTTTGTCAATTAAAAGTAATTAATTAAATTTGAATTTATAGGGATTTTGTGCTCCACTCAAATCTTTTATTAAAAAAAATTTTTTTAGTATCTTATAAAATTGGGAAATGTACAAATATAATGTTCTTACAATAGAAATATAGAGATATTTCCGAATTGAAGAATCCCCCCTCCCCCTCTCCCCAACGCCAAGAAAGCTGAAAAGATGCAAAGGCAAAAGAAATCCTCCTTTTAAAAATATTTTTGTTTTGTGTAACCAATAATAATTATGAAACAAGATAAAGTAAAGTATCTATAACTCATTCTAAACTGTATTACTACTAATAGATGTATTAAATGAATTTTATAACACGTTAATTTAACACTAAAGCTACCGCGAGGGGTCAATTGACCCTTTTTGAATTTTCTTTCTCAATTTCTTAAGCTAAAACATTACGAAATTTCTTTATATTTCACGACTTTTATTAAAATATATGATCATATTATTCCTTAAAATGCCTCATCTCCGAACTACTTTTTTTGCATAGAAAAAAATATTTTAGGCTTAACTACCGCAAGAGGTCATTTGACTCCTGATAAATTTATGTGAAATCATAACGATATAAATGTTCTATTTTGTAAGAACATTAGTGAAATCATAACGATATAAATGTTTTATTTTGTAAGAACATTAGTGAAATCATAACGATATAAATGTTTTATTTTGTAAGAACATTAGTGAAATCATAACGATATAAATGTTTTATTTTGTAAGAACATTAGTGAAATCATAACGATATAAATGTTTTATTTTGAAAGAACATTAGTGAAATCATAACGATATAAATATGTTTTATTTTGTAAGAACATTAGTGAAATCATAACGATATAAATGTTTTATTTTGAAAGAACATTAGTGAAATCATAATGATATAAATGTTTTATTTTGTAAGAACATTAGTGAAATCATAACGATATAAATGTTTTATTTTGAAAGAACATTAGTGAAATCATAACGATATAAATGTTTTATTTTGTAAGAACATTAGTGAAATCATAACGATATAAATGTTTTATTTTGTAAGAACATTAGTGAAATCATAACGATATAAATGTTTTATTTTGTAAGAACATTAGTGAAATCATAACGATATAAATGTTTTATTTTGTAAGAACATTAGTGAAATCATAACGATATAAATATGTTTTATTTTATATGAACATTAGTGAAATCATAACTATTAAATGTTTTATTCTGTAAGAACATTAGTAAATTGCGTATTTTTGCTATTGCATCATTTATTCTACTGTATTACATCATAATTGTTAATGTGTGATGGTATAATTAGAAATTGACTTTACTCCGAGTGAGATTCTAGTTTGAACATTTCAGATTATATCGAGAACGAAATAATCTTAAAAATATGTGGTGAACATAAAACAAATTGCATAATATTTGTTTATTAAATTTTCGAATTTCTTGAAATAATTAATTTTTCTTAAAATTTTTGCGTAATTATAATTTTCTTTTACTTTAATAAATAAACAATTTGTAATAATTATTTGAAAAAAAAAGTTTTTTATTTATACACCAAAGTGTATCAACGGTGTATTTTTCGCAAAAAATCGTAAAATAGATAACTTTTTATCGATCATTTGACCCCTTACGGTAGGAATAGGTATAAAAAATATTGGTACATTTAGTGTTAATGATACTTTAAGTACCGTCGAGGCATAAAGGGTTAACCAATGCAAAAGTGACAATGAAATCATTGCATATTGTAAAGGCATTTGGACGTTTTACATGTTAAAATTCGGATAATTTTTACCTTCCATATAACACAGAACACTAATCTCACATGAAATCTGAAATTCTGTGAAAAAACAATCATTATGAACAAATTCGAAATACATGTAATACGATGTGCTTGCAAGGGATTTCCCTGAAGCGAGAAGTTATATCGTTTCTCCACCGGATGGCGTATTCGAGAGCTTGAATCGCCAATACCGAACGTGCCCTTTAACGGTCGCTTAATATTCGGAAAAACCATAAAAAAACTACCTATTTTTTATCACAAGAAATAGAATAATTATAAGGTTTCTATGTAAAATATGCAGTTAGTTTTTTTTTTAAGGCGAAAAAAAAAGGTGTTATACAAATTCACATTCGTGGAAAAGCCATCATGCGAGAATTCTGTGTTTTAATGTTTGTTTTATACCATACAAATGAATGCGAATAAGACCTTTCTTTTTCACATTTTAGATCTTTATTTATCATCATCAAACAAATTTTTACAAATAATATTTGAAATAATATAATATACATTTAATTAATAAATTCATTAATAAATTTAGATTATTAATAATTTTTTTGAGTGCGATATATTTCGAAACATGCAGTACAAAGTCCAAAATCACATTCAGAGATAAAAATCAAATACAAACGCGGATATTCAAAGACTTCACACCGAAATGCCAGTTAAATTTTTCTGGTTTCAGAAGTTTTTCCAACAATAAATCGGAAATATGACGGGCACGAGAAATAACGAACGACACCTCAGTCCGTAATATTGACGGGAGCGAGAATTAAGGTGTTAATGAACATGAATAACATATTTCAATTGCATGGAAATCCCAGTATATTTACTCGAAACAAAGCACCAAACAGATAAACCAAAGTTATAAAAACTTTTCAATTATATTTGAAAATGTGTAGTTTCAATTACGAAGTTGCTTATGAGAAAGAAGTTTGTGGAAAAGTGTAACGTCTACGTCGCGTCGTACCGAATAGTGAATATCGCACTAACAATCTATATTTGTTTTTCCAACCAGCTACTTCTAATTTAAGTTATTTTAATGGTAATTTAAAGTACCTTATTCCAAATGAAAATCAAATTTTCAAATTAATTGCTTAAAAGGCGCAAAGGCCAACCTAGTGAAAAAGACTCCATGCCGGACTCGAACCCGGGCCATCAGTATAGCGCACCGACGTTCTACCGACTAAACCACATGGAACAACGGGTCTTTTTCACTAGGTTGGCCTTTGCGCCTTTTAAGCAATTAATTTGAAAATTTGATTTTCATTTGAAATATTGTATGCAAAGCGAATGTTTCTCTCTGGAAAAATTTCCAAATATTAATGTAGTTTAAAGTACCGTTTAGGCATAAAGGGTTAAAGGAATAACTTGTAAAATATGAAAAAAAAATAAAGTTACAGAGTTATGTTCGTTTTGCTTTTTACTTTCTTCTATCTTTACAAGAAGAAAGTATTGGATTCATGAAAATTTTCGAATTCCGGTTTTCGACGGATTTACACGCTTTAGGGGTCAGAGAACGCGAAAAACATGTTTTTACAAAATGTCTGTCTGTGAGACTGTGAATCTGTTAGTCTGTGGTTCTGTCTGTCTGTCAGTCTGTATGTGACACAAATTTTGTCGGCGCTCTATCTCAAGAACTAATGCACGGAATTTAATAAAATTTTATATTCAGTTAGTTCCTGATATAAATTGGTGCTGATTAGTTTTTAGCGTAAATCGCCCAACAGGTGGCGCTGCTGTGCTGCATTTTTTGCGATTTCTGCAATAGCTCTATCGCAACAACTAATGCACAGATTTTCATCAAACTTCAGATGCAGTTATTACTTGATATGAATTTGTGTTGGTAACGTTTCGGTGTAAATCGTCCAACAGATGGCGCTGCTATGCTGCATTTTGCAGGATAGTAGAGAAGAAATGGGGCTCCGGCGCCAGGAGGAGGCTGGAGGCTGTGGTGGTGGTGGTGGACAGCCTCCTCCCGAGACCGTCTTGTAAGAGGAGGTGTAAATGTGGAGGAGGGAGGGCGCCTCCTCTCGAGAATGTCTTATAAGAGGAGGGGTAAAATGGGGGTAAAAAATTTTCGAGAATGGGGGGGAAGGGTGATCAGAATATTTTATGTTATAAGAGAGGGGTTAATTGGAGAGGGGGAGGAATTTTTGAAGGGGAATTTTTCGATATTGAATTTATTTTTACTCAGCTGTAGTACGAGGTTCGAATGAATAATTAATGAATTAAAAAGATAATTAAATTAATGAATGAGAAAAATTAATTTAGAAATTTTAATGAGGGACTTAGAATTTTTGAGTTTGAAATTTATTTTTAGCGGAATTTTTGGTGTGTTATTATACGAGGGAATATTTTTTTACTGTCGGTTAACTAATTAGTAATTAAAAATAGCAATTAAAAATTTAATGAGGAAATATTTAATGAGGGGACTTAGACTTTTTCGAGCAATTTTATTAGTGTAGTATAGTACGAGGTTCAAATGCATTATTAAAAATGGAAATTAATTTAAAATATCAATTAATTAAAAAGTAATTAAAAATAATTAATTAATAAGAAAAATTAATTTAGAAATTTTAATGAGGGGACTTAGAATATTTGAGTTTGAAAATTATTTTTAGTGGACTATAATATGCAGTTGAATTTTAAGAATAATTAAAAATATTCATTCATTAAAAATAGTAATTAAAAATGATAATTAAAAAATATGAACAAGAAAATAACTGAATGAAGAAAATTTTCGAGAGTTTCATTTAATTTTGTTAATGAATTGAGTGTTTTGAGATATTTTTATTTGAAATAGAAATTTTTTAAAAAAAACAGTGGAAATTTTAAAATCTTTGTAGGAATGTGAATGTTTTTTGAATAAAATTTGGGGAAGGATTTTATTCTTTTTAGTGACATGTCTTAAAAGATATGTGGGTCTTTATTTTGGAACTTAACCCGTATTTTCGCATGGAAATCCATGGTTCGACGGAAACCACGAAGACTCCGAACGATTAGGCCAACGGGCGCGATTCGGTTCGAACCTAGCACCTCCTGTCTACTAGCTTTTTCGAAGGTTTTATTTGATTCTGTTAATGAATTGAGTGTTTTGAGATATTTTTATTTGAAATAAAATATTTTTGAAAAAACAGTGGAAATTTTGAAATATTTGTAGGAATGTGAATGTTTTTTGAATAAAATTCGGGGGAGGATTTTATTCTTTTAAGTGACATGCTTTTTAAAGATTTTTTTTTTTGAATTGCAGTCATGTTTTACCAAATATTTCTCGGTTTTAGGAAATTTTGAAATATTTGTAGGAATGTGAATGTTTTTTGAATAAAATTCGGGGAAGAACTTTATTCTTTTAAGTGACATGCTTTTTAAAGATATTTTTTTTTGAATTGCAGTCATGTTTTCCCAAATATTTCTCGGTTTTATATTAACGAATTGTAAGTTTTGTATTAGTCGGTTAGTAATTTTAGACTATCATTAGTTAGGTAAATGAAGTTATACTTTTGTGTCGTGCTTTCTGACTAAACTTTACTTATTGAATGAAAAAAGTATATGTAACTAGGAAATTTGATGAATATTTGAAGAAAAAATTTAATTTTCAGTGATATTTTAATCTAGTCAATGTATTAAGCAAAAAATAAAATAAAGCTTAAATTATACTTAACAAATATTTCAAAACACACCACAAGTATTGAGAGACTTAATACCATTCCATAATTTTTTAAAAAAGGGATATATATTAGCTGATTTCGTTTTATATAACATCAAATTTTACTGTATGCGTGTATTCCCCATATGGAAAAACCCTTTGGTAGATAAGCGGCTCAACAGTTCGCATGATAAGTACATGACTCATTTTACTTGAGGGTTTCTTTGCTAACGCAGTGAGAAATAGGGATTAGATAATTCTTAGTAGTTAAATATTAATTTAAAGGGAATTAGAATTTTGGTTTAGCACTTTATTCTTTTAAATGAGATGTTTTCTAAAGGTAATTTTTAGAAATTTCAGTTTTTTTAACCATTTTTCAGTTACGTTTTTGAATTGAAAGAAATGTTTTAGACATTTATCGGTTATACTATTAATGAGTGCACTCATATTTGCTCATTTAGGAACCTTTTAGAAATATTTTGCTAAGAATTTAGAACATATGAAAATATCCAGAATGTCATTAAAAATGTAGGATATTCACACATGTTAATGAAGTACAATTTAATATAAAAAAATTGTAATTCCCATTTAACTTTTAATCTAGTAAATTTGTGAAGTCACACAAATTTCGAAATTTTTCTTAATATAAATAAATATTATTTTGAGATCATTTTTTATAAATATTAATACACGAAAGAAATGATTGTGCTTTTAGAGCATGTAACTTTAATCATCAAAATTTAAATAAATATTTAAAACTTTCAAATGAAAATGATAAGCCTTTCGTTTAATTAATGCGTAATTAAATTTTTCAAAGGATTTTCATAATTAAAACAAATAGAAGAGGGATTATTTTCAAATTTATTAAGAAACAGGCAAGTTATTGTTAACCAATATTTCAAATCACTGCAAACTTTTTACATGATGAGTCATCACTGAGAAATTAATATTTTTTACACACATAAGTATCATTCTGATCTTACATGAAATCAAGCGGAAGGTTTTAATTTATATGTTATTAATATCGAGGTATATGAATAGTAATGCTAGTTACACTCTTTGAAATATATATATATATATACATTCCTATATATGTCTTAAAAACCTGACATAGTCGTTCTGCACAGTGTTTGTGAGATATAGATTTAGTTCCCATTTATGTTATGTAATAGACACCACGTGATTTTTCCCACCAATCGCAGTTCATTCTTTATCATTATTCTGAGATAGTATTGTAAGTATCATTTTTTTTTAGGAAATGTATAGTGTTAGAGAAGTGAATGACCAGAATTTGAAATATTTCGTCAAAATAATTTACACATTAACTCACTTATACAATTTTTATATATTAACTAACTTGCATCACTTACTACGACCATGACTTTCGAATACACTAGGATCTAACTCAAGTTTTCAAGCCATATTTATCTCACATATTTAAATTTAGATATTTAAACTACTTTTTAAATTCTTGATTAAATTTCAGAAATGCATATGCTTCAAAAAAAATATTTTCTAAATATATAAGAGAAATAAGTATTCACATAAAAATTAAACTTACCTTTTCCGAACACATCTACTTCAAACAATCTCTTGAAAAATGGAGAAGACAAGTTCTTATCTCACTCAAATGACTAACAAGCGGTGAGTCATTCATGGGTTTTCTCACGTAGATAACCTCACTGATTAGAAGTACATTAAATTTTCGACTATATATTTGTATTATTAAAGTTAGCATTGCAATTAACACATATCCTTTAATTGATTTTTATAATAATTAAAATAATAATTCAATTAATCCTTAAAAAATAAATTAGTTTTAGTTTTTTTCATTCTTAACAAGATATACAAAAATTAACAAAGTCATTTTAAATACAAGTGAAGTATTCTCCCGATCGTTATACTCGACTTGCGTGAAATAAAATAGAACCTTCCAGTACTCTTACCTGAAGAGGATAGTCTGATAACATACCCGCTTATCTACTTAAGCAAGATCACGTGATATCCCCGAGCATGCGCTGTGGTAACTAGTGACGTGATCGATCGTTGATAAGATTTCCTGATAAGAACTTGTATTCATTTCTTCCCAAGCAAGTGTACGAGCTTGTCGTGTCTAGGTAAGTAGCATTTAAACTTCAATTTTTTTCCTTAATTAGGCTTTTGAGAAAGAAAATTTAAAAATTTTTAGAAAACTATGTCGGCCCTTCATCAGCGACCCTTGTCATTTATATTTAGCCCCTTCGCTCGCGTGGCAAGCGTCTTTGAAAATGATTGATACACCTCTATAATTGCTTACTGATATTAACATATTACTTTTAAGCGATAGAATTTCTCGCACGGTTCGAACACACAAACCTTTGATCGAATTTCTCATTTTTATTGGGCAACACGCTAACCACTATCCTAAGTAGGCCCCACGCTTTTTTCGGATAAATATGCTTTCTATCTTTTTAGTTTTTCAGCTACTTTTTTTCATGAATTTATAATTCATATAAATTTATATATATATACTTTATTCATTTTAAGAAACTATTGTCATATTCTACCTTTTTCATTATGATTTAAATAATTTTTGGGTTAAAACATTAATTTTTCCTAAAATAATCAAGTTGTTTTAGCTTTATTCAAACTTTTAATATACACTACTTAACATTCGATAACATACATATGTACTTTTATATTTTATCATTGGTAAATTAATTAAACACTAAATATTAAAACGATAATTTCTATGACTTTAGAGTACCCATTTTAAATAATTGATTCGTTCATTATTATAAACAACAAACATAAAATTATCAAACGATTAAAATAAATAAATAAATATAAGATTTCAAAGGAAGTTCAACTTTAACAATTTTTTTTCTTTTTCAGAAAAATTTCACTTTTAAATAACTATTCGTTCATCAAACGAATTAAAACTTCTAAATTCTATTGTTATTTCCCAGGGGGGAAATTTTTAAAAGGTAATATAATTCAAAGCTATTAATAAATTATTTAAAAATATATATCTAAAATGTTTCAAGACAGTATAAAAGATTTAAACAAATTGATAAAAATGCTTTGAAGAACATTTTAAATTATTAAAAAATGTTTCATTAATATTTCAAAGTTAATAAATTTTAATAGCTATGTACATTCATGAATATGAGCTATGTTTTGAAAAAAAAAATCGTAAGTTTAAAAATGATTTTCTATTTAATTTCAAATTAATGAAATAGTTATGTTTTTTATACATATGTTAACAAAACAAATGTTTTAAACATTTCGATACTAAAAATAAGTTAGCCAATGCTTTTTTGAATATGCATAATATATATATATATATATATATATATATATATAATGCTTGTAAATTTTAACGTTTTATGTTTTTACTGACTAGTGAACACATTTCACCTTTCAATCATTTATCCTAGCTATCGTTTCTTTACACAATAAACCAACCAACCAATACAAAAAACTACCAACCAACTGCTTTTCAAACGACTATTTGATTATCATAACAACCTAAAACCTTTTATCTGCACATGCGCAAACATTTTAATAAACTAGAGTCTACATTTTTAATCCAATAAACAATGTCTAATCAAATAGGTTATGTCCTAACTTGAATTATACCTTTTTTGTGACATTATTAAACTAGCTAACATAATATTACTAAAGTTACTTGTAAAAATAACATGATAACTTGTTTTCACTATACTAATTTAATAATTTTCGTAGGTTTTGTATAATAATCGACATGTTTGGTTATCTCTCATTATAGTTTTCTAAAATATATCCAAAAAAGTTTGCTACTGTTAAAAAACATGTCTATAATTCAGATAGTTTTCACTCTTATTATTTCAAAACATTCATATTAGAACATATAACATAAATAAACTTAAATTAAATAATCACTATTTTTCACAAGTTTGCAATATAAGTCTTTTTTATGCTAACTAGGGTTAGTAGTATTCAGACTTAAAAATATCTTTATAGATTAAACATGAAAATTAATTTGTCTAACAAACCTTTTACTATTTTTAGTTAAACTTAGTGTCATGAAATAAAACAGCAAAGCTTAAAATTATACTTTTCAGTTTTCTTCTTATTATTATTTCTTTTTATTTATTTCAAATTATTGTTTAAAAAATATTATATACTATTACATTGTTATTTTAAAATTCCTTTTTATATAAACACATAATAATAATACTTATCTAATACGGCAGCTAGTTGAACACACGACCATACGACGTCACGGGTCACGTGACGTTTATCACGTGATTAGTGGTGCCTATTCTAGATTTCATAATTAAAAGGTCTCTCTTCTAATTGCAATTAGTACATTTCCTTTAATTAGTTATTAGAATTTAATTATTAGAATTAATTATTAATTATTAGAGTTAATAAATTATTTTTCTAATTAGTTATTAATTTTGAATTAATAATTAATTTAATAAACGCATATTTATAAAAACTAATTAAAGGAAATGTGCTAATTGCAATTAGAAAAGAGACCTTTTAATTATGAAATCTAGAATAGGCACCACTAATCACGTGATAAACGTCACGTGACCCGTGATGTGACTAGTGACGTCACATAGATCTTGTGATAATTTAATCAGTGATTAGATTAGCTGATAAGGACTTAGAATTATTTCATTTCTCTACGAGTTTTTCTACAATATGGTCGTGTGTTCAACTAGCTGCCGTACTAGATAAGTATTATTATTATGTGTTTATATAAAAAGGAATTTTAAAATAACAATGTAATAGTATTTAATATTTTTTAAACAATAATTTGAAATAAATAAAAAGAAATAATAATAAGAAGAAAACTGAAAAGTATAATTTTAATCTTTGCTGTTTTATTGCATGACACTAAGTTTAACTAAAAATAGTAAAAGGTTTGTTAGACAAATTAATTTTCATGTTTAATCTATAAAGATATTTTTAAGTCTGAATACTACTAACCCTAGTTAGCATAAAAAAGACTTATATTGCAAACTTGTGAAAAATAGTGATTATTTAATTTAAGTTTATTTATGTTATATGTTCTAATATGAATGTTTTGAAATAATAAGAGTGAAAACTATCTGAATTATAGACATGTTTTTTAACAGTAGCAAACTTTTTTGGATATATTTTAGAAAACTATAATGAGAGATAACCAAACATGTCGATTATTATACAAAACCTACGAAAATTATTAAATTAGTATAGTGAAAACAAGTTATCATGTTATTTTTACAAGTAACTTTAGTAATATTATGTTAGCTAGTTTAATAATGTCACAAAAATGGTATAATTCAAGTTAGGACATAACCTATTTGATTAGACATTGTTTATTGGATTAAAAATGTAGACTCTAGTTTATTAAAATGTTTGCGCATGTGCAGATAAAAGGTTTTAGGTTGTTATGATAATCAAATAGTCGTTTGAAAAGCAGTTGGTTGGTAGTTTTTTTGTATTGGTTGGTTGGTTTATTGTGTAAAGAAACGAAAGCTAGGATAAATGATTGAAAGGTGAAATGTGTTCACTAGTCAGTAAAAACATAAAACGTTAAAATTTACAAACATTATATATATATATATATATATATAATATGCATATTCAAAAAAGCATTGGCTAACTTATTTTTAGTATCGAAATGTTTAAAACATTTGTTTTGTTAACATATGCATAAAAAACATAACTATTTCATTAATTTGAAATTAAATAGAAAATCATTTTTAAACTTACGATTTTTTTTTTTCAAAACATAGCTCATATGCATGAATGTACATAGCTATTAAAATTTATTAACTTTGAAATATTAATGAAACATTTTTTAATAATTTGAAATGTTCTTCAAAGCATTTTTATCAATTTGTTTAAATCTTTTATACTGTCTTGAAACATTTTAGATATATATTTTAAAATAATTTATTATTAGCTTTGAATTATATTACCTTTTAAAAATTTCCCCCCTGGGAAATAACAATAAAATTTAGAAGTTTTAATTCGTTTGATGAACGAATAGTTATTTAAAAGTGAAAATTTTCTGAAAAAGAAAAAAAAAATTGTTAAAGTTGAACTTCTTTTGAAATCTTATATTTATTTATTTATTTTAATCGTTTGATAATTTTATGTTTGTTGTTTATAATAATGAACGAATCAATTATTTAAAATGGGTACTCTAAAGTCATAGAAATTATCGTTTTAATATTTAGTGTTTAATTAATTTACCAATGATAAAATATAAAAGTACATATGTATGTTATCGAATGTTAAGTAGTGTATATTAAAAATTTGAATAAAGCTAAAAAAACTTGATTATTTTAGGAAAAATTAATGTTTTAACCCAAAAATTATTTAAATCATAATGAAAAAGGTAGAATATGACAATAGTTTCTTAAAATGAATAAAGTATATATATATAAATTTATATGAATTATAAATTCATGAAAAAAAGTAGCTGAAAAACTAAAAAGATAGAAAGCATATTTATGCGAAAAAAGCGTGGGGCCTACTTAGGATAGTGGTTAGCGTGTTGCCGAATAAAAATGAGAAATTTGATCAAAGGTTTGTGTGTTCGAACCGTGCGAGAAATTCTATCGCTTAAAAGTAATATGTTAATATCAGTAAGCAATTATAGAGGTGTATCAATCATTTTCAAAGACGCTTGCCACGCGAGCGAAGGGGCTAAATATAAATGACAAGGGTCGCTGATGAAGGGCCGACATAGTTTTCTAAAAATTTTTAAATTTTCTTTCTCAAAAGCCTAATTAAGGAAAAAAATTGAAGTTTAAATGCTACTTACCTAGACACGACAAGCTCGTACACTTGCTTGGGAAGAAATGAATACAAGTTCTTATCAGGAAATCTTATCAACGATCGATCACGTCACTAGTTACCACAGCGCATGCTCGGGGATATCACGTGATTTTGCTTAAGTAGATAAGCGGGTATGTTATCAGACTATCCTCTTCAGGTAAGAGTAGTGGAAGGTTCTATTTTATTTCACGCAAGTCGAGTATAACGATCGGGAGAATACTTCACTTGTATTTAAAATGACTTTGTTAATTTTTGTATATCTTCTTAAGAATGAAAAAAACTAAAACTAATTTATTTTTTAAGGATTAATTGAATTATTATTTTAATTATTATAAAAATCAATTAAAGGATATGTGTTAATTGCAATGCTAACTTTAATAATACAAATATATAGTCGAAAATTTAATGTACTTCTAATCAGTGAGGTTATCTACGTGAGAAAAACCCATGAATGACTCACCGCTTGTTAGTCATTTGAGTGAGATAAGAACTTGTCTTCTCCATTTTTCAAGAGATTGTTTGAAGTAGATGTGTTCGGAAAAGGTAAGTTTAATTTTTATGTGAAAACTTATTTCTCTTATATATTTAGAAAATATTTTTTTTTGAAGCATATGCATTTCTGAAATTTAATCAAGAATTTAAAAAGTAGTTTAAATATCTAAATTTAAATATGTGAGATAAATATGTCTTGAAAACTTGAGTTAGATCCTAGTGTATTCGAAAGTCATGGTCATAGTAAGTGATGCAAGTTAGTTAATATATAAAAATTGTATAAGTGAGTTAATGTGTAAATTATTTTGACGAAATATTTCAAATTCTGGTCATTCACTTCTCTGACACTATTCATTTCCTAAAAAAAAAATGATACTTACAATACTATCTCAGAATAATGATAAAGAATGAACTGCGATTGGTGGGAAAAATCACGTGATCTCTATTACATAACATAAATGGGAACTAAATCTATATCTCACAAACACTGTGCAGAACGACTATGTCAGGTTTTTAAGACATATATAGGAATGTATATATATATATATATATATTTCAAAGAGTGTAACTAGCATTACTATTCATATACCTCGATATTAATAACATATAAATTAAAACCTTCCGCTTGATTTCATGTAAGATCAGAATGATACTTATGTGTGTAAAAAATATTAATTTCTCAGTGATGACTGATCATGTAAAAAGTTTGCAGTGATTTGAAGTATTGGTTAATAATAACTTGCCTGTTTCTTAATAAATTTGAAAATAATCCCTCTTCTATTTGTTTTAATTATGAAAATCCTTTGAAAAATTTAATTACGCATTAATTAAACGAAAGGCTTATCATTTTCATTTGAAAGTTTTAAATGTTTATTTAAATTTTGATGATTAAAGTTACATGCTCTAAAAGCACAATCATTTCTTTCGTGTATTAATATTTATAAAAAATGATCTCAAAATAATATTTATTTATATTAAGAAAAATTTCGAAATTTGTGTGACTTCACAAATTTACTAGATTAAAAGTTAAATGGGAATTACAATTTTTTTTATATTAACCCTCTGTCTACCAGAAGAGTCCAATGGACCCGACATGTACATTCAAAATATTTATTCAAACCAGAAATTTCTTCAAAACAAACTAAATGTATAAATCAGACAATAATAAGTTAAATAAACAAATTAAATAGTTTTAAGAAAAAATTCTGGTGTAGAATGTTTTTATAAAACTTGAGTAAAATTTCCGGTAGTTCTAGGGTTAAATTGTACTTCATTAACATGTTGAATATCCTACATTTTTAATGACATTCTGGATATTTTCATATGTACTAAATTCTTAGCAAAATATTTCTAAAAGGTTCCTAAATGAGCAAATATGAGTGCACTCATTAATAGTATAACCGATAAATGTCTAAAACATTTCTTTCAATTCAAAAACGTAACTGAAAAATGGTTAAAAAAACTGAAATTTTTAAAAATTACCTTTAGAAAACATCTCATTTAAAAGAATAAAGTGCTAAATCAAAATTCTAATTCCCTTTAAATTAATTTTTAACTACTAAGAATTATCTAATCCCTATTTCTCACTGCGTTAGCAAAGAAACCCTCAAGTAAAGTGAGTCATGTACTTATCATGCGAACTGTTGAGCCGCTTATCTACCAAAGGGTTTTTCCATATGGGGAATACACGCATACAGTAAAATTTGATGTTATATAAAACGAAATCAGCTAATATATATCCCTTTTTTAAAAAATTATGGAATGGTATTAAGTCTCTCAATACTTGTGGTGTGTTTTGAAATATTTGTTAAGTATAATTTAAGCTTTATTTTATTTTTTGCTTAATACATTGACTAGATTAAAATATCACTGAAAATTAAATTTTTTCTTCAAATATTCATCAAATTTCCTAGTTACATATACTTTTTTCATTCAATAAGTAAAGTTTAGTCAGAAAGCACGACACAAAAGTATAACTTCATTTACCTAACTAATGATAGTCTAAAATTACTAACCGACTAATACAAAACTTACAATTCGTTAATTTAAAACCGAGAAATATTTGGGAAACATGACTGCAATTCAAAAAAAATATCTTTAAAAAGCATGTCACTTAAAAGAATAAAGTTCTTCCCCGAATTTTATTCAAAAAACATTCACATTCCTACAAATATTTCAAAATTTCCTAAAACCGAGAAATATTTGTGAAAACATGACTGCAATTCAAAAAAAAAAAATCTTTAAAAAGCATGTCACTTAAAAGAATAAAATCCTCCCCCGAATTTTATTCAAAAAACATTCACATTCCTACAAATATTTCAAAATTTCCACTGTTTTTTCAAAAATTTTTTATTTCAAATAAAAATATCTCAAAACACTCAATTCATTAACAAAATCAAATAAAACCTTCGAAAAATTTCTGAAGTTTCTTCTTTAAATTATTGCCCGACCAGTAGCCGAGAGGTTCTGCTCTCGAAGCTAGTAGACAGGAGGTGCTAGGTTCGAACCGAATCACGCCCGTCGGCCTAATCGTTCGGAGTCTTCGTTGTTTCCGTCGAACCATGGATTTCCATGCGAAAATACGGGTAGGTTCCAAAATAAAGATCCACATATCTTTTAAGACATGTCACTAAAAAGAATAAAATCCTTCCCCAAATTTTATTCAAAAAACATTCACATTCCTACAAAGATTTTAAAATTTCCACTGTTTTTTTCAAAAAATTTCTATTTCAAATAAAAATATCTCAAAACACTCAATTCATTAACAAAATTAAATGAAACTCTCGAAAATTTTCTTCATTCAGTTATTTTCTTGTTCATATTTTTTAATTATCATTTTTAATTACTATTTTTAATGAATGAATATTTTTAATTATTCTTAAAATTCAACTGCATATTATAGTCCACTAAAAATAATTTTCAAACTCAAATATTCTAAGTCCCCTCATTAAAATTTCTAAATTAATTTTTCTTATTAATTAATTATTTTTAATTACTTTTTAATTAATTGATATTTTAAATTAATTTCCATTTTTAATAATGCATTTGAACCTCGTACTATACTACACTAATAAAATTGCTCGAAAAAGTCCAAGTCCCCTCATTAAATATTTCCTCATTAAATTTTTAATTGCTATTTTTAATTACTAATTAGTTAACCGACAGTAAAAAAAATATTCCCTCGTATAATAACACACCAAAAATTCCGCTAAAAATAAATTTCAAACTCAAAAATTCTAAGTCCCCTCATTAAAATTTCTAAATTAATTTTTCTCATTCATTAATTTAATTATCTTTTTAATTCATTAATTATTCATTCGAACCTCGTACTACAGCTGAGTAAAAATAAATTCAATCTCGAAAAATTCCCCTTCAAAAATTCCTCCCCCTCTCCAATTAACCCCTCTCTTATAACGTAAAATATTCTGATCGCCCTCCCCCCCCCCATTCTCGAAAAATTTTTACCCCCATTTTACCCCTCCTCTTATAAGACATGCTCGAGAGGAGGCGCCCTCCTTCCTCCACATTTACACCTCCTCTTACAAGACGGTCTCGGGAGGAGGCTGTCCACCACCACCACCACAGCCTCCAGCCTCCTCCTGGCGCCGGAGCCCCATTTCTTCTCTACTCAGGATTTACACGATTTTCGCAATAGCTCTATCTCAAGAAATAATGCACGGGTTTTCATCAAACTTCAGATTCAGTTAGTCCTTGACATGAATTGAAGTTTTGCACCTTTTGGTGTAAAGCGCTCAACAGGTGGCGCTGCTATGGTGCATTTTTGTGATTTCCGCAATAGCTCTATCTCAAGAACTAATGCTTGGGTTTTCAACAAAATTCAGATTCATATATACCTGGATATGAATTAGTGCTGTTTATGTTTTGGTGCAAATTGCTCAACAGGTGGCGCTGCTATGCAGCATTTTTCATGATTTCCACAATAGCTCAATTTCCAGAACTAATGCACGGATTTTCATCGAACTTCAGATTCAGTTAGTGCTTGACATGAATTGACGTTTTCCACCTTTTGGTGTAAATCGCTCAACAGGTGGCGCTGCTATGGTGCTTTTTTTTATTATTTCCGCAATAGCTGTATCTGAAGGACTAATGCTTGGGTTTTCAGCAAACTTCAGATTCCGGTGTACCTCGATATGAATTAGTGCTGTTTATGGTTTGGTACAAATCGCTCAACAAGTGGCGCTGCTATACTGCATTTTTCAGACTTTCTCCTATAGCTCTATCTCAATAACTAATGCACGAATTTTCATCAAACTTCAAATTCAGATATATTTTGATATGAATTGGTGCTAAATGGATGTAATTTCTTGTACTATTTAAATGATTTAATTGACGTGATTTATATAGAAGAAAGTTTTGTGATGGCCACAACATACTAGTCTTTTCTTGTGCTTCTTTTTACTTTCTTCTATCTTTACAAGAAGAAAGTATTGTTTTCATGAAAATTTTCGAATTCCAGTTTTCGACGGATTTACACGTTTTGTGGGTCAGAGATTCCAAAAAAACTTTTTTTACAAAATGTCTGTCTGTATGTGACACAAATTTTGTGGGCGCTCTATCTCAAGAACTAATGCACGGAATTTAATAAAAATTTATATTCAGGTTGTCCCTTATATAGATTGGTGCTGATTAGTTTTTGGTGTAAATCGTCCTGCAGGTGGCGCTGCTATGTAGCATTTTGCAGGATTTCCGCAAAAACTCTATCTCGAGAACTAATACACGGATTTTTATAAAACTTCAGATTCCGTTAGTCCTTGACATGAATTGATGCTGTTTACGTTTTGGTGTAAATCGCCACACAGGTGGCGCTGCTATGCTGAATTTTGCATCATTTACACTATTTTCGCAGTAGCTCTATCTCAAGAACTAATGCCCACATTTTCATCAAACTTCGGATTTAGTTAGTCCTTCATATGAAATGATGCTGACTACGTGTTGGTGTAAATCGCTCGATAGGTGGCGCTGCTGTGCTGCATTTTGAACTATTTCCTCAATAGCTCTGTCTCAAGAACTAATGCACGAATTTTCATCAAACTTCAGATTTAAGTATAACTTGATTAATATTGCTGCTGATTATGTGCTGTTGCAAATCGCTCAACAGGTGGCGCTTCTATGCTGCATTTGTCATGATTTGCGCAATACCTCTATCTCAAGAACTAATGCACGAATTTTCCTCAAACTTCATATTCAGTTAGACGTTGACATAAGATGGTGATAATTAGGTTCTGGTGTAAATAACCCAATAGGTGGCACTGCTATGCTGCATTTTGCTTGATTTACACGATTTCAGTGACAGTCATACCTCAAGAACTAATGCACGGAATTTCATATTTTTAGAATTCTCATGATGAACACAGATTGCCATTTACTTTGGCACTGAGGTAGTGAATTTTGAAGTATTGACATGTATGAGATAGAAGAAAGGTTTGTGATGGCCACAACGTAACTAGTTTTTTAATATTTTTAGTTTAAGATGAAGGAATGAATCTTTGTGTCATACATCTTTTGCAAATAATAATCATAGAATAAATGCAGAAATCTGCTGTAAAAAAAAAAAAAAAAAAAAAAAAAATCTTTCCGGGACAACTGATAAATTATCTGAGTTCAAAAATATTAAATTAAACATTGCTAATGAGTCACGTTGGTTTTTCCTTCGAATTTTATTATTATTTTTTAATTAAGATTAACCCTTTAGCGGGCGGTGTTCACAAAAGAGGACACCTAATTTTAAGAGTACTCGCACCCAGAATATTTAATTAAAATTTTGGTTTTATAAGGTACTGGAAAATAAGCGAATTTTTATTTTCTAATAAATTCGTTTGTAAATTCAGTGTCAATCAATCATTTCATCATTTTACTAACGGAATTACTCCGCGTCGGAAAGAGTTAAAATGATTGAATCAATTTTTGTTTCTTTGCAAATAATTACACTAGAATATTTGTTACATTCATCTTTTGCAAATAATAACCGTAGAATGAACGCAAAAATCTGCTGTAGTAACATTTTGTCCAGGGGAGATGTACATTTTATCATTCAAAAGGTCGGGTAGAAGATTTTATTTTTTTTATTTGTTTACACTGAGACTAGCATGAAAAAACCAAATTTTCTAAAAAAATAATTCTCAAAACAAATACTATATCCTTTCGGGATAACAAATGGATTACTATCTGAATTAAAATATATTTTTCAAAATATTAATTTAAATATTACTACTGAATCACGTTGGTTTTATCTTCGGATTTTATTGTTATTTATTTTTTAGATAAAGATGATTGAATCAATATTTGTTTCTTTACAAATAATAACATTAGACTATTTGTGTCATTCGTCTTTTACAAATAATATTATTAGAATGAACGCGAAAATCTACTGTAATAACATTTTCAAAACAAATACTAAATCCTTCCGGGACAACTGATGGATTATCTGAGTTAAAAAATATTAAATTAAATATTGTTACGGAGTCAAGTTGGTTTTACCTTCGAATTTTATGGGGGTTTTTTTTTCTTTAAGATGACTGAATCAATATTTGGTTCTTTGCAAATAATAACACTAGACTATTTGTGTCATTCATCTTTTACAAATAATATTATTAGAATGAGCGCAAAAATCTACTGTAATAACATTCTCAAAACAATTACTAAATCCTTCCGGGACAACTGATGGACTATCTGAGTTAAACAATATTAAATTAAATATTGTTACTGAGTCACGTAGGTTTTACCTTCGAATTTATTTATTTTTCCTTTAACATTAAAATGACTGATTCAATATATGTTTCTTTGCAAATAATAGCAGTAGACTATTTGTGTTATTCACCATTTTGCAAATAATATTCGTAGAATGAACGCAAAAATCTGCTGTAATAACATTCTCAAAACAATTACTAAATCCTTCCGGGACAACTGATAGATTATCTGAGTTAAAAAATATTAAGTATTGTTACTGAGTCACGTTAATTTTACCTTCGAATTTTAATGTTATTTATTTTTTAGATAAAGATGACTGAATCAATATTTGTTTCTTTGCAAATAATAACACTAGACTATTTGTGTCATTCATCTTTTACAAATAATATTATTAGAATCGACGCAAAAATCTACTGTAATAACATTCTCAAAACAAATACTAAATTTTTCCGGGACAACTGATTGGATTATCTGAGTTAAAAAATATTAAATTAAATATCGTTACTGAGTCACGTTGGTTTTACCTTCGAATTTATTTTTCCCCTTTAAGATTAAAATGACTAAATCAATATTTGTTTCATTGCAAATAATAACAGTAGACTATTTGTGTCATTCATCTTTTTGCAAATAATATTCATAGAATCAACGCAAAAATCTGCTGTAGTAACATTCTCAAAACAATTAATAAATCCTTCCTGGTCAACTGATGGATTATCTGAGTTAAAAAATATTAAATTAAATATTGTTACTGAGTCACTTTGGTTTTACCATCGAATTTTATGTTTTTTTTTTTTTTTTTTTCATTCTTTCCTTAAGATGACTGAATCAATATTTGCTTCTTTGCAAATAATAACACTAGACTATTTGTGTCATTCATCTTTTATAAATAATATTATTAGAATGAACGCAAACTTCTGCTGTAATAACATTCTCAAAACAATTACTAAATCCTTCCGGGACAATAAGATTAAAAGGACTGAATCAATATTTGTTTCATTGCAAGTAATAACACGAGACTATTTGTATCATTCTTCTTTTACGAATAATATTCTTAGAATGGACGCAAAAATCTGTTGGAATAGCACTGTCAAAACAAATACTAAATCCTTCCGGGACAACTTATGAATTATCTAAGTTAAAAAATATTTTTCAAAATATTAAATTAAATATTTTTACTGAGTCACGTTGGGTTTTTTCGGATTTTATTATTATTATTTTAAAGATGAAAATCACTGTATCAATATTTCTTTCTTTGCAAATAATAACAAAAGAATCTCTGTGTTATTCATCTTTTGCAAATAATAATGTTAGAAGGAACGTAAAAATCTGATGTAATAATATTCTCAAAAGAAATACATACTAAATCCCCCCCCCCCCGGGACAATTGATAGATTATATGACTTTAAAACAATATGTTTCCAAATATTAAATTAAATATTATTACTGAGTCACCATAGTTTTACCTTCGGATTTAATTTTTTTTTCTAAGATTAAGATGACTGAATGAATTTTTTAAATAAGATGTATGCGTTAAAAACACATAAACTTACTCAATGGTACACACAAGGAAGAACTTTTATATGAGATTGCACAAATAAAAATTAATGATAAAACATAATATCGACGGTTCGAACTGCTTCTGCAGTCATCTTCAAGATAAATATGATGCTGAAATGTTTAAAAGTCGAAATCATTGCACATGAGCATAATGCCTGTAGCGATAATCTGTTTATATAAAATCCAAGTCTCTGTGTGTTCCTCACAATTCCGGTAGGACCACCTTATTGTAATGAGTTATTCTTGAAAATTACTGATGCAGGGTTACCACAGTAGCGCCAAATGTTGACCAATTTGGCGATATTTCGCCAAATTCGGCGACAAAAATAAGTTGTCATATATGAAGCCAACTTGTGATAACTAACTAATTTGGCGAAATTCTCATTTAAAACCATTAATATTATATAATGGAGGTCACCGCAATTTAATTTAAACTCCGCGCTTTTAAGAGTTTTTTTCAAAATCCATGGTGAGAATTTAAAGTGTAATATACGAAAACGTACGCCTTTACATCTTCATCCCGATGCTGCTAATAACAGCCAAAAGACGGCGCTGTACTGTCTGAGCTCCTAACTGCCCGATTTTTATGTACTTTAGGTACTTTTCCAGTATAGGGGCCTTGACGAGATAGAGAAAATGAAATTTAGCAACATATTTTCTAGCAATTTATTCACTGTTTCATATACACAAGTAATTTTCCAATATTTATACAATTTATCTAATATAAAGAAGCCACTTAACTATTTTTGTATACAAACTGAAGTAAGTTGTATATAAAAAACAACAATAATATAGAAATAAATAAAATGTTTATAGATTATATAAATAATTTTAAAATTTCATTAATTTTGTTTTTACAGCTGTTTATATCATTTGGAAAAAATTCTCACTTCTGGAGCCCAAATTATGACTAACTTTTAAAAAGTACGCCATACTGGAAGAGTACCGCGCTTTATATAGTCGGATACAAAAGTTAAATTCTCGGTAATTTTCCACTTTAGGGGCCTTGCCGAAGAAGGTAAAGTGGCAACATATTTCCTGGCAACCTATTCGCTGTTTCATTTCATATACACACGCATTTTTTTTTTCAATATTTATACAAGTTATTTAGCATAAAGAAGCCCTATATCTAATTTTATAATATAGACATGACCTGCAATCCTCAAAAAGAATGAAATGCGCACAACGCTTGGAACCAAGCTGAGCGGATAAGTTGTCTTCGACTGTATCAAAGCTTTTCATAAATGAGTTTCGTTTTTAAAATCTGTTATTTTCATTTATCACAAGCGATAAAAACCCATATTCTTGCACATGTGTTGTATATCTTTATCTCCTATTCCGTCATTTTTGACGGGCTATTTTTCAAGTTTATCTTATAATATGCCAAAAATCTGGTTTAATATTATAAAAAAGTTTTAATTGCTTATCTGTTTGTAATATTTCAATTTTCCCTTTTTTACCATGACCTTGTTTGAATGTAATTCCTTCATAGCTGCTGACACTCCATTGTCTTCAAGGGAACTTTTAATTTATCTCAACTTATTTCACTTTAAAATTTTCTCATGTACTCACTTCAGTTTTCCATTCATATAATTGATCAAGACTCGACAGGAAGCTTTCGTCTCCACACTTTTAAACATTTCAACATCATATTTATCCTGAAAACGAATGCAGAAATAGTTCGAAACGTCGATATTATGTTTTATTATTAATTTTATTTGTACAAGTTCATATAAAAGTTCTTGTTTACGTGTATAATTGTGCAAGTCTATGTCTTTTAATGTATACATCTTATTTATTATATTTTATGGTGCAATTGTCCTACTTATGTTAATAAATCAATATTTGTTTCATTTAATCTTTGCAAATAATAACACTAGGATAATAATAATAAAAAAAAAAGAAAAAGAATTTTGTCTAACCAGCTGCGGGTTATTATTCATGAAATTTCCAGAGTTTTTTTTTCTTTTAACAGTGTAAGCGGCAAAGATTCAGACTTATATTTTTCAATTGCAATTTTTAAAGAATTTTCGTCACAGCGTTTAAGACGATTTTTTATTGATCTTTGCAACCAACAAAAAGCATAAATAAATACAGTTTGTTTTCGGATAACAAAACCCTCCGTGCTTTTGCGCATGCGCCAGGTCTTCTTTGATTTTGTCCAAATAGGGGTGATAGGGTGTTTGTTTAGCTGCGTTTGTCCGAGTGCCAATCCTAGACACAACCAACAAATGAACAACTTCGGAAAATACCCAGCTCAGCGTAACACCCATTTGCTTAGTAGAATCATCCCAGAGTGCTAGGCGCGGCTGTCGAAAACGAACAGCAAATAAACAATTAAATTAAAAAAATCAAAAAACCCGACTGCGTAAAAAGCCAGCTAATTAATTATTTCTCATCAATGTTAAACTATTTTTTATATTACTTACCTATTTTTTTTATTTACTTGTATTGATGACTTTTAAGTTATGTTTAATTGTTAGTTCCTAGCTATAAACACTGCTTTGATGAGGCCTATAGATGTCTATGAAGGTTAGAGTTGCAATAAAGCTAGAGATCCTACCTACACAACTTGCAGGTTGTGTAATATTTAAACGAAGCTTCTGACTGTAAAATAGTCAATGAAACATCGTCTTCATTTTGAAAGACCTACCCAATGATATGCCACTCAATATCGTGCGTAAAAATATGTTGTCGTCTCTACCGCCATTTTGTATTTTACGGCCGCCATTTTGAATTTATAAAAACATAACCTAGCCTATAACCATCGCGCTGTTAAGACGAATCGATAGAGATCTCATTCATTGAAATCCATCCAGCCGTTGGGATGTTTCGAGGGTATAAAAAAATTTATATACCCAGATACGCGTGAAACACATAACCCTTCATGGCAGTCGAGTAAAAAGACCACTTCTTCACCACACAAAAAAAGCCAAATAGAATTACTCAAATATTTTTTTACAACTAGTGACTATCGATGTCTATTATCGTTACCTATTTTCGTATTCAGCATCGATAATAGCTCAACATTATTGGCAGAATATCCATAATTTAATATAGAGTATTGAGTATTTATTCATTAAAAAAATAATCAATAAAACAGGTAATAGTATCACAACATGTAATATAACCATTATTGACCACTTGTAACAATTTCAAACGACTATATAAAATATATATATATTTAATACGATTTTTATTGATCTTTGTAACTAACGAAAAGCATAAATAAATAAAAAAGAAAACGTTTTCATCACAAAAATATGAAGAATGGAATTACTCAAAGCGCTTTGGAACCATTGACTATCGACGTCTATTATCGTTAACTATTTCATATTCAATATCGATAATATCTCAACATTTGCAGAATTGCTATTGTTTAATATGACGTACTTATTCTGTAAAAATATAATAAGTAAAATAAATAGTAGTAATCATAACATGTAATATAACAAGTATTAATAACTTGTAACCCAATACCAATCATTATTAAATTAAAAAATATATATATTTAACACGATTTTTATTGATCTTTGTAACCGACGAAAAGCACAAATAAATAAAAACAAGACAGAAAAAATCATGCGTTAAGCATAGATTATGAAACCCTTTCCAACACTTCCTGAATGCTTTAACAAAGCTTCGTTATTTGGGAAAATAAATAAGATAGCTAAGTAAACATTTTATAAAACGCATAAAACATTTGAAAAACTGATTTCAGTAGTTACTGTCCATAGCCAAATATGTATTCCAATTCTTTTGAACAGCCCTGTATTTGATATGTAGGTTGATATATATACTATATAATGGGAAAATTTAGTTTAGCAAGAAAATGCATAACAGGTTAAAATTCATCTTTTAGCAATTTATACTAATAGATGGAAATATACATGAATACTTTTGTACAGCCCTGTAGTGTACCTAGTATGTTTATTACATGCCACTATTTAGCTAAAATTTTATTCAAACTAAAACACTCTTAAAACTACTGAAATTACACTTCCAGAAATTATCACCCATAGACGGCCATGTATCCAACTCTTTGTGTGGTCCTGTATATCATTTTATCTATAGTCTATAAATATTTCTTAATAAACTAAATTCTGTTCAGCGTAAAAATGCATAATTCTTTTAAAACCCACCTTTAAGCAATTTATGCTCATACTCAGTAACCTTTACGAATTCATTTCTGTATCCCTGTATATGAACTATATCATATATACGTACTTTATAGTATGTATAAATATAGTGATAAAAGCGCATATCATAATTAAAAATGCATTTCGAGCAATCATTACTAATATACAGTAATTCGGATACAATATAGTGTCTGAAATCTTTTCAAATACACCGCAAACAATTCCCCCTATACCATTATGAACGGAATTCTTTTGTGTGACCCTGTAAATGAACAATAACTGGGGCATTCTCACAATCATTTGACTTTTGGGGATAAAAATCTGGCGAAATTAAACTTGCTAAAATAACATTTAAATCTGATAGACGAAAGCCTTAATGATTCAAAATAAAGAAAAAATGGCCAGCAGCGAAATTTTTTTTATTTAACTGAGGTTTAGGTTAAACTTGCGAGTTTAATTTTCCTTACTGTCTTACCTCTATAACTGTTTATTTTCTTCTAAATTTTTACTTATAATGAATTTGCATAGTACCCACAGGGCATTCAAATAAAAAATAATAAAAATATAGTACTTTTAATACAGGATTTTTGTATAACATTGTCTTAAAGTGATGTTAAAGAAGGGACGGTAAGGTAAAAATAGGGACGAAATGGTAAAAAAAGGGACGCAGTGGTAAAAAAAGAGACGGTAAGGATGGAACGGTAAGGAAAATTACCACCTATTTTTAGAAAAATCATGTTAAGACTAAGTGATAGCCACAAGGTTCATTGATTTTTCGAAACAGTTGTTAACATTGGATTAAATTAATTTTTTTTTAAATTTACCTCGAAAAGTGCAATTAATAAACCTTGGGGACGGTAAGACTACCAATAAAGCCACGGTGCTTGAAATTAATATTTAAATGCTGATTTATATTCTGCAGTAAATTTCCTGTCAAAGAATTTTAGATATTCTTTCTCTAGCAAACTTCTGCATGAGCAAAAACTTAAAAAAAAATTCTGTCGCTGCATCTGAAGTGATTTTCTGTATAATTTTAGAAGAGGGATGGTAAAAAATCTAAAACCCAGGGACAGAGTTCAAAAAATAATATCAACCCTAAAAATGAGTTCCGGTTAATTTTTAGCTATATATTTATATAAAACAATAGTTCCAGTTTCAGAAAAAAATTACTTAGAATTATTTTTATTGAAACAATTTTTTCCAGACAGCTCCAAACTTCAAAATAGCATCAGGGACACGGGACGGTAGATGAGTTTTCCATGTGTTTGGACCCCCAACATCGTCCAAAACTTATTTATCTCGTTAATATTATTGTGCAATCATGCAATGGGATGTTCCCAAATATATGAAATAAAAAAAACACAAAAAAGTGTATTAAATAAAAAACTATTATTCAGGGACATGAAAGTTAAAAGATTGTGAGAATGCCCCAACTATTCTTTGCACTGCATATACAACAGAATGCATATTTCAGCGGAGTTCATAAATGAATATCAATTTTATTATGTTTGAAAGAGTGTAACACCATTCATTTGAAACGATTTTTTCCCATTAGCCGTAATGTAACGGGAAACTTTTGACTGTCCGTGTAAATGAACTAAAGATGCTACAAACTTCATTTGAAATAGGGAACGTGCTATGGTAGAGGTCACTAACATCCAAAAATTTCAGAACGATCCGAGCATATTTACGAGAGTTAGAGCGTGGACAGACGGACAGACAAATCGAAGTCATAAACACTTTTAAACTTTGTTGGATAGTGTTAAAAAGACTGTTTCACCATACAAAAAATACCAACTAGAATTATAATCAGCATTATTAACCACTGGTAACCAATTCAAACCATTATGAAATAAAACAAGAATGAAAAATCATGCATCTAACATAGATTATGAAACATTTTCCAACACATTCAGAATACTTTAACAAAACTTCACAGTTTATTAAAGTGAAAGATGATGTCCAAATATGCACTTTGAAAAACACATAACGCATTTGAAACCCGATTCCTGTTATTACCATCAATAGTCGGGAAAATATCTGATTTCTTTGTGTAGCCCTGTATATGATATGTAGATTTATATATATATGCTATATAGTATTCTAAAAATTTGCTCAGTTAAACGTAAACACAGCTGAAATTTTCCATTCAACAATTTTTGCGAATAAACGAAAATGTACTTGAGAAGTTTTGTGCATCCCTGTATAATGATCTATAGAATTTATACATACCAAGAAATATTAAAAGAAATAGTTCAATTTAAAAACGCGTACCACAACTGAATACGTATTTCCTGCAATTATTGTTAATAGGTTTCAATAGCTCAATGATTGTCCAATTTCTTCTGTAGCGAAATTCTTTTGTGTGTCCCTGTAAAGTAACGTTAAATTCTATGCACATCTTATACTACAGTAAGCGCTGTGTAGTACAGTCGTGGAAAAAAAAAAGTAAACACCACTTACTGACGCTGCAAAAAATTACCGTAGAAGAAAGTTACTGATACCACACGATTGGCAATAAAGTCTACTTTTAAATGATGTATATAAAATTTGCTTAGGGGCCATCTACATATTAAAACGAACCATAACTTTGTTTTTTTCAATCGTAGTACACAATTCTGACAGCATAAAAGAACTCTACATCCTTCAATTAGCCTAAAAACAAATTTTTATGAAATTCCTACTATAAGTTTCCGAGAAATTAATTATTTTAAAACGAGCGTATTTTCAGGGCTGTATCCAAATTGGAGTCCGGTACTCGATTGATGACCGAGAGAGTCACCTTCTTGATCAAGGCATCTTAAGTGCCACGCAAGCAGTCATTGAAGACTACTAGATTACAGGATAGCATAAGAAATTTCAAAATAGCTAGTCACTTCTATCATAGTCCATCATTTGACCCCTTAAACCATCATTTTGCCGTTTTTTAAGCATAATTTGAAAACTACTAGGAAGAAAAATGTCAAATTTTGGATTTCCATAAAGCAGGACTTAATAAATTTAAATCCATCAAAAAAACTGTAGGTTGCAATTCATAATTTTTTGAATATTAATTTCATAATTCATAGTTCATATCATAAAATTATAAAAATTGCAAATTCAAAGTATTTATGTTTGGGTATTTTAGTATTATTGCTACACAAAAAAATAGCACATTAGGAGTATAATTTCAGGAGATATTAATAAATATGTGAAAATGTAAATTATCATTAGAAGCACTCAATTTTAAATGTTTATAATTCAGAAACTTATCATTCAAATGACTTGAAATTTGGTGTCTAGGTATAGTTTAAACTGAAAATTTGAAATATATTGTTAAAATTGCGTATTGCCATTGAAAAAAAATTAAGTTTGGGTTCGTTTTAATATGTAGATGGCCCTCTAAGCAAATTTTATATACATCATTTAAAAGAAGACTTTATTTCCATATCGTTCGGTAGCAGTAACTTTCTTCTGCGATAATTTGATGAGGAGTTAGTGGGGGGTGTTTGCTTTTTTTTTTTTTTTCCACGACTCTACATCTCATTGACATATATAAATTTCACTATTGAAATAAATAATCATTGTTTAACGTCTGATATACGATTTTAAAATAAAATATACATTACAATTCATCAGACATACAAGTAAAAATTACATAAATACATTTAATACAATTAAAAATGCAAACGTTTCGAGGAAAATTTTAGCCCCTCATCAGTGCAATAACATTCAAATGACAAGAAAACTACATATCATGTTTACAGTTAATAATTATTAACAGGAAAAATTAAAGGAATTATAAAAAGAAAAAAAAATCAAAGCAATACTGTGTATTCAGGTAGAAGTGCATAGGATTCATTAATCGGCGAAATTTGCTTACGAGTGAACACACCTTCCAGAAAAGCTCTACTTTTAACGTTATTGCAACCGGATCTAATAACTGTCATTTTTGCGAAATCTGGCAAATTTCGCCGTTTAATGAATCCTGTGCACTACCACCTGAATATACTGCATTGCTTTGATATATTTTTTAATACTTTCTTTAATTTTAACTGTTAATAATTGTTAACTGTAAACATGATATGTAGTTTTCTTGTCATTTGAATGTTATTGCACTGGTGAAGGGCTAAAATTTAACTCGAAACGGTTGCATTTTTAATTGTATTAAATGTATTTATATAATTTTTACTTGTATGTCTGATGAATTGTAATATATTTTTTTATTTTTAAATTTCAGTATGTTTAAAAAATAGTGTCATCGAAAAATAACGCCTAGATTTAAAAAAATCATAACATCGAAACCTTTTATGTTAACTGAGTAATTCTTTCACTACACGATAACTGGTGAACGCAAGTTCGGTTTTAGTTCACCAGAATTCGTTTGCATGTCTGTGTTATGCGCGGATTAGTTGCGCAGTCGTCAAGGTCAGCCGACGCGCAAGACTGCAGCTGCTCAGTACGATGTTGACCGTGCAACAAAAAGCACAGTGCGTGATTTGGTATGTGGAGTCAATGTCAATAGTCAGTGTCAATAGTCAGTGTTTTTCGGAGAACTTATCCAGGTCAAACTGCTCTTGATAACAAAGCGTCGGCTGACCTTGACGACTGCGCAACTAATCCGCGCATAACACAGACACGCAAACGAATTCTGGTGAACTAAAACCAAACTTGCGTTCACCAGTTATCATGTAGTGAAAGAATTACTCATTTAATATAAAAGGTTTCGATGTTATGATTTTTTTAAAATCTAGGCATTATTTTTCGATGACACTGTAGTGTAATATCATAAAAATACAAAGCAAAAGAATTATCCCTATAGACCGTAATGTAACTGAATTCTTTAGAGCGTCTATGCAAATGAATCGTAAATGCTACACCCTTCCTTTTCAATATTGAATATGCCAGAGTGATACTGAATAACATCTATGAATTTTCTGGCAATCGGACTATATTTACAGCACTGTAAAAAAATAATAAATAAATAAATAAAAACTCAGATTCTACTGGCAATCGAGACGCCAGTTACTATTTCCGTATTTTAACGGAAATTTCCCCTCATAAATTCCAGAAATCCGTATTTTTATGGAAAATTTCTACCATAAATTACAGAAAATTTTCCGTTTTTCTCGAATTTATGGGGGAAATTTTCCGTTAAAATACGGAAATAGCACTAGCGTCTCGATTGCCAGTAGAATCTCCGTTTTTTAGTCCGTTTATTTTTACAGTGTGGAATTAGAGCACGGACAGACGGGCAGATAGACAAACCGAATTCATAAAAACTTTTCAACTTTGTTGGAAAGTTTTAAAAAGAAAATGTCTGTGAACTATTTTTCTATTCGGTATCCATTACCTCAGCTAGCTTTTTAGATGCGTTCGTAATTATATAAATACCTAGCACCTATAGTCGACATCTGGTCCGTCCGTCTGTCTGTCCGTATATAACAGCGCAAAAACTATCCAACCGAATGGTTTGAAATTTAATATATATAACCGTTGCATAATTTTATCGAGTCATTTCAATTTTTTTTTAAATCGAATCAAAACGTAAAAAGGTATTAATAAGAGTTCTCTTGATTCTATTAAATATAAATAAAACAGATAGTAGTATCACAACATGTAATATAACAAGTATTAATCACTTATAACACAGTGGCAATCATTATTAAATAAAAAAAAAAATATGTAACACAATTTTTATTACCCGACTGCCAAGAAGGGTTATGTGTTTCATGCGTATCTGGGTATGTGGATTTCTTTATACCCTCGAAACATCCCAACGGCTGGATGGATTTTAATGAATGAAGACTCTATCGATTCGTCTTAACCGTCCGATGGTTCTAGGCTTGGTTTTGATTTTATAAATTCAAAATGGCGTCTGTAAAATACAAAATGGCGGTAGAGACGAAAAAACATTTTACGCACCCTATTGATTGACATATCAATGGATAAGTCTTTCAAAATGAAGACGATGTTTCATTGACTATTTTACAGTCAGAAGCTCCGTTTAAATATTACACAATCTGGAAGTTGTGTAGGAAGGATCTCTAGCTTTACTGCAACTCTAACCTTCATAGACATCTATAGGCCTCATCAAAACAGTATTTATAGACAGGAAGTAACAATTATACACAACTTAAAAGTCATCAATACAAGTAAATTAAAAAAATAGGTAAGTAATATAAAAAGTAGCTTCACATTGATGAGAAATAATTATTTAGTTCGCTTTTTACGCTGTTGGGTTTTTTGATTTTTTAAATTTATTGTTCTTTGTAACCGACGAAAAGCACAAATAAATAAAAAAGATGACTGTTTCACCATACAAAAAATACCAACTAGAATTATAACCACCATTATTAACAACTGGTAACCAATACCAACCATTATGAAATAAAACAAGAATGAAAAATCATGCGTCTAGCATAGATTATGAAACACATAATTAATTACCTACATAATCATACATAATTAATTCAGCGATATCCCATGATAGGTAATGATTCTAGGTTGTCATGGCGATTACGTCAGATTTAAGATGGAGCCCTATTATTTCCGTATTTACTAAATTTAATTTATATAATCGTAAAAAATTTTGTATTCATACATTTTGCATAAGAGTGCAACCGCTATTGCACCAAGATCTGAATATTTATAAAACTAGTTATAGTACAAATGCACCTCATTTGCCACATTTGACGTAGAATTTCCGTCTTGTTTTACATTCGTCATAACTTAATTTAGAACATCTTAATTAGCAGCGTAATAAATATCGACCAATAATCCACGAATTTAAAAAAAATATTCAAGATACTCCAACATTAAGCTAACTAAGCACTTACAGCTACACTGAGTATATATAGATAAATATTAAACTAGTCATATATAAATTAAAACTAACTAAATACGCGTATAGGAAAGCGAAAGCACCTTAATTGCTCTTGAATTTCATAGTAAAGATCTTGATGAACATTATTTTAAATGATTAAATTTAAATAGAATATGTGTTCGTGCTTTTCTTCCAATTACTAATTTAACTCCTCCTTGAACTGATGACATTTTGTAAGTATCTATGAGACGTTTTCGAAAAGAAAACACAAACCTTAATAAAATGGAGGTAATTTATTAATACTTATTGAATGCCATGTAAGAATATGGGAAGTTATTGATCTAAGTCCTGGATAAAAAAGGAAAATTGGAATTGATTTCTGGATGCTTGATAATAAATTGTATTTATATCAGAAAATGGTATCATAAAAATATCATTCTAGGATTGTGTGTGACTTAAAGTGTTGTATTTATTTTTATCCATAACAATGAAGAATAAATAAAATTATAACCAGTAGAAAAACATTTTTTAAAGCTCAAAAATGCGTAAGGTTGTTGGTCATTCAACTCCCCAATTCCTCTGGCTAATGTTAAACCTATGCGAGTAGAATGCATTCGTATATTTAAAATAAACAATTAAATTAAAAAAATCAAAAACCCGACTACGTAAAAAGCGAACTAATTAATTATTTCTCATTAATGTGAAACTATTTTTTCAATTCCTACTATTAGCTTACACTCTCGCTATATATATATCTTGTTCAAATTTACAATCGTTAATAAAATACTTATTATTCATCCAATCAAGCTCAAATAATTTTTTTAAACTTCTAGTGGATGACACTTGATGTTAATCCAGTTTTTTCAAATATTAATTCATTAATTAAATTAAATCAATTAATTCTCAATAATCGAGAGAGCCCTCTTCTTGACGAAGGTATTTTAAGACCGAGAGAGCCCTCTTCTAAATCAAGGCATTTACTCAAGACGGAAGAAGAATGGGAGAAAAAAAAATCTGTTATTGGCCTAAGTAGGAATTGAATTAATTTTTTATATATATATTACTTGTTTATATTACTTACCTATATATTTTATTTACTTGTATTGATGACTTTTAAGTTGTGTTTAATTGTTAGTTCCTATCTATAAACACTGTCTTGATGAGGTCTATAGATGTCTATGATGGTTAGAATTGCAGCAAAGCTAGAGATCCTACCTACACAACTTCCAAGTTGTATAATATTTCAACGGAGCTTCTGACTGTAAAGTAGTCAATGAAACATCGTCTTCATTTTGAAAGACCTATCCAATGATATGCCACTCAATAGGGTGCGCAATTTTTTTTTTGTTTCTACCACCATTTTGTATTTTGCGGACGCCATTTTGAATTTATAAACACAAAACCTAGCCTATAACCATCGGGCCGTTAAGACGAATCGATAGAGACCTCATTCATTAAAATCCATCCAGCTGTTGGGACGTTTCGAATGTATAAAGAAATCCACATACACAGATACGCGTGAAACACATAACCCTTCTTTCCAGTCGGGTAATAATTCCCCACGAAATTAATATTTTTAACTTCTTTTTTCTGTGTACTCTTCTTAAAATGTCTATTATTTTTTTCTCAGTTGTCGAAATATTTCTAAGTATTTATGAGGCGTTTTCAAAAACCAAGCACAAACCTTAATTAAATGGAGGTAATTTATTAATACATATTGAATGCCGTGTTAGAATATTGGAGGTAATTGATCCGAGCCCTGGATAGAGGTCTGCACGGGCCGGGTACGGGCCGGCGGAATGAAGGCGAATTTTCAAACGGGCCGGGCCGGGCCGGCAGAATTAGGACAATTTTTTCAACGGGCCGGGCCGGGGCGGCAAAAAAATTAATCGGGCCTATCGGCCCGATATAAGAATTTAAGCGAAGCAAATAAAATACGAGCCATTTTCAATGAATATGATTTTCTCGAGAAGTATAAATGTGCATCTTGAGCCGATGCGAGTTTAACAACATCAGTACAGAAATGTAACATGTCCATCGTAGAGATTGGCATCGTACAGTTTCAAGATGTCTGATTCCGAGTTTAATTTTTTTTTTTCAGCAGACTCGTGCCGGGACGGAACTGGTCTTAATCGATCTCAGGATGTGTAGAACAGTCATTGCGTTTTGTAGTATTAATAGTGATAATGAACTTCTCTTAACACTATCTTTGGAAATGTGCCTTAAGGTGGTTCTCATATTCACTGCTCAACAATGCGAAGCTTTCAGACACATTTTCTGACAAAATTTTTAACTATAAAGGCATAAAATTGACAGGCCTGCCTATTGAAGGCATTTGGAAACGAATAGCTTTTTCCATATTTTCTAAATCTAAATCACTTACAGAGATAACAGAGATTCCTGTCACGTGACTGTACGTTTTTCTCTTTTCCTGCGCTATTGCTTACGGAAATTCGATTCAAAACGCTAACTTTGACAGTGTTTTCAGAAAGATATATTGCTTTTATCTATAATAAAAAAAAGACATTTACATAGCTTCTGAATAAGAATACCTGCCAATCTTACGCGTTTCCGAAAAGAAAAGAATTCAGAAATGTGTCGAAATGTACCTCCTTTGGATTTGAGAAAAGCCTTAAAAATAAGAGAAATATTTTCACAAATCTACTTTTTATTATAGAGCTTCAAAAGTTTTCATGTTTTTAATCCTTTATTCTGAACTACATTAATATTTTAATGAATCCTTATTTCCATTTTGAAATGTCTGTAGACACGATGACTAAAACACTGTAAGTAATCGTTAATGTTTACTATTGTGTGTTTTCTGTTTTGCGAACATCATAGTAATGTAAAATATACTGTAAAATGTTCCCATAAATATGTATGTAGTATTCATTAAAATAATCTTAATTGTATGTTGAGAAAGAAAAGGATTATTATTTTTTTTTTTTGTAGAAATTGTGTCGGGCCGGGCCGAGTCGGGTCTGTTTTCACTGATTTTTGTACGGGCCGGGCCGGTAACTGTAAAAATGTAAACGGGCCGGGCCGGGCTCGGGCCGAACTTCTAATTTTTACACCGGGCCGGTCCCGGGCCTGGAAATTCCGGCCCGTGCATACCTCTAGCCCTGGATAAAAAAGGAAAATTATATTTCTTTGAGAATTGATTTCTGGATGTTTGATAATAAATAGGATATATTTGTATCAGAAAATAGTGTCATAATACTATCATTCTAAGACTGTTTGTGACTTAAAGTGTTGTATTTATTTTTTTCCATAACAATCAAGAATAAATAAAATTATAACCAGCAGAAAAACACTTTTTAAAGCTCAAAAATGCGTAAGGTTGTTGGTCGTTCAATTCCTCAACTCCCCTCTCTAATATTAAACCTATGAGAGTAGAATGCATTCGTATATTTAAAATATTTCACCACGAAATTAATATTTTTAACTTCTTTTTTCTGTGTACGCTTGTTAAAGGATGTCTATTTTGTTCTTAGTTGTCAAAGTATTTCTAAGTATCTATGAGGAATTTTCAAAAACCAAACACAAACCTTAATAAAATGGAGGTAATTTATTAATACTTATTGAATGCCATGTAAGAATATGGGAAGTTATTGATCCAAGTCCTGGATAAATATATTTCTTTGGAAATTGATTTTTGGATGCTTGATAATAAATAGGATATTCAGTGTAACCTCTGAATAACGGTTACCCGTGGGACCGTTGAAATGTGACCGCTCTTCAGTGGTGGGTGTTATTCAGAGGTTTTATTTTTTTTAAATCAAAATTACATAAATTTAAATAAAAATACACACAACCATTTTAATTAATCCTCATTGTTTTAATACATAAAAAAAATCAATGATTTGCAGTCGCTTTGTTTTTTGCTGCAAATATCTTTGTCCAAAGAAATAACAATATGAGTTGTTTCGCTAGACAACTCATCATCATTATGATTTAATGAGAAATTTTGGATTTCACGAAGGCTCATCAAATCTTTGGTATGTGTGTTAATACTGGAAGTTTTAGGTGATTCTGTAATCATTTCCTCTTCATCTCTCCTATCTTCCACCATTTGCTGTATGGAATCAAATGTTGCGGCAACTACATAGCTGCCAACTTTTTTGTTACCGCTAAAATTTAACTGAAATTTTTGCATTATTTAATCGGCAGATTTCGCTAATTAACTAAGGTAACATTTACCTTTAAATTTTAGTGGTGAGAAAAAAGCGTAAATGTTGGCGGCTCTGCGAAAGCTGAAGTTTGAACCGATTCCAAACCCTCCTTACTCCCCCCATTTTATGCCTTGCGATTTTTATTTTTTTACTTTACTCAAGAGAGACCTCAGGGTAATCATTACACCTCGGAAAGACAACTGTCAAGTCCTAGATTCGAGAAAAGTCGGAAGAATTTTTCAGTGGCGGAATAAAAAAACTTGTTACACGTTGGGAGACATGTGTTAGCCTTAACATTAACTATGTTGAAAAATAAATAATGATTTTGAAGCTTAAGAATTGTACTTTAATGCATTTTTTGTCCGATCTTGCTATTTGCTTTTATTCGTGTTCTAGCAGCATGTGTGCATTTCTTTTCAGCCTACCCTCGTACAAGGTTCATCCTAACCCACCTGATTTTTAACTTTTTTTAATTAACCGAGATATAAATTAAAAACCATAATAAACATTGCAAAATGGTGTGAAAAGTCTACTCCCAGAGAAAGCACTTTTCTTAACTGAAGAACCGAGAGTCGAAAAACGGAGTGTTTTTTTTCGTGTCTTCTGGAGCTCGCATCATCCTAACTATTCGAAATACGAGAAAAAAAATACTCTTTTAAATTTCTTCTTTTAGCCTTTCTAACGGTCCAATCTATTAAAAAATATCATTTTTAAACTTTTCAAAAAAACCTTTTTCTCCCCTTTTTTTGAAGCCCGCATCGTAGAAAATATTGGAAATACGAGAAAATGAAAAATAATATGAGTCTATATGTTCGTTCTTTTATCTGTCTAATGATGCAATTCGTTTGAAAAATATCAATATTAACCTTTTCAAAAAATATTTAGAGTCGTCTCAGCGATTTTTCTGCAATATTTAAAATTATGTAACCGTTCTGAATATCGAAATGCGAATGTACATACACCAAATTAACCGGTTACATTTACCTTTAAAACGAAGTCTTCGGTTATTAAAATATTAATATTAACCTTAGTATTTTTTTTTTCTGAAACTCACTTTTTTATCTCACCCAGTGGCTTTGAAGGCAGTTTTCCGTTCTTCTGTAGAACGTTTTAGGTTCTGCGCATATGTTCAGGAACAAAATTTTCAAGAGTGAGAGGTCTCTTTCTCAGTTTAAAAGAGGGAGGGGAGGGCAGCGTTTTATATTAAGTTTTCTCAGGGTTTTTTATTTATTTTTGAAAGTTTAATATGTATAAACGTCAGAAATCAAATCGGCAATCACTATAACGAAGGCTCCTTAGTACGTTTGAATATATTTTTATTTAAAAATATAAAACCTGAAAATTCGAGGATGTACGCTTCCGAAGGCAGTGGATGTCTCAACATTAGCCTTGTTTGGAAAGATATTCGTTTATATATTAGATTCATTCAACACTGATTTTAGTTATAGTTAAGGTTATCATCACAGGTTCGAGCTATACCGGCTTTTTATTTAAAAATATAAAATCCTTGTTTAGTAGTATATTCGCGTTCTAAATTTATAATACTTTTGAACTGCAGATTTTAAATCTGTTATTTAATACAGTTATTATCTGCCTACAGCTATTATTTATTATCCACTACTTTAAATCTACTATTTTATGTATAATTCAAAATTAAATGCGAATTACTTAATCTTAATTATCCTTTTAATAACTATTAAGTTATTTCCCTTTCAGCTAAATCATAATTTGTGACGACTAGCCTTACCTTGTCCAATCCAAACTGTCCAACATCTTCTAAAGGAGTGTAGAATACTTCCTTTGGCAGCAAATCTGGTGCAATGCACACAGATTCGCATTCAGGTAGGTTGGCACTTCTTTCTCGTCGGATACCAAGTTCTCCACGCCTTGCCTCAGCGGACCGACATCTCTCTTCCTGCCTTGCTAAAGAGTCGCGAGTATAAGGCACTAGCCGTAAGTTACCGGCAGACCACCCTCTCTCGTCCATATTGACCTAACAGGTGGTCAAGATACCTGAAATAAGAAAATTTGCATTCAAAATATTGATCATGAACCTTGTTCAGCATGACCTAAAATGAACTGAACTTTTGAAAATTCAATAAGGTGTAATACTGCGTGTACATTATAGAAGTTGAATCACTTAACTTAACTTTTTTGAGCTGGACAACCCGGAATTTGGGTTCACCTGTTCACATTGCCAAAAGTTTTAAGTGACTTACTTTATGTTAAATTTGTAATTACAACTTTTAACCATACATAATTTATTATTGTTTTTATTCTTTGCGGCATGCTAAATAAATAAACGATTCGAAGGATCATTCGATAAAAGTCGAATAATTATTTGTAGAACTCAACTCGAATTTTAAGGCTGTTCTCAACTGCTATGCTCAACAAGCGCAAAACGTTTTGACACATTTACAAATTCATTTTTTAACGGAAAGATATAAAATTGGAAGGCCTGACTATGGAAGCGGTTTGGAATGCAACTGTGTTTTCCATTTTTTGATAAATAAATTATCTATTGAGTTATAAGCGATTTTAATCGTGTGACAAAGACGTTTTACACCCTTTCTTGAATACTTATTCTTCTTTCGCGCGGAAATTCGGCTCAAAACGCCCACTTTGACACCATTTTCTGAAAGATCTATTGCGTTTGCAAAAAAAAAAAAAAAAAAAAAAAAAAAAAAACAGAAAAAAAACAGTTCTATTACATAATTTCTGAACAACAACAAACTTATGTCATAAAGTTGCCCTTTTGGATTTGAGAACAGCCTTAAAGACAGTTTGCAATAAGACAAAAGAGTTCAGCAGGCAGAGTTCCACTCAACTCATAGTTAAGAGAGTATCAAAAAGTTAAGTGAGTTTCAGAAACTTGCTCAAGTCGAAATCTTGATTCCGGGTACATCCGCTTAAAAAAAACTTCACGTTAAGTGACTTAACTATCTCAATCTGAACGCGGTATTATTTTTGCAGGCAGATCAGTGTGTGAAGTAGTGATGGGTGGAATGAATGATTTTAGTATTGAATGAACCATTCGGGCATGTGTAAAAACATAGTTTCCAACCTCTGTACATATATTTTCAGTCAATTTCCGCCAGAAAGTTTGAAAAAAAAAAAAAAAAAAAGAAACAAAAAAAAAAAAAAAAAGAAACAAAAGCATAGTTGCCAGCCGTCGTAATTTTTTTTTTGATCTATTATCTTCAGAAATTTTGAATATGAAAATAATTTTTATATTTCTATGTGGTTCTTAAATTAATTGTAATTAAAATAAGAAACTTCGTTTTTGATACAAAATTTCTAGAAGAAATAGAATTTTTAAAAAACAAATGTCCTCAGCTTTGCTTTTATGAAGGGCCGAATGATTGATTTGCCCATCATTAGTGTGAAGTCGGGAATTTCTATACTATTCTTCCTATGGAACTATTAATAAAGAGAAACTGGCATAGCCTTAAAATAGTGAAGCTTCAACTGTAACTGCTTTTGCAGGGGTTGATTATCGCCGAGACAAACTTCCACCAGTAAATTTAAATAGACATTTTCTATAGTCTGAACATTAAAAATTCCACAATTTTACTTAAAAGGCGATTAATGTAATGAAAAGATGTTATAAGTTTCAAATATATATTTTATTTAAAAACTTCTTAGTATACTTTCAAACCTTCCAGGTTCATCTTCAGAGAATATTTTGATAATTAAATGTTGTTTATCTATACAAAATACGTCACTTTGTTTTGAAATCGGGAGAGCTAATAATTAGAGTTGAAAGTAGAAGTAGCAGTAGTTTCATGGATTGAATTTTAATTAGAGGAAATATATATTATTATTGTTATTTGCAATTACATTTATTTTATGACATCATTTTGTTTTTCATACGTTACTTTCTATGGGTAGAAAAATATTTACTTTAAATTTTAATATTTTTATTACGTCACTTTGTTCAGGTTTTCAGGATTTATTTTCAGGATATTGATCCACAAACTGGGGATATTGTACGATAGGGCGTCATTAAAAACTTGATTGCTTTTATACAGGATTTCTATTGATTCTCTTATAGTGGATGCATAATAATTGAATGTTTTTATAAAACGAATTTGTTTGTTGAACGAAGTTTGGAATCATTCAGTTTTTAGATATTCATCAGAATGCTCGAAAAAAAAAATAAATAAAATGCAAGCAGGAAGCAGGAATTCGTCTTTTTCAGAATAAGGTGTCGCCCACGATGAAAAAAAATTATAAATATAGATAATACAAAACATATTTCAGTTTTAAGACTTTATTCTTTCAGCTTTTTGATAGGGATTAAGTACATGCGGAGAAAATAAGTCACACAAACATTCTTTAAAATACATTTATACAGAAGACGATATTCTTGGCATAGCACGTATTTTAATTACAATTTTTTGTTCAGTTGTTATGGGTAAATGGCAACAAAAAGTTATAGTAATCTATTTTCCAAGGAGGAACTATTTTCCCTTTACTTACTAAAGAAACGTATTACTTCAGTTGCTGTTGTCATTACAGAAATGGCATTAAAAACTAAAAAAAATTAATAATACCTCAAAAATAGATTGAATAGCAGTTTTTAAACAAATTGCATTGAAAAGTACTTTTTCCCCCTATACGACACGGTGTAAAAATAAAAAATATACGATGTTTACAGGTTTAAAAAATTGCAGTGGAAAATAAATATTTAACCGTACAATGATACACCTGTTTCGTTTTACGGGTGGCTTATGGTTAGCTGTGACGTTATCTTTTAGTGACGACACTTAAATTGTTGTCTGAAAGAAATAGCATTTAATAGAAAACAGGCATTCTGCTTTTTCAGAATTTAGTGTCACCCGATGAAAAAAAAAAATATGTATATATAAATAGTACAAAACATATTTCAATATTAAGACTTAAAGCACACGCTTTTATTTTACGTAAAATGACGTCATTCGCATCCGCTTAAGAATTCCACATTGACGATCCATTCTTAAACAGCTTCAGTAAAGTATGCATAGGATGTCACTATCGCGAAATAATACACAAATGAAGCAAAAAGATTAAATTTATTAACTTTATTAAAGAAACTCGACAAAAAAAACAAACATAGATATTTAAAATTAAAAATTAAATATAGTTCATAATAGCTCCATGTTTTAACAGAAATCATTCGATTAATATTTTTTTCAAAATTTCACGTATTTTAAGTATATTTTTTTCGGTTGTTATGAGAAAAGGGCAACAAAAATATATAATTATTATTTTACAACTATTTTTCCTTTACTTTCTACAGAAATGGAGTGCTTCCGTTGCCAACATTAAGCAAATGACTCTAAAAACTACAAAAAATTAATCTTTCAAAAATAAATGAAGATGCAGTTTTCAAACAAATTGCATTTAAAAGTACTTTTTTCCCCCAATACGACGGTATAAAAATTGAAAATATGCGATGCTTAGAAGTTTAAAAAAAATTGCTGTAGAGTATTTAACCGAACAATGATACATCTGCTTTGTTTTACGGCTGGCTTATACAACGCAACGTTATTTTTTGGAGACGACACAAAATACAGACGACACATATGGGAGAAAGAAATAGCATACCGGGGGCTAAAAAAAAAACAAGTAAATAATGCAGATATATTGAAATATTAAATAAATACTTAGAATTAGTACTTGTTATGCTTCCACAACGTTTGCGTCCCAGAAATTTAAGTTAAAATATGCATAGGGTAAATGCACCAGTAGTCGGCCACCCCCCAGTAGTCGGCCACTTTGAGATAAAATACGTCATGAATAGCTATTTTTTATTTCAAATGAAATATTACAATCCCCCTATATGTAGCCATCCTTTATACGTCATAAGCCCTCAGCAAAGAATTGTGGGTATTTTTATTGCGTTAGTAATCAGCCATTTTTTATTTGGTTCTGGTCAAATAACCGTTTTTGCTAATTTTTTGTTAACCGATGACAAAATTTTTAAAAGACTAGTATTAATTTATTTTTTATTATTTTCTAAAATTATAAGACTCTACTATTAAAAAGTTTAATAAACTAATGTTTTTGAGTATCAAAATTAAATAAATTTGTTTGTATTAATTAATTTTAATGTGGCCGATTATTGGGTATTATATTTACTTAGATGTTCAGTAATCGGCCATCATGGATGACTACTGGCTAAAAGGCTATTTCACTTTTTTGAGTCTATTTTTAATAATTTGATTTTTTTTCGTAATTTAATTTTTGCAATTTGAGATTTATACAACCTTTTACTTGCACTTCATTTTATGTACACTATATATAAGGTGTCCTGAGGTAATAAAGCCACCTTAAGGTTCTACCAATTTTTACGGCCTAGATTTAGATTTGTTTTTCCCCCAAACAAATATAGGATTTGATACAGTAACTTATTGATTATGTATACAAGAAAGACTATTTTAGCAGATAGTAGATTCATAAAATATAGTGGCATGATTTCTTGACCAATGCTATTAGGCGTTATTACCCACCTGTTGGTTAATAAAACAACTTCTAAATCGCGGCCCTCACAACGGCTCTTATCACAAATGCATCCAAGAATTCCCTTGCACTTTGCCCTGGCTCATACGATGTCATTATTATTTACTTTAGTGTTGCATTTTTAGACTTCATAGTTTTTGCAAATAAAAAATGAGTAAAAGACTTAAAATATATCTTAAGACTTAAATAAATAAGACTTTAATAAGACTTAAATAAGACTTAAATAAATATCATTCTATAAGACTTATATATCTATAAGACTTAAATAAATACCATTCATGCACAAGTTAAATGAAATTGATTTGCGCTCATACGTTTATCAGTGACTGCAACGTTCACGAATTTCGTTCGTTTGTGATCGCGAATTTCGCGAACTTAGTACATTTTTGAGACTGCTGCATCGAGTGATTTTTTTTTTATGAGTGCTATCCGCTTATTCGTTCCTTAGTTTTTGCGGCGTTAACGAATTTCTTTTGTTTGAGATCGTGTTACTTGCTGCGTTTTTGACATAGCTTCACGGCGAGGTTGCTGCACCGAGTGATGTTTTTTTTTCGGTTTTGATTAGCGCTATTAGCTCATACGTTCGTTACTGATTGCGGCGTTAACGAATTTCGTTCGTTTGTGATTGCGGCTTTCGCGAATTACTGCATTTTTGAGACAGATGCACGACGAAGTTGCTGCACCCAGTGATGTTTTTTTTTTTTTCGTTTTTCAAGAGCGCTATGTGCTCATACGTTTTTTACTGATTGCGGCGTTAACGAATTTCGTTCGTTTCTGATTGCGCTATGCGCTCATACATTCATTACTGATTGCGGCGTTAACGAATGTCGTTCGTTCGTGATCGTGGCTTTCGTGAATTACTGCGTTTTAGAGACCACTGCTCAACGAGGTTTCTGCATCCAGTGATATTTTTTTTTGTTTTTATAAGCGCTATACGCTCATACGTTTGTAACTGATCGCGGCGTTAATGAATTTCGTTCGTTTGTGATTGCGGCTTTCGCGAATTTAGTGCCTTTTCGAGACTGCTACACGACGAGGTTGCTTCATCCAGTGATTTTTTTTTTTTCGGTTTTGATGAGCGATATGCGTTCCTACGTTCCTTACTGATCTCGGCGTTAACGAATTTCGTTCGTTCGTTATCGTGACTTTCACGAATTACTGCGTTTTAGAGACTGCTGCACGACGAGGTTGCTGCACCCAGTGATGTATTTTTCGGCTTTGATTAGAGCTATTAGCTCACACGTTCGTTACTGATTGCGGCGTTAACGAATTTCGTTCGTTTGTGATTGCGGCTTTCGCGAATTACTGCGTTTTAGAGACTGTTGCATCCAGTGATTTTTTTTTTCGGTTTTCATGAACGCTATGGGTTCATACGTTCGTTACGGATTGCGGCGTTAACGAATTTTGTTCGTTCTTGATCGTGGCTTTCGCGAATTACTGCGTTTTAGAAAGGGCTCCACGATGAGGTTGCTGCACCCAGTGATATTTTTTTCTGTTTTCATGAACGCTATTAGCTCATACGTTCGTTAATGATTACGGCGTTAACGAATTTCGTTCGTTTGTGATTGCGGCTTTCGCGAATTACTGCGTTTTAGAGACTGCTGCACGACGAGGTTTCTGCACACAGTGATGTTTTTTTTTTTTTTTTTTGGTTTTCATGAACACTATGGATTCATATGTTTTTACGGATTGCGGCGTTAACGAATTTCATTCGTTCTTGATCGTGGCTTTCGCGAATTACTGCGTTTTAGAGACTGCTGCACGACGAGGTTGCTGCACCCAGTGATTTTGTTTTCGGTTTACATGAGCGCTATTAGCTCATACGTTCGTTACTGATTACGGGCGATAACGAATTTTGTTCGTTTGTGATTGCGGGTTTCGCGAATTACTGCGTTTTAGAGACTGCTGCACGACGAGGTTTCTGCACCCATTGATGTTTTTTTTCTGTTTTCATGAGCGCTATTAGCTCATACATTCATTACTGATTGCAGCGTTAACGAATTTCATTCGTTCGTGATCGTGGCTTTCGCGAATTACTGCATTTTAGAGATTGCTGCACGACGAGGTTGCTGCAACCAGTGATGTTTTTTTCTGTTTTCATGAGCGCTGTGCGTTCATACGTTCATTACTGATTGCGGCATTAACGAATTTCGTTCGTTCGTGATCGTGGCTTTCGCGAATTGCTGCGTTTTAGAGATTGCTGTACCCAGTGATTTTTTATTTTTTTGGTTTTCATGAGTGCTATTAGCTCATACGTGTTTTACTGATTGCGGCGTTAACGAATTTCGTTCGTTCGTGATCGTGACTTTCGCGAATTACTGCGTTTTAGAGACTGCTGCACAAGGTTGCTGCATCCAGTGATGTTTTTCTTCGGTCTTCATGAGCGCTATGCGTTCATACGTTCGTTACTGATTGCTGCGTTAACGAATTTCGTTCGTTTATGATCGCGGATTTCGTGAATTTAGGGAGTTTTTTAGACTGCTGCACGATGAAGTTGCTGCATCGAGTGATTAGTTTTAGTTTTGAAGAACGCTATGCGCCCATGCGTTCATCACAAAAAAAAAAGATAACAAAAAACAAGAATTTTTTTTATAAAATCGCATAATTATATGTAACATGTATTTGAAATATCGAATAGGGGAAAACAACTGAACAAGAAAGCATATTTTCCCTTAAATAAGAATGGCGCCTCACCTGCTCATATTGTTCAAAGATACTACGAGACAGACTGTAATATTTGTAATCTACTATTCGAGATATGCAACTTATTAAAATTACATTTCGAAACTCGATTACGAGATAGTAAAGCGAAAATGAAGAATTGGCGCCGCGTTCTGCAAATATCTAACCACGAAATCCCAAGATAAACTGAAATATTTACATTGTACTAGTCGAGACATGCAACATATTAAAATTTCATCACGAAACTCGACGACATGATAGTAACGCTAAAATGACGATTTGGCGCTCCCTACTGCTGATATCACAATAAGATATGCATCGACAGATCAGTGATTCATGTTCTGTTAATAATCTTGTCCTACATCATAATTTCATTTTGAAACAGGATGACGTAATAATTTTTTCTCTGCCCTCAGCCTAGTCTACGATGGTTAAAGAAAAAAAATTGAAAGGCCCACGAATAGATGATAAAAGCATTTCCCATGACTTACAGAATTCTTCAACGAAATTGAGCTGCTTAATACCGTAAAAAAAGTAAACATTTTAGAAAAGGCAAAATACTTTTGAAAACCAGATTATGGTCCCTAACCAAAAAAGTAGTTCAATTCTTTTGCGCAGTCCTGTATTTAATCAAAAGATTTGTATATCATTCTATACATAGTATGATAAAACTTAGTATAGTAAGAAAATGCATAACAGGTTGAAATTTTACCTTCAGCCATTTCTACCCCTATACGGAAACATACTTGAATTATTTTGTACAGCCCTGTATATTACCAATAGATTTTTATATGCTGCACATATTAAGCTAAAATTTAATTAAGGTTAAAACGTGGTTAAAAACTACTGAAATGATACTTCCACACATTATTATCCCTGGGAGGTCATGTATTCAGTTCTTTGCGTGGCCCAGTATATGGTTTTATTTATATTATACAAACATCTCTTAGTATACTAAATATAGTTCAGCTTGAAAGAGCATAAAAGCCTCTTTTAAGCCATTCACGCTGATACTCCACAAAGCTTACAAACTATTTTGTGTAGCCTTGTATATGATCTATATCAGTTATACGCACCGCATTGTAAGCAAAGGTTTAATTAAACTTAAAAACGCATGTCATAAACAAAATCCCACTTACAGCAATTATCGCTAATAGAAAGATGCAGTACTGTATTCGAATTTTTTGTGTTTCCCTGTAAATGAACGATAAATGGTATGCATATCATGTTATACAACGAGTATTTTGTGGTAAGCCTCAGTAATGTAGTATATCACTTTCATTCTATTTGATGTAGTATAAGAGAACTAAAATACATTGCAAACTGCTTATCTTCTGACACTATTATATAAAGGAATTCTTTTGCGGGGCCCTATAAATGAATAATAAGTTCTTTGGACCCTATATTGTCTAGAATACGTAGTTAAATGCACTTCATAAATGCATATCAATTTCATTATATTTGAAATGGCCAACATCATTAAAATAAACTTGAAGCAATTTTTCTCATTGAGCGTAATGCATCGGGATATTTTTGACTGTCCCTGTAGATGAACTATAAATCCTACACACTTTATTTTCAATAGCGATCGTGCTATTGTTAACGTCAAAAACATACAAAAATTTCAAGGAGATTCGAGTATATTTGCGAGTGTTAGAACTCGGACAGACTGAAGACAATCCAAATTCACAAACAGTTTTAAACTATGTTGGAAAGTGTTAAATACTATTATAATATTTTAAATTATTACAGCATTATTATAACAAAAGAATAAATTAACATATTTTATCATTAAAATATTGTTCTGTTTATAAAAATTATACTTTAAGCTACTTAAATAACAAAACATTTAAGTGGCCGACTAGTGGTCCAGTGATGGCCGAGCACTAGAATTGAGTGGCCGACTACTAGACCTTTGCTACTTTTAAGTTTAACTTTTTATAAATAAAAACTATAATCAGTTTTTTTTTAAACAATTGCTGAAACAGTAAAAGAAAAGTGTACATTAACATGTGTCATTGTTAAAAATGTTGTATTGCTTTTTAAAATTACGCTTTGAGCTATATACTTAAAGAAAACGCTTAAGTGGCCGACTATTGGTGCTTTTACCCTATGTAATAAATGTTTCCCACATTTGTATTTTCTATTATTAATGTATAATTTCTACAGTACCTACTATAACTTTAAAGCCAGTTTCTACTGTGGATAAACAAAAGCAACTGGGAAAATTTTCAAGAATTGAGCTATTCACCAAAATACAAAAATAAATAAATATATAAATACAAGTAATAATTGTAAACAAACTTAAATATAAATATAATATAAATATAAATATAAATATAAATATAAATATAAATATAAATAGGAATAGTAATATGAATATAAATATACAAGTTCTATTTAATTGAATGAACTTTTTGTGGCAATTTTTAATTTAGATAAGCTGCAGGATCTAATGAACACCAGAAATTTTACAATGTACGTTTTGTACCGAATCGTTTGATTTGTAAAAGCGGTAATTTTATTAATTAGTGATTTGTAAAAATAACGCCTACTTTACATGATATATAAAATAAATAACGATAATAAATTTTAAAATCGGAAACAAGAAATAAAATAAAGCATAAAGTAAATGATAAAGAAGAATATCGTTGTCATGTTCCTAACAGTTAAACTTTTTGAAAGATAAACTATACGAAATCATTATATTTTCGCACATTTATATTTTATATATTTGTACAATAAAATATAATCGAGGTTCTACTGCAAATATATATATATATATAAAATAAGAAATTATTCGATGTTAGTTATTCAATGGAATACAATAAAAGTATTAATGAATTTAATTAATAAATAGTTAAAATAAATGAATAAATACAATAGTAAAAAATTAAAATATACAACTAAATAAGCACAGTAAAAGCTGCTTAATAATATCGAATTCATGTCATCAGTTTTGATTCAATTAAGCGATTGATGCCATTATTTGTTAAAAATTCTTAGATGATTTGTTACGTGTGTTCAGTTTTTTACTTTGTAAAACGGGCTGTGTCTATTAACCGATGATTTATATAAGCGACGCTTATTACAGCTAAAAAGGAAAATAAGTCAATAAACATAAATTTAAATAAATAAAAATACTGCATAAACAAATATAGTAGATTTTTTTCCCAAAATTTATGTTTTTCGAAACTTTACGAGGAAATGCATACATAAATGAAAATTTTCCACCATTTATATCTAAATTATAAAGCCCATACAGTAATATGAAAACATTCCACCATAAATAAATAATAATTAAGTTGGTCACAAAGTAAATAAAAGCAATCTGAAAAAGCTTTGAAATTTTAGTTACTTACCATAATGTCTTTTATTGTTAAATGCCAAAAAAGTCAGGGAATAGAAAATATGCAAACACTTTGATCTGTCTTTTGCACATAGCTAGGCTTGTTAACCAAGATATTAAAGACAGCTTAACAGCTGTACAAATGAATCCCTCTTGAAACTTTTAAAACTATCGAATCTCTTAAACTGTTTCTTAAAACTGATAAAACTGAAATGTGACTTTCTTCGTAATTCAAATGACCTACAGAGGGCGCTGGCTGTTGATCTTCCCTAAGTCGTAAAAACATCCTTAGAACTAATAGGAAAATTCCATTAAAATTATTATACAGTATAAATTAGTTTAGAAATAAAAGAAATTCACATTCATATAAATTTCCCCTTGTGATATCACGTTCCAATCATTAAATAAAAAGAAATAATTATGAAGAAGTTACAAAATAAAGTAGTAGTATGTAGTACTTAAGTTCTTGAGAGAGTATTTCGATGCAGCAGACACAGTACATTAGTGTACTTAAGTACTATTATCGCAAAACGACCTTGAGACACCGCATATTAGTATCAAAGATGTCTCACGAGCAGTTCGAAATTGAACTTGTTCATATCCGCTTGCGCTGCAGAACGTGTTTTAGAAGGTAAATCATTAAGAACTCAAAAATTCTGCAACAATATAAGATAAGAAATCTTTTGTCTACATCCTTTATCCGTGAATTCTTTCTAAACTAGACAATGCGGATATTACGTAATCCTATTATAATATAGCGGGAAGATCAGAGTAGTGGAGGAATGCTGAACTTGGAATATGGAATGACTTTCTGTTTTCGAAAAAAAGGCAACAATGCTAACAATTGTTGAAGGACAGACAATATTGAAAGAGAAAATATTGTAAATAATGTTACTAAATGCTTATTAATAAAACTTATATGTGCTGGTTTAAAACTAAATACAACGGAAAGCGTATCTTAAATATACCATACGGAATGAAAAAAACATAATGCGTTCAGAAAGACAATCCTTCTTCTTCGGGTGCAAAGGTGTGTTGGCATAAAAAGGAACTAGGAAGAGGTTCAACCACAAAATTGAATACAAGTTTCCCTCGATTAGTGCGGTTAATTAATCTCGCGAAATTACCACAATAATCGACAAAGACAATCTTTCAGAGAGACAATCCTTTTTCTTGATGTGCAAATATGTGTTGCCCAAAAATTAAACAAGGACCAGATTCAACCAGAAAATTGAATCCAGATTTCCCTCGATTTGTACGGTTAATTAATCCCGTGAAATTACCGTAATAATCGACAGAGACAATCTTTCAGAAGGACAATTCTTTTTCTTCATGTGCAAAGATATGATGCCCCAAAATTGAACAAGGAGGAGATGCAACGACAAAGCTGAACCCAGGTTTTTCTCGATTAATGCGGTTAATTAATCCCGCGAAATTACCGTAATAATCGACAGACAAAATCTTTCAGAAGGACTATTCTTCATTTTCATGTACAAAGATGTGTTACCCCAAAATTGAACAAGGACGAAATTCAACGACAAAACTGAATCCCGGTTTCCTTCGATTAATGCGGTTAATTAATCCCGCGAAATTACCGTAATAATCGACAGAGATAATCTTTCAGAAGGACAATTCTTTTTCATGTGCAAAGATGTGTTGCCCAAAAATTGAACAAGGACGAGATTCAACCGCAAAATTGAATCCAGGTTTCTTTCGAATAATGCGATTAATTATTCCCGCAAAATTACAGCACTAATCGGCACTATCGAAACATATATTGAACAAAAAAAACTTCAATAGATCCGCAGTCAAATTTCTCAAAAACCAAACATACATAAATAGGTATTGTAATAATGTACTACCATATTGTTTTTGATGTATTAATTGTTAGAAAGTACATATTACAGCTTGATTTGAATTTTTTTTACTTTAAGTTTAACTAATTTTATTATCTTCAATTAACATAAACGCGTGAGCTAATTTTTAATAAGCAACAATAGAAAAATATTTTAAGTTTAATTTTGAATTACTAAAATTTTTAAAATTAATTATTGTAGCTTACTTACAATTAGTTTATAAAAACTTTTCAAAATAACAGACATTACATTACATTACAAGATAAAAACACTAAAAACAATATAAAAGGACGTTTCGGATTCATTCTGAATCCCTCATCAGTTAATTCCTAACGTAAAAGTCATACTAGGTTTTAAAGTTCAACAAATAGATAAACATTACATCAAGTTGCCAAAAAATTATAGTTTAAACAAAACTGAATATTCTGTTGGTTGAGATGCAGCCTCGTTAATTGCTTTATCAACAGTTCTCGTGTACCAAGCTTCCAAAAACATGCGACTTGCATAAATGCTGCAGCCTGATCTAATTATGTAAGCATTCTCAAAACTCGGAAAATGATCAGTTTTCATGGCGTGGTCAACAATTTTAGAATTTAAATTTCTATTTCTAAAAGCATGTTTATGCTCCTTAAGTCTAGTTTCAAGTGTACGGCTGGTTTCACCGATGTAGACTGCATTACACTGTTTACACGGAATTCCATAAATCACATCTTTAAACTGTGAGATTGACTATTAGTTTAATGATAGTTTAGTGATTTTACTATTAGTTTAATTATTAAAAGAGTTACATAATTTATTTTAAACATATCATATAAAAAAGTTATTATTTCACATTTGGACATATATTTTTATATATTTAAGCGAAAGCTTATCCATTATCAATATCACATTTTTTACCTCCTTTTTCGAATGAGTCTTGCAGTAGTACGAAATTTGATTTTCTAAGCTTAGGTGCATTTGTATACTTCTACTGACGCCTTGATCTAAGTCTATCAAATTTTGTTTTACAGATTCTAAGTTTTAAGAAGTTCTTCGAATTTTTTATTGCTATTTGTTTTTCAGTATTTTCAGCAATTTCCGTTTACAACAGTTTGATGCTGTCTGGCTATCAAAAAGAAGAAAACAAATGTCAGCGATTTTCTGCTTTGCCTTAGGGTTTACATTTAAATGACCGTTTTTGCGAAAATTTTCGAAATTTTTTTATTACTTTATTTCAAAGAACAATCTTATACGATTCAAAATAAGTTTTAATTTAATTCTTATGATTATTAGAAGGTGAGATATTAGTACAGGCAATAGGGAATTTTACCTAGCAAAATTCATGGTAGTTCTGGAAAAAGGCTTACTAGATGTTTTTTGGGTTGCTGAATCCGAATTTGTAACTTCCCACCAAAATTTCCTCCGGCAACGCCCCCAAATTTTGCTAAAATGCCCCCCCCCCCCAAAAAAAAGGTTTTTATTAAAAAAATCAAATTTTGTATTGTTTTAGGGGAAAAGTATCTAGAAATTCAGAAAGTAGACAAAATTTGCACAAATTAGATGTATGACATTATGACTTAGGATGAAGGGGAAGGGGGGATCTGCCTCGGAACATGCGCGCGGTGCTGCGTGAACTAAGTTGCGCAATTCCACTTAACCACTCACACGTTTACATTCGCCTTCCCATCCCCCCTCCGAACTTTCCTTATAAGGTTTACTTTAAGTTTTTTGGGTCGCTAAATCCGAATTTTTAACTTACCCCCAAAATTCCACCCCCGACAACCCCCCAAAATAGTTGTTATTAACTTAAATTTCTTATTGTTTTAGGGGAAAAGCATTACGAAATTCAGAAGCTAGACATAGTTTGCAACAAATAGGATATATGACATTATGACGTAAGATAAATGGGGAGAGAGGGGGCTGCCTCGGAAAATTCCCTGCGCGCTTTTCTCAAAAACCAATTTTTTTCAAAAAATCAATTTTTGGGGGGGTTGCCGGGTGAAATTTTAGTTTCAAGTTACAAATTAGGAATCAGCGACTCAAAAAACATAAAGTGAGTCGAAATCCAGAACTAGTATTAATTTTTCCAGGTAAAATCCCCTATTGCGTGAACTTCATAACTTAGTGCACGTAGCGCCCCAGTGCATGTTCAGAGGCAGCCCTCCCCGTCCCCGTTCATCCTACGTCATAATGTCATGCATCCTATTTGTTTCAAATTTTGTCTAGTTTCTGAATTTCGTAATGCTTTTCCCTAAAACAATAAGAAATTTAAGTTAAAAACAACTATTTGGGAGGGGGGGGGGGAGTTAAAAATTCGGATTCAGCGACCCAAAAAACTTAAAGTAAACCTTATAGAGAAAGTTCGGAGAGGAGATGGGAGGGCGAATGTAAACGTGTGAGTGGTTAAGAGGAATTGCACAACTTAGTTCACGCAGCCCCGCGCGCATGTTCCGAGGCAGATCCCCCTTCCCCTTCATCCTAAGTCATAATGTCATATATCTAATTTGTTGCAAATTTTGTCTACTTTCTGAATTTCTAGATAATTTCTCCCTAAAACAATAAAAAATTTGATTTTTTTAATAAAAACCTTTTTTGGGGGGCATTTTACAAAAAATTTGGGGGGGTTGCCGGGGGAAATTTTGGTGGGAAATTACAAATTCGGATTCAGTAACACAAAAAACATCTAGTAAGCCTTTTTCCAGAACTACCATGAATTTTGCTAGGTAGAGCCCTTATACGGTCTCTATTGCCTGGACTATATGGCAAATTTAATAAACAGGACGACGTAATGAACCAAATACCGGAAGTAGCGGTAGGAACGCAATGAGAAACGTAAACAATGTTTCTATGCATAATTGTCACGTTTTTTACATAAAAACACTAATAAACTTTAATTGATACTTCTTGTAGATTAATTGTGCGTATGGGGCATTCTCACAATCTTTTGACTTTCAGGAATAAAAATCTGGTGAAATTAAACTTGCTAAAATAATATTTTAATTTGGTAGACGAATGCCGTATTGATTCAAAATAAAGAAAAAATGGTTAGCAGCGAGATTTTTTTTTTTATTTTACTGAGGTTTAAGTTAAACTTGCGAGTTTAATTTTCTTTACCATTTTACCACTATAACTTTTTATTTTCTTCTAAATTTTTACTTATAATGAATTTGCATAGTACCCACAGGACATTCAAATAAGAAATAACAATGTAGTATTTTTAGTACAAAATTGTGGTATAACATTGTCTTAAAGGAGTGTTAAAGAAGGGACGGTAAGGTAAAAAAATGAAGGGGAAGGTATAGGAAAAAAGGGACGGTAAGGGGGGAAAAGGGATGGTAAGAATGGGACGTTAATGAAAATTACCATCTATTTTTAGACAAATCATGTTAAGACTAAGTGATAGCCACTATGTTCCTTGATTTTTAGAAACAGTTATTTACATTGAATTAAATTAAAAAAAAATTAATTTACCTCGAAATGTGCAGAAATAAACCTTGGGGACGGTAAGACTACCAATAAAGCCACGGTACTTGAAATCGATATTTAAATGCTGATTTAAATTCTGCAGTAAATTTCCTAGTTCCGAAATAGCTAATATTTTCTTAGTTCTATCCGAACGAAACTCCGTTTTATAACATATCCGTAGATATATTAGTCGAGGGGATGTGGCCCATAGCAACCGAGATAGTTAGGCGGTCCCTGGCGGTAAAAAGTGGAACTA